>LR738712.1:841272910-841379333 GCA_902687465.1 Secale cereale | reverse complement strand
CCACGCGCAAGGCTTCAGTAGCATGATGTACATCTTGAAGGCTATGGGTGGAGTGGAGGAGCAGCTGTGAAGAAAGGGGTGGTAGTGGATGGTGGGGTGAAATTCGAGAGGAGGTGGATGGTGGTGATGAATGAAAGCGTGTAGGTTAGATACATGTAAGAATTCAATGGCTCGGACTTGCCGCTTGGGGGTGGGGGGGGGGGCATGGCCCCCTTTGGCCCTCACTAAGCTCTGCCACTGCCCTTAGCGATTGCATACCTTATGGATTGTGAGGTGTGGATATGGAGAAGCCCTGACAGCCGCCCCGACGGCCTGCCTGCCGTGGAAGTATGAGGCGTTCGCGACGAAGTTGCCAGTGGGTATCGAGAACACGTGTGTGCCGCGGCTGCTCTCATCCATCGGCCTGGAGTTGTCCAAGAAGGATCCGGGGTCAATATTTTTGTTGTTGTGGCGGCTACGACATCGTGTAGTCATCAAAGGAGGGGTGGTTGGAGTTGACTTCGGAGTCCAAGACGCTGATGATTAGCCATTGTCATAGTTGTAGTTGTCCCAGATATAGCCGGCATCCGTAGTCAGGTCGACGAACTCCAGTGTATGAGTTATGTCGGGGTACATCATCCCGTTGGGAACCACCGGCCGAAGCCAGGCTTCCTGGACATGGCCTCCAGCTCCTCCTGTTGAGCCAAGCGGTAAAGCCGTGGAAGAGGGTGTCGTAGGAAGTGACGAGATGTGAGGGTGTCGTAGGAAGTGACGAGATGTGGCTTGTCGTGGTCAGTGACAGCGCTGAGGAGGAGCGACATGTGCTAGTCGCGGTGCACGTCGTTGTCCATTGTGAGGTGGGCGCCGTCCGTGCAAGGCATAAGAAACAATACAAGTTTTGACTACCGACAAATAAGAACCGCAAACAATTACTACTAGAATTAAAAAAGAGCTTCCAAAAGAATTCACAACACACCACTTCATTATTCGTGACGCAGATCACAATTATAAGCATCTACTCCGCCCATATCAAAATATAAGACGGTTTTGTGGTTCAATTTTGGTACAGAGGTAGTATATGATATAGATGCACACCACTTCATTGGTCATGAAAAATGTCAAAACTACAAGCATGTTTGCATCTATAATTTGTGATGCCCTGGTAGTACCTTTTAATTGTATCAAAACATTTGAATTACTTGTAGGACAAAGTATGTACATGAGCATTCTCAGTTTACAGAGCAGACGTGAGCATGACAAGCTGAAATCATGCACACCAATCACCGAAAAAAATGACGCTAATAGCACACTATTGCATTCTAGGCAATGTCTCGCCCAATGAAATTAGTGTACAATCGTTCTAGGCAATGTCTCGCCAAATGAAATTAGTGTACAATTGTTCGCTATAGCGTCGCTATAGTGCAATATAACTTCGCTATAGCAGATTTTAAGGGTTGCACTATTGTGTCATAGCACGCTATTTTTTTCCTTGATACCAATACCATCATATGAGACGAAAAGAAAGCATGATGTTTTTTTCCTTGATACCAATACCATCATATGAGATGAAAAGAAAGCATGCTAGTTTTTCCCTTGATACCAATACCATCATGAGATGAAAAGAAAGCATGCTGATTTCTTATTGTTCCTTGTACACAGTAACCAGCGACAAATATACTATTCTTCAAACCAACTCAACAAAAATCAGAAAGAAAAAACACATGATCAGAGCTTACTGATCAAAATATCTAATCTAAAATTTATTCAATAAAGCCAATGTGCTTTTAACCGCATAAATCTAATTTAAATGACAGAAAAAAGCACTAAAAAGTACTCCCTCCGTAAACTAATATAAAAGCATTTAGATCACTACTTTAGTAATCTATAAACACTCTTATATTAGTTTACAGAGGGAGTAAAAACTAATGTATGACTATTTTTTTGAGAATCAGCCAAGAGCTTCATTAGTCCAGTGCAGGATTACAGTCCTCTCATTACAGCGTCGGATACTTTCCAGCACCTGGCTATCCCAGACACAGTCCGGATTAGTACAAGAAGCCAGCTTAGCTAATTTGTGGGCAGCTTCATTTGCTTCCCCTTTAACATGACGAACATCAAAGTAGTTACATCTTTCCGTTAGCTCCTAAATTTGTTTTACAATGGTAACTTGGTAAGTGTTCTAGACTAATGAAGCGAACTCCGTCGAATCTCTTGTTTTATGCTCCAGGTTCTCATCAGGTGTGCTCCATCTCTGCAAGCAAGTGCTTCGGCTGTCAGTGTATCAGGAACATCCGTATGTACTCCTTATTTGAAATCTCTAAAAAGACTTATATTTAGGAACGGAGAGAGTACATTATTTAGGAATCAATCTATGGAGAATAGAGGGAAAGAAATCAAAAGGCAAAAGAAAAGAAAAGAAAAGAAAAAAACATACACCAACCAAAAATATACTCCCTTGGTCCCTCCATTCCAAAATATAAGATGCTCTGCTCATTTCAGTCCATACGTAGACATGTTTTAGTGCGTTTCTTCACTCATTTCAATCCGTATGTAGTCCATATTAAAATATTCAAAACGTCTTAAAGCATAATCTAAATATTAAACATGGAGCTGTAATTGTAGTGCTGAGTGACATATGATGGAGCAAAAAAGACGATGAACTGATCGACTGAGAAAGGAGCACACTAGATAAAATTTAGCATCAAAGCAGATCACAGCAACGCAGGATAGTTCATTTGCTTTCTGGTTCCTAAAGGTGCAGGTTTCAGCAGCAAATCGGTGCACCCACAGATCCAATTTCCATTATCATAAACCGAAGTGGGAAACACAAATGTATTCCTGGACATGTTATCTTAAGAAATTGCAGGCAATGCTTTCTTCTCTACAGGATGAGCCATCAATTCGTCAGGGTTCAGGAATCAATGCAACCAACATCAAATTAGGCAATGAACACCGAACCAGAATTTACCAGCTTACTACGCAGAGTGAGAATTTTGTTGCGCCTTACGCAAGTTACCAATTCTCATAGCCAGTTGTTTGTTCACGCAAATCTGAAATTAGCTGGCACTTCCCCTCTGCACGCGGCATCATAATCTTCAGCAAGGTTCGGTGCAGTTTCCTTGTGAGGGCATATGAACTTCTCGGCAAATACCATATCGGACACACTGACAATTGTCCAGTAAGTCCAGTGGCAATCTAGCAATCCATTTGCCTTAAGAAACTTTATAACATAGCAGCGTGGCTTGACTCGGCCCTCCAGGCTAAGGGAGAGTATTACCGGCCGATGAGCAAGGTACGCCGGTTCAACCCCATCTCAGATATAAGAAACTCCGACTTGCTCTGCAGTGCCTGATCGGAATTGGTCAGCATCAGTGGGGACTTAGAAAGCGCAATGCCCACCTCAGCATCCGACCACCTGAACGTGTTCCTTAAGTACTCCACTTTGGCGGCGAGCTTCTCCTCGCTGACGGAGCGAACAGCACTCAGCGCGTGCCTGAACATCCCCGATCCGCGGGGCACGCCGAGACGTTCCACGCACGCCACCATCGCCTGGACGCGCTCCGGCTTGGTGCTGAGCAGCCATGGCGCGGCGAGGCAGAGCTTGGCAATATCGGAAGTGCCTAGCCCGCACTCCCGCAGTAACTCAATATTGGGCTTGGCCACCTTCTCCACATCGGACAAGAGAAAGTAGGCCATTTGCTTGAGCGCCCGGAGAATGTTCTGGAAGGAGCCAAAGAGGGGCAGGTAGTACTCCAGCCCGGAGATGACAGATCTGCAGCGGAAGCTGCGGGGTGAGAGCGAGACGGCGCGCGCGATCTCAGAGCGCGACAGGCCTAGGCCGGTGAGCCCGGCGAGGATGGGAGACAGGGTTCTCTTGACGCCGGCGCAGAGGAACTGCGGGTCGCTGGCGACGAGTGCGGCGATGTCGGCGCCGGATAGGCCGAGGCCGGCGAGGAAGGCGAGGACGGCGTCGGGGTTCGTGGGGGATTTGAGGTGGGAGAGCTTGGAGGTGGCCTTGAGGGCCTGCGCTCGGCTGAGGCCGCAGGTGCCGACGAGGTAGCCCTCGACGGCGAATCGGGGGCTTTGGGAGACGGCGGAGAGGAGGCGATGGAGGAAGGGGGCGGGATGGGTGGCGGGAGAAGAGAGGAGATGGGTGAGGATGCAGCTCCGGAGGCGGAGCATGGCGCCGGCGGCGATGGGGGAGGTGGGGACGCTCGCCGCCGCCGGCTGTTGGTGGCTTTGGTGGAGCTCGTGGTCCGGTTTGTTCGAGGCTTCATCGTCTTGAAAGCCCATGAAGGAATTCTATGAGCCCAACTTGTGAGGACCAATAGCTGAACACCAAGGCCCAGTATATACACCAAAGAAGTCAACAAGGGGAGCAGCTGATGGGCATGATCAAGTCAGTATCGTTTTCAGTGCTTTTTAACGGAGAGAAGCTGGACCAGTTCAAACCTACCAGGGGTATTCGACAGGGAGATCCAATCTCCCCTTACCTCTTTTTGATTGCAGCGAAGGGCCTTTCGTGCCTTTTGAAATCTGAAACTCAGTCATCGCATTTCGTGGGAGTACAGGTGGCTCCGACAGCTCCGGTTGTTAACCATCTTCTCTTTGCTGATGATAGCCTGCTGCTATTCAAAGCGAGTAATGAGGGGGCGACCATAGTGTCAAACCTGTTGACTACCTATTGAAGTGCTTCTGGCCAGCGAGTGAACAATGCAAAATCATCAATTTTTTTCAGTAAGGGATGCTCTCAATCTGTTCGCGATGGCATAAAAAATTCGCTTGATGTGCACAATGAACAATTGAGTGAGAGGTATCTTGGCATGCCCACTGATGTAGGGCACTCGAGGAATGGAACGTTCAAATATTTGAGGGACAGAGTGTGGAAAAGATAAAAGGATGGATGGAGAAGTTATTATCTTATGCGGGTAAGGAAGTATTGATAAAAGCAGTAGCCCAAGCTATTCCGGTTTATTCTATGGCATGCTTCAGGCTGCCGCGTGGTATTTGTGAGAGTGTGACGTCATTGATCCGCCAATTCTGGTGGGGAAGCAAGAGGGGTAAACGGAAGCCATGCTGGGTTTCGTGGGATGTATGCACTAAACCGAAGGCTCTGGGAGGATTAGGCTTTCGAGACATAGAATTATTCAACTTGTCCCTTCTTGCAAGACAAGCATGGCGCTTGGTTGAGGGGCCCGCGACACTGAGTGCTAGGATACTAAAGGCTGTATACTATCCATCGAACTCTTTCTTAAATTCTGAACTGGGAACCCATCCGTCGCAGATTTGGAGGGCTATTATTGATGGACGAGATGTTGTTGCACAGGGCATCATTAAGCGGATTGGAACGGGTGAAAATACCAATATATGGACGGATAATTGGTTACCCAGAACGAGCATGTTGAGGCTGATCTGTTCCCTTGTGGCAAACCCACCACAACTAGTTTCTGAACTTATAAATACAGCTACGAGTACTTGGAAGGAGGAGGAGTTGAGAAGGGTTTTTCTTCCAATTGACGTGAATGTCATATTATCTATCCCACTGTGTACGAAGAGAATAGATGATTTTTGGGCTTGGGGTGAAGACCATCGAGGCAAGTTTTCAGTCAGCTCGGTTTACAAGATGCTCTTCAATGTCAAAACCCAAAGGGAAAATTTATTGGCTCATAATGGAGGCTCTTCAACATACGAACAGGAGAAGAAGGCGTGGGTGTCTTTATGGAACATCAAGGTTCCCTCGAAACTTAAAAACTTTGTATGGAGATTGTGCAAGGACTCGGTACCAACTTCAGACATATTGCATCATCGACATATGGCATCAACCCCGGCTTGTCCGTTCTGCCCGGCGGAGGACAGTTGGAAACATGCTTTAATTAACTGTATTACTGCAAGGTGCGTTTGGTCTCTTTCGTCGGAAGAGATAGTGGAGCATATGTGTGACAACATGAGTTTAAATGCTAAAAACTGGATCTTCGCAATGCATGAGAAACTAAAGCAGGAAGAATTTACGCGCATGATTGTTACTCTTTGGGCAATTTGGAGATCAAGGCGTAAAGCCATTCATGAGGATATATGTGACAGCCCTATGCAGATCCATCTTTTCATCAATGCTTTTTTGAGGGATATACAAATACTATCAATGCCAGTTCAGCGGACTAATGCAAGCCGGGCGCCCAGGTCAGCTCTTTGGCAACCTCCACCATTGGAGCACAGTGAAGTTTAATGCTGATGCTGCTGTTTCAAGTGGAAATTTTGGTGCGGTTGGAGTCATATGCAGGGACGTGACTGGCACTTTCCTGGGTGCCTGTTCTCTTACTTTCCAACACATATTTGATCCTGTTGCTTTGGAAGCATTGACGGTAAGAGAGGCGCTGGCACTCGCGGAGGATTTATATGTGCATAAGATACAAGTGACGTCTGATTGCAAGATCGTGGTGGATGAAATCAAGCAAGGTACATCGTCGAATCATGCAGCAATCGTACATGAAATCATAGAGAGATCGAATGCTTTTATTGCTTGTAATTTTGTCCACAAGTTTAGGAGCTCGAATTTCGAGGCTCACAATCTCGCTAGGCATGCACTTTCGCTCGGGTTAGGCCGCCGTGTCTGGTTAGGCCTCCCCGGAGATTTGAATTTTATCCCTGTAAATATTGTGACAATTTAAATAAAGCCGGCGAGGATGTCTCAAAAAAAAAACAAGGGGAGCAGCGAAAACTAAATGGGGGAGTACTTCTTCCAAAGATCAATCCCACATTACCAGGTTGCGACAAGTGTCACACTGCATATGAGCCACTTGTCGCAACATGAGAGTTTTTTTTTCTGTAGATTCGTTTGTTCAAAACGTTTTATCTCTTTAACCATGCGTCCAAATCTTGAACAGTTTTCACCATTGGATCCCTCACGTCGAGATCTTCAAAACTAATTCCCATGTTGATAGGTGAATTTTTCTTTCACGAAAAAACTCTGACAAAAAAACTCGAACTAGGAGCATGTTTATTTCCTTTTTTAAAAAGGAACGGTCGTGCCTCTGGCAGAAGCAAATCCGTGCCTCCACGAGAAGTAAATACGTGCCTCTCGCAGAATGGAAAAAAACACATGTTTTCGGCGCAAATATTATTTTGGTCCAAACTCTAAGAAAAATCAAGGGAAAACAAAAAAGTTGAAAAAAGAGAAATCATCTAAAAACAAAATCCAAAGGAAATGCCCAAAGCACGACCTTGGCGACAGCTAAGAGCACACCAAGTAGGGTGCTCCCAGCCAACCCCAAGTGACCCTTGGGGGCTCCCGAACTAGCATTCCTCAATTACTTGCTGTCGGGGAGCGGCTGAGCGAGAGCTATGCCTCTCATTAAGCAAGATGGTAGCAGTTTTCGCTTTTGATTTTTCGCCTCTTAGGGCATGTACAATGGTTCTAGCTTAAGGATGCCACGTAAGATAAATGATGAGGTGGAGGAGAGAGAAATCATAAGAGAAGGCTTGTCTTAGCTTATTTAAGCAAAGACAAGAGATGATAGCTTAGCATAATTTGTCTCACCATGTTTTTAGGAATAACTAATTATTGAAGATAAGGCTAAGAGATGACCCATTGTAGACTTGTTTTCTTGTCATCTCTAATTTACATGCAAAACTTAAGATAAGACTATCTTAGCAACCATTGTACATGCCCTTATAGCAACTGGGTCAGCCCATTTTTCTTCTAGATCGCTGCCATGCTAAGTTCGCTCGCAAACGGTCGATCAGTTCGCTGCTTCAACCATGTTTTACTTTTCTCCTTCATTTTTTTTCTACTCTAGTTTTCTCCAGGTTTATTGTTTTTCCTTTTTTTTCCAGTTTTCTCCAGGTTTTTCGTTTTCTCTTGTTTCTTTATGTTTCACTCTTTTTGCATGTAGAGCATTTAAAAAAAAAAATTATAATAGAAAAATACAATTATTTTAAAACAAAAAAAAAAACAACTTTTTTTTGTGTTTTTGAACAATGAATACATGGTGGACCTCTCCGTTTTTGGTATTGATGTTCTTGGTATTGTAATAAACATTGAACTTCTCCGTTATTTAAATTTGAAACTCTAGGTTTTTTGTAGGAACAATGAAAATCCATTTTTTCTATAAATTTCGAGATGCTCTATTTTTAAATTTGTCCTTCTTGGGTTATTCTGTAGTAACGAGGAAAATCCTAATTTAGTAATAAATATTGAACCGCTTCGTTATTTAAATTTGAACTTTTTTTTGAACTTCTTGGGGTATTGCTAGAAATGGAAAAAAATGTTTTATATTAAAAAATTTGAACTACTCTATTATTTCAATTTGACCTTCTTGGTTTTAGTTTCAACTTCTAGTTTTTTTAAAGGGAAAATCTATTTAAATTTCTTTAGTTGTTCCTTTATTTTGATTTGATCTTCTTCGTTTTATTCATTAGTAATGGAAGACAATCTGAGTTTTATACGTAGAAAAAAATTGTTTTTAGATAAGCATCAAACATTTTAAAAATGAACTTCATACTTTGTTTTTTCTTGAAAAGGAAATAATTTGAATTATTGTAAAACACCAAAAACAACATCTTTTTTGTGTTTTTGAACATGTAAATACATGGTGAACCTCTCTCACAAGAATTTTTGAAATTTCCCGCGCTGAGCACCTAAACTTCTAGCAACACAAAATTTTAAACTTTGCCTTTTTATTCTTTTTTTTCTCATACGAAATGCACACCATGCAATACGTGAACTTCTGACAGTTATCAATTCGGACTTCTCTCTGTTTTGCTTTAGTAATGGAAAAAATCTGAGTTTTTATAGACATCGAACCGCTCTAACTTTTCTATTTAAACTTCTTTGTGTTTTTTTATAAATGTGAAGATTGGAGTTTTGTTAGAAATATCAAACTTCTTTGTTATTTTTTAATTGAACTTATTGGTTTTATTCTTTAGTAACTGGAATAATCTGATTTATCAACAAAATATCAAACTGCTCCGCTTTTTTCCAGTTGAACTTCTTCGTTTTATTATCTAGTAATGCGAAAACCTGAGTTTTTTTGTTATACATTGAACTACTCCATTTTTAAAATTGAACTTCTTGGTTTTAATCTTTAGTATAGGGGAAAATCTAAGTATTTATAAACATCAAATAGCTCCATTTTTTTAATGAGGACTTCTTGGTGTTATTCATTAATAACAGGAAAAGTCCTACTTATGTAATAAATACCAAACCGCTCAATTATTTAAATTTGAACATCCAAATCTTTTGTAAAAAACAGGGGCAAATCCACGTTTTCAAACTTTTTGAACTACTCGTTTTTTAATTCGACCTTCTTGGTATTGAAATAAACATTTTGAAATTCCATGTTATTTAAATTTGAACTTCTCCATTTTTTACTAAAATGTCGAAACACCATTTTTATAAACTTTTTGAACTATTCAGTTTTTTATTTTTGAACCTCTTAGTTTACTCTTTAGTAATTTTTTGAACTACTATGTTTTTTTAATTTTGGTTGTTTCTACTGTAATAAAGATTGAACTACTCTGTTATTTAAATTTTAACTTCCAGATTTCTTTTTGGAATGTGAAAACCCAATTTTTGTATAAACTTTTTTTAACTGTGCCTTTTCTCAATTTGAACTTCTCGGTTTAATCTTTTAGTCATGGTGAAAAATATGTTTTGTTAAAAACTTTGAACTTTTCTGTCTTTTTTAATTTCAACTTTTTAATTATTAAAAAACTGAAAAATCCTTGGGAAAGAGAATTTGTACAAACTTTGGCTTTTGGAAAATGCTGACTTGTTTTAATTGAACTTCAACATTTCTATTCGTCATTCTTGAAGGAGTGGAATTGAAAACCATGGCGGGATAACTGAAATGTACTATCATCCCTTTCAAACGAGAGACCACACTTTTTGTTGTTGTTGTTTTTGAGCTTGTAGGGATTTGAAAGGAAATTTGATGCTTTGTTGAACTCCGCCCCTAAGTGTTTTTTTATGAACTTCTAGTTTTCATGAAAAGCACTACTGTGTGTGTTTTATAATTCCTCATTTTTCCTTCTTTTTTTTAATAAACTACTGAATCTTTTTCTTTTCTAACTACATGGTGATAGAGAGGTAATAAGGGTGAACTTCATGGCCATCAATTCGTGAACCTTTTCACATAAATAAACATTTCCCATAAACCTGCAATCTGGTGTTGATGTGTTACCATTAAGACATGCCATATCAGAAATCTATAATGCTCAATCCAATGTTTTTTCCCATTAAATACCAAATAAAATTATGTGGAAGATACCATCATACTAACTTTTTTCATCTACGATATGGATTATTGTTGTTATTAAGAACATTTAGATTTTTGTTTTTCCACTAAACTTACCCATCATAATTAGTTTTATGATTTTATCAGAAATGCAATCTGTATTTCCGGTAGATACATACCTAAATATTAATTGAGCATATGAACACAACATTTGCAACTATGAAGCGAATCTGGATAGTTAACTTATGTGCAAGTAGAAGCATCAGCCATGTGGCTTCGACCTGGCGTGTCCCATGCATGATAAGTGAGATCCACAAAATAAGGCTAATCATGAATCTTTTTTTATTGCGGGGGCTAATCATGAATATGTTGGGGAACGTAGCATGGGAAACAAAAATTTTCCTACGCTCACCAAGATCAATCTAGGAGATGCACATCTACGAGAGGAGAGTTGGATCCACATACCCTTGTAGATCGCTAAGCGGAAGCGTTACTAGAACGCGGTTGATGGAGTCGTACTCGCCGCGATTCAGATCGCCGAAGATCCTAGCACCGAACGGACGGTGCCTCCGCGTTCTTCACACGTACAGCCCGGTGACGTCTCCCACGCCTTGATCCAGCAAGGAGAGAGGGAGAGGTTGGGAAACCTCCAACCAACAGCAGCACGACGGCATGGTGGTGGTGGAGGAGCGCGGGACTCCAGCAGGGCTTCGCCAAGCGCTGCAAGAGACGAGGAGGGAGAGGGGTAGGGCTGCACCAAGAGGGAGATGTTCTCGTGTGTCTAGCAGCCCCAAAACCTCACATATATATAGGGGGAAGGGAGGGCTGCGCCCCCCTTTAGGGTTTCCCACCCCTAGGGGTGCGGCCAGCCCTAGAAACCCTAAAAGGGTGCGGCCAAAGGGGGGGAGAGAGAGGGGGCGCCCTAGGATGGGCCTTAAGGCCCATCTGGACCTAGGGTTTGCCCCCCTCCACCCTCCATGCGCCTAGGGACTTGGTGGGGGGGCGCACCAGCCCCCTTGGGGCTGGTCCCCTCCCACACTTACCCCATGCAGCCACCTGGGGCTGGTGGCCCCACCTGGTGGACCCCCGGGACCCTCCCGGTGGTCCCGGTACATTACCGATATCGCCCGAAACTTTTCCGGTGACCAAAACAGGACTTCCCATATATGAATCTTTACCTCCGGACCATTCCGGAACTCCTCGTGACGTCCGGGATCTCATCCGGGACTCCGAACAACATTCGGTAACCGCGTACATACTTTCCCTATAACCCTAGCGTCATCGAACCTTAAGTGTGTAGACCCTACGGGTTCGGGAACCATGCAGACATGACCGAGACAACTCTCCGGTCAATAACCAACAGCGGGATCTGGATACCCATGTTGGCTCCCACATGTTCCACGATGATCTCATCGGATGAACCACGATGTCAAGGATTCAATCAATCCCGTATACGATTCCCTTTGTCTATCGGTATAGCACTTGCCCGAGATTCGATCGTCGGTATACCGATACCTTGCTCAATCTCGTTACTGGCAAGTCTCTTTACTCGTTCCGTAATACATCATCCCGTGATCAACTCCTTGATCACATATTGTGCACATTATGATGATGTCCTACCGAGTGGGCCCAGAGATACCTCTCCGTCACACGGAGTGACAAATCCCAGTCTCGATTCGTGCCAACCCGACAGACACTTTCGGAGATACCTGTAGTGCACCTTTATAGCCACCCAGTTACGTTGTGACGTTTGGTACACCCAAAGCATTCCTACGGTATCCGGGAGTTGCACAATCTCATGGTCTAAGGAAAAGATACTTGACATATAGAAAAGCTTTAGCATACGAACTACACGATCTGTGCTAGGCTTAGGATTGGGTCTTGTCCATCACATCATTCTCCTAATGATGTGATCCCGTTATCAACGACATCCAATGTCCATGGTTAGGAAACCGTAACCATCTATTGATCAACGAGCTAGTCGTCTAGAGGCTCACTAGGGACATGGTGTCTGTCTATGTATCCACACATGTATCTGAGTTTCCTTTCAATACAATTCTAGCATGGATAATAAACGATTATCGTGAACAAGGAAATATAATAATAACCAATTTATTATTGCCTCTAGGGCATATTTCCAACAGTCTCCCACTTGCACTAGAGTCAATAATCTAGTTCACATCGCCATGTGATTAACACTCACAGGTCACATCGCCATGTGACCAACATCCAAAGAGTTCACTAGAGTCAGTAATCTAGTTCACATCAATATGTGATTAACACTCAATGAGTTCTGTGTTTGATCATGTTATGCTTGTGAGAGAGGTTGTAGTCAACGGGTCTGCAACATTCAGATCCCTATGTACTTCGCAAAACTTTATGTCATATCGTAGATGCTGCTACCACGTTTCCACTTGGAGCTATTCCAAACTGTTGCTCCATTATACGTATCCGGTATCTCCACTTAGAGTTATCCGGATAGGTGTTAAGCTTGCATCGACGTAACTCTTTACGTCGAACTCTTTATCACCTCCATAACCGAGAAACATTTCCTTATTCCTCTAAGGATAATTTTGACCACTATCTAGTAATCCACTCCTGGATCACCTTTGTACCCTCTTGCCAGACATGTGGTAAGGCACACATCAGGTGCGGTACTTAGCATGGCATATCGTATAGAGCCTATGACAAAACCATAGGGGACGACCTTCGTCCTTCCTCTTTCTTCTGCCGTGGTCAAGCTTTGAGTCTTACTCAACTTCACACCTTACAACTCAGGTAAGAACTCCTTCTTTGACTGATCTATTTTGAACTCCTTCAAAATCATGTCAAAGGTGTGTGTTCTTTTGAAAGTATCATCAGACGTCTTGATCTATCTGTATAGGTCTTGATGCCCAATATGTAAGCAGCTTTATCCAGGTCTTCCTTTGAAAAACTCATTTCAAACAACCCTTTATGCTTTCCAGAAATTCTACATCATTTCGGATCAACAATATGTCATTCACATATACTTATCAGAAATGTTGTAGTGCTCCCACTCACTTTATTGCAAATACAAGTTTCCAACAAACTTTGTATACCCAAAAACTTTGATCACTCCATCAAAGTGTATATTCCGACTCCGAGATGCTTGCTCTAGTCCATGGAAGGATCGTTGGAGCTAGCATATCTTTTAGCATCCTTAGGATCGACAAAACCTTTCTGATTGTATCACATACAACCTTTCCTTACGAAAACTGGTAAGGAAACTTGTTTTGTCATCCATCTGCCAGATTTCATAAATGCAGCTAATGCTAACATGATTCCGACGGACTTAAGCATCGCTACGGGTGAGAAAATCTCATCGTAGTCAACTCCTTGAACTTGTGGAAAACTCTTCGCCACAAGTCGAGCTTCATAGACGGTGACATTACCGTCCACATCCGTCTTAGTTTTAAAGATCCATTTGTCTCAATGGCTTGCCGATCACAGGGCAAGTCCACCAAAGTCCATACTTTGTTTTGATACATGGATCCTATCTCGGACTTATCGGCTTCTAACCATTTGTCGGAATATGGGCCCACCATCGCTTCTCCATAGTTCGTAGGTTCATCGTTGTCCAACAACATGACCTCTAAGACAGGATCAACGTACCACTCAGGAGTAGTACATATCCTTGTCAACCTACGAGGTTCGATAGCAACTTGATCTGGAGCTTCATGATCACTATCATTAGTTTCCTCTTCAACTGTCGTAGATTCCACAGAAACATCTTTCTGTGTTGCACTACTCTCCGGTTGAAGTGAGGGTTCGACAACCTCATCAAGTTCTATCTTCCTCCCACTCAAATCTTTCGAGAGAAACTCCTTCTCGAGAAAGGACCCATTCTTAGCGACAAACATTTTGTCCTTGGATCTGAGATAGTAGGTATACCCAACCGTTACCAGTGGGTATTCCATGAAGATGTATTTGTCCGCTTTGGGTTCGAGCTTTTCCTGGCTGAAGCCATAAGCATCGCAGCCCCAAACATTTAAGAAAACGACAACTTTGGTTTCTTGCTAAACCATACGACGTCCTCTCAACGGACTTAGATGGTGCCCTATATAAAGTGAATGCAGCTATCTCTAATGCATAACCTCAAAATAATAGCGGTAGATCGGTAAGACACACCATAGATCGCACCATATCTCATAAGGTTCGATTACGATGTCCGGACACACCATTACGCTGTGGTGTTCCAGGGGACTTCAACTGCGAAACAATTCCACAATGTCTTAAGTGATTGCCAAACTCATAATTAAGATAATATCCCCTTGATCAGATCGTAGGAACATGATCTTCTTGTTATGATGATTCTTAATCTTCACTCTGAAATTTTTTGAACCTTTCAAACGTTTCAGACTTTTGCTTCATTAAGTAAATATACCATATCTACTCAAATCGTCAGTGAAGATGAGAAAATAACGATATCCACCACACGCCTCAATTCTCATTGGATCACATACATCAGCATGTATGATTTCCAATAAGTCACTTACCCGTTTCATTGTACCTGAAAACGAGATCTCAGTCATCCTGCCCATGAGGCATGGCTCGCATGTGTCAAGCGATTCAAAATCAAGTGACTCCAAACGTCCATCAGCATGGAGTTTCTTCATGCATTTTATGCCAAAATGACCTAAGCGGCAGTGCCACAAGAAAGTGGTACTATCATTATTAACTCTACATCTTTTGGCATTAATATTATCATTATGTGTATTACCATGATCGAGATTCAACGAACCATTGGGTGCATGACCATAAAGGTATTATTCATGTAAACAGAATAACCATTATTCTCTAACTCAAATGAATAACCGTATTGCGATGAACATGATCTAATCATTTTCATGCTCAACGTAGACACCTGATAACATTTATCTAGGTTCAACACTAATCTCGAAAATAGAGGGAGCGTGCGATGGTGATCTTATCAACCTTGGAAACACTTCCAACACACATCGTCACCTCGCCCTTAGCTAGTCTCCGTTCAGTCCATAGCTTTTGCTTCAAGTCACTAATAATAGTAACTGAACCGGTATCCAATACCCAAGTGCTACAAGGAGTACTACTAAGGTACACATCAATAACACGTATATCAAATATACTTTGTTGAAGTTGCCAGCTTTTCTTATCTACCATGTATTTGGGGTAATTCCGCTACCATGTGACCGTTACCCTTACAATCGAAGCACTTAGTCTCGAGGTTTGGGTGCAACCTTGGGTTCCCTCATTAGAGCGACAACTGGTTTGCCATTCATGAAGTTTCCCTTCTAGCCCTTGCCTCTTTTGAAACCAGTGGTCTTGTTAAACCATCAACACTTGATGCTCCTTCTTGATTTCTACTTTTGCGGTACTAAGAACCGCTAACAGCACCGGGATCATCTCCATCCTTTGCATGTCATAGTTCTTCACGAAGTTCTAGTAGCTTGGTGATAGTGTCTAGAGAATTCTGTCAACCACTATCTCACCTGGAAGATTAACTCCCACTTGGTTCAAGTGATTTCAGCACTCAGACATTCTGAGCACATGCTCATTAGTTGAGTCATTCTCCTCCATCTTTTTGGCAAAAGAACTTGTCAGAGGTCTCATACCTCTCAACACGGGCACGAGCCTGAAATCCAAATTTCAGCTCTTAGAACATCTCATATGTTCTATGGCGTTCAAAACGTCATTGGAATCCCGATTCTAAGCCGTAAAGTATGGTGCACTAAACTATCAAGTAGTCATCAGGACGTCTCTGTCAGGTGTTCACAACATCCACAGACAACGTTGTAGGGGTTTGCACATCGAGCGGTGCATCAAAGACGTAAGCTTTCTGTGCAGCAGTGAGGACACTCCTCGGACTACGGACCCAGTCCGCATCATTGCTTACAATATCTTTCAACTTAGTCTTTCTCTAGGATCGTATTAAACAGGGAGCTACAACGCAGTTATTGGTCTACTACATAATTTGCGAAGACAACTTAGACTATTGTTCATGACAAGTGAGTTTTAACTAATCAAATTACTTATAACTCCCACTCAAATTGACATCCCTCTGGTCATCCGAGCGTGACATGATCCAAATCTACCAACCCAAGTCCGATCATCACGTGAGATGAGGTGGTGTCAATGGTGAACATCAACATGTTGATCATATCTACTATATGACTCATGCTCAACCTTTCGGTCTTCCGTGTTCCGAGGCCATGTCTGTACATGCTAGGCTCGTCAAGTCTAACCCGAGTGTTCTGCATGTGCAAAACTGGCTTGCACCCGTTGTATGCGAACGTAGAGTCTATCACACCCGATCATCACGTGGTGCTTCGAAACGACGAACCTTCGCAACGGCGCACACTCGGGGGGAACACAATTTTATCTTGAAATTTTAGTGAGGGATCATCTTATAATGCTACCGTCGTCCTAAGCAAAATAAGATGCATAAAAGGATTAACATCACATGCAAATCATAAGTGACATGATATGGCCATCAACTCGTGCTTTTGATCTCCATCTCCAAAGCACCGGCATGATCTCCATCGTCACCGGCGTAACACCATGATCCCCATCATCATGATCTCCATCATCGTGTCGCCATCGGGGTTGTCGCGCGCCCACCATGCTCTTACTACTATTGCTACCGTTTAGCGATAAAGTAAAGCATTACATAGCGCTTAATGATTGACACGCAGGTCATACAAAAATTAAAGACAACCCTATGGCTCCTGCCGGTTGCCTTATACATCGACATGCAAGTCGATATTAACTATTACAACATGATCATCTCATACATCAAATATATCTCATCATGTCTTTGGCCATATCATATCACATACATACCCTGCAAAAACAAGTTAGACGTCCTCTAATTTGTTGTTGCATGTTTTACGTGGCTGCTATGGGTATCTAGCAAGAACGCTTCTTACCTACGCAAAGCCACAACGGTGATATTTAAGTTGCTATTTAACCTTCTACAAGGACCGCCTTCGTCGAATCCGATTCAACTAAGATAGGAGAGACAGACACCCGCCAGCCATCTTATGCAACAAAAGTCGCATGTCTGTCGATGGAACCGGTCTCATGTACGTGGACATGTAAAGTTGGTCCGGGCCGCTTCATCCCATAATGCCGCTGAATCAAGAAAGACCAAAGAGGGAAGCAGTCTAAACATCAACGCCCACAAACCCCTTTGTGTTCTACTCGTGAAAACATCTACGCAAGATCCTAGCTCATGATGCCACTGTTGGGGAACGTTGCATGGGAAACAAAAATTTTCCTACGCTCACCAAGATCAATCTAGGAGATGCATCTACGAGGGAAGATTCGGATCCACATACCCTTGTAGATCGCGAGCGGAAGCGTTCAAGAGAACGGGGATGATGGAGTCGTACTCGTCGTGATCCAAATCACCGATGATCCTAGCGCCGAACGGACGGCACCTCCGTGTTCAACACACGTACGGAGCGGGGACGTCTCCTCCTTCTTGATCCAGCAAGGGGGGGGGAGGAGAGGTTGATGGAGATCCAGCAGCACGACGGCGTGGTGGTGGAAGTAGCGGGATTCCAGCAGGGCTTCGCCAAGCGCCGCGGGAGGAGGGAGATGTGTCACGGGAGGGAGAGGGAGGCGCTAGGGCTTGGGGTGCTGCTCCCATGCGCCTCCCCACTATATATAGGGGTGGAGGGGGCTGGTTTCTTGCCCTCCAAGTCCATTGGGGCGTTGGCAAAGGTGGGGGAAAGAAATCCCATCATTTCCTTTCCCCACCGATTGTTATCCCCCCTTTTTAGGGATCTTGATCTTATCCCTTCGGGATATGATCTTATTCCTTCTAAGGGGGGATCTTGGTGCGCCTTGACCAGGGGTGTGGGGCCTTGCCCCCACTACCCACGTTCATGTGGGTCCCCCCATGCAGGTGGGCCCCACTTCGGAACCTTCTAGAACCTTCCCGGTACAATACCGAAAAATCCCGAACATTTTCCGGTGGCCAAAATAGGACTTCCTATATATAAATCTTTACCTCCGGACCATTCCGGAACTCCTCGTGACGTCCGGGATCTCATCCGGGACTCCGAACAACTTTCGGGTTTCCGCATACTTATATCTCTACAACCCTAGCGTCATCGAACCTTAAGTGTGTAGACCCTACGGGTTCGGGAGACACGCAGACATGACCGAGATGACTCTCCGGTCAATAACCAACAGCGGGATCTGGATACCCATGTTGGCTCCCACATGTTCCACGATGATCTCATCGGATGAACCACGATGTCAAGGATTCAATCAATCCCGTATACGATTCCCTTTGTCTATCGGTATAGCACTTGCCCGAGATTCGATCGTCGGTATACCGATACCTTGCTCAATCTCGTTACCGGCAAGTCTCTTTACTCGTTCCGTAACACATCATCCCGTGATCAACTCCTTGATCACATATTGTGCACATTATGATGATGTCCTACCGAGTGGGCCCAGAGATACCTCTCCGTCATACGGAGTGACAAATCCCAGTCTCGATTCGTGCCAACCCAACAGACACTTTCGGAGATACCTGTTGTGCACCTTTATAGCCACCCAGTTACGTTGTGACGTTTGGTACACCCAAAGCATTCCTACGGTATCTGGGAGTTGCACAATCTCATGGTCTAAGGAAAAGATACTTGACATATAGAAAAGCTTCAGCATACGAACTACACGATCTGTGCTAGGCTTAGGATTGGGTCTTGTCCATCACATCATTCTCCTAATGATGTGATCCCGTTATCAAATGACAACTCATGTCTATGGCTAGGAAACCGTAGCCATCTTTGATCAACGAGCTAGTCTAGTAGAGGCTCACTAGGGACACGGTGTTGTCTATGTATCCACACATGTATCTTAGTTTCCTATCAATACAATTCTAGCATGGATAATAAACGATTATCATGAATAAGGAAATATAATAATAACCAATTTATTATTGCCTCTAGGGCATATTTCCAACAGAATATTATGGTAGGTGTAATGCAACCGATAACCTACTAGTTTTATGGTAGGTCTAACATCATTATTGTTATCATTTACCACGAAAATGTAAGCTATAACACAAACCTAATTAACAGAACCTAACAAATACACGATGGATTGGCATCATACGGATTTCCTTTTGTCATGCATATATTCATCACAAAGCCATGAGATTATTATCAATATCACAAAATCTGAGATGGATCAAAACTTTGGTCTTGGTTTCTATAGTTTATGTACATTTGTATTGTATACTATACACATGGAAAAACTGTATCCAGATCGGCTCATCCTCAAAAAGGCGGACTACCAATCGCACGGAGTAGAGTGGTGTGGAGTATCTATGAGCTAAGAATGTTCAAAAGAGAAACTCTGTTCTGGACTAACTTCCTGAACAGATTTCCTGCTCCATTCTGAAGATCTCCGATGCTGCACTCTAACTCCTGCAATTGCCCCTCCTCGCAAACAACAGCCTTCTTCTTGTGAAATGCCTTGCAGACAAGAGACTGCTTTGGCATTTCAATTTGCTTCGACAAGAGATGGAGTGTGGACTCCAACAGAGAGATGCAGATCTCTCTTGCGTTGGTCAATAGCATGACTATCTTGTCGGATGCAGCCTTCTTGGCGGTCTTCTTGAAATGTTTCCTAGCCTTCTTCGCCAAGCGAGTAAAAGACTGAATCTTGGCTTGATCAGCTACATCATCTCCTTTTCTTAGAGCCCCTTGCAGCTCTTGGATGATGACCACCATCTCGGCGAAGGTCTCTTGCATGGTGCTGCGGAGATCCAACAGCTCAACGGAACATACCATCTCTCCATCCAACATCTTCCTCTACTGGGAGGAGCAAGCTTGGTGGTTTGGTAGGCAAATAATCTCTTCAACGCCATCGTAGATGTTTGCAAGACTCCTGAGACCATCGCACATCGCGCTGATGGAATTGGAGGAAGAGATGCTTGCTTCTAGGCTCTGGAGCTCTTACTCAACTTGGGTCTCACTGATGTGAGGCCTAGAAGGCAAACTTATGGATCTTTGGTGGAAAGCCATAGCTGAGCTTGAAGCTTTTCTCTGTATTGTGGTTGAAGAGAGGAGGAGCAGAAAAGAACACTTCTTGGTTTGATGTGTCTACTGCTCTGCACAGGCCTATTTATACATAAATGTACAAGCAGTAGCATTTGATTGGTAGACATGAAGAATCACGCCATTACATCTCCCAGATGCTGTCTGCTATGCCTTGAGATCTGCCAGATGCATAGAGATTGCAACACTAAAGTCGTCTGATTTTTAGTACATTGTTTTGTGCTACTGTCCAAACAATTGGCAGCAAGAACCAGCACCGCGGTTTAGTCTGATGGTGGATTTCTTGCATGCTCAGGCCATTATTTTATGGGTTGCTAACCTACATTTAGCTGTGACATACCTGTATTTAATAAGGCGTTTTCCTTGGTGGGCAAATTTGCAAATCACATATCAAAGCCTGGACGGTCGGAGCTGGCATGTTTAGGCCATGGGAGCAAGATCCACTGCACAAGATTCATGTTAGGGGTTCAACATATTATCATCAGGCTGTCATGTCTGAATTATTAGCAGCAAACTCATCTGCACAAGCGTGTAGTTTGGTTTCAGATCAAGATCATGAGATCGATGAGTGTACCGCATCGCCCCCGCGGGCAACCGGTCGCGCCTCCAGTGCCTCCTCCTCGAGCTCTCCCCTTCCCCTCTCTCCTTGTCGCCGTCTCTGGCGTCCGGCGCCGGGCCTGGCACGGGCGGCGCTGGCGGCGGCGGCCACTGGCCTTTTCCCTCGCGGGTTGCTCTGACGCGGGGCGGTGCAGCGCCGCGGGGTGCTCCTAGGCGGCAGCGGTCCGGCGCGGCGGCGGTGCTCTCCGGCATGGTGGCGGGGGATCTTTTGGGCGGCGGTGCGATCTGGCGGCCGGTGGCGGGGAGGGTCGTCGGCGTGGCTTCCGGGAGGCAAGGGAGCGGCGATGGGCGGGTGGATGCTGGCAGCGCTGGTGCCGTCCTGCTGCAGCGTGGCCGGCGGGGCTTTACGGGCCCGATTTGGGCCTGGCCGGGCCTGGGGTGGCCTGGTATGACCTGCTGCTGCGTCCGGACGGCGACCGCGACGGTGTCGGAGACTCGGGCCTCCCGCACGACGATGGTGGAGGTAGTTCCCTCCCGCGTGGCTCCAATGCTGCTTCTCCTATCGCCTCGTGCATCTCTCTCCATCCTCTTGGCCTCGTGGTGGTGATCTCAGTGAGGCGGCGTGGGTGGCGTCAAGACCGCGGTGGCGCATGCTGGTGGGCGGCGAGGTGGGTGTTTCGCTCCGACCTGGTTGGGCGGTGGGGTTTGGAGTGCGGGAGAAATCCCTTGCCAGCTCTTCTGACTCCGATGTGGTGACACCTGCGATTGCCACCATCCCTTCTTGGAGGGTGTCGGAGGTATCCATCCCCCACTCCCTTTCGTGTGCCGGGGAAACCCTTTGGACTCGTCCGGGCAGCAGTGTCGTCGACGTCGCATACCTTTTTGGAGGTGCTGCTTGGTACGGCGGATCAGAGCCTTGGTCTGTGGTGGGTCAATTTCGAAGGGCGCAGCGGTGGCGGGTCATCCGCGCTTTGTCAAGCTGTCGTTGTTGGCATTTCTTTCTTCTTTTTTGTTCTTTCTCTTTTTTTTGGGCTTGTTGTGCTTCTCGCCCTAGCATTGCTATGTAATCAGTGTAGGTTGCTTTGTAATACAAAGCGGGGGAGGACCCTTTTTCGGTAAATGACGTGAGATGAGGAGCTGGTTGCTGATCGCTGGTGAAAGGAACAACTGGCTTAGCTTTGGAGGTTCCAGGGACATGTTTATCTGGTGAGTGTGAAATTCTATTGAATAATTGTTGATGGAATATTGTGCCAGTACAAGAGGTATATATAAGAGCCAATCCGCACCTGACCTAGCCCTATTACAAAACGAGTAGGAGTCTTAGTCCTATTACAAGTTGTATTCTAACATCACCCCGCAGTGTCAACGGTAGGCTCGACGACGTTGAGACTGAAACGAATGTCTTGAAACGGAGTAGTCGCCAAGCCTTTGGTAAAGATATCAGCGAACTGAGCAGAAGTAGGCACGTGGAGAACGCGAACTTGACCGAGAGCCACCTTCTGTCGAACAAAGTGAATGTCGATCTCAATATGCTTGGTGCGACGGTGTTGAACCAGATTCCCTGACATGTAGACAACTGAAATATTATCACAGTAAACAATGGTAGCTTGCTCAATAGGACGGTGCAGCTCCGACAGCAACTAGCGCAACCAAACCGTTTCAGCAACCGCATGAGCCACAACACGGTACTCAGCTTCAGCAGACGAGCGGGAGACCGTAACCTGTCTTTTCGAAGACCAAGAAACCAAATTGTTGCCAAGAAAAACACAAAATCCGGATGTGGACCTACGAGTATCTGGACAACCAGCCCAGTCTGCATCAGAGTAAGTTGCCAAGTGATACGTCTCCAACGTATCTATAATTTTTGATTGTTCCATGCTAATATATTATCCTTCTAGGATGTCTTATGGGCTTTATTCTACACTTTTATATGATTTTTGGGACTAACCTATTAACCCAGAGCCCAGTACCAGTTTCTGTTTTTCTCCTGTTTTAGGGTTTTACAGAAAAGGAATATCAAACGGAGTCCAATTGACGAGCCAATTTTTTATGATATTTTCTGGACCAAAAGAAGCCCCCGAAGCAAAAGAGTTGGGCCAGGAGAGCCACGGGCTGCCCTCGAGGGTGGAGGGCGCGCCCTGGGCAGGGGGCGCGCCCCCTATCTCGAGGACGGCCCGTAGCTCCCCTTTGCTTGGCTCCGACTCCAAAAATTCCTATAAATACTAAAACCTTCGGAAATTTACCTAGATCGGGAGTTCTGCCGCCGAAAGCCTCTGTAGCCACCGAAAACCAATCTACAGCCGTTCTGGCACCCTGCCGGAGGGGGGAATCCCTCTCTGGTGGCTATCTTCATCATCCCGATGCTCTCCATGACGAAGAGGGAGTAGTCCACCCTCGGGGTTGAGGGTATGTACCAGTAGCTATGTGCTTGATCTCTCTCTCTCTCGTGTTCTTGAGATGGCACGATCTTGATGTATCGCGAGCTTTGCTATTCTAGTTGGATCTTCTTCTCCCCCTCTACTCTCTTGTAATGGATCAATGTTGAGGATATCGCTTATCGTTATCGTCTTGGTCAGCTGGGGATTAGAGATTAATCGGAAATCGGCCGATTAATCGATTTTATCAGTCGACTATTAATCGGTCATTTTTTTCAAATCCAGGTTCCCAACAGTAAAATATGCTATATTAAACACCAAAACAATATTGGACAGGAGTGTTACCTTGAATCCTAGCCTTTGAATCATGATATAATGGCAAACAAAATAGAAAAACATTACATATTGTGTAACAAGGTCCACAAAACACAAATAAAGATAGTTCTTGCAAACATAGTGCTACGAATAGGCCCGATTTATCGGTAGATTCCCGATAAATCGCTTGTTATAGCGATAAATCGGCCCAAACGATAAATGATGAAGATAAGGCATAATCTTATCGGTCACCCCAAGAGTAGCGATAAATCAGACGATAAATCGCTGAATCGGAAGATTTCTTGAACAGTGTAATGGATTGAGTTTTCCCTTTGAAGTTATCTTATCGGATTGAGTCTTTAAGGATTTGAAAAACACTTGATGTATGTCTTGCACGTGTTTATCTGTGGTGACAATGGGATATCATGTGATCCACTTGATGTATGTTTTGGTGATCAACTTGCGGGTTCCGTGACCTTGGGAATCTATGCATAGGGGTTGGCACACGTTTTCGTCTTGACTCTCCGGTAGAAACTTTGGGGCACTCTTTGAAGTTCTATGTGTTGGTTGAATAGATGTTTTTGAGATTGTGTGATGCATATCGTATAATCATGCCCACGGATACTTGAGGTGACAATGGAGTATCTAGGTGACATTAGGGTTTAGGTTGATTTGTGTCTTAAGGTGTTATTGTAGTAAGAACTCTATGATAGATTGAACTTTACTACGGACTCTTGAATAGATCGATCAGAAAGAATAGCTTTGAGGTGGTTTCGTACCCTACCATAATCTCTTCGTTTGTTCTCCTCTATTAGTGACTTTGGAGTGACTCTTTGTTGCATGTTGAGGGCTAGTAATATGATCCAATTATGTTATCCTTGTTGAGAGAACTTGCACTAGTGAAAGTATGAACCCTAGGCCTTGCCTACTATCATTGCAATACCGTTTATGCTCACATTTACCACTTGCTACCTTGCTGTTTTTATATTTTCAATTTACAAAAACCTATATCTACCATCTAGATTGCACTTGTATCACCATCTCTTCGCCGAACTAGTGCACCTATACAATTTACCATTGTATTGGGTGTGTTGGGGACACAAGAGACTCTTTGTTATTTGGTTGCAGGGTTGCTTGAGAGAGACCATCTTCATCCTACGCCTCCCACGGATTGATAAACCTTAGGTCATCCACTTGAGGGAAATTTGCTACTGTCCTACAAACCTCTGCACTTGGAGGCCCAACAACATCTACAAGGAGAAGGGTGCGTAGTAGACATCAAGATCTTTTCTGGCGCCATTGCCGGGGAGGTTAGCGCTTGAAGGTATATCTTTAGATCTTGCAATCAAATCTTTTAGTTTCTGGTTTTATCACTAGTTTCGTTTATAAAAGAAAACTACCAACAAAATGGAATTAAGGTTACCTCATATGCTTCAACTTTTTAATATCTTTCGTGAAAATGATGGGAAGGAAAATTGTGCTCAAGTACTAGAAGAAGAATTACATAGAATGCTTGGCATAAAATATGTGCACGATGAGCATGATTGCAATGTTGTTAGTGTGAATTCTTTGAATACCCATGATGCTAATGATATGCAAAGCCACAAGCTTGGGGAAGCTATGTTTGATGAAGATGATATTTTTAGTCCCCCAAGTTTTGATGATAATATTTATTATGATGAAAACATTCCTCCTATTTATGATGATTATATTGATGAAAGTGGATTTGGAGAGGTCATGACTTTATTTAGTGATGAATCCACTATTTCGGAAGAGGTTCCAATTGATTATGAGAACAAAGTTGCTATCTATGATGATTATTTTGATGACTTGTATGCTATTAAGAATAATGATAACTATGAAACTTGTCATCATGATTTTAGTTTTCAATTGGATTATGCTTCACATGATAGTTATTTTGTTGAGTTTGCTCCCACTATTATTCATGAGAAGAATTTCGCTTATGTGGAGAGTAATAAAATTTATATGCTTGGGGATCATGACAATAATGCTTTATGTGCTGGTTATATTGTTGAATTCATTCATGATGCCTCTGAAAATTATTATGAGAGAGGATCATATGCTTGTAGGAATTGCAATAATATCAAGTTTCCTCTCTATGTGCTTAAAGTTTTGAAGCTATGCTTGTTTTCCCTTCCTATGCTAGTTGATTATCGTTCCCATAAGTTGTTTGCTCACAAAATCCCTTTGCATAGGAAGTGGGTTAGACTTAAATGTGCTATTCATATGCTTCATGATGCTCCCGTTATGTTTCAACTCTTATCTTTTTGTGAGCATCATTATGCCTAGCTAGGGGCGTAAAACGATAGCGCTTATTGGGAGGCAACCCAATTTTATGTTTTTTTGTTTTTGTTGCTGTTAGGGAATAAATATTTCATCTAGCCTCTGATTACATGTGGTTTCATGTTTTGTTTAGTGTTTGTGCCAAGTAGAACCTTTGGGAAGACTTGTGTGAAGTTTATGTGATCTTGCTGTGAAAAACAGAATCGTTAGCGCTCGCTAAAGTAGTTGTGGGATTTTACTGGAGCGTGATTTTTAGTTGATTCTTTTTGCAGATGATTGGTAGACAAATTTCTCAAATTTACAAATTTAGTTTTAATTTTTTGGAGTTCCAGAAGTAGTCGAATCCTGCAGATTACTACAGACTGTTCTGTCTTTGACAGATTCTGTTTTTCGTGTGTTGTTTGCTTATTTCAATGCATCTATGAGTAGTATTGGGAAGTATGAACCATAGAGAAGTTGGAATACAGTAGGTTTAACACCAATATAAACAAATAATGAATTCATTGATGTACCTTCGAGTGGTGGTTTTCTTTCTTATACTAACGGAGCTCACGAGAATTTTTGTCTAAGTTTTGTGTTGTGAGGTTTTCAAGTTTTGAGTATTGCTTTGATGGACTATGGAACAAGGAGTAGCAAAGGCTTAAGCATGGGGATGCCCATGGCACCCCAAGTAAATTCAAGGACAACCAAAAGCCTAAGATTGGGGATTCCCCGGGAAGGCATCCCCTCTTTCGTCTTCATCCATCGGTAACTATACTCGGAGCTATATTTTTATTCACCACATGATATGTGTTTTGCTTGGAGCATCATTTTATTTTCTTTTGTTTTTCTTGCTGTTTGAATAAAATACCAAGATCTTAAGTTCTTAAATGTTAGAGTCTTCACATAGTTACATAATTATTCAACTACTCATTGATCTCCACTTATATCTTTCGGAGTAGTTTGTTATTGCTCTAGTGCTTCGCTTATATCTTTTAGAGCACGGTGGTGGTAATATTTTGTAGAAATTGTTGAACTCTCATGCTTCACTTATATCGTTTGGAGAGTCTATTAAAACAGTATGCTAATGTGTTTAGGCTAAAGAAACTAGTCTTCACATGATAGACATCCAATGTCAATGTAGTACAAAAATTCACACCAAGTGCATTGAATAGAATGAGATGTTGGATGCTTGATAATTGTTTTGAGATATGAGGATAGTGATATTAGAGTCATGCTAGTGGAGTTATTATGAAATTGAGAAATACTCGTGTTAAGGTTAGTGATTCCTGTATCATGCACGTATTGTGAACCGTTGTGTGACTAAGTTAGAGCATGAGGTATTTGTAGAGTGTCAACCTTTGTGTGGAGGTCGGGGGTGCACGATGGTTAACTCCTACCAACCTCCCCCCAAGGAGCATGCGTTGATTGCTTTGTTTTGATGACTCGTAGATTTTTGCAATAAGTATATGAGTTCTTATGACAAATGTTGAGTCCATGGATTATACGCACTCTCACCCTTCCACCATTTCTAGCCTCTCTTGTACCTCGCAACTTTCCCCGGTGCCATAAACCCACTATATATCCTTCCTCAAAACAGCCACCATATTGTTCCTCAAAAAAGCCACCATACCCACCTATCATGGCATTTCCATAGCCATTCCGAGATATATTGCCATGCAACTTTCCACCGTTCCGTTCATATGACACGCATCATATTGTCATATTGCCATTGCATGATCATGTAGTTGACATCGTACTTGTGGCAAGGCCACCATGCATAATTTTTATACATGTCACTCTTGTTTCATTGCACATACCGGTACACCGCCAGAGGCATTCATATAGATTCATACTTTGTTGTTGTAGTATCGAGTTGTAATATCGAGTTGTAATGAAAGTGTGATGATCATCATTATTAGAGCATTGTCCCATGGGAGGAAAGGCTAAATCTATAAAGCCCCTCTGCAAAAGAAAAGAAAAAAGAAAAAAAAAGAGGCCAAAGAAAAAAGAAATCCCAAAAAAAGAAAAAGAAAATAAAAAGGGACAATTGCTACTATCTTTTTTTCCACACTTGTGCTTCAAAGTAGCACCATGTTCTTCATTGTAGAGAGTCTCATGTTTAGTCACTTTCATATACTAGTGGGAATTTTTATTATAGAACTTGGCTTGTATATTCCAATGACGGGCTTCCTCAAATGCCCTAGGTCTTCATGAGCAAGCAAGTTGGATGCACAACCACTAGTTTCTTTTGTTGAGCTTTCATTCACATTTAGCTCTAGTGCATACGTTGCATGGCAATCCCTACTCACTCACATTGATATCTATTGATGGGCATCTCCATAGCCCGTTGATACACCTAGTCGATGTGAGACTATCTCCCTCCTTTTTGTCTTCTCCACAACCACCTCCATTCCACCCATAGTGCTATGTCCATGGCTCACGCTCATGTATTGCGTGAAAGTTGAAAGGTTTGAAAGAATAGAGTATGAAAACAAGTGCTTGGCTAAAACCGGGGTTGTGCATGATATGAATATTTAGTGTGATAACAAGGGAGCATAGCCAACACTATATGATTTTGCAGGGATAACTTTCTTTAGCCATAGTGTTTTGAGAAGACATGATTGCTTTGTTAGTATGCTTGAAGTATTGTTATTTCTTATGTCAATATAGACTTTTATCTTGAATCTTTCAGATATGAACATTCATGCCACAATTAAGATATTACATTGAAAAACTATATTGGTTACCATTCCACATCAAAAATTCTTTCTTTATTATTTACCTACTCGAGGACAAGCAGGAATTAAGCTTAAGGATGCTGATACGTCTCCAACGTATCTATAATTTTTTATTGTTCCATGCTAATATATTATCCTTCTAGGATGTCTTATGGGCTTTATTATACACTTTTATATGATTTTTGGGAGTAACCTATTAACCCAGAGCCCAGTGCCAGTTTCTGTTTTTCTCCTGTTTTAGGGTTTTGCAGAAAAGGAATATCAAACGGAGTCCAATTGACGAGCCAATTTTTTATGATTTTTTCTGGACGAAAAGAAGCCCCCGAAGCAAAAGAGTTGGGCCAGGAGAGCCACGGGCTGCCCTCGAGGGTGGAGGGCGCACCCTGGGCAGGGGGGCACGCCCCCCCTATCTCGAGGATGGCCTGTAGCCCCCCTTTTCTTGGCCCCGACTCCAAAAATTCCTATAAATACTGAAACCTTCGGAAATTAACCTAGATCGGGAGTTTCGCCTATGAAAGCCTCTGTAGCCACCGAAAACCAATCTACAGCCATTCTGGCACCCTGCCGGAGGGGGGAATCCCTCTCCGGTGGCTGTCTTCATCATCCCGGCGCTCTCCATGACGAGGAGGGGGTAGTCCACCCTCGGGGTTGAGGGTATGTACCAGTAGCTATGTGTTTGATCTCTCTCTCGTGTTCTTGAGATGACACAATCTTGATGTATCGCGAGCTTTGCTATTCTAGTTGGATCTTCTTCTCCCCCTCTACTCTCTTGTAATGGATTGAGTTTTCCCTTTGAAGTTATCTTATCGGATTGAGTCTTTAAGGATTTGAGAACACTTGATGTATGTCTTGCATGTGTTTATATGTGGTGACAATGGGATATCATGTGATCCACTTGATGTATGTTTTGGTGATCAACTTGCGGGTTCTGTGACCTTGGGAATCTATGCATAGGGGTTGGCACACGTTTTCATCTTGATTCTCCGGTAGAAACTTTGGGGCACTCTTTGAAGTTCTATGTGTTGGTTGAATAGATGTTTATGAGATTATGTGATGCATATCGTATAATCATGCCCACGGATACTTGAGGTAGCAATGGAGTATCTAGGTGACATTAGGGTTTTGGTTGATTTGTGTCTGAAGGTGTTATTCTAGTACGAACTCTATGATAGATTGAACGTTACTACGGACTCTTGAATAGATCGATCAAAAAGAATAGCTTTGAGGTGGTTTCGTACCCTAGCATAATCTCTTCGTTTGTTCTCCGCTATTAGTGACTTTGGAGTGACTCTTTGTTGCATGTTGAGGGCTAGTAATCTGATCCAATTATGTTATCCTTGTTGAGAGAACTTGCACTAGTGAAAGTATGAATCCTAGGCCTTGCCTACTATCATTGCAATACCGTTTATGCTCACGTTTACCACTTGCTACCTTGCTGTTTTTATATTTTTAGTTTACAAAAACCTATATCTACCATCCATATTGCACTTGTATCACCATCTCTTCGCCGAACTAGTGCACCTATACAATTTACCATTGTATTGGGTGTGTTGGGGACACAAGAGACTCTTTGTTATTTGGTTGCAGGGTTGCTTGAGAGGGACCATCTTCATCCTACGCCTCCCACGGATTGATAAACCTTAGGTCATCCACTTGAGGGAAATTTGCTACTGTCCTACAAACCTGTGCCCTTGGAGGCCCAACAACGTCTATAAGAAGAAGGGTGCGTAGTTGACATCATCAAGGAGGTGGGAGAGGTTTTGTTGATATGAAGACGTAAGTCTAGTGTGCCTTTGAGATACCGAAGAATATGTTTGACATGATTGTAGTGTGGAATACAAGGATCATGCATGTATAAACAAGCTTGTTGGACAACAAAAGAAATTTCAGGACGAGTGAGGGTAAGATACTGAAGTGCACCGGTAAGACTACGATAAAGAGAAGGATCAGAGAAAGGATCACCGTCGGCAGAGAGTTTGGAACCTGTATCAACAGGGGTATAGGAAGTTTGACAATCAAGCATACCAGCACGAGAAAGAAGATCCAGAGTGTACTGACATTGAGACAAGAAAAGACTAGAGGAGTCACGGATAAAAGCAATACCTAAGAAGTGGTGACGAAGACCTAAATCTGTCATAGAAAATTCGGCGCGAAGAAGAGAGATAATATGATCTAAAAATTGTTGTGAGGAGCTGTGAGGATAATATCACCAACATAAAAAAGAAGGTAAGCAGTGTTGTTGTTGTGATGAAAGGTGAAGAGTGAAGTGTCAGAATGGGAAGGGGTAAAACCGATGGTTTGAGCAAAAGTAGAAAAGCATTGGAACCAGGCACGTGGTGCTTGTTTAAGACCATAAAGAGATTTTTGAAGAATACATACATGATTAGGATAGGAGGAATGTTCTAAGCCAAGAGGTTGTTGACAATAGACTGTTTCTTGAAGAGAGCCATGAATAAAAGCATTTTTGACATCTAGTTGATGAATTGGCCAGGAAGAAGAGACAACGATGCTAATGACAGTGCGAATAGTGTTGGTCTTGACAACTGGAGAGAAAGTATGATCATAATTGATGCCGTGTTGCTGAGAGTAACCACGGCATACCCATCGAGCCTTATAACATGCAAGACTCCCATCAGAATTAAATTTATGGCGAAAAACCCATTTGCCCGAAACGATATTTGTATTGGAAGGACGAGGAACTAACTGCCACGTGTTATTCTGCAGAAAGGCATCATATTCATCTTTCATAGTTGCGGCCCAATTAGGATCTAGGAGAGCTGATTTGTAAGATTTGGGTAGACAGGAAGGAGATAAAGATGCATGAAGATTGAGACGCTCTATTACAGGTAAACGAAACCCATACTTGGCACGTGTGCGCATGGTATGATCGTTAGTAGGAGCTGGAACGGGAATAGCATGAGCAGGAGGGGTGGGGGAATATGTGATGGATGCGTCCGGCGCAGCGAAGGAAGCGGACGCGAGAGATGATGGTGAAGAGTGCGGCTGCAGGAGGTCTGCCGCGTCAGAGTGTAATGTGTTTTCCTCTACCGGGGCAGAGGTGATGACAGAAGTGGTGGCGACAGGATCTGCTACTGCGTCTGGTTTCGCTGGATTGGTCGGCGGGTGAAAGAAGGGAAGATGATTGCGACAAGAGGGACTAGTGGAAGGCGCGTGTGAGTTGGAATCTAATTGTTAATGCTCGGAAAAGGGAAAAATGTTTTCAGCAAATGTTACATGACGAGACACATGAACACTACCACTAACAAGATCTAGACAATGATAACCTTTGTGCTCGTCAGAAAAACCTAGATGGACACACGGGATAGAGCGCGGGGAAAGTTTGTTAGGAGAAGTGGAGTAGGAGTTTGAAAAACAAAGACAACCGAAGACGCGAACGTCGGAGTAATTTGGATGAGAGAGAAATAAAGAAAAGTGAGGAGTAGTTTGTGGGTTAAATTTAGATGGACGAATATTGAGTAAATATGTGGCCGTGTGGAGTGCCTCTGCCCAGAACATCGACGACATAGAAGATTGAATAAGCAGTGCGAATGATGTCATTAAGAGTGCGAAGAGAATGCTCGGCTTTGCCATTTTTGAGGGGAGGTATAAGGACAGGAGAAACGTAAGAGAATTCCATATTGTAGAAAGAAATTTCAATTTTTTAAGTTGTAAAATTCACGACCATTATCACATTGGATGAATCTTATAGGGAGGAAAAAGTGGACCGAGACATAGCATTGAAAGTTTATGAATATATTATGAACGTCGGATTTGTTGCGTAAAGGAAAAGTCCAAACATAATGAGTAAAATCATCAAGAATCACGAGATAATACTTAAAACCAGATACACTTTCTATTGGTGATGTCCAGAGATCACAATGAAGTAATTCAAAAGGAAAAGTACTAGAGGATTGAGAGGAACTAAAGGGAAGGCGAACATGTTTGCCCAATTGACATGACTGACACATAGAAGAATTATGAGAATCTCTATTACAAGGTAATAAAAATTCACTAAGAAGTGTGGATAACACATTTTTATTGGGATGGCCGAGACGTTGGTGCCATAGATCAACAGAGGCTACCATAGATGTTGGAGGAGCAGCGACCGGAGCACCATGGAGAGAATATAAATCACCAGAGCTATTGAATCGAGCGATCTCGGCCTTGGTCGGGTAGTCCTTCACAAACAAACCAAAGGGGTCAAACTCGACAGAAATATGATTAGCAGTAGTGATTTGGCGAACAGAAATCAGATTTTTAATAAGAGCAGGAGCTACAAGAACATCACGAAGAAGCAAAGGCTTAGTCGGGGATTGGATTTGAGCCTGACCGATACAGTAAATAGGAATAGAAGATCCATCACCGAGATTAATAGAGGGAAAAGACGAATGTATGCAAGAGGAAAGCAAATTACTCGATGCTGACATATGACGAGAAGCACCAGAATCAAAAATCCAATCCGTACCTGAGTTTCCTTGTGCAGCAAAATTGTTCATGGCTTGTAGAAAAGTAGCTTGGTCATGGCTCGGAGTCGAAGTAGAGGCCGGTGTAGTCATGGGAGCTTGAGGGTGTGGTGGCGTCGGCAGTAGGGCCGGCATCGGCGTAAAGAGAGAGGCACCATCATTGTACTGTTGCATGTAGGGGAATGATGGAGCGCTATAGGATGCATAAGGACTGGTGTTGTAGATCGATGGCGCGTAGGAGGGAGCAGCGTGGTACGCGGCCGTCGGCTGTCGGGGCGCGAGGACGGGCGCGCCGGTGTGAGGGCGAGCACCGGGCTGCCAGCCACCGCTATAGGTAGGCGGGGCACCATATGACGTAGGGGCGGACCAGAGCATAAGCCACGCCTGGACTAGACCTGTCCACGGATCAGGAGAAGGGTGCCATCCGGGCGGCGATGGTGGTGCGGTTGATGAAGCCGGGGGCGGCGGTGGTGCAGTTGGTGGAGCCGGGGGCGGAGCAGGAGCGGGCGTCGTGTGGAACTGCGGCGGCCTAGGGTTTTCGCCCCGGTAGTTGGGACTTGGACGCCAGCTGGATGGTTGAGGAGGTGTTGTTGGTGGAGGTGGCGGTGGCGGCATCGACGCAGGCGGGCGAGGAGAAGTAGTAAAGACCTGAGGACGGGAGTCCTTCGTAGTTAGGGCACGATCGGCCCATTGGAGCATCGAGCGAACCCCGGCGAAGGAGGGACACGGACGCATCATAGGGATGAAGGAGGCCTGCTTCTCGAACCGCTCGCTGAGGCCGATGAGGAGGACGTTGATGAGCTGGCGATCGTCGATCGGATCACCAAGTTCGCGGAGTTCATCCGTGATCGCCTTGAGGCGTTGGCAGTAGACGCCGACCGGTGAATCACCTTGCACCGTATTACGAAGCTCGGTGTGGAGATTGTTGGTGCGAGCGTCGACGTTGTCCTGGAAGAGCTGATGAAGGGCCGCCCATAGATCGGCGGCGGAGGCACCGTCACAGTGGACGAGATTGAAGATCTCTGTGGAGACTCGCATGTAGATCCATTGAATAATGACGAGATCATCCTTGACCCATTGCGGATCATGACGTTGAGGAAGAGAGTCGTCAGCAACGTGAGAGCGGAGATTGCATCGCCGAAGGTGGACGTTGAAGAGGTGACGCCAATGATAGTAGTTGTGAGCAGCGAGGTCTAGGGTTACGGGGATGTAGGGGCTAATATCAGAGATGGTGTCGGTAAAGGAGATGGAAGGGGGTATTGGTGGGGGTAGAGCTAGAGTAGAGGTAGAGGCGGAGGAGGCCGTGGCCGCGGCGACCTTGGCGGCGACGATGGCGGCGTGCCGCTCGAAGTAGCCGGGCGGCAGTGGCGATGATGGGGCTGGCGGGTTAGCCATACCCTAGGATCAAAAGTCTGATACCATGTAGAATTCTATTGAATAACTATTGAATAATTTTTGATGCAATATTAGGTATATATAAGAGCCAAGCCGCACCTGACCTAGCCCTATTACAAACTGAGTAGGAGTCCTAATCCTATTACAAGTTGTATTCTAACAGTGAGCATCTGCTTGATATGCAAATTTTAGTTGCTTCTGCAACTGGTAGTCTAATAATTATAGGGAGCAATACCCCAGTACATTATTACAAGGAGCTTGTGTTTGAGGCACATTTCATGTGAATTACTACTTTAGTGATCTAAACGCTCTTATATTAGTTTACAGAGGGAGTACATAACAACCTCATGCCTTCGGGTTAGCGGGCTAGTGTGTCTGAACTATGTATGTAAACCAATGAACTGAACAGCATCAGAGTTGAGTAATTTTTCCATTTTATACATAGGTCCTGTAAACACCGGATGATAACCACAGGGTATTGGATCTGAGTATGTACCTAACTATCTATAAGCTATGAGTATTCAGCAGAAAAACTCTGTTCTGGAACAATTTCTTGAACAGAACATCGCCTCCGCTCCCCGGATCAACAATGTCCGACTCAAGTGCCCGCAATTGCTCCTCTTCAGTTACGGAATGCGTTGAAAAAAGTGAACACCTGCCAATGTTTGGCACGACAAGTTGCTTTGACAAGAGCCGCTGTGTAGATTTGAAGCGATATGACTGTAATTTTCTTTGCTGCTGTAAGTAGCCTGATCACCCTTCGGTCCTCACTAATAGGTGTAACTGTCTTCCCGATCTACCTGAAATGTTTGTGCGCTTTCTTTGCTAATTAGGTGTACCATGTATGACTGAATATTGACCTAAAAGCTTCAGCGTCTCCTCTTTTCAGAACCAAGCGCAGTTCTTGGATGGTGTCTACCCCAGGACACACATGTTACTCCCCTCGTATATAATGCAGAAGTAGAAGCACTTACACATATTTGCTACCTACAGACAACCGGAATCTTGTCAGTCGAAGTCCTGAGAGTTTGTCACCCATCTTCAAGGCAAGTTTATGCTGCTCTGATGTTATCTTATCTTTTCATACATCTATGAATGATCATGTGGGCTGTCGAAAGTGTCTTAATCATTGGAGACAAAACTCACACAGAGGAACAATTTTTGTGTTGGATCTAGATAGCTTGATCATGCATGTGCATCAGTGTTACATGATGACTAGCCCTCTTCATGCTTTGCCGCTGGCATGCTACAACCGCGTCTTGATTGTTAGTGGCAAAGTCATCGGGGCCCCTAGGGTGGTTTTAGGGTGGTTGGTGCTTCCTGGTGTAAGGACTCATTGACTTCATCAACATGGTGTTCCAGGTTTTGGCCTCAGGTTCTGCTAACAGCCTTTGTCCTTACCCAAAAAAGCTTTCATCCCGCTTTATATACAAAAGCACCAAACCACAAGCACCCAGTACAAACACACGCCACGACACCGCAACACACGCACAAACCCAGGGCAGGATACATAAGCGATGAGCGCAGCAACACCACCTCTAGCACTACCGCCCCGAAGAAATGAAGCTACATATGACGAACCATGTGCTTCAAGGTGGCGCCTTCAGGAAGGATACGACACCGGAGCGCCACCACCGCCCGATCCAAGGATCAGAGTTTCCCCCGGAGCCGCATGACGGGCAATGAGAGCCACGACTCAGGGTGGACGACGGTCCGGGCCGGTCCGGGCCCTGACCGAGCCGCCATTTGGACCGGCCGCCGGCGGACCGGACCGGACCGGACCGGACCGAGCAGTGCTGCGGTCCCCTTTTCAGGCACCGGACCGGTGGCCAAAAAGCTCGGGCCAGACCATAGGACCGAGGCGGAGGCAAGGTGGTGATCACCGCGGCGGCGAGAGACAGCTCTGGGCGCTAATCGGAGGAAATAAAATAATGGAAAGGGAGGGTGGCTCACGGTGAACTCCATGGAGGGGTCGGGGAGGCTGAGGAAGCAGCGACGGCGGCGTAATGGACGACGAACGACGGCGACAGAAGTTGGGAAAGGAGGATGATGGCGACAGCTCCGGGGCGAATCCGGTCGATACATTGCGTGGGGAAGGAGATCTCACAGTTGCGAAGCTCTTGGACATGGTGGTAAATCGCAGGGAGGCTGGTGGCCGCGACGGCAAGAGGCTGTGCGCTGGACGGCGGCGGCGGCGGCGCATGTGCGTGCGTGCGTGCAGTTTTTTGAGCGAAACGTCGCCTGGGGCTGCCGGCCATGACTTGCTGCTGCTGATTGTGCACGTGGCCGTGGCTGGCCGTGCTGGCCGTGCCCTGCTGCTGCTGGCCATACCGTCACGGCGGTTGTTGCGTGGTGGAGGAGCGTTGGAGTGATGTGCGTGCCTGGGATGGATTAGGTCGTACCAGGAGCAGTAAATGGGCTGGGCCTCTTCACTATTATTCAACTAATGCAAAAAAATATTCCTTTTCGTCCGACCGAGTGGACCGGGCCAAAACAGGACCGGACCGGACATCTTTCGGGCCTCTTTTTACAGACCGGACCGACTGTTATTTTCTGTCAGGCCTCCAATTTCGGACCGGTGCGGGCCGGTCCACGAGCGGGCTTTTTGGCCCGCTCGCTACGTCCAGCCTGAGCCACGACGACGCCTTCAAGAAGAGAACGATCTTCGCCGCCGCCGGTTCGTCCGACGATAGAGCAGGTTTTCACCTCGGCCAACATTCACCGTCACCGAATGCCACACCCCAGCAACCACGCCGCCCACACGACCATGGTGACCGGGCAGCACCAAGGCACGGGCTCTGCCCAAGAACACCGCGCAACCACCACCAGGGCCGCCGCCCCAGCATCCAAGACCTCGACACCACCTCACCCGAGACCCGCCGCACCCCAACGAAAGAGACGAGCGGAAAGGTCTGATACGTCCAAAACGTATCTATAATTTCTGCTTGCTCCATGCCTCTTTTGTGTGATATTGCTATGATATTTATGCACTTCCATACACTTTTGATCATATTTGGACTAACCTATTAACTCAGTGCACCACAGTGCCAGTTCCTGTTTTCTGCTGTTTTTCTATTTCAGGTTTGCCCCATATTAAAAGTGCCCTAAAAATTCCGGGAAAAATACAGGAAAAATCAGCGTATCGGGAGCTTCCAGAAAAACCAAGGCAGGGCCAGAGGGGAGCCTGGGGTGGCCCAGGCGGCCACCCGGCGCGGCCCCACGCCTGGTCGCGCCAGGGGGGCGCCTGGGGCCCCACCTCCGCCTCTGGTGACCCCCTTTTGCATATATATTGCTCGCGTCCCGAAACCCTCGAGGACGGAACCCTTTTTCGCGATCTCATCTCTGTTCTTCCGCCGCCGCGCTTCCAAGATCGGGAGCACCAGGAGAACACTTCTCGGCACACTGCCGGAGGGGAGAACCACCACCGAGAGCTTCTCCACCACCATGGACGCTTCCCGGATGAGTTGTGAGTAGTCCCCCTTGGACCATGGGTCCATGACCAGTAGCTACTCCTCCCCTCTTTGTTCTTCATCGATTAGACCTCGTGAGCTGCCCTACATGATCGAGGCACATATGTAATCTTTATGCTGTTGCTCTGCTGAGTTTGCTGGGATCCGATGGATTATGAGATTATGTTCAGATTGTGTGTGAGTAATATATTTGATTCACCTCTTTTATATTTATGTTCTTGAGTAATTCTTGCATGTTCTCCGTTGCTGTTTATTGCTTTGGCCGAGTAGTAGGAGGTAACTCCAAGAGGGAACGTTATGCTTGATTGTGGGTTCATGCCCCTCGATGACTAGCTTGAGTGACAGAAACATGAGTCTAGGGGATGTGCTGTTGCCACAAGGGGGAAAATAACGGTCCTTGTACTTACGGGTGCAAGGATTGTTTACTTTACGCAAAGTTCTTTTAATGCAGTTGTCTGTTGCTTTGAGTTTACACTTTGGGTGGGACTCGCAACTTAATACCAGCGAGATGTTCTGGATAGATATCTCAAGGTGGATGATTAGTAGTAGATGCAGATGGATTTCGGTCTACTTGCCTTGGCGTACCGCCCATGCTTTTGAGCCTCTACCTTTCTTTACAGCATAGTTAGCATTGGTTTGCGCACATAATCCTGTCAATTGCCCAGCTGTAATTTGTTTACCTCGCTTAGCTGTTTTATCGTCTTTTGGGAGAGAGACATCACTAGTGAACATCATGGGACCCCGGTCCATATTACCATCACTGATCACACCCGCTATTTACTTCCTGTTCTATTTCCTAGTTGCAGTCATACCTATCACTATTATCTCTTGTGTTTGATCCTTTGTAAACGACAAGGCCGGAGGGATTGACAACCTCTCTGTACTCGTTGGGAGCAAAGTTATTTGTATCTGTGTGCAGGTCCTGTCAAGCAAAAGTTTCTGGCGCCATTGACACCTTCTTGTCGACCCTCGGAGTCTCACGGGATTCGATCCTTGGTATCTTTGCCAAGGGAAATTTGCCGCTACGCTACATCTCAAACCTTCCACTTGGGGTAACCAATGAGGGGCGAGAAGCCATCAAGCAAGTTTCTGGCGCCGTTGCCGGGGACTCCACTCTTCAAGATAGGGGAGTTGCACGCTATCTTTTATCTTTGCTTTTTAGTCTTGTTAGTTTACCTTTCAGTTTTTGCTTTAGTGTCCCTTACCAAAAATCACAAAAATAGTTATCTTGCTTGCTGCTGCTATGGGTTCCACCGAGAACACCAAGTTGTGTGACTTCACTAGTCATAACAACAATGACTTTATCTGCACGCCTATTACTACACCTGCCACTTCAGCACCCTCTTATGAGATTAAACCTGCTTTACTGAACCTAGTTATGAAAGATCAATTCTCCGGTGCTGGAGATGATGCTGCTTTGCACTTAAATAATTTTGTTGAACTTTGTGATATGCAAAAGTACCAAGAAATAGATGGTGATATTGTTAAGCTTAAGCTTTTTCCTTTCTCCTTGAGAGGAGGAGCTAAAATCTGGTTTCAATCCTTGCCTAGAAATAGCATAGATTCTTGGGACAAGTGCAAGGATGCCTTTATTGGGAAGTACTATCCCCCTGCTAAAATTATCCAATTAAGGAGTAACATAATGAATTTTAAACAATTGGATAATGAACACGTTGCCCAAGCTTGGGAACACATGAAATCTCTTGTCAAGAACTGCCCTACTCATGGTTTGACTACTTGGATGGTTATCCAAACTTTTTATGCAGGCTTGAACTTTACCTCGCGGAACTTGTTAGATTCGGCCGCGGGAGGAACCTTTATGTCAACTACACTTGGTGCTGCCACGAAAGTTCTCGATGAGATGATGACCAATTATTCCCAATGGCACACCGAACGTGCTCCAACAGGTAGGAAGGTAAACTCTGTCGAGGAGATTTCCTCCCTAAATGAAAAGGTTGACTTGATCATGTCTCTACTTTCCAAGCAATCTCCTATTGATCCTCGTGATGTTCCTTTAAATTCTTTGATTGACCAAGATCAAGTAGATGTGAACTTTATCTCTAGAAACAATTTCAATAACAATGCTTATAGGAGTAAATTTGGTAGCAACCCTAGACCGTTCCCCTCTAATTCCTATGGGAACAACAATGCTTATCTTAACACCACGAACTCCACTTCTGAATTAGAGATTATGCTTAAAGACTTTATCACTACCCAAAAAGCCTTCCATAAGAGTGTAGAAGAAAAACTAAACAAACTAGATAATCTCTCTTCGAAGGTAGACAATTTAGCCCATGAGGTAGAATTGCTTAAAATTAGAACTTCCCCTCTTGAGGAGAGGAAGACCACTTCTATGAATGCTATTCAAGTGCAAATTAATGAAAACATTAGGATGATGGCTAAACTTAAAGAGAGATGGGCTAGAGAAAAGGAGGAAGAAGATAGAATTAAGAGCCTTCCTACCCACCACACTGTTGCTACTATCCAAGTTGTTGAGGATATCCAAACTCTTAGCACCCAATGCACTCCTAGTCCCATTGGACCTATTAATGGTGATGCTATGACCTCAACTGTAGAAACTCCTATGACCATAGAAGCTACCAAACAAGTGAGCCTAAAGGACACCACTACCACTTTACTTGATAGTAGAGACCTTGATTTTGATGATTGCACCCTTTCTGAAGTTATTAATTTTCTTCACAAGATGTCTAGAGATCCCCACACTAGCACACTTAACCTTGCCTTCACGGAGCATACCACTAATGCTCTCATCAAAGCTAGGGAGGAGAAGCTTAGGGTAGAAGCCTCCATACCTAGAAAGCTAGAAGATGGTTGGGATCCTATGATTAAAATTAAGTTGAATAACTTCTCTTGCTATGCTTTATGTGATGTTGGAGCTAGTACCTCCGTTATGCCCAAAAGAATGTATGATATGCTTAAATTGAAACCTTTTGATCCTTGTTCTTTTGGTGTTCGTCTTGTTGATTCTTCCGTAAAGAAACCTTTGGGGAAGATCGACAATGTTCTTATCATTGTCAATGACAATTATGTTCCCGTTGATTTTACTATTATGGATATTGAATGTGAACCTTCTTGTCCAATTATTTTGGGACGTCCTTTTCTTCGCACCGTTGGTGCTATCATTGGCATGAAAGAGGGGAATATAAAATTCCAATTCCCTCTCAAGAAAGGAATGGAACACTTCCCTAGAAAGAAGATTAAGTTGCCTTTTGAGTCCGTTACACGGGCTAGCTATTCTTTTACTCTTGATAAAACTTGATCCTCTCATTTTGCATTATGCCTAGCTTAAAGGCATAAAAGAAAGCGCTTTTGGGAGGCAGCCCACAATGAATAAAGTTTTATTTTGCTTTTGTTGTGTCTTGATGTTTGTTACCACAGTAGCATCATCATTGTATCTTTTCTTTTCAGCTTTGTGCCAAGTTTAGCCTCTGATTGCAAGAAAGTTCAAAAGTTGCGACGTGCAGTCCAGAAAACAGATTCTGTCCTTGGACAGAAAAATTCGTATAAAATCACCAGATCATCTTTTTGGTCTGAATTTTTTTGACAGCGTGCTCTATACAATTGGCTTTCGGGCGTCTGTTCTGAGTTTTTTGATTTGAGTTGCAGAAGTGCCCCGAAAAAATTATTTACTACCTGCTGGTCTGTTTTTCACAGATTCTGTCCTGTTTTGCCTTTTCTTCGTTTTGCAAACCTTGAGCTTGTTTTTTCTTTGCAAAAACCTTTTGGCAATCTTGAGAAACAGTAGCTCTTCAAGATTATCTTTATTTCCAGCAGGGAAAAGTTATTTTATTATGGGTACTAACCTCGCTAATCAGATTATGATGAGTTATGTATGAAGGGAGTTTTCAAGTGTGCGAGGGAAGATGATAAAATGATTCAGGAGGGTCAAATGCTCAAGCTTGGGGATGCCCCCGTACACCCCCAAGAAATATTCAAGAAGACTCAAGCGTATAAGCTTGGGGATGCCCCCGTGCATCCCCTTCTCCATCAACAATTATCAGTTCGTCTTTCGTTCCACTATATTTTAATCACTTCATGCGTTATGTGCTATGCTTGGAGCGTCTTGCTTTTAGTTTCCTTTTTAGTTTTCTTTAGCTTTGCTTGCTGTTCATAACGAGTTAGAACCCAACTTTCTTTGTGTGGGAGAGAAACACGCTCCACTTCAACCTAGAACACAACATAGGATTTTCATGCTTATCTTTGCTGTGTATGTTCTTTGTCTTTCAATAGCGACTGTCATGTTTAGCTCTTAGTTTTCATGCTTTTCATTTTAAAGAGCTTTTGTTTAGTTAGTTGCTGAACTCTCTTGAGTTTTCATGTTTATCTTGTTAAGAGAGTTTGTCTGTTGCACTGAGTTGTGTGTCTTAACTTAAAGTAGCTAATTGAGGTTGCTATTTAATTTTAGTAGTAACTTGCAATAGTTTTGAGGTATTGCCATGAGTAAGTCTGAACTTTTGGTGTCAAGAGCTTTAGCCTATTAGTGATAGATGTCGTATTTTGGGCAATCCGTGTTTATTTTCGAAAACCTACAAAATAGTTGAGAACTTTAGCTACTAAATGGATCACTAATCTTTGGAGGGATCGAATATTAGAGTACACTCACGTACCATGGGTCGAGGATGCGCAAGGGTAACCAAACCCCCATACACACCTCCTCGGGGTACTTGTCTCTTTGTGAACCTCCTAATTAGATTGAGAGTTACCTATAATAAGTGCATGAGTTCTTCGGACTAATGTGAGTATTCGAAGGTTGACACTTCCATCTAGCCATATTTTTCTAGCCTCTTCGGTACTGTGCATTGCCCTTTCTCACCTCGAGAGTTGGCGCATACTTCGCCGGTGCATCCAAATCCTTGGCATGATACGCTCTGTCATCATAAGCCTCATTATATCCTTCCTCAAAACAGCCACCATACCTACCTATCAAGGCATTTCCATAGCCTTTCCGAGATACATTGCCATGCAACATCCATCTTCTCATGACTTGATCTTCATGTCATACATGCTTTTTGCTTGATCGATGAGCCGCATGCTAGTTGGGCCTTGCCCTAATCATTGCTACATGACACGCTAGTATCATTGCATATCCTGCTACACTGGCAGAGGCATACATTTGCATACATCATGATAGTTTCATTTTCTTTATGTTGAGTACTTTTGTAAAGTGTGAAAGATCTTCTATACTTCTTGTAATACATAGAGTGTTGCCCCTAAAGTGAGGGAAAGATCCCAAAGAGGACAAATCAAAAGATCCCAAAGAGGACAAAATCAAAAGATCCCAAAGAGGACAAATGAGAGATAAATAGAAAGAGCCATTGAGGCCACAAATAAAAATAAAAAAATAGAAAGAAGAGAAAAATAAATAAAAAGAGAGAAGGGCACACTACTATTTCCTTTTGAGAGATCCACACTCGTACTCCATCTTATACCTTGTACTCCATAGAGATTATCATTTATGCATATAGCTATGTGGGGACCTTTACACTATAGAACTTGGCTTGTATATTCCAATGATGCACCCCCACTAGTTCCATTGGAGAGTTTACCTTAGCTCATATGTGCATCTGTTGCATGGCAATCCCTACTCCTCACATCATATCTATCATTTGGCTTTCTCTCGCCGATGATTGTCCTCATTGATGTGAGCCTTTCACACCCTTTTTGTCTTCCCCCTCTATCATTTTTCTCTCTTTGCCATCCTAAGTGTCGACTTTCTTGCTTACGCTCATCCATTGCATGAGTGCTCAAAATATCGAAAGGGAGTGGATCATTTTGACTTGTACCTGGCTGACGGTCTGGGGATGAGTCAAGATAAGATTCCAAAGAAGACCAAGTGTGAAAATTTAGTAGATTAAGTTCTCAACAATACAAAAACTATGTTTTACTCTCTCATATATGCCTATCCCCTTTCTTGCACGCAAACACCATTTGGAGACATTCGAGTCACGGACAGCGAGAGCTCTTGCACCTTTATGTTCTTATGTTACTTGTTACAATACTAATATAGACTCTTGTTTGCTATGACTTGAATTGAATTACATGCCTTGGTTGCTTTACTTAAAAGTTCTTATATGGTTGATAGCATGTCACCACAGAAATTATGCTTGTTATCATTTACCTACTCGAGGACGAGCAGGAATTAAGCTTGGGGATGTTGATACGTCCAAAACGTATCTATAATTTCTGCTTGCTCCATGCCTCTTTTGTGTGATATTGCTATGATATTTATGCACTTCCATACACTTTTGATCATATTTGGACTAACCTATTAACTCAGTGCACCACAGTGCCAGTTCCTGTTTTCTGCTGTTTTTCTATTTCAGGTTTCCCCTATATTAAAAGTGCCCTAAAAATACCGGGAAAAATACAGGAAAAATCAGCGTATCGGGAGCTTCCAGAAAAACCAAGGCAGGGCCAGAGGGGAGCCTGGGGTGGCCCAGGCGGCCACCCGGCGCGGCCCCACCCCTGGCCGCGCCAGGGGGGCGCCTGGGGCCCCACCTCCGCCTCTGGTGACCCCCTTTTGCATATATATTGCTCGCGTCCCGAAACCCTCGAGGACGGAACCCTTTTTAGCGATCTCATCTCTGTTCCGCCGCCGCCGTGCTTCCAAGATCGGGAGAACCAGGAGAACTCTTCCCGGCACCCTGCCGGAGGGGAGAACCACCACCGGGAGCTTCTCCACCACCATGGACGCTTCCCGGATGAGTTGTGAGTAGTCCCCCTTGGACCATGGGTCCATGACCAGTAGCTATGTGATGTTGTCCTCCCCTCTTTGTTCTTCATCGATTAGACCTCTTGAGCTGCCCTACATGATCGAGGCACATATGCAATCTTTATGCTGTTGCTCTGTCACATCCCCAGCTTCACCTTGCATTAGGATAGCACCTGTCTGTTGCATCATGGAGTAACATAATGAATTTTAAACAATTGGATAATGAACACGTTGCCCAAGCTTGGGAACACATGAAATCTCTTGTCAAGAACTGCCCTACTCATGGTTTGACTACTTGGATGGTTATCCAAACTTTTTATGCAGGCTTGAACTTTACCTCGCGGAACTTGTTAGATTCGGCCGCGGGAGGAACCTTTATGTCAACTACACTTGGTGCTGCCACGAAACTTCTCGATGAGATGATGACCAATTATTCCCAATGGCACACCGAACGTGCTCCAACAGGTAGGAAGGTAAACTCTGTCGAGGAGATTTCCTCCCTAAATGAAAAGGTTGACTTGATCATGTCTCTACTTTCCAAGCAATCTCCTATTGATCCTCGTGATGTTCCTTTAAATTCTTTGATTGACCAAGATCAAGTAGATGTGAACTTTATCTCTAGAAACAATTTCAATAACAATGCTTATAGGAGTAAATTTGGTAGCAACCCTAGACCGTTCCCCTCTAATTCCTATGGGAACAACAATGCTTATCTTAACACCACGAACTCCACTTCTGAATTAGAGATTATGCTTAAAGACTTTATCACTACCCAAAAAGCCTTCCATAAGAGTGTAGAAGAAAAACTAAACAAACTAGATAATCTCTCTTCGAAGGTAGACAATTTAGCCCATGAGGTAGAATTGCTTAAAATTAGAACTTCCCCTCTTGAGGAGAGGAAGACCACTTCTATGAATGCTATTCAAGTGCAAATTAATGAAAACATTAGGATGATGGCTAAACTTAAAGAGAGATGGGCTAGAGAAAAGGAGGAAGAAGATAGAATTAAGAGCCTTCCTACCCACCACACTGTTGCTACTATCCAAGTTGTTGAGGATATCCAAACTCTTAGCACCCAATGCACTCCTAGTCCCATTGGACCTATTAATGGTGATGCTATGACCTCAACTGTAGAAACTCCTATGACCATAGAAGCTACCAAACAAGTGAGCCTAAAGGACACCACTACCACTTTACTTGATAGTAGAGACCTTGATTTTGATGATTGCACCCTTTCTGAAGTTATTAATTTTCTTCACAAGATGTCTAGAGATCCCCACACTAGCACACTTAACCTTGCCTTCACGGAGCATACCACTAATGCTCTCATCAAAGCTAGGGAGGAGAAGCTTAGGGTAGAAGCCTCCATACCTAGAAAGCTAGAAGATGGTTGGGATCCTATGATTAAAATTAAGTTGAATAACTTCTCTTGCTATGCTTTATGTGATGTTGGAGCTAGTACCTCCGTTATGCCCAAAAGAATGTATGATATGCTTAAATTGAAACCTTTTGATCCTTGTTCTTTTGGTGTTCGTCTTGTTGATTCTTCCGTAAAGAAACCTTTGGGGAAGATCGACAATGTTCTTATCATTGTCAATGACAATTATGTTCCCGTTGATTTTACTATTATGGATATTGAATGTGAACCTTCTTGTCCAATTATTTTGGGACGTCCTTTTCTTCGCACCGTTGGTGCTATCATTGGCATGAAAGAGGGGAATATAAAATTCCAATTCCCTCTCAAGAAAGGAATGGAACACTTCCCTAGAAAGAAGATTAAGTTGCCTTTTGAGTCCGTTACACGGGCTAGCTATTCTTTTACTCTTGATAAAACTTGATCCTCTCATTTTGCATTATGCCTAGCTTAAAGGCATAAAAGAAAGCGCTTTTGGGAGGCAGCCCACAATGAATAAAGTTTTATTTTGCTTTTGTTGTGTCTTGATGTTTGTTACCACAGTAGCATCATCATTGTATCTTTTCTTTTCAGCTTTGTGCCAAGTTTAGCCTCTGATTGCAAGAAAGTTCAAAAGTTGCGACGTGCAGTCCAGAAAACAGATTCTGTCCTTGGACAGAAAAATTCGTATAAAATCACCAGATCATCTTTTTGGTCTGAATTTTTTTGACAGCGTGCTCTATACAATTGGCTTTCGGGCGTCTGTTCTGAGTTTTTTGATTTGAGTTGCAGAAGTGCCCCGAAAAAATTATTTACTACCTGCTGGTCTGTTTTTCACAGATTCTGTCCTGTTTTGCCTTTTCTTCGTTTTGCAAACCTTGAGCTTGTTTTTTCTTTGCAAAAACCTTTTGGCAATCTTGAGAAACAGTAGCTCTTCAAGATTATCTTTATTTCCAGCAGGGAAAAGTTATTTTATTATGGGTACTAACCTCGCTAATCAGATTATGATGAGTTATGTATGAAGGGAGTTTTCAAGTGTGCGAGGGAAGATGATAAAATGATTCAGGAGGGTCAAATGCTCAAGCTTGGGGATGCCCCCGTACACCCCCAAGAAATATTCAAGAAGACTCAAGCGTATAAGCTTGGGGATGCCCCCGTGCATCCCCTTCTCCATCAACAATTATCAGTTCGTCTTTCGTTCCACTATATTTTAATCACTTCATGCGTTATGTGCTATGCTTGGAGCGTCTTGCTTTTAGTTTCCTTTTTAGTTTTCTTTAGCTTTGCTTGCTGTTCATAACGAGTTAGAACCCAACTTTCTTTGTGTGGGAGAGAAACACGCTCCACTTCAACCTAGAACACAACATAGGATTTTCATGCTTATCTTTGCTGTGTATGTTCTTTGTCTTTCAATAGCTACTGTCATGTTTAGCTCTTAGTTTTCATGCTTTTCATTTTAAAGAGCTTTTGTTTAGTTAGTTGCTGAACTCTCTTGAGTTTTCATGTTTATCTTGTTAAGAGAGTTTGTCTGTTGCACTGAGTTGTGTGTCTTAACTTAAAGTAGCTAATTGAGGTTGCTATTTAATTTTAGTAGTAACTTGCAATAGTTTTGAGGTATTGCCATGAGTAAGTCTGAACTTTTGGTGTCAAGAGCTTTAGCCTATTAGTGATAGATGTCGTATTTTGGGCAATCCGTGTTTATTTTCGAAAACCTACAAAATAGTTGAGAACTTTAGCTACTAAATGGATCACTAATCTTTGGAGGGATCGAATATTAGAGTACACTCACGTACCATGGGTCGAGGATGCGCAAGGGTAACCAAACCCCCATACACACCTCCTCGGGGTACTTGTCTCTTTGTGAACCTCCTAATTAGATTGAGAGTTACCTATAATAAGTGCATGAGTTCTTCGGACCAATGTGAGTATTCAAAGGTTGACACTTCCATCTAGCCATATTTTTCTAGCCTCTTCGGTACTGTGCATTGCCCTTTCTCACCTCGAGAGTTGGCGCATACTTCGCCGGTGCATCCAAATCCTTGGCATGATACGCTCTGTCATCATAAGCCTCATTATATCCTTCCTCAAAACAGCCACCATACCTACCTATCAAGGCATTTCCATAGCCTTTCCGAGATACATTGCCATGCAACATCCATCTTCTCATGACTTGATCTTCATGTCATACATGCTTTTTGCTTGATCGATGAGCCGCATGCTAGTTGGGCCTTGCCCTAATCATTGCTACATGACGCGCTAGTATCATTGCATATCCTGCTACACTGGCAGAGGCATACATTTGCATACATCATGATAGTTTCATTTTCTTTATGTTGAGTACTTTTGTAAAGTGTGAAAGATCTTCTATACTTCTTGTAATACATAGAGTGTTGCCCTAAAGTGAGGGAAAGATCCCAAAGAGGACAAATCAAAAGATCCCAAAGAGGACAAAATCAAAAGATCCCAAAGAGGACAAATGAGAGATAAATAGAAAGAGCCATTGAGGCCACAAATAAAAATAAAAAAATAGAAAGAAGAGAAAAATAAATAAAAAGAGAGAAGGGCACACTACTATTTCCTTTTGAGAGATCCACACTCGTACTCCATCTTATACCTTGTACTCCATAGAGATTATCATTTATGCATATAGCTATGTGGGGACCTTTACACTATAGAACTTGGCTTGTATATTCCAATGATGCACCCCCACTAGTTCCATTGGAGAGTTTACCTTAGCTCATATGTGCATCTGTTGCATGGCAATCCCTACTCCTCACATCATATCTATCATTTGGCTTTCTCTCGCCGATGATTGTCCTCATTGATGTGAGCATTTCACACCCTTTTTGTCTTCCCCCTCTATCATTTTTCTCTCTTTGCCATCCTAAGTGTCGACTTTCTTGCTTACGCTCATCCATTGCATGAGTGCTCAAAATATCGAAAGGGAGTGGATCATTTTGACTTGTACCTGGCTGACGGTCTGGGGATGAGTCAAGATAAGATTCCAAAGAAGACCAAGTGTGAAAATTTAGTAGATTAAGTTCTCAACAATACAAAAACTATGTTTTACTCTCTCATATATGCCTATCCCCTTTCTTGCACGCAAACACCATTTGGAGACATTCGAGTCACGGACAGCGAGAGCTCTTGCACCTTTATGTTCTTATGTTACTTGTTACAATACTAATATAGACTCTTGTTTGCTATGACTTGAATTGAATTACATGCCTTGATTGCTTTACTTAAAAGTTCTTATATGGTTGATAGCATGTCACCACAGAAATTATGCTTGTTATCATTTACCTACTCGAGGACGAGCAGGAATTAAGCTTGGGGATGTTGATACGTCCAAAACGTATCTATAATTTCTGCTTGCTCCATGCCTCTTTTGTGTGATATTGCTATGATATTTATGCACTTCCATACACTTTTGATCATATTTGGACTAACCTATTAACTCAGTGCACCACAATGCCAGTTCCTGTTTTCTGCTGTTTTTCTATTTCAGGTTTCTCCTATATTAAAAGTGCCCTAAAAATACCGGGAAAAATACAGGAAAAATCAGCGTATCGGGAGCTTCCAGAAAAACCAAGGCAGGGCCAGAGGGGAGCCTGGGGTGGCCCAGGCGGCCACCCGGCGCGGCCCCACCCCTGGCCGCGCCAGGGGGGCGCCTGGGGCCCCACCTCCGCCTCTGGTGACCCCCTTTTGCATATATATTGCTCGCGTCCCGAAACCCTCGAGGACGGAACCCTTTTTCGCGATCTCATCTCTGTTCCGCCGCCGCCGTGCTTCCAAGATCGGGAGAACCAGGAGAACTCTTCCCGGCACCCTGCCGGAGGGGAGAACCACCACCGGGAGCTTCTCCACCACCATGGACGCTTCCCGGATGAGTTGTGAGTAGTCCCCCTTGGACCATGGGTCCATGACCAGTAGCTATGTGATGTTGTCCTCCCCTCTTTGTTCTTCATCGATTAGACCTCTTGAGCTGCCCTACATGATCGAGGCACATATGTAATCTTTATGCTGTTGCTCTGTCACATCCCCAGCTTCACCTTGCATTAGGATAGCACCTGTCTGTTGCATCATGTTTAAATTTTAAATGAATTTGAAATGGGGATGTTCAAACCCTAGCACCAAATGAATTCAACTAGGGTCAAATTTAAATCTTTTTCAATGAGCCCAAAATGCCCTCTGGAAAAGTTCATCATTTTTGGATTGATTAAAAACCTCTGCCAAAAATGTTGCACATATTTCTAGGACCATTATGGATTTTTGAATTAATCCATATTGTATTTGAATTGGAGCATTTAAATTCTATAAATAGTTTAGATGCTCTAATAATTGTGAAACTAGTTGAGGGCTATTGAAATTAATTCAATATGTGCCCACAAATGTTTTCATGAATTATGAAAATGCTCTAGCATTTTTATTAAAGCAAAACAAAGAAAGAAAATAGGAAACAGAAACTAATAAAAAGAGAGAGAGAGAGCTTAACTGGCGGCCACTTACCTATAGCTGGCCCAGCGCTGTAGCGGCCCGGCCCACCAGGGGCGGCGCTGTCTTCTTCCTCCTGCCAGGAGGTGAAGCAGCTGCGTGCCAGGTGCGCCGCCGAGCCGCGCCAGCTCCTCCCTGCGTGCCTGCCTCCTCCTCCCCCCTGGATGCCTCTGGACGACGCCATGGAGACGCCAGAACCCCTGCCCCTCTCCCTCTCTCCCCCCGAACGCTCTCCCCCCTTTTGGTTTTCCCCCCCACCGAACACGACCGTCGCCGCCGTTCGCCGTTGCCGCGGCCACCAGCATCCCCACGCCCGGCCAGTTAGCCCATGAGCTCCGCCTCGGCTCCGTGAAGCTCTAAGACGACGCACGCGACGCCAGGTGCCCCGATGCCACCCCATCATCGCCGTTTTCATCGCCACGGCCGGCGATCGCCGCCGCTCGATTCGCAGCGTCAAGGACGGCCCTGAGCTCGTGGACCACCTCCTCGCCCTCACCGTGAGCTCCACTGCGCTTCCCCTCCCTCCTTTTCGTTTTCCCCTTGCCGTAGCGTCGTTCCCGCCGTGACCGGAGCTCCTCGCCGCCGAACATGGTGCCGCCGTGGACAGAGCTAGCAAAGCTCGCGTCCAAGCCTTCCGTCGTGCTCAGCACGCTCCTAGGGGTCCGTAGAGCCCCTTAGCTCCCCTCCCAGTGCCCCGTATCACCGAAACCACCGAGGCCCGATTCCGGCCGCCGCCGTTGAGGTCGCCGCCGATGATTCCGGCCACCCCAGCTCCTCTGGCTTGCCCTACTGGATGCGCGAGTTCACTAGCTCCACGTAGATGCTCCCCGCTGCTGTTTTGGTCGCCGGAGGGCATTTCCCGAGCCCTCCACCGTGTCTGTCACCGCCGGCGACGAGCCGCCGACGCGTTTGACTGGTTTGACCGGTGGGTTGACCCCCCCGAGTCACTGACGTATGGGCCCCACGCCCTTAGTCAACCACTAACTCGCTGACAAGTGGGGCCCACCCTGCTAATTAACCTAGTTTAGTTTCAATTAATCGGTTAATTAGTTAGTCACTGACGTGTGGGCCCTGTCCTATATAAGATTAGTTTAGAATTTAGTTAGTGCTAATTAACCCTGTTAATTAGCAGAGCCACTGACGTGTGGACCCCACACGTCAGGTTTGACCTGGACCAGTCTCTGTTGACTGATGACGTCATCCTGACGTCAAGCTGACGCAGTAACTATTTTCTGTGATTTAAAATAAATCAGAAATGATTTATTTATTTCAGAAAATAGCCAAAACTTGTAAAAATCATATAAAATCAACCGTAGCTCAGATGAAAATAATTTATATATGAAAAATGATCAGAAAAATCCAAGGAATCTGTTTATGGCAATTTCATGCATGTTTGAACAAGCTAAGCCTGCTGATCAGGTCAAATCAATTAAATGACAATTAAATAATCACATATGGAGTTTGAATTTGAACCTTTGGTTCAAACCAACTTCATTTAATTGTGTTGCTAGTTGCATTAGCTCAATCAACAGCATATTGCCATGTCATGATCATGCATCATATTGTTGCATTGCATTGATTGTGTTCTTTCTCAGTTTGTCGGTTTTGTCCCCTCTCAGTAGACGACGTTCCGACGATGAGTTCGATGACACCGATGAAGACTCATTGTTATCTTCAGAAGTGCCAGGCAAGCAAAACCCCATTGAGCATTCCGATACAATCCCACTCTCTCGCTCTTGCTCTCTTTTACTGCATTAGGACAACAACGCTTCAACTGTTACTTGCTGCGGTAGTTGAACCCCTTTCCACTGCATGACCCGTCATTGCCACAGTAAATAGTTGAAACCCACTAGTATGAGTAGGAGTTGTTTGAGCCATGTTGTGCCTACTCATTGATGCTTTCTGGTTATGCCTGCTATTGCTTAGAGTTGTGTCAGGTCTGATTCATCGGGGATGAATTGGAATGTGATGAACATGTCCTACTGTGTGTGAGCTAAGTGTGTGAACACGATTTGGTAAAGGTAGCGATGAGAGGCCATGTAGGAGTACATGGTGGGTTGTCTCATTGCAGCCGTCCTCAGGAACTGAGTTCTGTGTTGGTTGATCCATGACCAGTTACTACCATGCATTGGGCCCGAAACCAATGGACCCTCTCGACTTATTAATCAACATGATCTCTGTCCAGGAGTTGCAACTAGTTTCTGGTGTTTGTAGTTTACTGGAGGTCGTGCGCAGCGCTGACCCTCGGGTGGGCTGTGACGCGGCAGGTACGTGGCACGGTGTACCGATTGCCCGTTTGGTGATGCGGGAACCCTGTACACATCGTTTGGGGCCGTGAGCAACACCCCGACCGGATCTCCCCACGGATGGAACCCAAATAGGCGATAAACCTGGACGAGAGACTTGTGTGGTTAGTCAGGTCGTGGCCGACACCCTCGCTGGGCCTCCGCTTGAAGGTTGCCGAGTACATGTCGTGTAAATGGCGGTAAGTGGTGAGAGCATGTGTGAAGAAGTACACCCCTGCAGGGTTAAATATAATCTATTCGAATAGCCGTGTCCGCGGAAATGGACTTCTGGGTTGCCTCTACAGTTCATAGACAAGTGAAAGTGGATACTCTAAAACGCGCAAGATAAGCGTGAGTGCTATGGATGGCCTTCTCGTAGGGAGACGGGAGCGGATCCATAGTGGTGTATTGATTGGTGAATATGTGGACTCGTGTGCGCCACCTCAAAAGAGTTACTTGCAGTCGTAGTTTAGGATAGCCACCGAGTCAAAGCTGGCTTGCTGCAGTCAAACACCACCACCCCCTTTGGTTGATACTGATGCATATGTAGCTAGTTCTGATGTAAGTCTTGCTGAGTACCTTTGTACTCACGTTTGCTTAATTTATGTTTTGCAGAGAGACTTCAGTCTCGCTAGTGGTTCCGCGTGGACTTCGACGTTTAGCTTGTTACCTCAGCTACGATCTTGTACCCTTGGGAGGGTCTGGTAGATAGTCAGGCTTCTCAGCCTTTTTCTTTTGTAGTTGTCTGTACTCAGACATGTTATGCTTCCGTTGCCTGTATGCTCTGTATGTTGGGTCATGTGACCTCTGATTGTAATAAATGCTATGATGGCTCTTCTGGGCCTTTATCTATATGAGTTGTTGAGTTATGTTGTGATGCCTTGTTGTACATCACATACTTGCATGTTATGCGTACGTGTAATGTGTATTGCTATGTGTGGGATCCGACACCTAGTTGTTTACCTTTGGTAGCCTACCTTACAGGGAAATGTCTCCTAGTGCTTCCACTGAGCCTTGGTAGCTTGCTACTGCTCCGGAACACTTAGGCTGGCCGGCATGTGTCCTTCTTCGTTCCTGTGTCTGTCCCTTAGGGGAAATGTCACGCGTTGTTCCTTTAAGTCCTTGTAGCTTGCTACGACTTGGGTTCATACGCTGATGACCGACACGTTCGTTGCTGGGTCATGTATGCATGTCCCTGTAATTTAGTGCCACTTTTGGTTTATAACTAGTCATGTCGGCCCGGGTTCTCTGTCATATGGATGCTAGCGACACTATCATATACGTGTGCCAAAATGCGCAAACGGTCCCGGGCCAGGTAAGGTGGCACCCGTGGGGATACCGTGCGTGAGGCCGCAAAGTGATATGATGTGTTACAGGCTAGACCTGTGTGACTTAGGATCGGGGTCCTGACAGCTTTGGTATCAGAGCCTGACTGCCTGTAGGATTAGTAAGCCAAACTGGTCGAAGTCGTGTCTAGAAACTCTTTAGTTATGTAAGGGAATTGTTTGTGGAAGGGAACGTAAGGCTCTTTTTACTCCTTTACCCCATGACCTTCTGATCTAAGTCACCTTCTTCTTTCTACGGGGATTAAGAACTAGGATTCTCATTCTATTTATTAGGATCACGTTATTGTGGATTCAACCCTCAGTTCAGTTTCTACTACTTCTGTCTGTTCAACTGTTGGTCTCAGAACCTTGACATTATGATGTTAAGTGGATATGCTACCCTTTTGCTTGGATCTCAAAAGTATTTTCGAGCATTTGCAGCCGTTATGCTGTCCGAGTCATCCCAGGTTTCTAAATAGTCTGATGCATTTGCAAACCTTTCCTCCCTGTTTCCGATGTCCTTTTAGGCCAGATTAATCACACTAGTCAGTGTGTTGAGGTACTCTGTTACCTCGACACATGTGTTGGAGTTATTATGACCCTAGCTGTCTTAGAGGATCAACCAGTAATCCAACAATGCTTTATATTCTCAGTGTGATGATTCTGGCCATTATTCTCGAAAGCATCCCGTGATGCCATTTAGTTAGTAGGCATTCTACTCCCGGGTTCTTGGACCCGAGCATTCACTCTACCTACCTCATGTTGGTAGTATTTGCTCGTCCCTTTAGGATATTAGTAACCTTGTGATAGTCCTCGAGGTCCGTGGTATATCCTTCTTCCAAATACCATGAACCATCATGGCAGAAGTTCTTCTGAACCAAAAGATCACAACCAGAGTGCTCCTGAGTAGTACTCCATTCATATTGTGACTCTGCCAATTCTATTTTCTGCATGGGTTATCCGGAAGAAATATGTTGAACTCGTTCGACATGTTAATCTATGCATCCACAACTCAGAAGTTATATGTTCCTTGAGTTGTCTCCTTTTAGTTGTATTATGACCCTCGTCTATCAATTGAAAGTCAGGAGTAGTCGTGCACTTGTGTTCATTGATGCCTTTTACTCTTGTGGTCCGTCAAGCCATTCTATTCTGGAATGACTAGGAGAAACAAACTCCAGTACCCTATCCATATCCCGGATTTGGTCAAAGAAGTTGTACTTCGCCGATGAAGAATGCTAATGCAGCTTCTAAACTGTTCTATCCTGGAGTATTACCATCTTTATGTCAAGAATGTCGTGAGAATTGCATTATCTCTTATGAATCCTTGATGTAGTAATACTTCTTGCCATTACTGTTCATCCCTCGGTTTCCGTGTTATTGTAACCGGAATGCCGACAAGTGAGTTGTGATGTGTGAAATTAATACTCCTAGCAACTTTGTTGCTTGGTAGTTAATGGACGATAATCTCATTCTTAGCATGATGGTTACTGAATCATCATCCTAAGATTGTTCGTGCTACCTTGTCCACTTTCTTGGTGCACTCCTTGATTGATGAGTTAGGATTTTGTTAAGTCCTTGCTCATTTGATCATATCGTCTTGCCCTGAAAAGCAAGATTGTTCTCGAGCTTAGTAACATATCGGTGGTTCGTAATTTTCCGAATATCTTCTCGGAAGTATTACCGGGTTGTTCCCTGACTGTTATGTTGAGCTCGTGATCAAGTTGGTTCCTTATAAACCACCACTTCTCCAAGAATCTGTGTTGGATACCCTGAACTGGTTGGTTAAGCTAAAACAATAACTTGGAGAGTTGGAAGATAAAAGCTTGCCAGCTTAGTTCATCCAAAGGGATATCTTGTATGTGTATTGAAGATAGATGATATCTTCTTCAATTGATCCCGTGATCATTTGTGGATCTATTGTCTTGTCCAAACTTTGATTTGAGTATGGGTTATCGTCAAGTCAAATCAGAACCAACGATATTCGTAATGTTGTCTTACTCATGGTCGTTCCCTTGAGCATACACCATTATATTTTTGGGTCTGACCAATGCTATCACTTTGTTCACATTGTCATGGAACTCCAATTGTATGGAAACCTGGATGAATTGTTGTTGAGCCCATCAGCAACATTGTTATCTTCTCCATGATCTATGTTGAACATCCAGCTAGTATTGGAAACTTTTATAAGCATTATCTTCATGACCCGTTCGTGAAGCATATGTACGGAAGAAAGAAGTGACTTCCTCTAATTCATGTGCATTTGATGCAAGTTGCCGCCGTGAATTCGAGAAAGCATGTTTTACCTCCTCTGGAGTCATCCCAAGTCAGTCATGCATACGTGCGAAGTATTCTATGGTCTGATAGACTGATCATCTTCATTTTGTATGTATCCCTAGCACACCAAGCCACTGATTGATTTCTTCAAAGAAAAGAAGTTCAAATGCTATTCCCAAAGGGCCCGGACGGACATGCACAAGACTTCGTTATCTCCAATGACGATTCCTAATCTGAACTCGATAGTATTTTATTATAAGACTACTATGTGGTCACGTTTGTCTGGGACAACGTGTTCACAGGTACGTAGCAGAACTAGCTCATGTTTTGGAGCTTGCTATCGTAGTTCACTCCCCGAGAATTTCGCAACGCCATCTCGTCGATTTGTGTTGCAAACTTTCGTTTCCAGACATGACGTCTGGAATATCCTGACACCAACCAGAACTGAATCTCAGGCAGCTATGATGGTTGGAGCATTTCCCAAGAGCTATAATATTGGTCTCTCGATAACCGGTAAAGTGGATGTCGTGGCCAACACACCCAACCGGAAGACCTATTGTTGTAGTATCTTGTTTGAAGAAATTGGCCACCTCCCCATAAGGACTTCATAGGAATTACTCCCTAGTTGTTCCTTATGGATTTTTGTGCTCCCGAAGTCCGACCTTTACTTGATGGCCATGTCGATGCTTTTAAGCATTGACCGTAGTACCTAGCACATCAAGGAGAACATTAGAAGCGGAGTGCTAAATGTCTCTCGATCGATCATCCAGATTTTGCCCTTGACTCTGCTAGGTTGAAATCTGAGAAGTGTTATCTTCCTTTGCATCTGCATCGTCCATCATTATTCATCATGGTAGTATGTGGTGTTGCCAGGATCCTTGGCACGGATATTGGTAAAACCTTGATGAATATGGGAATGCTCAAGTTCTTGAGAGCACGCACAAACACTAGGTGTTATCACCGGCACTCACCGGGATTGCTCCCAGTGCTCTTGGTTATGCTATAACCCCTCAAGAGTAGATTTACTCTCTACTGTTGGGATTCTTCCCAGTTACCAGAATCATCCCCGCATTTGCATTTTGTTCCCAACTTGCACCGCCAATGTGCCATTTTACCATGGATCCCATCCATTTCCGGTGATAAGAAAAAAATCAACCTTGGCTTTGTCCTTTACAAGGTAGTCCACATCATCCATTCTGGCCGAGAATGTCATTCCTTCGGACTCCGTCAAACGATTGATTGTGTTTGCCTTAGGCTGGTATAGAGAGTTCCAATGATCTCTATATCAAAAGTAATTCTTTTTGCCACTTAAAGGAATAACTCTACGAGTCACCTTCTCTAAGGTGCCCTGTCTGGTGGTATCAATCACCATCTTCTTAGGTGTGGAATTATTGCCATTAGGTGAACCTTCATCGTTTGTCTCACTCCATTCCCCTGGAGGTGTACTTCGTGTCTCATCTCAAGAGATGTTTCAACGTCTCACTCCAAGAGTTGATCTTGAGTTGCCCGATCTTTCACAAGATCAACTATTGCGGAGTTTCTTCCGTCGTCACTGTGTTGGACAAAGATCTCAAACGTAAGGATGTCAGGATCAACATGATGCAAGCAATCAACATTCCTATGAAGGGCACTTGGATCATGAAGATTGTGTTAGTTAGTGTCCCCTCTGATATCTTACCCTACGCCTGAATCTCGGGACGAGATTCTTGTTTAGTGGGGGTGAGTTGTCACATCCCCAGCTTCACCTTGCATTAGGATAGCACCTATCTGTTGCACCGTGTTTAAATTTTAAATGAATTTGAAATGGGGATGTTCAAACCCTAGCACCAAATGAATTCAACTAGGGTCACATTTAAATCTTTTTCAATGAGCCCAAAATGCCCTCTGGAAAAGTTCATCATTTTTGGATTGATTAAAAACCTCTGCCAAAAATGTTGCACATATTTCTAGGACCATTATGGATTTTTGAATTAATCCATATTGTATTTGAATTGGAGCATTTAAATTCTATAAATAGTTTAGATGCTCTAATAATTGTGAAACTAGTTGAGGGCTATTGAAATTAATTCAATATGTGCCCACAAATGTTTTCATGAATTATGAAAATGCTCTAGCATTTTTATTAAAGCAAAACAAAGAAAGAAAATAGGAAACAAAAACTAATAAAAAGAGAGAGAGAGAGCTTAACCGGCGGCCACTTACCTGCAGCTGGCCCAGCGCTGTAGCGGCCCGGCCCACCAGGGGCAGCGCTGTCTTCTTCCTCCTGCCAGGAGGAGAAGCAGCTGCGTGCCAGGCGCGCCGCCGAGCCGCGCCAGCTCCTCCCTGCGTGCCTGCCTCCTCCTCCCCCCTGGATGCCTCTGGACGACGCCACGGAGACGCCAGAACCCCTGCCCCTCTCCCTCTCTCCCCCCGAACGCTCTCCCCCCTTTTGGTTTCCCCCCCACCGAACACGGCCGTCGCCGCCGTTCGCCGTTGCCGCGGCCACAAGCATCCCCACGCCCGTCCAGTTAGCCCATGAGCTCCGCCTCGGCTCCGTGAAGCTCTAAGACGACGCACGCGACGCCAGGTGCCCCAATGCCACCCCATCATCGCCGTTTTCATCGCCACGGCCGGCGATCGCCGCCGCTCGATTCGCAGCGTCAAGGACGGCCCTGAGCTCGTGGACCACCTCCTCGCCCTCGCCGTGAGCTCCACTGCGCTTCCCCTCCCTCCTTTTCGTTTGCCCCTTGTCGTAGCGTCGTTCCCGCCGTGACCGGAGCTCCTCGCCGCCGAACATGGTGCCGCCGTGGACAGAGCTAGCAAAGCTCGCGTCCGAGCCTTCCGTCGTGCTCAGCATGCTCCTAGGGGTTCGTAGAGCCCCTTAGCTCCCCTCCCAGTGCCCCGTATCACCGAAACCACCGAGGCCCGATTCCGGCCGCCGCCGTTGAGGTCGCCGCCAATGATTCCGGCCACCCCAGCTCCTCTGGCTTGCCCTACTGGATGCGCGAGTTCACTAGCTCCACGTAGATGCTCCCCGCTGCTGTTTTGGTCGCCGGAGGGCATTTCCCGAGCCCTCCACCGTGTCTGTCACCGCCGGCGACGAGCCGCCGGCGCGTTTGACTGGTTTGACCGGTGGGTTGACCCCCCCCCCGAGTCACTGACGTATGGGCCCCACGCCCTTAGTCAACCACTAACTCGCTGACAAGTGGGGCCCACCCTGCTAATTAACCTAGTTTAGTTTCAATTAATCGGTTAATTAGTTAGTCACTGACGTGTGGGCCCTGTCCTGTATAAGATTAGTTTAGAATTTAGTTAGTGCTAATTAACCCTGTTAATTAGCAGAGCCACTGACGTGTGGACCCCACACGTCAGGTTTGACCTGGACCAGTCTCTGTTGACTGATGACGTCATCCTGACGTCAAGCTGACGCAGTAACTATTTTCTGTGATTTAAAATAAATCAGAAATGATTTATTTATTTCAGAAAATAGCCAAAACTTGTAAAAATCATATAAAATCAACCGTAGCTCAGATGAAAATAATTTATATATGAAAAATGATCAGAAAAATCCAAGGAATATGTTTATGGCTCTTTCATGCATGTTTGAACAAGCTAAGCCTGCTGATCAGGTCAAATCAATTAAATGACAATTAAATAATCACATATGGAGTTTGAATTTGAACCTTTGGTTCAAACCAACTTCATTTAATTGTGTTGCTAGTTGCATTAGCTCAATCAACAGCATATTGCCATGTCATGATCATGCATCATATTGTTGCATTGCATTGATTGTGTTCTTTCTCTGTTTGTCGGTTTTGTCCCCTCTCAGTAGACGACGTTCCGACGATGAGTCCGATGACACCGATGAAGACTCATTGTTATCTTCAGAAGTGCCAAGCAAGCAAAACCCCATTGAGCATTCCGATACAATCCCACTCTCTCGCTCTTGCTCTCTTTTACTGCATTAGGACAACAACACTTCAACTGTTACTTGCTGCGGTAGTTGAACCCCTTTCCACTGCATGACCCGTCATTGCCACAGTAAATAGTTGAAACCCACTAGTATGAGTAGGAGTTGTTTGAGCCATGTTGTGCCTACTCATTGATGCTTTCTGGTTATGCCTGCTATTGCTTAGAGTTGTGTCAGGTCTGATTCATCGGGGATGAATTGGAATGTGATGAACATGTCCTACTGTGTGTGAGCTAAGTGTGTGAACACGATTTGGTAAAGGTAGCGATGAGAGGCCATGTAGGAGTACATGGTGGGTTGTCTCATTGCAGCCGTCCTCAGGAACTGAGTTCTGTGTTGGTTGATCCATGACTAGTTACTACCATGCATTGGGCCCGAAACCAATGGACCCTCTCGACTTATTAATCAACATGATCTCTGTCCAGGAGTTGCAACTAGTTTCTGGTGTTTGTAGTTTACTGGAGGTCGTGCGCAGCGCTGACCCTCGGGGTGGGCTGTGACGCGGCAGGTACGTGGCACGGTGTACCGATTGCCCGTTTGGTGATGCGGGAACCCTGTACACATCGTTTGGGGCCGTGAGCGACACCCCGGCCGGATCTCCCCACGGATGGAACCCAAATAGGCGATAAACCTGGACGAGAGACTTGTGTGGTTAGTCAGGTCGTGGCCGACACCCTCGCTGGGCCTCCGCTTGAAGGTTGCCGAGTGCATGTCGTGTAAACGGCGGTAAGTGGTGAGAGCGTGTGTGAAGAAGTACACCCCTGCAGGGTTAAATATAATCTATTCGAATAGCCGTGTCCGCGGAAATGGACTTCTGGGTTGCCTCTACAGTTCATAGACAAGTGAAAGTGGATACTCTAAAACGCGCAAGATAAGCGTGAGTGCTATGGATGGCCTTCTCGTAGGGAGACGGGAGCGGATCCATAGTGGTGTATTGATTGGTGAATATGTGGACTCGTGTGCGCCACCTCAAAAGAGTTACTTGCAGTCGTAGTTTAGGATAGCCACCGAGTCAAAGCTGGCTTGCTGCAGTCAAACACCACCACCCCCTTTGGTTCATACTGATGCATATGTAGCTAGTTCTGATGTAAGTCTTGCTGAGTACCTTTGTACTCATGTTTGCTTAATTTATGTTTTGCAGAGAGACTTCAGTCTCGCTAGTGGTTCCGCGTGGACTTCGACGTTTAGCTTGTTACCTCAGCTACGATCTTGTACCCTTGGGAGGGTCTGGTAGATAGTCAGGCTTCTCAGCCTTTTTATTTTGTAGTTGTCTGTACTCAGACATGTTATGCTTCCGTTGCCTGTATGCTCTGTATGTTGGGTCATGTGACCTCTGATTGTAATAAATGCTATGATGGCTCTTCTGGGCCTTTATCTATATGAGTTGTTGAGTTATGTTGTGATGCCTTGTTGTACAGCACATACTTGCATGTTATGCGTACGTGTAATGTGTATTGCTATGTGTGGGATCCGACACCTAGTTGTTTACCTTTGGTAGCCTACCTTACAGGGAAATGTCTCCTAGTGCTTCCACTGAGCCTTGGTAGCTTGCTACTGCTCCGGAACACTTAGGCTGGCCGGCATGTGTCCTTCTTCGTTCCTGTGTCTGTCCCTTAGGGGAAATGTCACGCGTTGTTCCTTTAAGTCCTTGTAGCTTGCTACGACTTGGGTTCATACGCTGATGACCGACACGTTCGTTGCTGGGTCATGTATGCCTGTCCCTGTAATTTAGTGCCACTTTTGGTTTATAACTAGTCATGTCGGCCCGGGTTCTCTGTCATATGGATGCTAGCGACACTATCATATACGTGTGCCAAAATGCGCAAACGGTCCCGGGCCAGGTAAGGTGGCACCCGTGGGGATACCGTGCGTGAGGCCGCAAAGTGATATGATGTGTTACAGGCTAGACCTGTGTGACTTAGGATCGGGGTCCTGACATGCTCTGCTGAGTCTGCTGGGATCCGATGGATTATGAGATTATGTTCAGATTGTGTGTGAGTAATATATTTGATTCACCTCTTTTATATTTATGTTCTTGAGTAATTCTTGCATGTTCTCCGTTGCTGTTTATTGCTTTGGCCGAGTAGTAGGTAGTAACTCCAAGAGGGAACGTTATGCTTGATTGTGGGTTCATGCCCCTCGATGACTAGCTTGAGTGATAGAAACATGAGTCTAGGGGATGTGCTGTTGCCACAAGGGGGAAAACAACGGTGCTTGTACTTGCGGGTGCAAGGATTGTTTACTTTACGCAAAGTTCTTTTAATGCAGTTGTCTGTTGCTTTGAGTTTACACTTTGGGTGGGACTCGCAACTTAATACCAGCGAGATGTTCTGGATAGATATCTCAAGGTGAATGATTAGTAGTAGATGCAGATGGATTTCGGTCTACTTGCCTTGGCGTACCGCCCATGCTTTTGAGCCTCTACCTTTCTTTACAGCATAGTTAGCATTGGTTTGCGCACATAATCCTGTCAATTGCCCAGCTGTAATTTGTTTACCTCGCTTAGCTGTTTTATCGTCTTTTGGGAGAGAGACATCACTAGTGAACATCATGGGACCCCGGTCCATATTACCATCACTGATCACACCCGCTATTTACTTCCTGTTCTTATTTCCTAGTTGCAGTCATACCTATCACTATTATCTCTTGTGTTTGATCCTTTGTAAACGACAAGGCCGGAGGGATTGACAACCTCTCTGTACTCGTTGAGAGCAAAGTTATTTGTATCTGTGTGCAGGTCCTGTCAAGCAAAAGTTTCTGGCGCCATTGACACCTTCTTGTCGACCCTCGGAGTCTCACGGGATTCGATCCTTGGTATCTTTGCCAAGGGAAATTTGCCGCTACGCTACATCTCAAACCTTCCACTTGGGGTAACCAACGAGGGGCGAGAAGCCATCAAGGTCCCACTATCGGTGTCAAAACCGGCAGATCTCGGGTAGGGGGGGGCCAAGCTATGCGTTTAGAGGATCGATGGTAACAGGAGGCTGGGGACACGATGTTTACCCATGTTCGGGCCCTCTCGATCGAGGTAAAACCCTACTTCCTGCTATATTAGTATGGATGAATATGTGTACAAGAGTTGATCTACCTCGAGATCGTAATGGCTAAACTCTGGGTCTAGCCTACGAGGATATTGTAAGATGATCCTCTCTACAGACTAAACCCCTCGGCTTATATACACACCGGAGGAGACCTAGGGTTACAAGGGTGACTTGGGGAGGAATAAATTGATACATCCGGACTCTACACCTGCCTTTCTACGTACATAGGAGTCCTGACCGAATACGGGGGAGGGCTTCTGCTTCTTCTTCATGCGGCCCATCAATGCGGTCCAGCTTCAACGACCCGGATGACTGAGGACCTCTGAATACAGGACTCCCTCAGTAGCCCTCAGACTTGCCTTCAAGGACGAGATTGTATCCGGCTTCATGTCTTCGGTCTTGCAAGGTGAGTCCTCCTGGATGGCAGTTCAGCTTCTTCAAATATTATAATCTGCCGATTCCTCTCCGCCGTCGTCTCGTCTTCCACGTGTCCAATGAATGCGAATCGTCTAGGCATCTTTTGCAAATACCCCCTTGACTGTTCAAGGGAGGCGCCTATATAAGAGAATAGATCCGACTACCTTTCCATCTCATTCCCCACGGAAGAAACCCCAGTGCCTGCAAAAAATCTTCAAACATGGCTAGTGCCCCGAGCTCCTCCTCGCGCCCTCATGCCCCTCGTGCAGGAGATTGGAAAAGCTACTATGTGTCTCACGCGCATCTGCGGACACTGCAAGCGCACGGGTATCTCCCTCCAAAGGATCTAGTCCCCGTCTGGGCTGGACTAACGTCTGTCGACAACCAAGCCCTGGCAGAGAGCTTTCCCAACCCCTCCGACGGAGAGAGGGTATGTCTCATCCCTTACATTTTAAGTGGCGTGGGGTTCCCTGTCCATCCCTTTCTTAGGGGACTCCTGGAGTTCTACGGCCTCCAACTGCACAATCTTACTCCAGGTTCAATTCTGCACATCGCGGGTTTTGTCGCTCCATGTGAACTTTTCTTGGGCTGCGAGCCCCACTTTGAGCTGTGGAGAAGGCATTTTTGCCTTGTCCCTCGATCGGAAGAGGGATCCATATTTGAAGTTGGGAGCGCCGGAGTATGGCGCATAGTCGGGACAGACTATCTTTTTGGTACTCCGAAGAAGGCATCCGAAGAGTGGCCCTCGGAGTGGTTTTACATTGAAGATGTCGCTTTGCCGGATCCAGTTCGGCGCAGACTCCCCACGTATTTTAGCGCTCCGCCAAAGAAGCTTTTCAACTGGCGTCCTCGCGGTCCTTCGGAAGAAGAAAAAGCGGAGGTTAGCCGACTGGCCGGCAAGATTAAATTGCATGCCAGTTCGGGGTTAACTATAATCGAAGTGATGGCCATTTCACCGAAGCGGCGTGTGCAGCCGCTCCAAGCCAGAGGACTTCCAATGTATCATTATAATGGTCGAAATGATGCCTCGCGCCGCCTACGCCTGGATCTAGATGACCCTGCCATTCTAGGCGCTGTCCTGGAAGGCCTCTACAAAGGAGAGAAGCAGGGCTTCATCCGTTTAACGTGCCAGGAAGGCCTTTCTATGTACAATCTTCCCGAATGGGTGAGTCCTTCTCTTTGACCACTCTATTTTTCTTTGTTATGATGTATTAACTGAACTGCATTCGGTTTCTCCCAACAGGAGTGGAGGAAGGTGGTAAAGGGGATTAATAATCCCGCCCCGCAGCCAGAGGACCCGTTCCAAAAGGCGGGCCCCGGATATGAAGAGGACCCGGATATAGGCGTAGAGTTAGAAGAGGGAGTCTTCTTTCAGGCCTGCCGTGAGGGCACCTTGGTGGCTATAGTAGCCGATTACCCAGGCATCATTCCTTCTTCCCGTGTAAGTAATTTAGGGGATATCTTACTAACGAGAAGATTCCCAGTGCACATTTACCCACCGTATTCTATCATACTTAAACAGGGATGGCGCTCCTCACGCCGAACTGCGCGTAGACTGCCAACCCAGAGGGCGGCGCCCGCGTCGGGCGAGGCTTTGAAGCGGAAAAGGACCACGAATACCAGCGGATCTTCAAATAGGTATGTTTGTTTTACCATGCGTTGGGTGGTGAAATTGTTATTATAACTTTCCGGAATGTTTCTTCTTTTTAGGAGGAATTTAAGTCGGACTGTCCCCGGAGGCGACGCAGGCCAAGCTCCAGCCAATCCGGCATCGGGCCCGTCAAGGGTGAATGCTAATTCGGTGCCGGATTGTCCTCTCCAGGAGGAATCGGATGAAGTGTCAGCTACCAATTCCGAAGTGGAGGTCGCGATGATTCATCGGCGGCGGAAAGCGGCCATGCGTGACCCTGCTTTTTTCCGAGGAGGCGTTTAACGCCCTCAATTTTGCAGATGCCTACATCCGAGCCACTCAAGACGGACTCGCCGGAGCCACTCATCAGCTTTCAAAAGATATGAGAGTAAATTTTTAATTTTAATGTTCCCATGCCAGTAGCCCCCGAGACTTAAAGCAGTTGGTACAACTGATTTGAGGATCGTTGTATTTTTATAGGTCATTCGAGAGAAGAATAACTCTTTATCCAAGGAACTCGAAGAGTGCCGGACTGAGCTCGCCGAACTGAAAAATTCGATGGAATCCAAAAAGGATGCTGTTGGTAAGAATAATTGTGTCCGGAAGCTATAACAGTTCTGCTGATTACTATTATATATATACTAATGTGTAATACAACAGCATGATCGACCGACCAACAAGAAAGGGAGTTAAGAGCTGCTCTAGCGGACAAGAAATTTGCCGAAGAGGAAAAAGCTACTGGCAAGCGTGCACTAACGCAAGCTATGGAAAAAAGGAACCAAGCGCGGGATGGAATAATTACGCTCGAACAAGAGCTAAAGGGCGTAAAGGCCCAACTCTCCAACGCCTTGGAAGAGAATCGGAGGCTAAAAAGTGGCATGTTCAGTATGTCTCTTATACCTAGCTCTCCTTATAGTCTCTTACTTTGAAAGTTTCTTATAAAAACTTTTCCTGCAGGTTTATTGACTGGTCAGCCTGAAGGCGGAGTATCCGGTTTTGAGGGCGATGTGCTGCAAGAACGTTCCAGGGTCCATGAACGGGCTAGGAAGGCCATGAAGAGTATGTCCAGAGCTTTATGGTCTGGCGACTCCTCTCCAGAATCTATGGAGCATTTGGCGGACCTGTTCAAAGGGGCTCGGCACCGCTTCGAACTATGGAAAGCGTCGGCATGCCGTATGGGTGCTCGAGAAGCATGTGCTATGATGAAGACGCGCTACACTCTTCTTGATCCAAATCACATGGCCCGTGTGGGACCTCGAGGGTCCGATGGACAGGAAATTCCTCCGTGTTTGGTCTATAACCAAGTAGAAATAGCTGTCAAGCTTTCCCAACAGGACTGTAAGCTAGACAACCTGATAGAGGGAATAGAAAATGAATAGTCATTTGATTCTATGTATTAATGTACTTCCACCATCAAACTTATCTCCGGCCAAATTTATATAAAAGTTTGTCATGGCCGACCATCTGCTTCGACCTCCATAAACCCAAAGGCTGGAGTGTTTCTGAATACTATATCTGTGGTAAAGCACGTGATATGTTCGGAAACGAGGCATTCTGGTCATAATTTCTTGAACAGACGAGCTGAGTTCGGGGAGTTATGTTATATTACTGTTTAACATAAGAAACATCTTCCAGAAGAATACTTCCGTTAGGGGTTCCTTTCCCTGGGTCGGCGTGCATGAAGATGCGAGTCTAGGCTTTTTGATCCTATGAGAAGGATGGTAGGAAGCCATCTCCTGTGATAGTTAAGATACGCTTGAGAATGCGATATGTCGTGTGTCCATCGACCAATTATTCCCTTAAGAGTGCTAGCTTTCGGCTTCACCCAGTCTGAGGTACATATCCGGATTACCCGGCTGTAACAATCACAGAGGTGCTCCCTTTACGCCCTAGCTGAACAATCGGAAACGTAGGGGTAAGCATAGGAGCCAGGCAACCCAGCTTGGCCAGAACTTAAGTCACATCGGTGCATAAAATGGCAAGGATAAGCTGTAAAAACAGGCGACATTTTAAGCAAGAAGCTTTATTGATAATGGGCTTCGTTAAAGGAAGCCCCCAGGTATACGTGAGGACGTACTCGTCATGTGGCAGTTCAGGTGAGCCGAATACTTGCCAAGAAAATGTAAAGAGGAAAAGGGAGAGAAACAAGAAAGTAAAAAACAAGACCTAACTTATAAAGAGGAAGAAATTGCTACCGGACTATCCATAAAATCGTCGGAGCCTGGCAGCGTTCCAAGGGTTCGGCTCAAGGCAGTTGTCCTGTGCATTGCAAAGGCGATAGGCTCCACCGGTGAGTACTTCGTCAATAATGAAGGGGCCCTCCCATTTTGGTTTGAGCTTGTCCTTTTTCTTCTCCGGGAGGCGTAAAACAAGTTCGCCGACGTTGTATGTCTTGGCCCGCACTTCTCTGCTCTGGTATCGCCTAGCCTGTTGTTGGTAAAATGTGGAACGTGCTAGCGCTGTGTCACGCTCCTCTTCAAATCCATCTAGGTCGTCCTGTCGATCTAACTCGGCCTCCCTTTCCTCATACATGCGCACTCTAGGTGAGTCATGAATAATGTCGCAGGGCAGAACAGCCTCTGCGCCGTACACCATGAAAAAGGGTGTATATCCGGTCGTACGATTGGGAGTGGTCCGCAGTCCCTAGAGTACGGAGTCAAGCTCTTCGACCCAATGTTTATCAGACACCCGTAGGGAGCGCACTAGTCGGGGTTTAATGCCGCTCATAATCAGACCATTGGCCCTTTCAAGCTGACCATTTGTTTGAGGGTGGTATACGGAAGCGTAATCGAGTTTTATACCCAACTTTGCACACCAGTTTTTTACCTTGTCAGCTGTGAAATTGGAGCCATTATCTGTGATAATACTGTGCGGGACACCATAATGGTGTACTACGTTGGATATAAAATCTATCACAGGCCCTGCTTCAGCTATTTTTATTGGCTTGGCTTCTATCCATTTAATGAATTCGTCTACCATTACCAGTAAGTATTTTCTTTTATGACTTCCCCCTTTAAGGGGTCCGACCATATCAAGCCCCCAGACCGCAAAAGGCCAAGTAATGGGGATTGTTCTCAGTGCGGTGGGAGGCATGTGACTTTGATTTGGAAAGAGCTAGCAGCCAACGCAGTGCTGGACTAAGTTTTGGGCGTCTGCTCGGGCAGTAGGCCAGTAAAAGCTAGCGCGAAAAGCTTTGCCTATGAGCGCCCTTGCTGCGGCATGGTGACCACCCATTCCAGCGAGTATTTCAATGAGAATTCGCCTTCCCTCCTCTTCGGAGATGCACCTTTGGAGAATACCGGTTGTGCTTTTCTTGTATAGTTCACCTTCGTGAACTTTGTAGGCTTTAGAGCACCGTACTATGCGGCGGGCCTCATTTTGATCATCGAGAAGTTCTTGTGTATTAAGGTAAGCTAGGAAAGGCTCTGTCCAGGGGCTATGACAGCCATGATTTCGTGAGCTGAAGGAGTTATCTCCATGCTTGAATCTCCGATGACATCGTGATTGAGTTCGGCTGGGGGTGTGTTTGGATCCGTATTCGTATCGCCGCTCGTGTCCTGCCATGTTACTGATGGCTTAAACAACCGTTCCACAAATGTGTTCGGTGGGACGGGGTCGCGTTTAGCTCCCATACGTGCGAGTAAGTCAGCTGCCTGGTTATTATCCCGGGCTACGTGATGGAATTCCAACCCCTCAAATCGAGCCGATATTTTTAATATGGCATTGCGATAAGCTGCCATTTTTGAATCCTTCACATCAAAATCCCCGTTGATTTGGGAGATGGCGAGGTTTGAGTCTCCGTGTACCTCGAGGCGTTGTATGCCCATGGATACGGCTAGTCAGAGACCATGCAATAGGGCCTCATATTCGGCTGCATTGTTCGAGTCCGTATACATAATATGTAAAACGTACCGAACCGTATGCCCTGTTGGAGATGTCAGTATTATGCCGACCCCCAGTCTGGATAGCATTTTGGAACCGTCGAAGTACATTGTCTAGTGGGAGTATGAGCCGTACTCTTTAGGGAGTTCGGCTTCGGTCCATTCTACGACGAAGTCGGCCAACACCTGGGATTTAATAGTCCGGCGCGGCTTGTAGGATATTTCGAATGGTAAGAGCTCAATGGCCCATTTGGCTATGCGTCCCATGGCGTCTTTATTATTGATAATATCATTGAGTGGTACCTCGGATGCCACTGTGATCGAACACTCTTAAAAGTAGTGCCGGAGTTTCCGAGATGACATGAAGACTGCATAGGCAATTTTCTGATAGTGGGGGTACCGTGATTTACACGGTGTGAGAACCTCAGATACATAGTATACGGGCTTTTGAACGGGGAATTTATGTCCCTCTTCGGCTTGTTTGACGACGAGCATGGCACTCACCACCTGGTGAGTAGCTGATATGTACAGCATCATTGGTTCGCTAACACCGGGGGCGGCTAGGATTGGGTTGCTTGCTAGCAGAGCTTTTATTTCTTTCAATCCGGCTGTGGCCGCATCTGTCTATTCGAAATTTTCAGTGCGCCGTAGCGATATGTAAAGTGGCAATGCTTTTTCTCCTAACCTGGAGATGAAGCGGCTTAAAGCCGCTACGCAACCTGCTAGTTTTTGCACTTGCTTGAGATCGGTTGGTATTTTGAGTTCTGACAGGGCCCGGATTTTGGCTGGGTTAGCTTCGATTCCTCTATGGGATACTATGAACCCTAACAGCTTTCCGGCTGGCACGCCGAAGACACATTTTTCCGGATTGAGCCATATGTCATATTCTCGGAGGTTGGCAAACGTAAGGCGAAGATCATCCACCAAGGTCTCGACGTGTTTGGTCTTTACGACTACGTCGTCAACATATGCCTCCACTGTTTTGCCAATTTGTTTTTCTAAGCATGTTTGAATCATGCGTTGATATGTGGCGCCAACGTTTTTGAGTCCGAAGGGCATAGTGTTGAAACAAAAGGGGCCGTACGGGGTGATAAATGCCGTTGCGGCCTGATCGGATTCCTTCGTCTTTATCTGAGGGTATCCGAAATAAGCATCAAGGAAGCACAGCGAGTCGTGTCCGACCGTTGCATCGATAATTTGGTCAATGCGGGGCAACAGAAAGGGATTCTTTGGGCAAGCCTTATTCAGGTCTGTGAAATCGACACAGAGGCGCCAAGATTTATCCTTCTTCGATACCATGACTAGGTTGGCTAGCCAATCCGGATGTTTAATTTCTCTGATGAATCCGGCTTCCAATAGTTTGGCTAGCTCTTCTCCCATTGCTTGTCTTTTGGGTTCGAAAAATCGTCGAAGTGACTGCTTGACTAGTTTGAACCCTTTTATAATATTGAGGCTGTGTTTGGCCAACCTATGTGGGATTCCTGGCATGTCTGGAGGGTGCCAGGCGAATATATCCCAATTTTCCCGAAGGAAGGCGCGTAACGCGGTGTCTACCGCCGGATCCAGCTGTGCCCCGATGGGTGCCATTTTGTTAGGGTCCGTTGGGTGCACTTGGAATTTGATGATTTCTTCAGCGGGCTTGAAGGAGGTAGACTTCGATCTTTTGGCGAGGATGACATCATCGGCATCCACCTTTGATCGTATGGTGGTTAGTTCTTCAGCCGCGAGAGCTTCGGATAATGCCTCTAAGGCTAAGGATGCCGTTTTGTTTTTGGCGTGGAGTGCTCTATTCGGATCACTTATTATTGTGATCACCTCATTGGGCCCTGGCATTTTAAGCTTCATGTACCCGTAATGGGGTATAGCTTGAAAGCGCGAGAAAGCGCCTCGTCCTAGAAGGGCGTGGTATCCGCTGTGAAAGGGCACAATGTGAAAGAGTAGTTCCTCCGATATGTAGTTGTCGGGTGAGCCGAACACTACATCGAGCTTAATGCTTCCCGAACATTTGGCCTCGCGGCTTGGTATAATTCCCCTAAAGGTTGTGTTGGACTGCTCAATGCGGGATTTCTCGACCTGCATTTTTGCAAGTGTTTCCTCATATATGAGGTTTAGTCCGCGTCCACCGTCCATAAGTACTTTAGTGAGGCGGAAGCCGTCCACTATTGGGTCTAGTACAAGAGCTGCTGATGCTCGGATCAGCCGGACTCGAGGTGCGTCTTCGGCAGAAAAACTAATTGTCGTGTCGCTCCATGGGCTTGCAGAGCTAATTTGGTAAATCTCGGCAAGTTCGCGATTTAATCTCTTGCGACGATTATTTGAGGGGAATGTATCGAAGACAGTGAAGACATCAATGTCTTTCTCCCTTGGTGCGGTGGTGGCAAGAATTGCCGTACCGCTCTTTGCTACCTGCCGGAGTACCCAACATGCTCTAAGGCGATGGTTTGGGACATTGTCCGGGGTTGCGTGTATTTGGCAAGGTGTATCGAGTAGCTCGTCCAGTATGGACCTGTGCCTTAAAAGAGCTTGTTCTTCTTGCCAATAAGAATGCTATCGGATGACCAACTAGGGTAAGTCCGCTTAGCTTTGGTGACGTGTTGTCCGGATATGGACTGTTCTAGAGGTGTATTATGAGCTTTCCAAGTATTTTCCATTGCGCAGTACTTCTGTACTAACTACCATAATTCTGTGAAACTCAGAACACGACGTCGGTTGAGGGCGTTCAAGACTCCCTCGTCCGTGCAATTGCGGTGAAATAGAGAAACCGCTTTGTCGTCGCAGCGGTCCCTGACCTTGTTTTTAACAAGTAGGAATCTGGCCCAGAAGTGGTTGACCGTTTACTCGGGCTGCTGTTGTATGTTCGCGAGGTCATCTATGTCCGGAATTCCGGCTTTACTTGAAAAGTTTTTCCCAGGGTGGGTGGGAGTTGGAAATTTTGAATCCCGACCCAGAGTGGTATTCGGGGTTTTAACAACCCCCAATGGTGACAATCCGGTTTCGATGGGATCTAATTGCCCTTCGGGTCCGGCGTCGCTCCCAGAACTCAAAGAACATAGTGCGCCTCCTGACTGGGAGGTGTTCGACTCGATGGGTTCGGAGATCCAGACTGTTGCGGTCTCCATCTGTAGAGGAGAAGTCTCTGTGGCTCCGTCCTCCAGTGTTGCCACCAGATGAGTGATCGGAGAAGGGCTGATCTTGTCATGGCCGAATTTAAGTCTGATTTGATCTCCTAGCGATGAAAGCCCCAGGGTGGCGATGCGATCCAGCAGCTCATTTATGGGTGAGATTTCTGCCAAAGTCGAGTCATCAGAGTAGCCGGAATCGACATAAAGGTGATGCTCGACGGCCGCATGGAGTGCAGCCAGCCCAGAGGCCATGCGGGTGTTGGAAATATGCCCTAGAGGCAATAATAAAATGGTTATTATTATATTTCATTGTTCATGATAATTGTCTATTGTTCATGCTTTAATTGTATTATTCGGAAACTGTAATACATGTGTGAATACATAGGCCACAACATGTCCCTAGTGAGCCTCTAGTTGACTAGCTCGTTGATCAATAGATGGTTACGGTTTCCTGACCATGGACATTGGATGTCATTGATAATGGGGTCACATCATTAGGAGAATGATGTGATGGACAAGACCCAATCCTAAGCCTAGCACAAGATCGTGTAGTTCGTATGCTAAAGCTTTTCCAATGTCAAGTATCCTTTCCTTATACCACGAGGTTGTGAAACTCCCGGACACCATAGGAATACTTTGGGTGTGCCAAACGTCACAACGTAACTGGGTGTCTATAAAGGTACACTACGGGTATCTCCAAAAGCATCTGTTGGGTTGGCACGAATCGAGACTGGGATTTGTCACTTCGTATTACGAAGAGGTATCTCTGGGCCCACTCGGTAATACATCATCGTAATGAGCTCAATGTGACTAAGGGGTTGGTCACAGGATGATGTGTTACGGAACGTGTAAAGAGACTTGCCATAACAAGATTGAACAAGGTATCGGTATACCGACGATCGAATCTCGGTCAAGTGCTATACCGATAGACAAAGGGAATCGTATACGTGATTGATTGAATCCTTGACATCGTGGTTCATCTGATGAGATCATAGTGGAACATGTGGGAGCCAACATGGGTATCCAGATCCCGCTGTTGGTTATTGGCCGGAGATATGTCTCGGTCATGACCGCATGGTTCCCGAACCCGTAGGGTCTACACACTTAAGGTTCGATGACGCTAGGGTTATAGGGAATGTAGTACGTGGTTACCGAATGTTGTTCGGAGTCTCGAATGAGATCCCGGACGTCACGAGGAGCTCCGGAATCGTCTGGAGGTAAAGATTTATATATGGGAATTCCCGTTTTGGTCACCGGAATGATTTCGGGGGTCACCGGTATTGTACCGGGGCCACCGGAAGGTGTCCGGGGGTCCACCGGGTGGGGCCACCTGCTCGGTGGGCCAAGTGGACCAAGTGAAGGGGGGGGGACCAGCCCCTGGTGGGCTGGTGCGCCCACCCCCCAAGGGCCCAAGACGCCTAGGGTTTGGGGAACCCTAAAGGGGGGCGCCCCCCTTGCCTTGGGGGGCAAGGCACCCCCTTGGCCGCCGCCCCCTCCTCAGATCCAATCTGAGGGGGCCGCCCCCCCTCTCCCTGGCCCCTGTATATATGTGGGGGGTGGGAGGGCAGCCGCACCCAAGTCCTGGCGCAGCCCTCCCCCTCTCCCTACTACTCCTCCTCTCCCGCGGTGCTTGGCGAGGCCCTGCAGGATTGCCACGCTCCTCCATCATCACCACGCCGTCGTGCTGCTGCTGGACGGAGTCTTCCCCAACCTCTCCCTCTCTCCTTGCTGGATCAAGGCGCGAGAGACGTCACCGGGCTGCACATGTGTTGAACGCAGAGGCACTGTTGTTCGGTGCTTAGATCGGATCTGGCCGCGATCTGAATCGCTTTGTGTACGACTCCACCTACCGCGTTCTTGTAACGCTTCTGCATCGCGATCTTGAAAGGTATGAAGATGCACTCCCCTCTCGTTGCTAGTAGACTCCATAGATAGTTCTTGGTGACGCGTAGGAAATTTTTTGATTTTCTGCAACGATCCCCAACAGTGGCATCATCAGCTAGGTCTATGCGTAGTTACTATGCACGAGTAGAACACAAGATTGTTGTGGGCGTAGATCAGGCCAATTTACTTGCCGCTACTAGTCTTATCTTGATTTGGCGGCATCGTGGGATGAAGCGGTCCGGACCAACCTTACACGTACGCTTACGTGAGACAGATTCCACCGACTGGCATGTACTAGTTGCATAAGGTGGCTAGCGGGTGTCTGTCTCTCCCACTTTAGTCGGATCAGATTCGATGAAAAGGGTCCTTATGAAGGGTAAATAGTAATTGGCATATCACGTTGTGTTTTTGGCGTAGGTAAGAAACGTTCTTGCTAGAAACCTATAGCAGCCACGTAAAAACTTGCAACAACAATTAGAGGACGTCTAACTTGTTCTTGTAGCATGTGCCGTGTGATGTGATATGGCCAAAAGGATATGATGAATGATATATATATGTGATGTATGAGATTGATCATGTTCTTGTAATAGGAATCATGACTTTCATGTCGATGAATATGACAACCGGCAGGAGCCATAGGAGTTGTCTTATTTTATTGTATGACCTGCGTGTCATTGAAAATGCCATGTAATTACTTTACTTTATTGCTAACCGTTAGCCATAGTAGTAGAAGTAATGTTTGGCGAGACAACTTCATGAAGACACGATGATGGAGATCATGATGATGGAAGATCATGGTGTCATGCCGGTGACAATGATGATCATGGAGCCCCAAAGATGAAGATCAAAAGGAGCAAAATGATATTGGCCATATCATGTCACTATTTGATTGCATGTGATGTTTATCATGTTTTACATCTTATTTTCTTAGAACGCCGGTAGTAAATAAGATGATCTCTCACTAAAATTTCAAGAATTGTGTTCCCCCTAACTGTTCACCGTTGCTAAGGTTCGTTGTTCCGAAGCACCACATGATGATCGGGTGTGATAGGCTCTAATGTTCGCATACAACAGATGTAAGCCAGATTTACACACGCAATACACTTAGGGTTCACGCATGTACAGACATGGCCTCGGAACACGGAAGACCGAAGGGTCGAACATGAGTCGTATAGAAGATACGATCAACATAAAGATGTTCACCGTTGATGACTAGTCTGTCTCACGTGATGATCGGACATGGCCTAGTCGATTCGAATCATGTATCACTTAGATGACTAGAGAGATGTTTATCTGAGTGGGAGTTCATTAAATTTGTTTAGATGAACTTAATTGTCATGAACATAGTCTAAAATCTTTACAATATGTCTTGTAGATCCAATGGCCCATGCTAATGTTGCCCTCAACTTCAAGGCGTTCCTAGAGAAAACCAAGCTGAAAGACGATGGTAGCAACTATACGGATTGTGTCCGTAACATGAGGATCATCCTCATAGCTGCCAAGAAAGCATATGTCCGTGAAGCACCGCTAGGTGATGCACCCGTTTTCCCAGCAACTCAAGACGTTATGAATGTCTGGCAGTCGCGTAGTGATGATTACTCCCTGGTTCAATTCGGCATGCTTTACAGCTTAGAATCGGGGCTCCAAAAGCGTTTTGAGCAGCACGGAGCATATGAGATGTTCCAAGAGCTGAAAATGGTTTTTCAAGCTCATCCCCGAGTCGAGAGATATGAAGTCTCCGACAAGTTCTACAGTTGTAAGATGGAGGAGAATAGTTCTGTCAGCGAACATATACTCAAAATGTCTGGGTTGCACAACCGCTTGTCTCAGCTGGGAATTAATCTCCGAGATGACGCGGTCGTTGACAGAATCCTTCAGTCGCTCCCACCTAGCTACAAGAGCTTTGTGATGAACTTCAATATGTAAGGGATGGAGAAGTCCATTCCCAAGGTGTATTCGATGCTGAAATCAGAGGAGGTGGAGATCAAGAAAGAACATCAAGTGTTGATGGTGAATAAAACCACTAAGTTCAAGAAAGGCAAGGGTAAGAAGAATTTCAAGAAGGACGAAAAAGGAGTTGCCACGCCCGGTAAGCCAAAGAATGGACCCAAGCCTGAGACTGAGTGCTTTTATTGCAAGGGAACGAGTCACTCGAAGCAGAACTGCCCCAAATACTTAGCAGATAAGAAGGCCGGCAACGTCAAATGTATATGTGATATACATGTTATTGATGTGTACCTTACCAGCGCTCGTAGTAGCTCCTGGGTATTTGATACCGGTGCAGTTGCTCACATTTGTAACTCAAAGTAGGAGCTGCGGAATAAGCGGAGACTGGCGAAGGACGAGGTGACGATGCGCGTCGGGAATGGTTCCAAGGTCAATGTGATCGCCGTCGGCACGCTACCTCTGCATTTACCTTCGGGGTTAGTTGTAAACCTCAATAATTGTTATTTAGTACCGGCTTTGAGCATGAACATTGTATCTAGATCTCGTTTAATGCGAGATGGATACTCATTTAAATCTGAGAATAATGGTTATTCTATTTATATGAGATAAATTCTTTATGGTCATGTCCCGCTGATACGTCTCAAACGTATCTACTTTTCCAAACACTTTTGATATTGTTTTGGCCTCATTCTTGCATGATCTGGACTAAACTAACCCGGACTGACGCTGTTTTCAGCAGAGCTGCCTGTATGGTTTATTTGTGTGCAGGAAAACGGATTTTTAAGTATCTCAGAAAAATCCACGAAAAATCAGAGAAAATCCACGCACCCGAAGGAACCAAATACCAGGAGTGGGGCCAGAGGGGGGCCAGGGGGTGCCCAGGCGCCCTGTGGGCGCGCCCCCCTGGGCCGCGCCAGGGGGGCGCCTGGGTGGGGCCCACACCCCCTGGTGCCCTACTTTAGCCCGTATTTTTCCTCCCGACGCAGAAACCCTAGATCGGAAGTTCTTTCGCAGTTTTTCGTCGCGGAGCCGCCGCCACCCTCTGTTCTTCTTCGGGAGGGCTAATTTGGAGGCTGAATTGGCCTCCGGAGAGGGGAGATCGTCGCCATCGTCATCATCATCACCACTCCATCATCCCTCCATGACTTCCCCCTTCATGTGTGAGTAATTCCCCTGCTGTAGGCGAAGGGGATGGTAGGGATTGGATGAGTTAGATCATGTAATAGTTCGTCAGATTGTTGGGGGCATGTTGCCTATCATCTACTATGGTGTTTATCATCTTTGCTACAACTTGTTATTCTTAATGCTTGACACTTAGGGCCCGAGTGCCATGATTTCAGATCTGAACCATATGTGTTTGCATGAATATATTTGTGTTCTTGATCCTATCTATGAGTTGTATGCACCTGTTACGGTTCGGAACCGGCGATCCCAAAAGTGACAGCTTGGGACACCAAAGGGGATGGTCCGTAGTTTGAGGATTACATGTATCCATTGAGTTCATTGCTTTGTTCCGGTGCTCTTTGACAGGAGCACCTTAATATCCATTAGTTCCTTTTGGCCCCGTTCGTAGCGGGATGGTAGGACAAAAGATGTTGTGCAAGTTCTTATTGCAAGCACGTACAACTACCTACGGGATACATGCCTAATGTTTGATATTTGCCTAGATGATCATTACTTTTCCGTGTGCCGTGCCCCAAGTTAGAAACTATCTCATCCATGCAGCGCCCAACCATCCATCTCCCTAGCCTACAGTATTTTAAACCTTGCTTGTCACTAGTTGCTACTTTTGCCATTTACTACTGCTATTTACTTTTGCTGTTTACTTTCACTATTACTATCATCACTATCATATCACTGTTACCACTTATCCTTTGTTGCAAGTAAGTATATTTCAGGTGCGATTGAATTGACAACTCAACTGTTAAAGCTTATAAATACTCTTTGGCTCCCCGTGTGTCGAATCAATAAATTGGGTTATTCTTACCCGCGAAGACTATCTCGATCCCTTACGGTTGAGGGTTATCAAGTACCGTTTTCTGGCGCCGTTGCCGGGGAGCATAGCAATATTTACAAGTCTACTTGAGGTATCCTACCTGCTGCACTTTATTCACTATGGGTAAGAAAGGAGACCCCAAGGTTCCGATCTTACTATCCACTACAAGAAGAGGTACTGCTTTGAGCACTAGTGCTACGCTTGATTCACCTTCTGTTATGAGTAAGTTTGCCTCACCACCACCACATGATGCTCCTACTGAATCTGTTACTATGACTGATACTCTTGATGATGCTTCTACTACTTTTGATGATGATATTAGTTCGCTTGGTTATGCTCTTGAGAAACAAATTGCTGCCGCTGCTGAAAAATATGGAATTGAACTTCCTGTTGCTCGCTACCCTATTGGTGAAACTTATGATTATCCTGATTTGAGTAAACTCAAAGAGAGGCTCCTTGATGATGATTACTATATGCTTGATGAAGATCTATGCAGGGAACTGACAGAGTTTGCTGGCTCTGACCCTGAAGTTATTAAGAAAATATTTGAAAAACACTCTTTGAAAAACAAAACCGTTCCTAATCCCGAGTTTGCTACATCTCCTATATGCATTGATGATCCTGATTTTGACTTCTCTGTTGATCTTTCACTTATACCTATGGTTGAAGCTGACCCCTTTTATGGCAGAGAAAATGATGATGCTATTGCACACCTAACTAAACTTGGTGAGCTAGGTAGCCTGTTTACCACAGATGAAAAGATACGCTACTTTTATGTGACCAAGCTTCTTCCTTTCTCCTTGAAGGAAGGTGCTAAAGCATGGTATGATTCACTCCCATGCGGTTCTATTAAGAGTCCTCAGGACTTAGCTCACTCTTTTGTTGATAAGTACTTTCCTGCTCATATGCAACATGCTGCTTTACAAAGAATTTATAACTTTAAACAGTTGCAGGATGAGTCCCTCCCTAAAGCTTGGGGGAGGTACCGCGGTTTGATTCGGGCTAGACCAGGACATGAAATTCCTAAGAATGAATTAATTGATATATTCTATGCTGGTCTAACTAATGAATCCAGGTCCTATTTGGACAGTTGTGCTGGTTGTGTTTTCAGGAAAAGAGCACCGGACGATGCGGAAGATTTAATGGGCAGGATTGCCAAAAACCATGAAGATTGGTCCATCCCTGAACCACCTCCACCAACAAAGAAGAGGGGCATGTTTGTTCTAAGCCCCGAGGATATGCGAGAAGCAAAGAAGTCTATTAAAGAGAAAGGTATTAAAGCTGAAGACGTGAAGAATCTACCCCCTATTGAGAAGCTGTGTGAGCCTACCACTCACCCTCCTATGGTAGAGGTACATTCTCTTTTAGATTTCAACGCAGGTGACATCCCTCATGGTAAACCTCCTGATCAATGTTTAGATGAGTTTGATAATTTTATTATGAAACAGAATCATTTTAATGAGAGGATAGAAAGTCAGTTGCATGATAATTCCCTTGCTATCAAAAAGTTGCTTGGTGTTTTAGATAGAATAGTTAATGATGTTCAATGTCTTGTGAAGCATTTTCATATGGTTCAAACTCAGCTTGATCAAATTTCTAATGTGCAAAGAGATTTGCTTGCTAACAATGCCAAACAAGATAAATTGCAGGCTTTTGGGATTAAGACCCGAGGAGGAACTAGTACTCAAGATCCTCTTTATCCAGAGGGACATCCGAAGAGAATCGAGCAAGATTCTGAAATGCAGGAAGAAGAAATTGTTGTCTCTCCAAATAGGAAGAAGAAACATAAGGAGACTGACAATTCTAATGATCCTATTGCAGATGAAGAGCCAGCTATTGATCCCAACAGTGTATCTATTTCCGATGCTGAGACTGAAGACGGTGCTGAACCTGAAGGTAATGATAATGAGAAAAACGATCCGCCTGAAGTTCGAGAAGAAGAAGCACCTGACAAACGTAAGAGGTACACTAAAGAAGACTTCATCGCAAGAAAACATGGGAAGGAGAGAGAACCATGGGTACAGAAACCCATGCCCTTTCCAGGTAAGTCCATCAAATCTAAAGAAGAAGGGCATTACAATAAGTTTTGTGAATGGATTAAACCTCTTTTTCTTCAAATCCCTTTGACTGATGCTATTAAGTTACTTCCTTATTCAAAATATATGAAAGATATTGTCACTAACAAAAGAAAAGTTCCTAATGATGCAATATCTACTATGCTTGCTAACTATTCTTTCAGTGGAAAGATTCCTGAGAAGCTCGGTGATCCAGGTATACCCACCATTCCTTGCTCCATAAAGAATAATTATGTCAAAACTGCTTTATGTGATCTTGGAGCGGGAGTGAGTGTTATGCCTCTCTCTCTTTACGAGAGGCTTTGTTTAGAGAAACTAATTCCTACAGATATCTCCCTTCAGATGGCTGACAAGTCAACCGCTGTTCCGATAGGTATTTGTGAGGATGTTCCAGTTGAAGTTGCTAATTGTTTAATTCTTACTGATTTTGTTGTGCTTGACATGCCCGAGGATGGGAGTATGTCCATTATTCATGGTAGACCTTTCCTTAACACCGTAGGTGCTATTATTGATTGCAACAAAGGGAAGGTTACCTTCCATGTGAATGATAAAGAACACATGGTATATTTTCCAAAGAAGACCGACAGGAGGCATGCCCTCAACTCTATAGAGAATATCAAGACCGTGAAAATTGGAGAATGGGACTGTCCACTACATGTGCCTCACAAATACAAAACTATCATGGTAGGGACAATGTCCATCAAGGTAAAAGTTCAGTGATTACTTCGTAGGAGGTGAGACTTTTTGCTCTATATATCGTTTGTTTGTTGGTAAGACTTGATCAACCTTACTAGTGAACGTGTTTTATATGGATAAAAAGTTGAGCTTGCTATGTTTTCATTTGTTTTTAGTTTTGTCCTACTTGTTGTACCAAGTATCTATGTTTTTGAAGCTTCACAATACTACTAACTGCTTCAAGTTTTCAGAGAGTTTTGCAGTTTTTTGAACTTCGAAAAAAATTCAACAGTGAAGTTTTCAGAAAAATTCCAGAAAAATTATATTAAAAATTTCCACAACGGGAGAGACCCGGAAAGTCCTGGAGCCAGCCAGGGGGGGCCACCAGTGGCCCAGGCGGCCAGCTGGCGCGGCCCAGCCCCTGGCCGCGCCCACAGGGCGCCTGGGGCCCACGGGACCCCCCTCCAGGTACTTCTTCTTCCCTTCTCTCTCTCTTTTTCCAGAAACCCGAGTTCTGGTCTTGTTCTTGCTGTTCTTGCTGTTCTTGGAGGCGATTCTTCGATCTCTCTCTACAGCCCATCATTTGAGCTGAAAATTTGAGCAAATACTCCCTGGTATGCGACTCCTCCACCCCTCCAATTAGATTTTTGATTGGTGACCTCATTTGTGAGTATTTAGTAGTTCTTGGTGCTGTAGAGGTGAGCTTGCATGCATGTGTAGAAAGTTATTTTCCAAGTTTTGATGCAAGTTTATGCCTTGGGCAAGTGAGTTGAGTAGTTTGCCTTAGCTCACTTTGTTTTAATCCTTGTTTTTGTAAATTGTAAAAAAAAAATCAGAAATGAGTTTGTTAGGAAGGGCAAAAGGATGGCTTGAGAAGAGGAGGCCCGCACACTCCGATCGAGTTACTAGAGCCGCAGCTTCACCATCGACTGCTAGGGTGAGCTATAATGAAGATCATCGCACGTGCTGAGCTCCGAGCTGAAAACCGTCATCAACTCTCTCTGCAGCATGGGTACGAGGGATATTCATCGGTCGAAGATCTCCAGCATCTTGTTTCCTCACCTCAGGTATTTTGCATATTATATTGCTAGAGGGGTGTTAGCTCGTGACAACACGAGCAGCATTTCTGCTCCGGATATTGCTATCCTGGCAGCAGCCCTCTCAGGGAGGTCTGATTATAATCTTGGTACCTTAATTGCTCGACGCCTTGCTATGAACGGTAACAAGGGGGACTTATATGGTGGCATTTATGCCACACTTATCTTAGAGCATCTTGGAGGCACCCCACACTCTGATGATACTCCTTTTACTTATTTAAGCTTTGATCTTGCTGCTATGAAAAGGCATAAGTTTGTTACCATGGGTTCTGAGCTTGATAACCTTGTTTATATCTTGCGTTTCGAAACTACCGCGGAACGCGAGATCCGTCTACCTGCACCTCTTTTGTTTGATTTTTCTCTTAGGAACGGATGGTCCTTTGATGTTGTCCAGTTCGATGAGTTCATGGTCCAGCATCAGTTCCATAACCCCATGGAGGGGGTTGTGCCCGACGAGGAGAGGCACGGTGAGATACCACATTTTCAGGAAGAGACCGCCACCGAGTTTGGTGAAGGGTCTTCCTCTGATTGGCGCTCGGAACCTTCCTCGTGGGAGACTCCGAGGAGTTCGGTGTACGCTCCATCATCCTTCTACGACCCTTGGTCTCACCACCATACCCCTGGAGCAGGAGGCTCCTGGGGGCAGTAGCTGCTAACCAACTTAGGCCAAAAGCCTAAGCTTGGGGGAGTACGTGCCCTTCTCACTTTTCCATTGTATTATCCGTTTTATTCGCTTTGATCTTTTCGAAGTTTTTGCCCGTTCTTCTTTACTTCTCTCTTTGCAAAAACAACAAAAAGATTTTCTCTTTCTTTTGCTTTTATTCAACCTTTGAAAAAACCAAAAAGATTTCCTTTTTCTCTTTAGTTTGCTTTGTTTTCAGAGATCAGCTCGAGTCCGTGATGGCATTTGATTATATTTCCTACGTTCGATCGTGTAAGTGACAAGCAGTAATGACGAAGATCGACTGAAAGGAAGCAACAAGGAAGACCGGTATGAACTCTTATTGTTTCTACTTTTGTACATATGCCTGTACTTATGATCTAGAGACCAGCTTGTAGCGACATAGTGCTATGTTTACAATGCTCTTCCAGTGGTTCATGCTTTTCTTGTGGCTAGTCTCGAATAACTAGAGTATATAATGTGTTATTGAAATGATCTACATGCATTGCACTGTTCATAGTCTGGTATACTAAGGTGGTATTTCCCTTTAGAGAATTTTTGGATTGACTTGGCACATGCTTACACATGTTTAAGACTAAAAAGTCTATTTTGCCTTGATGATCTTTGAGTTTTAGAATAGTTATATCACTTTCATGCCCGATTCAATGTTGCTTTGTCGCTCTGCATGATTATGACCGTTATTGCTCTCTAGTTGGTCGCTTCCCAGTCTTTTGCTAAACCTCCACCCGTACTAAGCAGAATGACTGCTTGTGCATCCAAAACCTTTAAACCTGTTATGCCATATGAGTCCACTATACCTTCCTATACATGGTATTTACCTGCCATTCCTAACGAAGACTTTCATGTACCATCTCGAAATTATTCAAAAGCACTTCTCTTTTTGTGCCTATGTTTTAGCTCATGAGGAAGTAGTAGTTAATTCATGATCTCTTTAAGTTGGACAAGTTTCACCCCTGGATTGCATGTATAATGTGCAAACCCCTAATATGAAAAGGAACTGGCATTGAGTGCGCCCGGCTCGAAAAGATAATATAACAAACAAACCCTCCTTCACGCTTTGTTCATGAGAAATCAGAAAACTTTGGCAGTGATAAACAAAGGAGATTAAGAGGATGTGATCGTCCTCATGTGGGAGCCGTTCCTCGAGACTTGTCTAGCTTAAAAAGTGATTGAGTTATCTGCTAGCATTCGTTGACGAAATATGCACCTCTCAAAACATATTTACTTCTGTTTTTAAAACCAAGAGCTCTGGTACATGTTTAGTTTTTGTTTCCGATCACGGGTTTTCAACTTTGCCAATAAAAGACACGGTTCGAGAGTCTCACCTTCTTTCTTCAAAGCACTGACTAGGAGAGCATAATTGTCATTCTGAGTGTAATGTGCATTGTCCCAAAGTATTACATTGTCTTCTGCATACTTGTGATATGATTTATTCTGAAATTCTTAGTTCTAGTCTCCTTTAAAACTTTGGAGGAGTCTCTGCATTTATGTTTTGCTTCACTCATGGAGGCTAGCGAGATACCACCCTAATATGCTCAAGCTATGTGCAATGTGATCTTGTCTTGATTTTCAGTAATATATTATTTACTTCTAAGTATTTGTGACTGGTCACTTGAAAGAAGAATTGCCCCTTGCATTGTCCTCATAAGTACTGTTTCAATACTTGCTAAACTCTTTTCGTAGTACATGCTTATATACATCTGATGAAGCAAAAGAGTTTGTCAAAGTTTTCTTTGTCGCGTCCAGTTCGTTGAACTGAATTGCTTGAGGACAAGTGTGACGACCCCGGCCCGACCGTGCACTAATCATACACGCAAATGCACACGATCAAGCCTAAGGACTCACGTGAAGGAATCACAGCACAACTCTAAAACATAAATAAATACATACAAGTTATATATTACAAGCCAGGGGCCTCGAGGGCTCGAATACATAACAAGTGTCACACACATAGTCAGCGGAAGCATTAGATGTCTGGGTACAGACATAGAACACAAGTTCAGATAGGCCTCATACGAGGCGGGGCAAAAGAAAAGCTACGATCGAAAAGGCGCAGGCCTCCTGCCTGGGACCTCCGATCCTACTCCTGGTCGTCGTCCGCCGGCTCCTCGTAGAAGTACTCGCCGGCCGGGTAGTAGTAGTAGCCAGCCTCGGGCTGGTAGTAGTAGTCGTCAACGGGGGCTGCGGGCACCATGGCTCCGTCGTCTGGTTTATCATGCGGGTAGGACAAAAGAGGAAGCAAAGCAACCGTGAGTACTCATCCAAAGTACTCAGCAAGACTTACATCAGATCTATACTAAGCAATGAATCATTATCAAAGGAGGCTTTATGTGGGTGGACTAGACTGCAGAAAGCCAGAGTAAAGAAGGGGAAAAGCCTAGTCCTGACGAAGACTAGCATCTTCAGGGTCTTGCAGCAATTAGGGGGGGTTGCAGATTAGTTCAGCACAATATATAGTGTTTATAGCAATATCATCCTCATATCTCAAGTCACCAGTTCTAGTTGTACCGAAGTGGATACAACTCCGAGTGTCCGTTACCGTAGGACAGGCTATCGATAGATTGTTTCTTCCCTGCAGGGGTGCACCAAGTTACCCACCACGCTCGCTTAACTCCGGCCGGACACACCAACAGGTCGTGCCCGCCCTCGGCCAAACAATACGACGCAACCCGACCGGATACCGCCAGAGAGGATCGAGCACGCCGGACTAATCCTATGCCCCCGGGGGTCATGGCCGTCGCCCCGGACACTCCGCACGTTGCGAGGCCGTTCGGTAGCAGACCTAGCAACCCCTTATACAAGCACGCAGTTGCATCCTAAGTCCAATCCGAACGGACCGCTCAATCGCTGACGTCGTGACGACTCCGGCTGATGTATACGACGCAGAGCACCCACTCACACCCACGTGGTGGTTAGTGCTATCGGACCCGGAGGCCCCTCGGATCAAATATCCAAATCGATTAGTGTATTGGGAGCGCGCGGTAACGAGCAGAGCCTACGATACTGTTGGCCCCGTCGTCCCGTCTCGAGGACTTGTGACAAGGACTGGAAAAGACCGGCCACGCCTCGTAGTTATCTCGCGGGTACCCTCACTGGTCACCCGACTCCACAGCTCACGCCTCAAAGGCACTCGCGGGTACCCCTCTGGGTCAACCCGCCTCCATCCAACATGTGTAGCAGTAACTTCAAAGTGTCTTCAGACGCACGATACCTCTGGCCGCACGCCTTTGTTCCTGGCGACGTCCGGCCTCGGGGATCGATACGTCTTTAAACACGGTATGGTAATCCAGGGCATCCGTGTGGTTTTCATGCCGATGAGGAATCCGAGGAATCACCCTCGTTGGATTCCTAAACGACAAGTCCCGTTAAGGTGGTACCGGAGGAATCACCCTCGGCGGTAATCACCATAGCGGATGCACGACAAAAGCTAAATCGGAAGTGGGAAGAGGAATCACCCTCGGTAACCCACAACGAGCTAGCTATACTACAGGGACATCATCGAAAGTGAGTCCGGAGGTATCACCCTCGTCACCCGATGTTAACTCTGCGGAGTCGAGCATTTTAGGGGTTGTGCGGTGATGTGAAGAAGGTCAGGGGAAGGGGCTCGATCGCTTGATCGAGGCAAGGGTACTATGCGAGGCAACTACGAGAGTGTGGGACCATAGCAGTGCTACCCAACCTATACTAAGCAGTTTATGAATAAAGACAGGTATCAACAGTTTAGCAAAAACAGGCTATGCAACAGTAATCGGAGCAGTAGCAGTAGCAGCAAATCTAATGCAAGAATAAGAGAGAACAGACATAGGCGATATCGGAATGATCAAAGGGGGGGTTGCTTGCCTGGTTGCTCGGTGGCAAAAGCAAGGTCGTCGGAGGGGGAACCAATCACCGGGAAGGCGTCGGTCTCTGGAGCGGCGTCAGCGTCGGGCTCTACCGAGAGAGAAGAGGGGGAAGAAACAGATAAATACACAAAACATATGCAACACAGAGCGTGCTAAGCTAACGTGCAGTGCAGGGTTGCCTAAAAACATGTCTAGGTCATATTAGTTATTTTTAGGATTTAACTGGAATTATTTACCGGTGTATGTGCACTATTCATCTACCGGAAACGGGCTAAAAGTTGCGGGTTCACCTCCGTAGAGGGTCCCGACACGGAAACAGATAGCACGGTTAGACTCGTCTCGTCGTTCTGAGCAACTTTCATATAGAAAGTTTTTCGATCCGAGCTACGGATTAAAAGTTATGAATTTCTAAAGATTTTAGCCTTTTCTGGATTTATTTTTATTAACAGAAATGAATTATGACGTCAGCATGTAGTCATCACTGCGTCAGCAGTCAACAGCCGCACTGGTCAGGTCAAACCTGACCAGTGGGTCCCACCTGTCATAGACAGTGATTCTAACAGGGTTTAATTTAACTAAACAGAGATTAATTAGCTGCTGGGCCCCACATGTCAGTGACTGATTATTATTACTAATCAAGTTTATTTTAAAAACGTTTTAATTAACTAACTTTGCGGTGGGGCCCGCATGTCAGTGGGCCAGGGGTGCCCAGTCAGCCAGTTGACCAAGTCAACTGGTCAACTGGGGCCCGTGGGGGCCACTGGCAGTGACCCTGGGGGTGGCCCCAGGTCGGACACGCTGGCGGCGGCCAGTGTTTCGCCGCCGGCGACCTCCAGACGCGACGGAGGGCCACGGCCCTCGTCGGAATTCGTCTACAGAGGGTGGTTCGGCCCGCGCGTTGGTGCGTTCGAACGGGTGTGTTGCGCCGCATCTAGTGGTGGTCGCCGTTGGGCCGGAGGTGGCCGGAAACGGCGCCGGCGACGAGCTATGGCGGCGGTGGCTTCGGGTGCTCGTCGGAAACGGCGAAGCCGTGTGTGTTAGCTCGAGCTAGGGGCGTGGGGGTGATCTACGCGACGTGGTGAAGCTGCTGGACAAGCGCCCGTGACCATTTGGTCACCGGAACCTCGCCGGCGACGAGGTCCGCGGCGATGCGTTCGGGCGAGAACGGCGCGGCGTCTGCGGTTAGCTAGCTGCGGCGAGGGAAAACGGAGAGGGGAGAGGGGAAGCTCACAGCGAGGGTAGCCGGTGTGCGCCTGCTCGGGGCAGGCTAGAGTGGCCGGAATCGCCGGAGTTCGCCGGAGACAGAGGCGGAAGGGGGCGGCAGCGTGCGCTCGTCCCCGAGCCTCCCAGCTTCGGCTCTTGGGCGAGGACGACGTAGCCGAGGCCCGCGCACACGCCAGACAAGGTGGCGAGGCCGACCGGGGAGGGTGATGACGGCGACGGCGGTCGAGCAGCTGCTGCGGCGCTCGGCCCGCTGGATCTGAGAGAGGAGGAGGCGAGGCGAGCGAGGGGAGAGGGGGGGAATGGATGAGGAGGCCCGGGGGAGCGGTTGGGCGCGGCCTTATCCCCTCCAGCGCCCTGTGGCGGCAGCTGTCGGCCGGGGCGCGATGGCGAGCGCGACGACCACGGCGGCGTCGACACGACGACGGGAGCAGGTAGAAGAGATGGGCTGGGCCGGTTGGGCTTCGTCCAGGCGCCAGGTAAGAATCCTCTGGCCCTTTTCTATTTTGTTTTTCTGTTTAAATTTTAACAGAAAGGTTTGCTATATTTTGAGCAGCAATAACATTAAGCAAAAATGTGAAACTTGGCCACATAATTACTTTGGATTACTCTACACTTTTAGAAAATGGTTTGGGCAACACTTGAACATTTTTGAGATTTTCAAAAATGTTTTGGGCATTTTTTTTAATACTGTTTTGGCATTGTTTTAAATGCTCTAGCCCAATCCAAGATGATGGTGATGTTGATTTCACCAGAAACAATTGTTTTGGATTATTTGCAACAAGGTGAACATTTTTCCATAATTTTTGGAGCAACTTCATTTTGCACTTGAATTTGAATTTGAATTTTTCAGAGACAATTTGAGTTGCTTAGATTAACCACTGTGGTTAGCTTTGCTAATGATGATGACATGGCATGTTTAGCAGAGTGGCATATTAGTTATTACACAGAGGTGTTACAAATTCTCCTCCTCTAAAAGAAATTCTCGTCCCGAGAATTCAGGAGGTAGAAGGAAAGAGGTCGGGGTATTCCGCCCGAAGATTTTCCTCGCGTTCCCAAGTGGCTTCATCTTCAGTGTGATTCGACCACTGCACTTTTAGGAACTTGGTTGTCTTCTGACGGGTCCGACGTTCAGTTTGATCGAGGATGCGGATCGGATGCTCCTTATAAGAAAGATCATCTTGAAGCTCGAGCATCTCGTGATCCACAGCACGATGCGGGGACTCCTTGAAAGATCGGCGGAGTTGCGACACATGGAACACATCGTGGATATGCGAGAATTGCGGAGGCAATTCCAGTTTATAAGCCACAAATCCACGTCTAGCAACCACGGGAAAGGGGCCAATGTAGCGCGGAGCTAACTTGCCCTTGATACCGAAACGGTGCGTGCCCTTCATAGGGGTGACACGAAGATAGACTTGATCACCTGGTTGATAAGTCAAACCCCATCGTTTGCGATCATAGTTGCTCTTCTAACGGTCTTGAGCCGCCTTGAGATTCTCACGCACGATACGGACTTGCTCTTCGGCGTGTTGAATAATGTTCGGACCAATAACTTGTCGTTCCCCAGTTTCTGACCAGTTCAGGGGGGTTCGACACTTACGTCCGTACAAAACTTCAAAGGGGGCCATCTTCAAGCTTGCTTGATAGCTGTTGTTATACGAGAACTCGGCATATGGAAGGGATTCTTCCCATTTCTTACCGAATGATATAACACAAGCTCGCAGCATATCTTGAAGCACTTGATTGACTCGTTCAACTTGACCTTGGGACTGGGGGTGATAAGCTGAACTCCAGTTGACATGAGTTCCCAAAGCTTCTTGAAAACTTTCCCAGAACTTGGAAGTGAACAGGGTGCCACGGTCCGAACTGATCTCCTTCGGAATTCCGTGGAGGGATACAATTCGGGAGATATACAGTTCTGCTAACTGGCTAGCAGTGATAGTCTCCTTGACTGGCAGGAAGTGTGCAACCTTTGAGAGTTGGTCGACGACGACAAGAATGGCATCGTTACCCTTCTGGGACTTAGGAAAGCCAGTAATGAAATCCATCTGTACCTTATCCCATTTCCACAGCGGAATAGGAAGAGGTTGCAGAAGTCCAGCAGGCTTCTGATGTTCTGCCTTCACGCGACGACAGACATCGCATTCAGCAACATAACGAGCAATATCCCGCTTCATATTAGGCCACCAGTACCTTTGGCGGAGATCACGATACATCTTAGTACTACCAGGATGAATAGACAGCGGTGTATCATGTGCCTCCTTCATGACCTTGTCAGTCATTAGGTCGAAACGAGTTACCACGATGCGGCCTCGGAAATACAAGGTTCCATCTTCGGATATCGAGAAATCCCTGTATTTCGGAAGATGCAGTTCTTGTTTTATAACATCAACGTGAGCATCTTTGGTTTGCGCTACCTTGACAGCCTTCTCAAGATCCGGCTGTATCACAAGGTCATTAAGCGAACCATGTGGAACGATATGCAGATTCAGCTTGCGTAATTCCTCGTAAAGACGAGGCTGAGCTCGCTTAACCTTGAGGTTGGTGCTGTATGACTTGCGACTCAAGGCATCGGCCATCACATTAGCCTTGCCAGGGGTATAAGAAATACCACAGTCATATTCAGAAATAGTTTCCAACCATCGCTGTTGGCGGAGATTAAGATCCGGCTGAGTGAATAAATACTTCAAACTTTGATGATCAGTATAAATCTCACACCGGTTACCGAGAAGGTAATGTCGCCATAGCTTCAATGCAAAGATCACTGCAGCAAGTTCAAGATCATGCACTGGATAATTCTCTTCATGCGGACGCAATTGACGCGACGCATAAGCAACTACTCTTCGTTCTTGCATTAGGACACAGCCTAAGCCTTGACGAGAGGCGTCACAATAGATCACGAAGTCCTTGCGAGAATCTGGAGGAGCAAGCACTGGAGCAGAAACGAGCTTGTCCTTAAGAGCTTGAAAGCTTTCCTGGCATTTATCTGTCCACTCAAACTTAACGCCTTTGTGAAGCAGATTAGTCAGGGGCTTGGCAATCTTGGAAAAGTTCTCGACGAAGCGACGACAATAGCTTGCAAGGCCGAGAAAACTTCTCACTTGCTTGACATTCTTCGGAGGAGTCCAGTCAAGAATAGCCTGAACCCGTTCCGGATTAACAGCAATGCCATCCTTGGAAATCACATGTCCAAGGTAGGTCACTTCAGAAAGCCAGAACTCGCATTTGGAGAACTTAGCATAAAGCTGATGCTCTCGCAGCTTCTCCAGAACAAGGCGAAGATGTTCGGCATGTTCTTCCTTGTTCTTTGAGAATACCAGAATATCATCCAGATATACCACGACGAACTTGTCGAGGTAATCCATGAATATATAATTCATCAGGCGGGAGAAGGTAGCTGGAGCATTAGTCAGTCTGAAAGACATGACGGTGTACTCATACGAGCCATAGCGAGTAACAAATGCAGTCTTTGGAATATCCTCTTCGCGAACACGGATCTGGTGATAACCCAACCTCAAGTCGAGTTTAGAAAACACCGATGATCCAGCCAGTTGATCATATAAGTCATTGATCCGAGGAAGTGGATATTTGTTCTGGATGGTTGCCTGGTTGATAGGTCGGTAATCTTGTACCAGCCTATTCGTACCATCTTTCTTCTTGACGAAAAGAGACGGTGCTCCCCAGGCAGAGGAACTAGGACGGATGAAGCCCTTCTTGAGTGACTTGTCGATTTCCTCCTTAAGCTCGAGGAGCTCATGCGGTGGCATCTTGTAAGGACGCTTCGCAATAGGAGTAGTACCCGGCTTCAAGTCAATAACAAATTCGACGGCTCGAGCAGGGGGTATTCCTGGAAGTTCTTCTGGGAAGACATCCGGGAAATCACATACAACTGGTATGCTTTCGAGCCCTTCAAGTGGTGAAGCATTCAATGCATTTAAGGCATAGATTTGAGCTTCGGCATTATGGGATATACGAGCGCGGCAATTCATGAGTTGATTCGAGGGGTGCCGAAGACGTACAGTCTTGGTGGCACAATCAATTTGGGCCTCGTGAGCCTCCAACCAATCCATTCCTAGGATAAGGTCGATGCCGCAGGATTTCAGGACAATGGGGTGTACCTGAAACTTCATTTCTTCTATCTCCACTACCACTTCCGGACAGAATAAGGTAGATTTGCACCGACCCGCGGAGGTTTGTACGGATACCGTGTGATGTAGTTTATCTTGTTTAAAGCCATGTTTAAATGCAAATGGTTCTGATATGAAAGAATCAGATGCACCGGTATCAAACAAAACATTAGCAAATACTGAGTTGACAAGAAGTGTACCCATTACTGTGGCTGGCTGCTCTGGGTCTTCACTCAGATTGACGTGGTGAAGCTGACCACCACGAGCATTCGAAGGCCTGACATTATTGTTGCGTTGCGGAGGAACTCCACGTCCATTGCCACGGCCAGCAGATGGAAGAGCCAGCTGACCCTGAGCCTGCGGACAGTCTCTGGCACGGTGACCCGGACGGCCACACTTGAAGCAGAGTCCACTCTCTGGACGAATCGCAGGTGCTCGAGGAGCTGGGACTGCAGGCCTGTACTGCATTGGCGGTGGAGGAGGCAGACGAGGTGCAGCATATGAAGGCCTGTACACTGGAGCGTTGGGACGATACATGCTCTGAGGAATCCATATGCGGCGCTTCTGAGAAGACGAGCCCGAAGATGAGCCCGACTCGCGAGTGCGCTTAAGAGCGTCCTTGTGTAGCTTGAGTCCAGTTTCAACCTGAATGGCCTTGTTCACTAAAGTGGCTAAGTCCGGAAAGTCCAGTGCCACTAGAGCAAGCAGAATATCATGATGAAGTCAGCGCCTGAACTTCTCCTGGCGTCTTGCGTCAGTAGCGATATCCTCCTCAGCATAGCGGGACAGCTCCAGGAACTCCCGCTGATAAGCATCAACTGACTTGTTGCCCTGAATCAGGTTACGGAACTCCGTACGCTTGCGGTCGATAACCCCTTCCGGGATATACCGAGCACGGAAGGCAGTCTTGAAGTCTGCCCAGGTGATGACAGTTCCAGCAGGCACTGTGTTCCGGTGCGTGTCCCACCACTGGGCCGCCGGACCCTTTAGGAAATATGTCGCAAACTTGACATAGTTGTCAGGGGACACGGCGGCGGAATCCAGCTCAAAGAAGATGTCACGCAGCCAGTCATCGGCATCCAATGGGTTGGCGGCACTGCGAAATATCGTTGGATTGAGCCGCAGAAATTCTTGCAAAGTGATAGCGGCTGGCTGATGCTGAGCATTGGCGTTGACCTGGGGTATCTGGTTGAGCATACCCTGCAGCACCTGACGCTGCATGTCGATGGTCTGCATTACGGCAGCCATATAGTCTTGCGGCGGAGGCGGAGGCGGAGGTGCAGGGGGATCATTGTTACCAGCCATCCTGATAATTCCAACAGGGGTGGTTTAGCGATAAGGATACACGTTGCATGAGTTCAACAATGAAGTAAATATGCACGACATAGGGGAGGTGCAACAAATACAACATCATACACATCATGACATACGGGTTCGTACATAGCGTCGGTTACAAACGGGCAGCATAACGGCGCAAAATCAGAACTAGACATAGTAGGCGGCGCGCAGACCGCGGTAAGGAAGTACACAACGAGACATAGCAAAGGCTACATCAACGTCGGAGAAAGGAACTGAAACGGGGTAGCTGCAAGTGCGGACGGCGGATCTCGATCGCAGAAGGATCCTGAGCTCCATGTGCACTCTGATGCAGAACCCGGTATCGATCGGGAATCAGAGGTCCGCGAACTGGCGTGTGACCTCCAACCGCAGGCCACTCGACACCTGGAGGTGTGTTGATCCTGCGCGGGCAAAGGATAGACTGAGGAAGTGTCCCTGCTTGGACAGCCGGTACCAACTGCGTCAACGTCTGGTAGAGAACTGTCCGAGTGATAGACAACTCAACCGCCAGGGCCCGAGCAGTTCGATCCAGCGCCTGAGTGTGCTGAATCAGAACCTGCAGGTCATAACGTCGACTCTCGTACGGGGCACAGATAGCTGAGTAGTATCCAGTCTCATCTCCAGCAGGTGCATACGGAATGTACCGGAACTCAGAGGCATCCAAGCTATCTCCGTGCTCTCCTCGGAGGCGTGCGACAGCAGCGTAGGCAGCATCATGGACAGCCATCGCAACCGTCACGCCACTACCGCGAAAGCGGTACAGCTCAGTGTCTGAGTCATCCTGCCGGTCATAGATACGAACTTCAGCATAATACTGCTCCTGGTTGAACTCGCGATACTCCTCGTAGACCATGTACTCGGGGTACCAGCGGTAGCCCAGTCTGGTCAGGAGAGCGACTAGAATGGCCGGAAACCCAGGGGCATCTCGAGCCCAGGTGCGAAGCACAAGCTGAGTCTCCGGGCGAGGGGGAAACAGAGGATTCATCTGAAAGAAGAAGAATCAGACTTGTCAAGTCCTGCATGGCCCCCAAGTTCAGTTTAATTAACATCAGGACTTGGTAAGAAAGGTTAAACAAACAAATGGAAAAGGATTGATGATCAAATTAATCAGATCAATGATAAGAAACCGCACTGATATCCAGCTCTCCGGGTAGATGTGAAAACGAGAACCTAATGGAGTTAGTAAAACTTAACCCGAATAGACGAGAGAAAAGAGTCCCAGAGTATAGACGAGGAATAAAAGAAGCTACACCACCCAAGTGGCGACGTGGGGCCATAAGCCACACAGCCAAGTTAGTAAAACATTTTTGGACCTCTAGACTCGACTTCGGCCAAGGAGTTGGAAAGGGGGTTCCTACAGGCAGTCGGCTCTGATACCAACCTGTGACGACCCCGGCCCGACCGTGCACTAATCATACACGCAAATGCACACGATCAAGCCTAAGGACTCACGTGAAGGAATCACAGCACAACTCTAAAACATAAATAAATACATACAAGTTATATATTACAAGCCAGGGGCCTCGAGGGCTCGAATACATAACAAGTGTCACACACATAGTCAGCGGAAGCATTAGATGTCTGGGTACAGACATAGAACACAAGTTCAGATAGGCCTCATACGAGGCGGGGCAAAAGAAAAGCTACGATCGAAAAGGCGCAGGCCTCCTGCCTGGGACCTCCGATCCTACTCCTGGTCGTCGTCCGCCGGCTCCTCGTAGAAGTACTCGCCGGCCGGGTAGTAGTAGTAGCCAGCCTCGGGCTGGTAGTAGTAGTCGTCAACGGGGGCTGCGGGCACCATGGCTCCGTCGTCTGGTTTATCATGCGGGTAGGACAAAAGAGGAAGCAAAGCAACCGTGAGTACTCATCCAAAGTACTCAGCAAGACTTACATCAGATCTATACTAAGCAATGAATCATTATCAAAGGAGGCTTTATGTGGGTGGACTAGACTGCAGAAAGCCAGAGTAAAGAAGGGGAAAAGCCTAGTCCTGACGAAGACTAGCATCTTCAGGGTCTTGCAGCAATTAGGGGGGGTTGCAGATTAGTTCAGCACAATATATAGTGTTTATAGCAATATCATCCTCATATCTCAAGTCACCAGTTCTAGTTGTACCGAAGTGGATACAACTCCGAGTGTCCGTTACCGTAGGACAGGCTATCGATAGATTGTTTCTTCCCTGCAGGGGTGCACCAAGTTACCCACCACGCTCGCTTAACTCCGGCCGGACACACCAACAGGTCGTGCCCGCCCTCGGCCAAACAATACGACGCAACCCGACCGGATACCGCCAGAGAGGATCGAGCACGCCGGACTAATCCTATGCCCCCGGGGGTCATGGCCGTCGCCCCGGACACTCCGCACGTTGCGAGGCCGTTCGGTAGCAGACCTAGCAACCCCTTATACAAGCACGCAGTTGCATCCTAAGTCCAATCCGAACGGACCGCTCAATCGCTGACGTCGTGACGACTCCGGCTGATGTATACGACGCAGAGCACCCACTCACACCCACGTGGTGGTTAGTGCTATCGGACCCGGAGGCCCCTCGGATCAAATATCCAAATCGATTAGTGTATTGGGAGCGCGCGGTAACGAGCAGAGCCTACGATACTGTTGGCCCCGTCGTCCCGTCTCGAGGACTTGTGACAAGGACTGGAAAAGACCGGCCACGCCTCGTAGTTATCTCGCGGGTACCCTCACTGGTCACCCGACTCCACAGCTCACGCCTCAAAGGCACTCGCGGGTACCCCTCTGGGTCAACCCGCCTCCATCCAACATGTGTAGCAGTAACTTCAAAGTGTCTTCAGACGCACGATACCTCTGGCCGCACGCCTTTGTTCCTGGCGACGTCCGGCCTCGGGGATCGATACGTCTTTAAACACGGTATGGTAATCCAGGGCATCCGTGTGGTTTTCATGCCGATGAGGAATCCGAGGAATCACCCTCGTTGGATTCCTAAACGACAAGTCCCGTTAAGGTGGTACCGGAGGAATCACCCTCGGCGGTAATCACCATAGCGGATGCACGACAAAAGCTAAATCGGAAGTGGGAAGAGGAATCACCCTCGGTAACCCACAACGAGCTAGCTATACTACAGGGACATCATCGAAAGTGAGTCCGGAGGTATCACCCTCGTCACCCGATGTTAACTCTGCGGAGTCGAGCATTTTAGGGGTTGTGCGGTGATGTGAAGAAGGTCAGGGGAAGGGGCTCGATCGCTTGATCGAGGCAAGGGTACTATGCGAGGCAACTACGAGAGTGTGGGACCATAGCAGTGCTACCCAACCTATACTAAGCAGTTTATGAATAAAGACAGGTATCAACAGTTTAGCAAAAACAGGCTATGCAACAGTAATCGGAGCAGTAGCAGTAGCAGCAAATCTAATGCAAGAATAAGAGAGAACAGACATAGGCGATATCGGAATGATCAAAGGGGGGGTTGCTTGCCTGGTTGCTCGGTGGCAAAAGCAAGGTCGTCGGAGGGGGAACCAATCACCGGGAAGGCGTCGGTCTCTGGAGCGGCGTCAGCGTCGGGCTCTACCGAGAGAGAAGAGGGGGAAGAAACAGATAAATACACAAAACATATGCAACACAGAGCGTGCTAAGCTAACGTGCAGTGCAGGGTTGCCTAAAAACATGTCTAGGTCATATTAGTTATTTTTAGGATTTAACTGGAATTATTTACCGGTGTATGTGCACTATTCATCTACCGGAAACGGGCTAAAAGTTGCGGGTTCACCTCCGTAGAGGGTCCCGACACGGAAACAGATAGCACGGTTAGACTCGTCTCGTCGTTCTGAGCAACTTTCATATAGAAAGTTTTTCGATCCGAGCTACGGATTAAAAGTTATGAATTTCTAAAGATTTTAGCCTTTTCTGGATTTATTTTTATTAACAGAAATGAATTATGACGTCAGCATGTAGTCATCACTGCGTCAGCAGTCAACAGCCGCACTGGTCAGGTCAAACCTGACCAGTGGGTCCCACCTGTCATAGACAGTGATTCTAACAGGGTTTAATTTAACTAAACAGAGATTAATTAGCTGCTGGGCCCCACATGTCAGTGACTGATTATTATTACTAATCAAGTTTATTTTAAAAACGTTTTAATTAACTAACTTTGCGGTGGGGCCCGCATGTCAGTGGGCCAGGGGTGCCCAGTCAGCCAGTTGACCAAGTCAACTGGTCAACTGGGGCCCGTGGGGGCCACTGGCAGTGACCCTGGGGGTGGCCCCAGGTCGGACACGCTGGCGGCGGCCAGTGTTTCGCCGCCGGCGACCTCCAGACGCGACGGAGGGCCACGGCCCTCGTCGGAATTCGTCTACAGAGGGTGGTTCGGCCCGCGCGTTGGTGCGTTCGAACGGGTGTGTTGCGCCGCATCTAGTGGTGGTCGCCGTTGGGCCGGAGGTGGCCGGAAACGGCGCCGGCGACGAGCTATGGCGGCGGTGGCTTCGGGTGCTCGTCGGAAACGGCGAAGCCGTGTGTGTTAGCTCGAGCTAGGGGCGTGGAGGTGATCTACGCGACGTGGTGAAGCTGCTGGACAAGCGCCCGTGACCATTTGGTCACCGGAACCTCGCCGGCGACGAGGTCCGCGGCGATGCGTTCGGGCGAGAACGGCGCGGCGTCTGCGGTTAGCTAGCCGCGGCGAGGGAAAACGGAGAGGGGAGAGGGGAAGCTCACAGCGAGGGTAGCCGGTGTGCGCCTGCTCGGGGCAGGCTAGAGTGGCCGGAATCGCCGGAGTTCGCCGGAGACAGAGGCGGAAGGGGGCGGCAGCGTGCGCTCGTCCCCGAGCCTCCCAGCTTCGGCTCGTGGGCGAGGACGACGTAGCCGAGGCCCGCGCACACGCCAGACAAGGTGGCGAGGCCGACCGGGGACGGTGACGACGGCGACGGCGGTCGAGCAGCTGCTGCGGCGCTCGGCCCGCTGGATCTGAGAGAGGAGGAGGCGAGGCGAGCGAGGGGAGAGGGGGGGGAATGGATGAGGAGGCCCGGGGGAGCGGTTGGGCGCGGCCTTATCCCCTCCGGCGCCCTGTGGCGGCAGCTGTCGGCCGGGGCGCGGTGGCGAGTGCGACGACCACGGCGGCGTCGACACGACGACGGGAGCAGGTAGAAGAGATGGGCTGGGTCGGTTGGGCTTCGTCCAGGCGCCAGGTAAGAATCCTCTGGCCCTTTTCTATTTTGTTTTTCTGTTTAAATTTTAACAGAAAGGTTTGCTATATTTTGAGCAGCAATAACATTTAGCAAAAATGTGAAACTTGGCCACATAATTACTTTGGATTACTCTGCACTTTTAGAAAATGGTTTGGGCAACACTTGAACATTTTTGAGATTTTCAAAAATGTTTTGGGCATTTTTTTTAATACTGTTTTGGCATTGTTTTAAATGCTCTAGCCCAATCCAAGATGATGGTGATGTTGATTTCACCAGAAACAATTGTTTTGGATTATTTGCAACAAGGTGAACATTTTTCCATAATTTTTGGAGCAACTTCATTTTGCACTTGAATTGGAATTTGAATTTTTCAGAGACAATTTGAGTTGCTTAGATTAACCACTGTGGTTAGCTTTGCTAATGATGATGACATGGCATGTTTAGCAGAGTGGCATAGTAGTTATTACACAGAGGTGTTACAACAAGCAATATGCTAAGCTTGGGGGAGTTGATACGTCTCAAACGTATCTACTTTTCCAAACACTTTTGATATTGTTTTGGCCTCATTCTTGCATGATCTGGACTAAACTAACCCGGACTGACGCTGTTTTCAGCAGAGCTGCCTGTATGGTTTATTTGTGTGCAGGAAAACAGATTTTTAAGTATCTCAGAAAAATCCACGAAAAATCAGAGAAAATCCACGCACCCGAAGGAACCAAATACCAGAAGTGGGGCCAGAGGGGGGCCAGGGGGTGCCCAGGCGCCCTGTGGGCGCCCCCCCCCCCACCCCTGGGCCGCGCCGGGGGGCGCCTGGGTGGGGCCCACACCCCCTGGTGCCCTACTTTAGCCCGTATTTTTCCTCCCGACGCAGAAACCCTAGATCGGAAGTTCTTTCGCAGTTTTTCGTCGCGGAGCCGCCACCACCCTCTGTTCTTCTTCGGGAGGGCTAATCTGGAGGCTGAATTGGCCTCCGGAGAGGGGAGATCGTCGCCATCGTCATCATCATCACCACTCCATTATCCCTCCATGACTTCCCCCTTCATGTGTGAGTAATTCCCCTGCTGTAGGCGAAGGGGATGATAGGGATTGGATGAGTTAGATCATGTAATAGTTCGTCAGATTGTTGGGGGCATGTTGCCTATCATCTACTATGGTGTTTATCATCTTTGCTACAACTTGTTATTCTTAATGCTTGACACTTAGGGCCCGAGTGCCATGATTTCAGATCTGAACCATATGTGCTTGCATGAATATATTTGTGTTCTTGATCCTATCTATGAGTTGTATGCACCTGTTACGGTTCGGAACCGGCGATTCCAAAAGTGACAGCTTGGGACACCAAAGGGGATGGTCCGTAGTTTGAGGATTACATGTATCCATTGAGTTCATTGCTTTGTTCCGGTGCTCTTTGACAGGAGCACCTTAATATCCATTAGTTCCTTTTGGCCCCGTTCGTAGCGGGATGGTAGGACAAAAGATGTTGTGCAAGTTCTTATTGCAAGCACGCACAACTACCTACGGGATACATGCCTAATGTTTGATATTTGCCTAGATGATCATTACTTTTCCGTGTGCCGTGCCCCAAGTTAGAAACTATCTCATCCATGCAGCGCCCAACCATCCATCTCCCTAGCCTACAGTATTTTAAACCTTGCTTGTCACTAGTTGCTACTTTTGCCATTTACTACTGCTATTTACTTTTGCTGTTTACTTTGACTATTACTATCATCACTATCATATCACTGTTACCACTTATCCTTTGTTGCAAGTAAGTATATTTCAGGTGCGGTTGAATTGACAACTCAACTGTTAAAGCTTATAAATACTCTTTGGCTCCCCGTGTGTCGAATCAATAAATTGAGTTATTCTTACCCGCGAAGACTATCTCGATCCCTTACGGTTGAGGGTTATCACCCGCTGGTCAATGGTTTATTCTTAATGAATCTCGAATGTGATGTTACGTACACATATTCATAGTGTGGATGCCAAAAGGTGTAAGGTTGATAATGATAGTCCCACGTACTTGTGGCACTGCCGCCTTGGTCATATTGGTGTCAAATGTATGAAGAAGCTCCATGCAGATGGACTTTTGGAGTCTCTTGATTATGAATCATTTGACACGTGCGAACCATGCCTCTTGGGCAAGATGACCAAGACTCCATTCTCCAGAACAATGGAGCGAGCAACCAACTTATTGGAAATCATACATACTGATGTGTGCGGTCCAATGAGTGTTGAATCTCGCGGTGGCTATCGTTATGTTCTCACCCTCACAGATGACTTAAGTAGATATGGGTATGTCTACTTGATGAAACACAAGTCTGAGACTTTTGAAAAGTTCAAGGAATTTCATAATGAGGTTGAGAATCAACGTGACAGAAAATAAAGTTCTTACGATCAGATCGTGGAGGAGAATATTTAAGTCACGAATTTGGCACGCACCTAAGGAACTGTGGAATTGTTTCACAATTCACGCCGCCTGGAACACCTCAACGTAATGGTGTATCCGAACGTCGTAATCGTACTCTGTTGGACATGGTGCGATCTATGATGTCTCTTACCGACTTACCGCTATCATTCTGGGGTTATGCTTTAGAGACTGCCGCATTCACTTTAAATAGGGCACCGTCTAAATCCGTTGAGACGACACCGTATGAACTGTGGTTTGGGAAGAAACCTAAGTTGTCGTTTCTAAAAGTTTGGGGATGCGATGCTTATGTCAAGAAACTTCAACCTGAATAGCTCGAACCCAAATAGGAAAAGTGTGTCTTCATAAGATACCCTAAGGAAACTATTGGGTATACCTTCTACCTCAGATCCGAAGGCAAGGTCTTTGTTTCCAAGAATAGATCCTTTCTGGAGAAAGAGTTTCTCTCGAAAGAAGTAAGTGGGAGGAAAGTGGAACTTGATGAGGTGATTGTCACCCCTTCCGAACCGGAAAGTAGCGCAACGCAGGAAGATGTTTTTGTGGTGCCTGCACCGACTAGGGAGGAAGATAATGATAATGATCATGAAGCTTCATATCAAGTTACTGCTGAACTTCGTAGGTCCACAAGGACACGTTCTGCACCAGAGTGGTACGGCAACCCTATCATGGAAATCATGTTGTTAGACAACGGTGAACCTTCGAACTATGAAGAAGCGATGGCGGGCCCGGACTCCAACAAATGGCTTGAAGCCATGAAATCTGAGATAGGATCCATGTATGATAACAAAGTATGGACTTTGGTTGACTTGCCCGATGATCGGCAAGCCATAGAAAATAAATGGATCTTTAAGAAGAAGACTAACGCGGATGGTAATGCGACCATCTATAAGGCTCGGCTTGTCGCTAAAGGTTATCGACAAGTTCAAGGAATTGACTACGATGAGACTTTTTCCCCCGTAGCGATCCTGAAGTCCGTCTGAATCATGTTAGCAATTGCCGCATTCTATGATTATGAGATATGGCAAATGGACATCAAAACGGCATTCCTTAACGGCTTCCTTAAGGAAGAACTATATATGATGCAGCCGGAAGGTTTTGTCGACCCCAAGAATGCTAACAAGGTATGCAAGCTCCAGCGCTCCATCTATGGGTTGGTGCAAACATCTCGGAGTTGGAACATTCGCTTTGATGAGGTGATCAAAGTGTTTGGGTTTATACAGACTTGGGGAGAAGCCTATATTTACAAGAAAGTGAGTGGGGGCTCTTAGCATTTCTCATATTATATGTGGATGACATATTGCTGATGGGAAATGATGTAGAACTCTTGGAAAGCATAAAGACCTACTTGAATAAGTGATTTTCAATGAAGGACCTTGGAGAAGATGCTTACATATTAGGCATCAAGATCTATAGAGATAGATCGAGACGCCTCATTGCTCTTTCACAAAGCACATACCTTGACAAGATATTGAAGAAGTTCAATATGGATCAGTCCAAGAAAGGGTTCTTGCCTGTATTGCAAGGTATGAGATTGAGCACAGCTCAATGCCCGACCTCGGCAGAAGATAGAGAAAAGATGAGTGTCATCCCCTACGCCTCGGCCATAGGTTCTATCATGTATGCCATGCTGTGTACCAGACCTGATGTGAACCTTGCCATAAGTTTGGTGGGGAGGTACCAAAGTGATCCCGGTATGGAACACTGGACAGCGGTCAAGAACATCCTGAAGTACCTGAAAAGGACTAAGGATATGTTTCTCGTTTATGGAGGTGACGAAGAGGTCGTCGTAAAGGGTTACGTCGATGCTAGCTTCGACACAGATCTGGATGACTCCAAGTCACAAACCGGATATGTGTATATTTTGAATGGAGGGCCAGTCAGCTGGTGTAGTTGCAAGCAAAGCATCGTGGCGGCATCTACATGTGAAGCGGAGTACATAGCTGCTTCCGAAGTAGCGCAGGAAGGAATCTGGATGAAGTCGTTCATCACCGACCTAGGAGTTATTCCAAGCGCGTCGGGCCCGATGACTCTCTTCTGTGACAACACTGGAGCTATTGCCATTGCCAAGGAGCCCAGGTTTCACAAGAAGACCAAGCACATCAAGCGTCGTTTCAACTCCATCCGAAATTATATTCAAGATGGAGATATAGATATTTGTAAAGTGCATACGGATCTGAATGTCGCAGATCCGTTGATTAAACCTCTTCCACGAGCAAAACATGATCAACACCAGAACTCTATGGGTGTTCGATTCATCACAATGTAACTAGATTATTGACTCTAGTGCAAGTGAGAGACTGTTGGAAATATGCCCTAGAGGCAATAATAAAATGGTTATTATTATATTTCATTGTTTATGATAATTGTATATTGTTCATGCTTTAATTGTATTATCCAGAAACCGTAATACATGTGTGAATACATAGGCCACAACATGTCCCTAATGAGCCTCTAGTTGACTAGCTCGTTGATCAATAGATGGTTACGGTTTCCTGACCATGGACATTAGATGTCATTGATAATGGGATCACATCATTAGCAGAATGATGTGATGGACAAGACCCAATCCTAAGCCTAGCACAAGATCGTGTAGTTCGTATGCTAAAGATTTTCCAATGTCAAGTATCCTTTCCTTAGACCATGAGGTTGTAAAACTCCCGGATACCGTAGGAATAATTTGGGTGTGCCAAACGTCACAACGTAACTGGGTGGCTATAAAGGTACACTACGGGTATCTCCAAAAGCATCTGTTGGGTTGGCACGAACCGAGACTGGGATTTGTCACTCCGTATGACGGAGAGGTATCTCTGGGCCCACTCGGTAATACATCATCGTAATGAGCTCAATGTGACTAAGGGGTTGGTCACGGGATGATGTGTTACAGAACGAGTAAAGAGACTTGCCATAACGAGATTGAACAAGGTATTGGTATACCGACGATCGAATCTCGGGCAATACTATACCGATAGACAAAGGGAATCATATACAAGATTGATTGAATCCTTGACATCATGGTTTATCCGATGAGATCATCGTGGAACATGTGGGAGCCAACATGGGTATCCAGATCCAACTGTTGGTTATTGGCCGGAGATATGTCTCGGTTATGACTGCATGGTTCCCGAACCCGTAGGGTCTACACACTTAAGGTTCGATGACGCTAGGGTTATAGGGAATGTAGTACGTGGTTACCAAATGTTGTTTGGAGTCCCGGATGAGATCCCGAACGTCACGAGGAGTTCCGGAATGGTACGGAGGTAAAGATTTATATATGGGAAGTCCCGTTTTGGTCACCAGAATGATTCCGGGGGTCACCGGTATTGTACCGGGGCCACCGGAAGGTATCTGGGGGTCCACCGGGTGGGGCCACCTGCTCGGTGGGCCAAGTGGACCAAGTGATGGGGGGAACCACCTCCTGGTGGGCTGGTGCGCCCCCCAAGGACCCAAGGCGCCTAGGGTTTGGGGAACCCTAAAGGGGGCCCCCCTTGCCTTGGGGGGCAAGGCACCCCCCTGGCCGCCGCCCCCTCCTCAGATCCAATCTGAGGGGGCCGGCCCCCTCTCCCTGGCCCCTATATATGTGGGGAGTGGGAGGGCAGCCGCACCCAAGTCCTGGCGCAGCCCTCCCTCTCTCCCTACTACTCCTCCTCTCCCGCGGTGCTTGGCGAAACCCTGCAGGATTGCCACGCTCCTCCATCACCACCACGTCGTCGTGCTGCTGCTGCTCGACGGAGTCTTTCCCAACCTCACCCTCTCTCCTTGTTGGATCAAGGCGCGGGAGACGTCACCGGGCTGCACGTGTGTTGAACGTGGAGGCACCGTTGTTCGGTGCTTAGATCGAATTCGGCCGCGATCTGAATCGCTTCGTGTACGACTCCACCGACCGTGTTCTTATAAAGCTTCCGCATTGCGATCTTCAAAGGTATGAAGATGCACTTCCCTCTCTTTGCTAGTAGACTCCATAGATAGATCTTGGTGATGCGTAGGAAATTTTTTGATTTTCTGCAACGATCCCCAACAGCGGGCGCATACAGTGAACCCGCCGAGCTGGAGGACCTGGCCAATAGCCAGGTTATTTCCGAGGGTGATCCCGTCGTCGATGACGAGATGCGTCGTCGATCGTTCATGACGAGCGCACAGCAGAGCTCTCAATGAAAGCACCATTGTCGGTGTCAAAACCGACAAATCTCGGGTAGGGGGCCCAAGCTATGCGTTTAGAGGATCGATGGTAACAGGAGGTTGGGGACACGATGTTTACTCAGGTTCATGCCCTCTCGATCGAGGTAAAACCCTACTTCCTGCTATATTAGTATGGATGAATATGTGTACAATAGTTGATCTACCTCGAGATCGTAATGGCTAAACCCTAGGTCTAGCCTATGAGGATATTGTAAGATGATCCCCTCTACAGACTAAACTCCTCGGCTTATATACACATCGGAGGGGACCTAGGGTTACAAGGGTGACTTGGGGAGCAATAAATTGATACATCCGGACTCTACACCTTCCTTTCTACGTACATAGGAGTCTTGACCGAATACGGGGGAGGGCCTTCTGCTTCTTCTTCATGCGGCCCATCAATGCGGCTCAGCTTCAACGACCCGGATCACGGAGGACTCCTGAATACAGGACTCCCTCACCCACCTTTCGCGCCCCTGGGTGACCCCCAGCGTCGAGACCCAATAGGTCGGCCAGAGCTGGCATCCACCGACCCGTCCTGCTGCCCCGAGCACGAGACGAGCTCGGTTCTGCAGCATCGAGAGGGGGACGAGGTCAGTCCTGCTGCACCTTGCATGAGACGAGCTCGGTCCTGCTGCATCATGCATGAGACGAGCTCAGTCCTACGGCACCGGGTGCGAGACGAGCGGTGGACCGCAGCTAGGAGAGGACCAGCCCATTGATGGGAGTAGCGCCCGGGCGACGAGGAGATGGGGTGAAAGTCGAGATGGCCCGAACGCAGACAAGCCGACGCCGGAGAAGTCGGCCGTTGCCACGGGCAGATCAATCGAACCACCTTGAAGCCGCCACGACACCGGTAGACCACCACCGAGATCTACCCATGCCGTCGCCACGGCCGGAGCAACGACCATGCCCGGCTGCCCTACCCGCGTCGCCCGATGAGCTCGAAGCGCCGGAGCCGCCGGGCACGCACCACCGGAGCCAAGCGCCGCCGGCCGGTTCCCAAAGCCAGATCCAGCCGGATACGGCAAGAGACTGGCCGCGCGCCACCTCCCGAGACGGGAGCACCACAGACGCCCCGCCGCATGCAGAACGAATGTCGCCAGAGCGCCACCACCAGCAGGCCACCCCGCCGCCGCGCGGCTGGATCTCGCGGACGACCAACGCCGCCACTCGAAGGAGTCGTCCCACGCTGGCAGCCACAAGAGGGCGGGGAAGAAGGGCCCCGCCGCCGCCGCGCCCCCGGGCTTTGCCCGCGGAGCTCGCCGGCGACGGCGGGGGGAGGGGTGGGAGGCAGGGACGAAGGCCGCAGCCGCAGGGGTTCCCCCCGGGCGCGGGGGGGGGGGGCGCC
>LR738712.1:841237259-841272786 GCA_902687465.1 Secale cereale | reverse complement strand
GGGGGGCGCCGCTAGAATGGAGGGAGGGAGAAGGGGGAGGGGGGAGCGGGGCGGGTCGGGAGGCGCGCGCCCGACGGTGGTGGGGAGGCTAGGTCGCCAGCAGCGGCGAGGTTGGGAACCCTAGCGGAGCGGGAGTGAGATTTTCACAGCCTTTGTCCTTTGGCGCTCCGACCTTACAACCGAGCTCATGCCAGTGATCCCCCTGATGTCATCGGAGCTCTGTCCCTAGTGATCCTTTTCCAAGGTCCAAAAATGTATCAACTCAACAAGACAAGCCATCTCAGACATCTGTAATGCTCAATCCAATGTTTTTTCCCATTAAATACCAAATAAAATTATGCTGAAGATACCATCATACTAACTTTTTTTCATCTGCGAGTATGGATTATTCTTGTTATTAAGAACATTTATATTTCTTTTTTCCACGTGACCTATCCATCATAATTAATTTTATGAATTTATCAGAAATGTAAGCTGTATTATCTGAATAAATGTGTAGATACGTACCTAAATATTAATTGAGCATATGAAGCCAGCATTTGCAACTATGAAGTGAATCTGGATAGTCGATTTATATACAAGTAGAAGCATCAGCCATGTGGCTTCGACCTCGCGTGTCCCATGCATGATACGTGAGATCCACAAAATAAGGCTAATCATGAATCTTTTTTTATTGCGGGGGCTAATCATGAATCTTATGGTAGGTGTAATGCAATCGATAACCTACTAGTTTTATGGTACGTCTAACATCATTGTTGTTATCATTTAGCACGAAAATGTAAGCTATAACACAAACCTAATTAACAGAACCTAACAAATACATGATGGATTGGCATCATACGGATTTCCTTTTGTCATGCATATATTCATCACAAAGCCCCAAGAGATTATTATCAATATCGCAAAATCTGAGAAGGATCAAAACTTTGGTCTTTGTTTCTATAATTTCTGTACATTTGTATTGTATACTATACACATGGAAAAACTGTATCCAGATCGGCTCATCCTCAAAAAGGCGGACTACCAATCGCACGGAGTAGAGTGGTGTGGAGTATCTATGAGCTAAGAATGTTCAAAAGAGAAACTCTGTTCTGGACTAATTTCCTGAACAGATTTCCTGCTCCATTCTGAAGATCTCCGATGCTGCACTCTAACTCCTGCAATTGCCCCTCCACGCAAACAACAGCCTTCTTCTTGTGAAATGCCTTGCAGACAAGAGACTGCTTTGGCATTTCAATTTGCTTCGACAATAGATGGAGTGTGGACTCCAACAGAGAGGTGCAGATCTCCCTTGCGTTGGCCAATAGCATGACCATCTTGTCAGATGCAGCCTTCTTGGTAGTCTTCTAGAAATGTTTCCTGGCCTTCTTCGCCAAGCGAGTAAAAGACTGGATCTTGGCTTGAGCAGCTACATCATCTCCTTTTCTTAGAGCCCCTTGCAGCTCTTGGATGATGACCACCATCTCGGCAAAGGCCTCTTGCATGGCGCTGCAGAGATCTAACAGCTCGACGGAGCATCCCATCTCTACATCCAACATCTTCCGCTGCTGGGAGGAGCAAGCTTGGTGGCTTGGTAGGGAAATAATCTCTGCAAGGCCATCGTAGATGTTTGCAAGACTCCTGAGACCATCGCACGTCGTGCTGATGGAATTGGAGGAAGAGATGCTTGCTTCTAGGCTCTGGAGCTCTTGCTCAACTTGGGTCTCACTGATGTGAGGCCTAGAAGGCAAACTTATGGATCTTTGGTGGAAAGCCATATCTGAGCTTGAAGCTTTTCTCTGTATTGTGGTTGAAGAGAGGAGGAGCAGAAACGAACACTTCTTAGTTTGATGTGTCTACTGCTCTGCTCAGGCCTATTTATACATAAATGTACAAGCAGTAGCATTTGATTGGTAGACATGAAGAATCACGCCATTACATCTCCCAGATGCTGTCTGCTATGCCTTGAGATATGCCAGAAGCATAGAGATCGCAGCACTAAAGTCATCTCATGTTTAGTATATTGTTTTGTGCTACTGTCCCTTGCATCAGGAACCAGCAGCTAGCGTGGTTTAGTCTGATGATGGATCTTTCTTGCATGCTCAGGCCATTATTTTATGGGTTGCTAACCTACGTAGCATTTAGCTGTGACATACCTGTATTTAATAAGGCGTTTTCCTTGCTGGGCAAATTTGCAAATCACAGATCAAAGCCTGGACGGTCGGAGCTGGCATGTTTAGGCCATGGGAGCAAGATCCACTGCACAAGATTCATGTTAGGGGTTCGGCATATTATGATCAGGCTGTCATGTCTAGATTATTGGCAGCACACTCATCTGCACGAGCGCGTAGTTTGGTTTCAGATCAAGATCATAAGACCGATGGGTGTGGCAAAACGGCAAGAGATGAGGAGGTTTCTGATTGCTGATGGAAGGAACAGTTGACCTAGCGCTGGAAGTTCCAGGGGCATGCTCATCTGGTGAGGATCTGCTTGAGATGCAAATTTTGGCACCTTCGTACTGCTAACTGGAACTGGCATGCTATTAACTATAGGGAGCAATACCCCAGCATATTATTGTTAGGATTGATCTCCTCTGTTTTGGGCCCAACGGCCCAAGGACCCTTAGATCCGCGCCCTGATCGGGGGCGCCCAACCCATTATGGTTGTTGGGCCCCTGTGACCCGCGCTATATAAAGAGAGGTGGGGGGCCGGAGCACGAACCACGAGGTTGGACGTCGCCACAAACCCCACCTACAAACCCTACCGATCTAGGGTTAGCACGGTGCTCACGGGAAGCACCAACACCGCCGTGATCTCGACCTCATCTCCGGCCCCTACGTCGCCATGGCCGGAGCTGGATCAAGCTCGTCCGTTCACCAAGAAGGTAGGGATACCGGGATGCATCTAGCCTACAAGATCCATGGGGTCTATCAATGGTTTCAGAGCCATCTAGGTTTAGATGTTTTCGGTACAGAGAAAGAATCACAGAAAAGAACCCATTTTCCCCCAAAGAACCCTAGCAGGGCAAAGAAACAAACAAAAAAAGGCAGAAAGATCACCGGAGATGGCCCTCGGGCCATCCGGCAAAGTGCGCTGCCACTCCGGCCACGCCGTTCCTCTCGATCCCCACACGCATCGGCAAGCCGAGGTGTGGGGAAGAAGAACACAGCCTCTCCAGAAGGGGCAAAAGAGCACCACCACCGATCCATTCGACGGCGGCGCGCTCACCGCAAGGGGAACGCGCGACCGGCCAAGGGGTCGGCGGGGGCGCAACCGCTCCGTCCAGCTACTTCGCCGTCAGGCGGCAGCTGCCTCTCTCTCTCTCTGAGGAGGTGGTGGATGTGCGAGAGTGGTAAGAGAAAAGGAAAGGACGCATGGAGCGGCGCGGTGGCCTCCGGCGTCGTCGCCGGCCGCCAGGCCGTCCCCTTGGACGAACAGCAAAAAGAACGTGGAAGAGGAGGCGCCGATGTGCTTTCCTCTCGTTCTGCAATAGAGGAAAGAAGGGGGGAGGAAGAGGAGGCACGCGCGCGGTGGCCGTCGCCGGCGGCAGAAGCACGACGCGGTGGCGCTCGTCACCGGCGGCTGGCCAAGCGCCGCGGTGCGGCAGCCCGACTAGTTCGGGACAGAGAGCGAGAGAGGAACGGGCCAGAGAACGAGCGGCGCGCTCGGGGGGAAAGACTGACGAGAGGAACGACGATTCGGTCGGGCAAGGCCGTTTTGTTCGACCGAGATCCTCGCTCCGTCGTTCGATCGAAATAGACGGACGAGATTAAAACCCTAATCCGCCCCGGGCCATATGGGAGTGGAGAGGCTGCGGGCGCCAGCCGAGCCAGCTGGGCCGAGCCGCCGCCACGGGCGTGCGAGCTGGGCGCCAGCCGCCGCAGGCGAGCTGGGCCGAGCCTGCAGCCGCGGGCGCGCGCGCTGGGCCGAGGCTCCAGTCGCCGCGGGCGCTGGGCCGGCCTTGCTGCTGCCCATTTCTTTTTATATTTTCTTTTTTTGTTACTTTCTTATACAGTTTTAATCAAAAGACAGAAAAAGAAAGAAAAGGCAAAGTATTTTTCTAAAAAGTTCACGAATTTTTATTCGTGTTTTCCGCTGCGTAAAAGTAATACTGCTCTTTTTTTTAACATAGAAAATAAAAGTATTGTATTTTCTTTAAGAGCATATTTTGTGAATATGATTATGCTATTAAATATAACCAACGTTGTAAATTGCATGACCATATTTCATCATTGAAAAATTAAAGATGCATTTAATTCTTATATTTGCCCAACGATAATATAGTTTTTAAAATGCTTAGACAGTTATGTGTTTAATTTAACCAACGTTAGATTCATACATATAATTGTTATATTGACATCACTTCATTGTGATTTCAGGAGGGTACCTCCTCATGAGTTGCTTAAAAGATGTTCCGACACTCAGGGGTGACAACTACACTGAGTGGAGGAAGAAAGTGGACATGGCATTTACCTGTGCCGATGTTGACTGGGTTGTGGAACAAGCACAACCAGTCAGACCTACAGAACCAGTAAGAGAAACTACTGATGATGACGCTGCATGGGCAAGAAAGAAGAGGGATTATGCCCCTCTGGAATTGTCATATTCCATAGACAATCAAAAGTGGGTTAATGCGAATAAAAAGTGCATGGCCTTTGTAAAGAACACAATTGAGAACGCAATCGTGGGCTCAATTGCAGAGTGCACAGCTGTTGGAGAGCTGCTGACAAAGATAAAGAGCCAGTTTACTGGTTCTTCAAAGACATATGCCACCCAGCTGTTGAAGCAACTGGTTTCACAGCATTACACTGGGGGTGGCCATGGCATAAGGGAGCACATCCTTAGGATGAGCAATATGGCAGCGAAGCTCAAGCCCATGGATGAGGATCTGGAGATAAAACCAACTCTCCTGGTCCACCTGGTCATGGCTTCTTTGCCAAAGGAATTTGAGACATTTGTGGTGAACTACAACATGTCACCTGGAACATGGGATCTCGAAAAGACCATTGCCATGTGTGTCCAAGAGGAAGAACGGCTTAAAGCTTCACATGGTGGTTCTATCAACTATGTGAAGGATAAGAAAAAGAATTTCAATGACAACAGTAAGGGTTCTCCCTCAAAGCCTCATGGGAAAGCTCCCTATCAGCGTCAGAATCAGCCAAAGAACTTTGCAGTGGACAAAGACACATGTCTCCACTGTCACCAGTCTGGTCACTACAAGAAGGACTGCCCTGAATGGCTGAAACATATCATGGCAAAGCAAGGTAACAATGTTGTTTCCTTAGTTAATGAATCCCTATATACACAGTTTTCTAAATCCACTTGGTGGATTGATTCAGGAGCAAATGTTCACGTTGCCAATTCTTTACAGGGATTTCATTCGACCTGGATTACGCAAAGAAGAGAAAGAGGAATTGAAGTAGCAAATGGAATAAAAGCGGAAGTTGAAGCTATCGGCGACATCTCCTTGGAGTTGGCTGGTGGATTCAAGCTTCTACTTAGAGATGTTTTATTTGTTCCTTCATGTAATAGGAATTTGATTAGTGTTTCTTGCTTGGACAAAGATCATTATGAATGTTATTTTGGACATGGCAAATGTGCCATATGGTTTAATAACGCTTATGTGGGTGATGCTTTCCTCCACGATGAGCTTTATTTATTATCACTTCGTGAAAAAGATTATTCTGTATGCAATGTGAATGAGCGTATTTCCGCGTCGAATAAAGAACAAAAGAAAAGAAAGAGAACTCACGACTCATCGAAATTATGGCACTGTCGTTTGGGCCATATTTCCAAGGGGAGAATAGAGATACTCGTTAAAAGTGAAACTCTTCCTCCATTAGAGTTCTCTGACTTAGAACAATGTATAGATTGCATTAAAAGAAAGTATGTAAAACAAATCAAAAAGGGTGCAAACCGTAGCACAGCAACACTAGAAATCATCCACACTGACATTTGTGGACCTTTTCCGGTGCAAAGTGTGGATGGCTATGACTCGTTCATAACATTCACAGATGATTACTCTCGCTATGGTTATATTTATCCAATCAAAGAAAGATCAGAAGCGTTGGATAAATTTAAAATATTCAAAGCTGAAGTTGAAAATCAGCATGACAAAAGAATAAAGATAGTAAGGTCCGACCGGGAGGGAGAGTACTACGGTCGGCACACTCCATATGGCCAAGTCCCTGGACCTTTTGCAAAGTTCTTGCAGGAGACTGGCATTGTCGCCCAGTATTCAATGCCGGGCGAGCCTCAGCAAAATGGAGTAGCTGAAAGGCGTAACCGAACCCTTATGAATATGGTGCACAGCATGATGAGTTACTCCACCTTGCCATTGGGATTATGGATGGAGGCACTTAAAACCGCCATTCACATTCTCAATAGAGTACCAAGCAAGTCGGTGCCCAAAACACCGTACGAGCTATGGACAGGAAAAGTTCCCTCCCTTCAACACTTCAGGGTGTGGGGGTGCCCCGCAGAGGCCAAAATGTTTAATCCAAACATTGCAAAGTTAGATCCAAAAGCAGTAAGTTGCCACTTCATTGGCTACCCAGACAGATCAAAAGGTTTTCGTTTCTACTGTCCAAACAGATATACAAAGTTTGTAGAAACAAGACATGCAGTCTTCTTAGAGGACGAAATGATGAGGGGGAGCTTGGTAGCTCGGAAAATTGATCTTGAGGAGAAGAGGGGGCATGCACCTAATCCGATCATTCAGGAGCCATTTTTCTCACTACCAGTTGCAACTCAACCCATGACAACTTTGGGAGAAGACCCGGAACCTGTCCGACAGGAGCCGACTGAACCCGTTGTTGAGCATGAAAGGGAGGTGCAACAGCAAATTTTAGAAGAAGTGCCAGACGTTGAGGCACAGAATGTGCCAGAAACTGAGGCCCTTAGAAGGTCTACAAGACCAAGAAAGTCAGCTATTTCTACTGACTTTAAAGTTTATAACACAGAAATGGTTCAAATGGAAAAAGATCCCACCTCATATGAAGAAGCCATGAGAAGCCCTCATTCATCGGAATGGATGAAGGCCATGGAAGATGAAATGAAATCGATGAGTTCCAAAGATGTTTGGGACTTAGAGGAAATTCCTAAAGGAGCCAAAACAGTAGGCTGTAAATGGGTCTACAAAATAAAGTATGACTCTAAAGGGAATATAGAAAAGTATAAAGCTCGTCTCGTGGCAAAAGGATTTACACAAAGAGAAGGGATAGATTACAATGAGACATTTTCTCCAGTCTCATGTAAGGATTCCTTGAGAATCATAATGGCATTAGTTGCTCATTTTGATTTAGAGTTACATCAAATGGATGTAAAGACGGCATTTCTCAACGGAGATTTAAAAGAAAATGTCTACATGAAACAACCCAAGGGTTTTATCATGGAAGGCAAGGAAGATATGGGATGCCGCCTGAAGAAATCCATTTATGGATTAAAGCAAGCCTCTAGACAGTGGTATCTAAAGTTTAATGAGACAATTAAAAGTTTTGGATTTAAAGAAAATGTTGAGGATAATTGCATTTATGCAAGGTTTAAAAATGGGAAATATATTTTCCTAATCTTGTATGTGGATGATATCCTGCTTGCTAGCAGTGATGTTAGTCTACTACAAGAAACAAAGAAGTTTTTATCCTCAAATTTTGACATAACAGATCTTGGTGAAGCATCATATGTTTTGGGCATAGAAATTCACCGAGATAGGAAAAATGGAGTCTTAGGACTATCGCAGAAAGCATATTTAGAAAAGGTTCTTAAAAAGTATAATATGCATGCGAGTAAAGCCACACCTGCTCCTATAGTCAAGGGCGATAGTTTTGGGAAATACCAATGTCCCAAGAATCAGTATGAGATCGATCAAATGAAAGGAGTACCATATGCTTCGGCCGTTGGAAGCTTACAGTATGCACAAGTGTGCACTCGCTCGGACTTAGCTTTTATCACCGGTGTACTCGGTAGATATCAATCCAATCCAGGCATAGAGCACTGGAAGATGGTAAAGAAAGCATTGCGTTATGCGCAAGGCACAAAGGAATGCATGCTAACATTCAGGAGATGTGAATCCCTAGAGATAAAGGGGTATTCAGACGCTGATTTTGCGGGGGACAGGGATGATAGAAAATCCACGTCCGGATACGTATTCACTCTCGCTGGGGGAGCTATTTCGTGGAAAAGCTCCAAACAGTCAATAGTTGCATCATCCACGATGTATGCAGAATTCATAGCATGCTTCGAAGCAACAGGGCAGGCGATATGGCTAAAGAAATTTATACCCGACTTGAAAGTGGTAGATTGTATTGACAAACCACTAAAGATGTACTGTGACAACGAGCCCGCAGTATTCTATGCTCACAACAACAAGTCGAGTAATGCTGCAAAAACGATAGAGATAAAGTATTATGTTGTGAAGGATAAAATCCAGGATCACACTATAAGTCTCGAGCATATAAGAACAAAAGATATGCTTGCGGATCCGCTAACGAAAGGCTTACCACCCAATGTGTTCAAGGAACACTTAGCCGGCATGGGTTTAAGGGAAAGCCTATGATTCCTGGATAGGCCCAAAAGAAACGGAATTTGCTTCTGAACAGAACGTATGTTGTAGCTGTATGATTCTATCGGCAATTAAGCCGTGACGATGAAACATGCTCTATGTACCAATATGTGATGAAACAAATAAACTAGAAAGTATAAGGTTAAAAGTAAAGATGAGATCAAGGGGGAGAATGTTAGGATTGATCTCCTCTGTTTTGGGCCCAACGGCCCAAGGACCCTTAGATCCGCGCCCTGATCGGGGGCGCACAACCCATTATGGTTGTTGGGCCCCTGTGACCCGCGCTATATAAAGAGAGGTGGGGGGTCAGAGCACGATCCACGAGGTTGGACGTCGCCACAAACCCCACCTACAAACCCTACCGATCTAGGGTTAGCACGGTGCTCACGGGAAGCACCAACACCGCCGTGATCTCGACCTCATCTCCGGCCCCTACGTCGCCATGGCCGGAGCTGGATCAAGCTCGTCCGTTCACCAAGAAGGTAGGGATACCGGGATGCATCTAGCCTACAAGATCCATGGGGTCTATCAATTATAAGGAGTTAGTTTTTGAGGCACATCTCATGTGAATGAAGACATAACAACCCCATGGCTTCAGGTTGGCGTGTCTGAACTATGAATGTAAACCAATGAACTGAACAGCATAAGAGTTGGGTAATTTCGCCATTTTATACATAAATCCTGTAAAACGGCAGGAGCCAACCACTGGGTATTGGATCTGAGTATGTACCTGACTATCTATAAGCTATGAGTATTCCGCAGAAAACTCTGTTCTGGATCAATTTCCTCAACAGAACATCGACTCCGCTCCCCGGATCAACAATTTCCTGACTCAAGTGCCTGCAATTGCTCCTCTTCAGTACGTTACTGAATGCGCTAAGAATGAACACCCACCAATGTTTGGCACAACAAGTTGCTTTGACAAGAGCCGCTGTGTAGATTTGAAGCAACAAGACTGTCATTTTCTTTGCTGCTGCAAGTAGTCTGATCACCCCGCCATCAGTCCTCCGTAACAGGTGTAACCGTCTTTCCGATCTACCTGAAATGTTTATGTGTTTTCTTGGCAAATTGGGTGTACCGTGCACAACTGAATATTGACCTGAAAGCTGCAGTGTCTCTTTTCAGAACCGAGCGCAGTTCTTGGATGGTGTCTGCCCTCAGAAGTAGAAGCACTTACACACGAGCCTACAGAGGAGACAACCGGAATCCTGTCAGTTGAAGTCCTGAGCATTTGTGACCAATCTTCAAGGTAAGTTTATGCTGCTCTTCTGTTATCTTGTCGTTTCATACATCTATGAATGAGTATATGGGCCTGTCGAAAGTGTCTTCATTATTCGAGACAAAACTCATACACGAGGAACAATTTTCGTGTTGGATCATGCATGTGCATCAGCGTTGCATGAACTAGTCCTCTTCATGCTTTGCCGCTGCCATGCTACAGCCGTGTCTTGATTGTTAGAGCATCTCCAGCCGCGCCCCCAAGACGCCCCCTAGGCCGTTTTTTTAGCGCCAGCGCCGAAAAAACGGCCCAGTCGCTCCCCCAAGACGCCAAAATCCGCCGGCTCGGCCCGTTTTCTGACCAGGCGCGCCCAGGCCGAACCCGGCGCACTGGGGGGCGCTCGGGGCACCGGCGGAAGGGAAAATCGCCCGGGTCCCCACTGTCAGGCGAAAAGTCGCACTGATTCGTCCCCGTTTTCCCTTCTCCTTCCCCGATACCTTGCCGATCCCGGCATCGCCAGCCACCTCTCCGCCGCCGCCGCCGCTATCTCGCCATTCCTCGCCGGGAAACAAAGAAAGATCCCTACGACGCCAATTTCCACCAGTTTCCCTCGTCGCTCCGACGCCCGTGCCGGCGACTCTGCCCCCACCACGCCCGCTAGGTGTTCGGCGCTTTGCCTGCCCCGGCCGCGATGGACTCCGACGACGAGGAGGCGCTCGCGGCGTTGCTCGAGGAGGAAGCCGACGCCGCCGCCCAGGACGAAGAGCACCTCATGGTCCTTGCCGCCCTGACCGGCTTGCTTGTCGGCGATTCAAAGCCGAGGCGAGGGGGCTCGGCGCCGGGGCGACGGAAAGCAAAGAACCGGCATCGACTCGAAGGCTATTGCATGCTCTACTCCGACAACTTCGCCGACGCTCCTCTGCACGGCGACAAAGTTTTCCGGCGCCGTTATCGGATGGGCTGAAAGCTTTTCCTCAGGATTGTCAATGAACTCAGGGAGTACGACAACTACTTCAGGTGTAAGAAGGATTCCACCGACACACTTGTATTCACCTCGATCCACAAGTGCACGATAGCTATGAGAATGCTTGCATATGGGGCTCCAGGTGATTGACTCGACGACTATGGGCGCATGGCCGAGTCCACGATCATTGAGTGCACCTACAAGTTCTACAGGGCTGTGGTGGCAGTGTTTGGACCGAGGTACTTGCGATCACCCAATGCTGAAGACACTGCTCGGATCCTGGCACGCAATGAAGCAAGAGGATTTCCTAATATGCTTGGAAGCATCTACTGCATGCATTGGGCATGGAAGAACTGCTCGTTTGCTTGGCAGGGGATGTACAAAGGTGCCAAAGGAACTTGCAGTGTGATACTTGAGGCAGTGGCCATACAGGACCTCTTGATTGGCACGCTTTCTTTGGTATGCCAGGAACTCACAATGACATCAACGTGCTGCAGTGCTCTCCTGTTTTTGCCAAGATCGTTGAGGGCCATTCTCCTCCGGTGAACTTCAAGATCAATGGGCACCAATACAACAAGGGGTACTACCTAGAAGATGGCATCTATCCGAGATGGTCAACATTTGTGAAGACCATCTCAAGCCCTGTGCCAGGAGGCAAGAACTCCCACTTTTCGAAGGTTCAGGAGGCTTGCAGGAAGGATGTCGAGCGAGCATTTGGCGTGCTCCAATCTCGATTAGCTGTTGTCCGGTACCCCACTAAGACTTGGTCGAAAGATCAAATGTGGGAGATCATGACTTGTTGTGTCATTTTGCACGACATGATCATTGAGAGCGAGCAGGAAGAGCCAGTGTTTGACACTGAACCATATTACAGGCAGGGTCCTCTAGCCGAAGCGGATCACCAACTCCCTGCAACATGGACGGCCTTCCTCAACATGCGTCAGGAGATCCGGGACCCACAGGTGCATCATCAGCTGCAGCAGGATCTAGTGGAGCACCTATGGAGGCTCAAGGGCAACGCCTAGCTCGACGTGCAATGAAATATGAGTGTTTTAATTATTATTATTTTGCGCAAAGAGTGTTTTAATTATTTGTTTGAACTATAAATTTGTAAAACTATGTGGTGAACTATTTGATTTTCTGTGATGATTTTATTTGCGCCTAGATTCTTCCTTCTGTGATTTTATTTCAATAGGCGCCGAAACACGTCGAGAGGTGGGCCGTTTTGCGCCCGAAATTGGGCCAATCCAGCGCCGAAAATGGGCTGAAAGCGCCGAAACTGGACCGATATTGGCGGCTGGGGGCGACCTAGGGGGCGGCGGCTGGGGGTGCACTGGCACCCAAGCCGAAATTAGCGCCGGCTCACCCCCAAGCGACGATTTTCGGCGCGTCTTGAGGGCGCAACGGCTGAAGATGCTCTTAGTGACAAACTCATCTGCACCCCAAGGGTTGGTGGGTGGTGCGGAGTCATTGACTTCATCAGCATGTTGTTCCAGGTTGTGCTCTCGGGCTCTGCAAACATCAAAGCTCTAGCCTTATAACGGAGCTCATGCCAGTCATCTCCCTGCTGTCATCAAAGCTCTGTCCCTAGTGATCATTTTCCACATAATTGCTTAGCTACATGAGTTCTGTTTTAGTGAATACAGTTGTACTGGGCTTAAGTGGCGTTCATATACAATGTAAGGGGGGGGGGGTAAGAAAGAGCTCAAAATATATTAACAAACTCTATCTACCATGCCTTGATGAGCCAAAATATTTCTCTTACACAGGAGATATTTTCTGGTGTTAATGTGTTACCATTAAGACATGCCATATCAGAAATCTATAATGCTCAATCCAATGTTTTTTCCCATTAAATACCAAATAAAATTATGCTGATGATACCATCATACTAACTTTTTTCATCCGCGAATATGGATTATTCATGTTATTAAGAACATTTAGATTTATTTTTTCCACTTGACCTACCCATCATAATTAGTTTTATTAATTTATCAGAAATGCAATATGTATTATCTAAATAAATGTGTAGATACGTACCTAAATATTAATTGAGCATATGAAGCCAGCATTTGCAACTATGAAGTGAATCTGGATAGTCGATTTATGTGCAAGTAGAAGCATCAGCCATGTGGCTTCGACCTCGCGTGTCCCATGCATGATACGTGAGATCCACAAAATAAGGCTAATCATGAATCTTTTTTTATTGCGGGGGCTAATCATGAATCTTATGGTAGGTGTAATGCAACCGATAACCTACTAGTTTTATGGTACGTCTAACATCATTGTTGTTATCATTTAGCACGAAAATGTAAGCTGTAACACAAACCTAATTAACAGAACCTAACAAATGCACAATGGATTGGCATCATACAGATTTCCTTTTGTCATGCATATATTCATCACAAAGCCCCAAGAGATTATTATCAATATCGCAAAATCTGAGAAGGATCAAAACTTTGGTCTTTGTTTCTATAATTTCTGTACATTTGTATTGTATACTATACACATGGAAAAACTGTATCCAGATCGGCTCATCCTTAAAAAGGCGGACTACCAATCGCACGGAGTAGAGTGGTGTGGAGTATCTATGAGCTAAGAATGTTCAAAAGAGAAACTCTGTTCTGGACTAATTTCCTGAACAGATTTCCTGCTCCATTCTGAAGATCTCCGATGCTGCACTCTAACTCCGGCAATTGCCCCTCCTCGCAAACAACAGCCTTCTTCTTGTGAAATTCCTTGCAGACAAGAGACTGCTTTGGCATTTCAATTTGCTTCAACAAGAGATGGAGTGTGGACTCCAACAGAGAGATGCAGATCTCTCTTGCGTTGGTCAATAGCATGACCATCTTGTCAGATGCAGCCTTCTTGGTAGTCTTCTTGAAATGTTTCCTGGCCTTCTTCGCCAAGCGAGTAAAAGACTGGATCTTGGCTTGAGCAGCTGCATCATCTCCTTTTCTTAGAGCCCCTTGCAGCTCTTGGATGATGACCACCATCTCGGCAAAGGCCTCTTGCATGGCGCTGCAGAGATCTAACAGCTCGACGGAGCATCCCATCTCTACATCCAACATCTTCCGCTGCTGGGAGGAGCAAGCTTGGTGGCTTGGTAGGGAAATAATCTCTTCAAGGCCATCGTAGATGTTTGCAAGACTCCTGAGACCATCGCACATCGTGCTGATGGAATTGGAGGAAGAGATGCTTGCTTCTAGGCTCTGGAGCTCTTGCTCAACTTGGGTCTCACTGATGTGAGGCCTAGAAGGCAAACTTATCGATCTTTGGTGGAAAGCCATATCTGAGCTTGAAGCTTTTCTCTGTATTGTGGTTGAAGAGAGGAGGAGCAGAAAAGAACACTTCTTGGTTTGATGTGTCTACTGCTCTGCTCAGGCCTATTTATACATAAATGTACAAGCAGTAGCATTTGATTGGTAGACATGAAGAATCTTGCCATTACATCTTCCAGATGCTGTCTGCTATGCCTTGAGATCTGCCAGACGTATAGAGATCGCAACACTAAAGTCATCTCATGCTTGGTACATTGTTTTGTGCTGCTGTCCAAACAATTGGCAGCAAGAACCAGCACCGCGGATTAGTCTGATGGTGGATTTCTTGCATGCTCAGGCCATTATTTTATGGGTTGCTAACCTAGCATTTAGCTGGGACATACCTGTATTTAATAAGGTGTTTTCCTTGGTAGGCACATTTGCAAATCACAGGTCAAAGCCTCGAGGTCAGAGCTGGCATGTTTAGGCCATGGGAGCAAGATCCGCTGGACAAGATTCCTGTTAGGGGTTCAACATATTATCATCAGGCTGTCATGTCTGAATTATTCATGTTAGGGGTTCAACATATTATCATCAGGCTGTCATGTCTGAATTATTCGCAGCAAACTCATCTGCACGAGCGTGTAGTTTGGTTTCAGATCAAGATCATGAGATCGATGAGTGTAGTGAAACGACGAGAGATGAGGAGCTGGTTGCTGATTGCTGATGAAAGGAACAACTGGCTTAGCTTTGGAGGTTCCAGGGACATGTTTATCTGGTGAGCATCTGCTGGATATGCAAATTTTAGTTGCTTCTGCAACTGGTATTCTATTAATTATAGGGAGCAATACCCAGTACATTATAATAAGGAGCTTGTGTTTGAGGCACAACCTCATGCCTTCGGGTTAGCGGGCTAGCCTGTCTGAACTATGTATGTAAACCAATGAACTGAACAGCTTCACAGTTGAGTAATTTTTCCATTTTATACATAGATCCTGTAAACGCCGGATGCCAACCACAGGTATTGGATCTTAGCATGTACCTAACTATCTACTCCCTCCGTTCCTAAATATAAGTCTTTTTAGAGATTCCAATATGGACTACATACGGAATAAAATGAGTGAACCTACGCTCTAAAATATGCCTATATACATCCGCATGTAATTTGTAGTGGAATCTCTAAAAAGACTTACATTTAGGAACGGAGGGAGTATAAGCTATGAGTATTCAGCAGAAAAACTCTGTTCTGGATCAATTTCTTGAACAGAACGTCAACTCCACACCCCAGATCAACAATGTCCGACTCAAGTGCCCGCAATTGCTCCTCTTCAGTTACGGAATGCGTTGAAAAAAGTGAACACCTGCCAATGTTTGGCACGACAAGTTGCTTTGACAAGAGCCGCTGTGCAGATTTGAAGCAACAAGACTGTAATTTTCTTTGCTGCTGTAAGTAGCCTGATCACCCTTCGGTCCTCACTAACAGGTGTAACCGTCTTCCCGATCTACCTGAAATGTTTGTGCGCTTTCTTTGCTAATTAGGTGTACCATGTATGACTGAATATTGACCTGAAAGCTTCAGTGTCTCCTCTTTTCAGAACCAAGCGCAGTTCTTGGATGGTGTCTACCCCAGGACGCACATTTTGCTCCCCTCATATATAGTGCAGAAGTAGAAGCACTTACACACTTGAGCCTACCGACAACCGGAATCCTGTCAGTTGAAGTCCTGAGAGTTTGTCACCCATCTTCAAGGCAAGTGTATGCTGCTCTGCTGTTATCTTATCGTTTCATACAGCTACGGACGAGTATATGGGCCTGCCGAAAGTGTCTTAATAATTGGAGACAAAACGCACACACGAGGAACAGTTTTTGTGTTGGATCGAGATAGCTTGATCATGCATGTGCATCAGCATTACACGATGACATGCTACATCCGTGTCTTGATTGTCAGTGGCAAACTCATCTGCACCCCAAGGGTGGGTGGGTGGTGCTTGCTAGTGTAAGGAGTCATTGACTTCATCAGCATGTTGTTCCGCTAACAGCCTTTGTCCTTTGGCGCTCCGACCTTACAACTGAGCTCATGCCAGTCATCTCCCTGCTGTCATCAGAGCTCTGTCCCTAGTGATCCTTTTCCAAGGTCCACGAATGTATCAACTCAATCCAATGTTTTTTCCCATTAAATACCAAATAAAATTATGCTGAAGATACCATCATACTAACTTTTTTCATCCGTGAATATGGATTATTCTTGTTATTAAGAACATTTAGATTTATTTTTTCCACTTGACCTACCCATCATAATTAGTTTTATGAATTTATCAGAAATGCAAGCTGTATTATCTGAATAAATGTGTAGATACATACCTAAATATTAATTGAGCATATGAAGCCAGCATTTGCAACTATGAAGTGAATCAACTATGAAGTGAATCTGGATAGTTGATTTATGTGCATGTAGAAGCATCAGCCATGTGGCTTCGACCTGGCGTGTCCCATGCATGATAAGTGAGATCCACAAAATAAGGCTAATCATGAACCTTTTTTTATTGTGGGGGCTAATCATGAATCTTATGGTAGGTGTAATGCAACCGATAACCTACTACTTTTATGGTAGGTCTAACATCATTGTTGTTATCATTTAGCACGAAAATGTAAGCTGTAACACAAACCTAATTAACATAACCTAACAAATACACGATGGATTGGCATCATACGGATTTCCTTTTGTCATGCATATATTCATCACAAAGCCCCAAGAGATTATTATCAATATCGCAAAGTCTGAGATGGATCAAAACTTTGGTCTTTGTTTCTATAATTTCTGTACATTTGTATTGTATACTATACACATGGAAAAACTGTATCCAGATCGGCTCATCCTCAAAAAGGCGGACTACCAATCGCACGGAGTATAGTGGTGTGGAGTATCTATGAGCTAAGAATGTTCAAAAGAGAAACTCTGTTCTGGACTAATTTCCTGAACAGATTTCCTGCTCCATTCTGAAGATCTCCGATGCTGCACTCTAACTCCTGCAATTGCCCCTCCTCGCAAACAACAGCCTTCTTCTTGTGAAATGCCTTGCAGACCAGAGACTGCTTTGGCATTTCAATTTGCTTCGACAAGAGATGGAGTGTGGACTCCAACAGAGAGGTGCAGATCTCCCTTGCGTTGGCCAATAGCATGACCATCTTGTCAGATGCAGCCTTCTTGGTAGTCTTCTAGAAATGTTTCCTCGCCTTCTTCGCCAAGCGAGTAAAAGACTGGATCTTGGCTTGAGCAGCTACATCATCTCCTTTTCTTAGAGCCCCTTGCAGCTCTTGGATGATGACCACCATCTCGGCAAAGGCCTCTTGCATGGCGCTGCAGAGATCTAACAGCTCGACGGAGCATCCCATCTCTACATCCAACATCTTCCGCTGCTGGGAGGAGCAAGCTTGGTGGCTTGGTAGGGAAATAATCTCTTCAAGGCCATCGTAGATGTTTGCAAGACTCCTGAGACCATCGCACATCGTGCTGATGGAATTGGAGGAAGAGATGCTTGCTTCTAGGCTCTGGAGCTCTTGCTCAACTTGGGTCTCACTGATGTGAGGCCTAGAAGGCAAACTTATGGATCTTTGGTGGAAAGCCATATCTGAGCTTGAAGCTTTTCTCTGTATTGTGGTTGAAGAGAGGAGGAGCAGAAACGAACACTTCTTAGTTTGATGTGTGTACTGCTCTGCTCAGGCCTATTTATACATAAATGTACAAGCAGTAGCATTTGATTGGTAGACATGAAGAATCACGCCATTACATCTCCCAGATGCTGTCTGCTATGCCTTGAGATATGCCAGAAGCATAGAGATCGCAGCACTAAAGTCATCTCATGTTTAGTATATTGTTTTGTGCTACTGTCCCTTGCATCAGGAACCAGCAGCTAGCGTGGTTAAGTCTGTTGATGGATCTTTCTTGCATGCTCAGGCCATTATTTTATGGGTTGCTAACCTACGTAGCATTTAGCTGTGACATACCTGTATTTAATAAGGCGTTTTCCTTGCTGGGCAAATTTGCAAATCACATATCAAAGCCTGGACGGTCGGAGCTGGCATGTTTAGGCCATGGGAGCAAGATCCACTGCACAAGATTCATGTTAGGGGTTCGGCATTTTATGATCAGGCTGTCATGTCTAGATTATTGGCAGCACACTCATCTGCACGAGCGCGTAGTTTGGTTTCAGATCAAGATCATAAGACCGATGGGTGTGGCAAAACGGCAAGAGATGAGGAGGTTTCTGATTGCTGATGGAAGGAACAGTTGACCTAGCGCTGGAAGTTCCAGGGGCATGCTCATCTGGTGAGGATCTGCTTGAGATGCAAATTTTGGCACCTTCGTACTGCTAACTGGAACTGGCATGCTATTAACTATAGGGAGCAATACCCCAGCATATTATTGTTAGGATTGATCTCCTCTGTTTTGGGCCCAACGGCCCAAGGACCCTTAGATCCGCGCCCTGATCGGGGGCGCCCAACCCATTATGGTTGTTGGGCCCCTGTGACCCGCGCTATATAAAGAGAGGTGGGGGGTCGGAGCACGAACCACGAGGTTGGACGTCGCCAGAAACCCCACCTACAAACCCTACCGATCTAGGGTTAGCACGGTGCTCACGGGAAGCACCAACACCGCCGTGATCTCGACCTCATCTCCGGCCCCTACGTCGCCATGGCCGGAGCTGGATCAAGCTCGTCCGTTCACCAAGAAGGTAGGGATACCGGGATGCATCTAGCCTACAAGATCCATGGGGTCTATCAATGGTTTCAGAGCCATCTAGGTTTAGATGTTTTCGGTACAGAGAAAGAATCACAGAAAAGAACCCATTTTCCCCCAAAGAACCCTAGCAGGGCAAAGAAACAAACAAAAAAAGGCAGAAAGATCACCGGAGATGGCCCTCGGGCCATCCGGCAAAGTGCGCTGCCACTCCGGCCGCGCCGTTCCTCTCGATCCCCACACGCATCGGCAAGCCGAGGTGTGGGGAAGAAGAACACAGCCTCTCCAGAAGGGGCAAAAGAGCACCACCACCGATCCATTCGACGGCGGCGCGCTCACCGCAAGGGGAACGCGCGACCGGCCAAGGGGTCGGCGGGGGCGCAACCGCTCCGTCCAGCTACTTCGCCGTCGGGCGGCAGCTGCCTCTCTCTCTCTCTCTGAGGAGGTGGTGGATGTGCGAGAGTGGTAAGAGAAAAGGAAAGGACGCATGGAGCGGCGCGGTGGCCTCCGGCGTCGTCGCCGGCCGCCAGGCCGTCCCCTTGGACGAACAGCAAAAAGAACGTGGAAGAGGAGGCGCTGATGTGCTTTCCTCTCGTTCTGCAATAGAGGAAAGAAGGGGGGAGGAAGAGGAGGCACGCGCGCGGTGGCCGTCGCCGGCGGCAGAAGCACGACGCGGTGGCGCTCGTCACCGGCGGCTGGCCAAGCGCCGCGGTGCGGCAGCCCGACTAGTTCGGGACAGAGAGCGAGAGAGGAACGGGCCAGAGAACGAGCGGCGCGCTCGGGGGGAAAGACTGACGAGAGGAACGACGATTCGGTCGGGCAAGGCCGTTTTGTTCGACCGAGATCCTCGCTCCGTCGTTCGATCGAAATAGACGGACGAGATTAAAACCCTAATCCGCCCCGGGCCATATGGGAGTGGAGAGGCTGCGGGCGCCAGCCGAGCCAGCTGGGCCGAGCCGCCGCCACGGGCGTGCGAGCTGGGCGCCAGCCGCCGCAGGCGAGCTGGGCCGAGCCTGCAGCCGCGGGCGCGCGCGCTGGGCCGAGGCTCCAGCCGCCGCGGGCGCTGGGCCGGCCTTGCTGCTGCCCATTTCTTTTTATATTTTCTTTTTTTGTTACTTTCTTATACAGTTTTAATCAAAAGACAGAAAAAGAAAGAAAAGGCAAAGTATTTTTCTAAAAAGTTCACGAATTTTTATTCGTGTTTTCCGCTGCGTAAAAGTAATACTGCTCTTTTTTTTAACATAGAAAATAAAAGTATTGTATTTTCTTTAAGAGCATATTTTGTGAATATGATTATGCTATTAAATATAACCAACGTTGTAAATAGCATGACCATATTTCATCATTGAAAAATTAAAGATGCATTTAATTCTTATATTTGCCCAACGATAATATAGTTTTTAAAATGCTTAGACAGTTATGTGTTTAATTTAACCAACGTTAGATTCATACATATAATTGTTATATTGACATCACTTCATTGTGATTTCAGGAGGGTACCTCCTCATGAGTTGCTTAAAAGATGTTCCGACACTCAGGGGTGACAACTACACTGAGTGGAGGAAGAAAGTGGACATGGCATTTACCTGTGCCGATGTTGACTGGGTTGTGGAACAAGCACAACCAGTCAGACCTACAGAACCAGTAAGAGAAACTACTGATGATGACGCTGCATGGGCAAGAAAGAAGAGGGATTATGCCCCTCTGGAATTGTCATATTCCATAGACAATCAAAAGTGGGTTAATGCGAATAAAAAGTGCATGGCCTTTGTAAAGAACACAATTGAGAACGCAATCGTGGGCTCAATTGCAGAGTGCACAGCTATTGGAGAGCTGCTGACAAATATAAAGAGCCAGTTTACTGGTTCTTCAAAGACATATGCCACCCAGCTGTTGAAGCAACTGGTTTCACAGCATTACACTGGGGGTGGCCATGGCATAAGGGAGCACATCCTTAGGATGAGCAATATGGCAGCGAAGCTCAAGCCCATGGATGAGGATCTGGAGATAAAACCAACTCTCCTGGTCCACCTGGTCATGGCTTCTTTGCCAAAGGAATTTGAGACATTTGTGGTGAACTACAACATGTCACTTGGAACATGGGATCTCGAAAAGACCATTGCCATGTGTGTCCAAGAGGAAGAACGGCTTAAAGCTTCACATGGTGGTTCTATCAACTATGTGAAGGATAAGAAAAAGAATTTCAATGACAACAGTAAGGGTTCTCCCTCAAAGCCTCATGGGAAAGCTCCCTATCAGCGTCAGAATCAGCCAAAGCACTTTGCAGTGGACAAAGACACATGTCTCCACTGTCACCAGTCTGGTCACTACAAGAAGGACTGCCCTGAATGGCTGAAACATATCATGGCAAAGCAAGGTAACAATGGTGTTTCCTTAGTTAATGAATCCCTATATACACAGTTTTCTAAATCCACTTGGTGGATTGATTCAGGAGCAACTGTTCACGTTGCCAATTCTTTACAGGGATTTCATTCGACCCGGATTACGCAAAGAAGAGAAAGAGGAATTGAAGTAGCAAATGGAATAAAAGCGGAAGTTGAAGCTATCGGCGACATCTCCTTGGAGTTGGCTGATGGATTCAAGCTTCTACTTAGAGATGTTTTATTTGTTCCTTCATGTAATAGGAATTTGATTAGTGTTTCTTGCTTGGACAAAGATCATTATGAATGTTATTTTGGACATGGCAAATGTGCCATATGGTTTAATAACGCTTATGTGGGTGATGCTTTCCTCCACGATGAGCTTTATTTATTATCACTTCGTGAAAAAGATTATTCTGTATGCAATGTGAATGAGCGTATTTCCGCGTCGAATAAAGAACAAAAGAAAAGAAAGAGAACTCATGACTCATCGAAATTATGGCACTGTCGTTTGGGCCATATTTCCAAGGGGAGAATAGAGATACTCGTTAAAAGTGAAATTCTTCCTCCATTAGAGTTCTCTGACTTAGAACAATGTATAGATTGCATTAAAGGAAAGTATGTAAAACAAATCAAAAAGGGTGCAAACCGTAGCACAGCAACACTAGAAATCATCCACACTGACATTTGTGGACCTTTTCCGGTGCAAAGTGTGGATGGCTATGACTCGTTCATAACATTCACAGATGATTACTCTCGCTATGGTTATATTTATCCAATCAAAGAAAGATCAGAAGCGTTGGATAAATTTAAAATATTCAAAGCTGAAGTTGAAAATCAGCATGACAAAAGAATAAAGATAGTAAGGTCCGACCGGGAGGGAGAGTACTACGGTCGGCACACTCCATATGGCCAAGTCCCTGGACCTTTTGCAAAGTTCTTGCAGGAGACTGGCATTGTCGCCCAGTATTCAATGCCGGGCGAGCCTCAGCAAAATGGAGTAGCTGAAAGGCGTAACCGAACCCTTATGAATATGGTGCGCAGCATGATGAGTTACTCCACCTTGCCATTGGGATTATGGATGGAGGCACTTAAAACCGCCATTCACATTCTCAATAGAGTACCAAGCAAGTCGGTGCCCAAAACACCGTACGAGCTATGGACAGGAAAAGTTCCCTCCCTTCAACACTTCAGGGTGTGGGGGTGCCCCGCAGAGGCCAAAATGTTTAATCCAAACATTGCAAAGTTAGATCCAAAAGCAGTAAGTTGCCACTTCATTGGCTACCCAGACAGATCAAAAGGTTTTCGTTTCTACTGTCCAGACAGATATACAAAGTTTGTAGAAACAAGACATGCAGTCTTCTTAGAGGACGAAATGATGAGGGGGAGCTTGGTAGCTCGGAAAATTGATCTTGAGGAGAAGAGGGGGCATGCACCTAATCCGATCATTCAGGAGCCATTTTTCTCACTACCAGTTGCAACTCAACCCATGACAACTTTGGGAGAAGACCCGGAACCTGTCCGACAGGAGCCGACTGAACCCGTTGTTGAGCATGAAAGGGAGGTGCAACAGCAAATTTTAGAAGAAGTGCCAGACGTTGAGGCACAGAATGTGCCAGAAACTGAGGCCCTTAGAAGGTCTACAAGACCAAGAAAGTCAGCTATTTCTACTGACTTTAAAGTTTATAACACAGAAATGGTTCAAATGGAAAAAGATCCCACCTCATATGAAGAAGCCATGAGAAGCCCTCATTCATCGGAATGGATGAAGGCCATGGAAGATGAAATGAAATCGATGAGTTCCAAAGATGTTTGGGACTTAGAGGAAATTCCTAAAGGAGCCAAAACAGTAGGCTGTAAATGGGTCTACAAAATAAAGTATGACTCTAAAGGGAATATAGAAAAGTATAAAGCTCGTCTCGTGGCAAAAGGATTTACACAAAGAGAAGGGATAGATTACAATGAGACATTTTCTCCGGTCTCATGTAAGGATTCCTTCAGAATCATAATGCCATTAGTTGCTCATTTTGATTTAGAGTTACATCAAATGGATGTAAAGACGGCATTTCTCAACGGAGATTTAAAAGAAAATGTCTACATGAAACAACCCAAGGGTTTTATCATGGAAGGCAAGGAAGATATGGGATGCCGCCTGAAGAAATCCATTTATGGATTAAAGCAAGCCTCTAGACAGTGGTATCTAAAGTTTAATGAGACAATTAAAAGTTTTGGATTTAAAGAAAATGTTGAGGATAATTGCATTTATGCAAGGTTTAAAAATGGGAAATATATTTTCCTAATCTTGTATGTGGATGATATCCTGCTTGCTAGCAGTGATGTTAGTCTACTACAAGAAACAAAGAAGTTTTTATCCTCAAATTTTGACATAACAGATCTTGGTGAAGCATCATATGTTTTGGGCATAGAAATTCACCGAGATAGGAAAAATGGAGTCTTAGGACTATCGCAGAAAGCATATTTAGAAAAGGTTCTTAAAAAGTATAATATGCATGCGAGTAAAGCCACACCTGCTCCTATAGTCAAGGGCGATAGTTTTGGGAAATACCAATGTCCCAAGAATCAGAATGAGATCGATCAAATGAAAGGAGTACCATATGCTTCGGCCGTTGGAAGCTTACAGTATGCACAAGTGTGCACTCGCTCGGACTTAGCTTTTATCACCGGTGTACTCGGTAGATATCAATCCAATCCAGGCATAGAGCACTGGAAGATGGTAAAGAAAGCATTGCGTTATGCGCAAGGCACAAAGGAATGCATGCTAACATTCAGGAGATGTGAATCCCTAGAGATAAAGGGGTATTCAGACGCTGATTTTGCGGGGGACAGGGATGATAGAAAATCCACGTCCGGATACGTATTCACTCTCGCTGGGGGAGCTATTTCGTGGAAAAGCTCCAAACAGTCAATAGTTGCATCATCCACGATGTATGCAGAATTCATAGCATGCTTCGAAGCAACAGGGCAGGCGATATGGCTAAAGAAATTTATACCCGACTTGAAAGTGGTAGATTGTATTGACAAACCACTAAAGATGTACTGTGACAACGAGCCCGCAGTATTCTATGCTCACAACAACAAGTCGAGTAATGCTGCAAAAACGATAGAGATAAAGTATTATGTTGTGAAGGATAAAATCCAGGATCACACTATAAGTCTCGAACATATAAGAACAAAAGATATGCTTGCGGATCCGCTAACGAAAGGCTTACCACCCAATGTGTTCAAGGAACACTTAGCCGGCATGGGTTTAAGGGAAAGCCTATGATTCCTGGATAGGCCCAAAAGAAACGGAATTTGCTTCTGAACAGAACGTATTTTGTAGCTGTATGATTCTATCGGCAATTAAGCCGTGACGATGAAACATGCTCTATGTACCAATATGTGATGAAACAAATAAACTAGAAAGTATAAGGTTAAAAGTAAAGATGAGATCAAGGGGGAGAATGTTAGGATTGATCTCCTCTGTTTTGGGCCCAACGGCCCAAGGACCCTTAGATCCGCGCCCTGATCGGGGGCGCACAACCCATTATGGTTGTTGGGCCCCTGTGACCCGCGCTATATAAAGAGAGGTGGGGGGTCAGAGCACGAACCACGAGGTTGGACGTCGCCACAAACCCCACCTACAAACCCTACCGATCTAGGGTTAGCACGGTGCTCACGGGAAGCACCAACACCGCCGTGATCTTGACCTCATCTCCGGCCCCTACGTCGCCATGGCCGGAGCTGGATCAAGCTCGTCCGTTCACCAAGAAGGTAGGGATACCGGGATGCATCTAGCCTACAAGATCCATGGGGTCTATCAATTATAAGGAGCTAGTTTTTGAGGCACATCTCATGTGAATGAAGACATAACAACCCCATGGCTTCAGGTTGGCGTGTCTGAACTATGAATGTAAACCAATGAACTGAACAGCATCAGAGTTGGGTAATTTCGCCATTTTATACATAAATCCTGTAAAACGGCAGGAGCCAACCACTGGGTATTGGATCTGAGTATGTACCTGACTATCTATAAGCTATGAGTATTCCGCAGAAAACTCTGTTCTGGATCAATTTCCTCAACAGAACATCGACTCCGCTCCCCGGATCAACAATTTCCTGACTCAAGTGCCTGCAATTGCTCCTCTTCAGTACGTTACTGAATGCGCTAAGAATGAACACCCACCAATGTTTGGCACAACAAGTTGCTTTGACAAGAGCCGCTGTGTAGATTTGAAGCAACAAGACTGTCATTTTCTTTGCTGCTGCAAGTAGTCTGATCACCCCGCCATCAGTCCTCCGTAACAGGTGTAACCGTCTTTCCGATCTACCTGAAATGTTTATGTGTTTTCTTGGCAAATTGGGTGTACCGTGCACAACTGAATATTGACCTGAAAGCTGCAGTGTCTCTTTTCAGAACCGAGCGCAGTTCTTGGATGGTGTCTGCCCTCAGAAGTAGAAGCACTTACACACTTGAGCCTACAGAGGAGACAACCGGAATCCTGTCAGTTGAAGTCCTGAGCATTTGTGACCAATCTTCAAGGTAAGTTTATGCTGCTCTTCTGTTATCTTGTCGTTTCATACATCTATGAATGAGTATATGGGCCTGTCGAAAGTGTCTTCATTATTCGAGACAAAACTCATACACGAGGAACAATTTTCGTGTTGGATCATGCATGTGCATCAGCGTTGCATGAACTAGTCCTCTTCATGCTTTGCCGCTGCCATGCTACAGCCGTGTCTTGATTGTTAGAGCATCTCCAGCCGCGCCCCCAAGACGCCCCCTAGGCCGTTTTTTTAGCGCCAGCGCCAAAAAAACGGCCCAGTCGCTCCCCCAAGACACCAAAATCCGCCGGCTCGGCCCGTTTTCTGACCAGGCGCGCCCAGGCCGAACCCGGCGCACTGGGGGGCGCTCGGGGGCACCGGCGGAAGGGAAAATCGCCCGGGTCCCCACTGTCAGGCGAAAAGTCGCACTGATTCGTCCTCGTTTTTCCTTCTCCTTCCCCGACACCTTGCCGATCCCGGCATCGCCAGCCACCTCTCCGCCGCCGCCGCCGCTATCTCGCCATTCCTCGCCGGGAAACAAAGAAAGATCCCTACGACGCCAATTTCCACCAGTTTCCCTCGTCGCTCCGACGCCCGTGCCGGCGACTCTGCCCCCACCACGCCCGCTAGGTGTTCGGCGCTTTGCCTGCCCCGGCCGCGATGGACTCCGACGACGAGGAGGCGCTCGCGGCGTTGCTCGAGGAGGAAGCCGACGCCGCCGCCCAGGACGAAGAGCACCTCATGGTCCTCGCCGCCCTGACCGGCTTGCTTGTCGGCGATTCAAAGCCGAGGCGAGGGGGCTCGGCGCCGGGGCGACGGAAAGCAAAGAACCGGCATCGACTCGAAGGCTATTGCATGCTCTACTCCGACAACTTCGCCGACGCTCCTCTGCACGGCGACAAAGTTTTCCGGCGCCGTTATCGGATGGGCTGAAAGCTTTTCCTCAGGATTGTCAATGAACTCAGGGAGTACGACAACTACTTCAGGTGTAAGAAGGATTCCACCGACACACTTGTATTCACCTCGATCCACAAGTGCACGATAGCTATGAGAATGCTTGCATATGGGGCTCCAGGTGATTGACTCGACGACTATGGGCGCATGGCCGAGTCCACGATCATTGAGTCCACCTACAAGTTCTGCAGGGCTGTGGTGGCAGTGTTTGGACCGAGGTACTTGCGATCACCCAATGCTGAAGACACTGCTCGGATCCTGGCACGCAATGAAGCAAGAGGATTTCCTAATATGCTTGGAAGCATCTACTGCATGCATTGGGCATGGAAGAACTGCTCGTTTGCTTGGCAGGGGATGTACAAAGGTGCCAAAGGAACTTGCAGTGTGATACTTGAGGCAGTGGCCATACAGGACCTCTTGATTGGCACGCTTTCTTTGGTATGCCAGGAACTCACAATGACATCAACGTGCTGCAGTGCTCTCCTGTTTTTGCCAAGATCGTTGAGGGCCATTCTCCTCCGGTGAACTTCAAGATCAATGGGCACCAATACAACAAGGGGTACTACCTAGAAGATGGCATCTATCCGAGATGGTCAACATTTGTGAAGACCATCTCAAGCCCTGTGCCAGGAGGCAAGAACTCCCACTTTTCGAAGGTTCAGGAGGCTTGCAGGAAGGATGTCGAGCGAGCATTTGGCGTGCTCCAACCTCGATTAGCTGTTGTCCGGTACCCCACTAAGACTTGGTCGAAAGATCAAATGTGGGAGATCATGACTTGTTGTGTCATTTTGCACAACATGATCATTGAGAGCGAGCAGGAAGAGCCAGTGTTTGACACTGAACCATATTACAGGCAGGGTCCTCTAGCCGAAGCGGATCACCAACTCCCTGCAACATGGACGGCCTTCCTCAACATGCGTCAGGAGATCCGGGACCCACAGGTGCATCATCAGCTGCAGCAGGATCTAGTGGAGCACCTATGGAGGCTCAAGGGCAACGCCTAGCTCGACGTGCAATGAAATATGAGTGTTTTAATTATTATTATTTTGCGCAAAGAGTGTTTTAATTATTTGTTTGAACTATAAATTTGTAAAACTATGTGGTGAACTATTTGATTTTCTGTGATGATTTTATTTGCGCCTAGATTCTTCCTTCTGTGATTTTATTTCAATAGGCGCCGAAACACGTCGAGAGGTGGGCCGTTTTGCGCCCGAAATTGGGCCAATCCAGCGCCGAAAATGGGCTGAAAGCGCCGAAACTGGACCGATATTGGCGGCTGGGGGCGACCTAGGGGGCGGCGGCTGGGGGTGCACTGGCACCCAAGCCGAAATTAGCGCCGGCTCACCCCCAAGCGACGATTTTCGGCGCGTCTTGAGGGCGCAACGGCTGAAGATGCTCTTAGTGGCAAACTCATCTGCACCCCAAGGGTTGGTGGGTGGTGCGGAGTCATTGACTTCATCAGCATGTTCCAGGTTGTGCTCTCGGGCTCTGCAAACATCAAAGCTCTAGCCTTATAACGGAGCTCATGCCAGTCATCTCCCTGCTGTCATCAAAGCTCTGTCCCTAGTGATCATTTTCCACATAATTGCTTAGCTACATGAGTTCTGTTTTAGTGAATACAGTTGTACTGGGCTTAAGTGGCGTTCATATACAATGTAAGGGGGGGGGGGAAGAAAGAGCTCAAAATATATTAACAAACTCTATCTACCATGCCTTGATGAGCCAAAATATTTCTCTTACACAGGAGATATTTTCTGGTGTTAATGTGTTACCATTAAGACATGCCATATCAGAAATCTATAATGCTCAATCCAATGTTTTTTCCCATTAAATACCAAATAAAATTATGCTGATGATACCATCATACTAACTTTTTTCATCCGCGAATATGGATTATTCATGTTATTAAGAACATTTAGATTTATTTTTTCCACTTGACCTACCCATCATAATTAGTTTTATTAATTTATCAGAAATGCAATATGTATTATCTAAATAAATGTGTAGATACGTACCTAAATATTAATTGAGCATATGAAGCCAGCATTTGCAACTATGAAGTGAATCTGGATAGTCGATTTATGTGCAAGTAGAAGCATCAGCCATGTGGCTTCGACCTCGCGTGTCCCATGCATGATACGTGAGATCCACAAAATAAGGCTAATCATGAATCTTTTTTTATTGCGGGGGCTAATCATGAATCTTATGGTAGGTGTAATGCAACCGATAACCTACTAGTTTTATGGTACGTCTAACATCATTGTTGTTATCATTTAGCACGAAAATGTAAGCTGTAACACAAACCTAATTAACAGAACCTAACAAATGCACAATGGATTGGCATCATACAGATTTCCTTTTGTCATGCATATATTCATCACAAAGCCCCAAGAGATTATTATCAATATCGCAAAATCTGAGAAGGATCAAAACTTTGGTCTTTGTTTCTATAATTTCTGTACATTTGTATTGTATACTATACACATGGAAAAACTGTATCCAGATCGGCCCATCCTTAAAAAGGCGGACTACCAATCGCACGGAGTAGAGTGGTGTGGAGTATCTATGAGCTAAGAATGTTCAAAAGAGAAACTCTGTTCTGGACTAATTTCCTGAACAGATTTCCTGCTCCATTCTGAAGATCTCCGATGCTGCACTCTAACTCCTGCAATTGCCCCTCCTCGCAAACAACAGCCTTCTTCTTGTGAAATGCCTTGCAGACAAGAGACTGCTTTGGCATTTCAATTTGCTTCGACAAGAGATGGAGTGTGGACTCCAACAGAGAGGTGCAGATCTCCCTTGCGTTGGCCAATAGCATGACCATCTTGTCAGATGCAGCCTTCTTGGTAGTCTTCTTGAAATGTTTCCTGGCCTTCTTCGCCAAGCGAGTAAAAGACTGGATCTTGGCTTGAGCAGCTACATCATCTCCTTTTCTTAGAGCCCCTTGCAGCTCTTGGATGATGACCACCATCTCGGCAAAGGCCTCTTGCATGGCGCTGCAGAGATCTAACAGCTCGACGGAGCATCCCATCTCTACATCCAACATCTTCCGCTGCTGGGAGGAGCAAGCTTGGTGGCTTGGTAGGGAAATAATCTCTTCAAGGCCATCGTAGATGTTTGCAAGACTCCTGAGACCATCGCACATCGTGCTGATGGAATTGGAGGAAGAGATGCTTGCTTCTAGGCTCTGGAGCTCTTGCTCAACTTGGGTCTCACTGATGTGAGGCCTAGAAGGCAAACTTATGGATCTTTGGTGGAAAGCCATATCTGAGCTTGAAGCTTTTCTCTGTATTGTGGTTGAAGAGAGGAGGAGCAGAAAAGAACACTTCTTGGTTTGATGTGTCTACTGCTCTGCTCAGGCCTATTTATACATAAATGTACAAGCAGTAGCATTTGATTGGTAGACATGAAGAATCACGCCATTACATCTCCCAGATGCTGTCTGCTATGCCTTGAGATATGCCAGAAGCATAGAGATCGCAGCACTAAAGTCATCTCATGTTTAGTATATTGTTTTGTGCTACTGTCCCTTGCATCAGGAACCAGCAGCTAGCGTGGTTTTGTTTGATGATGGATCTTTCTTGCATGCTCAGGCCATTATTTTATGGGTTGCTAACCTACGTACTCCCTCTGTAAATTAATATAAGAGCGTTTAGATTACTAAAGTAGTGATCTAAATGCTCTTATATTAGTTTACGGAGGGAGTACCATTTAGCTGTGACATGCCTGTATTTAATAAGGCGTTTTCCTTGGTGGGCAAATTTGCAAATCACAGATCAAAGCCTGGACGGTCGGAGCTGGCATGTTTAGGCCATGGGAGCAAGATCCACTGCACAAGATTCATGTTAGGGGTTCAGCATATTATGATCAGGCTGTCATGTCTAGATATTGGCAGCACACTCATCTGCACGAGCGCGTAGTTTGGTTTCAGATCAAGATCATAAGACCAATGGGTGTGGCAAAACGCCAAGAGATGAGGAGGTTTCTGATTGCTGATGGAAGGAACCGTTGACCTAGCGCTGGAAGTTCCAGGGGCATGCTCATCTGGTGAGCATCTGCTTGAGATGCAAATTTTGGCACCTTCGTACTGCTAACTGGAACTGGCATGCTATTAACTATAGGGAGCAATACCCCAGCATATTATAAGGAGCTAGTTTTTGAGGCACATCTCATGTGAATGAAGACATAACAACCCCATGGAACTATGAATGTAAACCAATGAACTGAACAGCATCAGAGTTGGGTAATTTCGCCATTTTATACATAAATCCTGTAAAACGGCGGGTGCCAACCACTGGGTATTGGATCTGAGTATGTACCTGACTATCTATAAGCTATGAGTATTCCGCAGAAAACTCTGTTCTGGATCAATTTCCTCAACAGAACATCGACTCCGCTCCCCGGATCAACAATTTCCTGACTCAAGTGCCTGCAATTGCTCCTCTTCAGTACGTTACTGAATGCGCTAAGAATGAACACCCACCAATGTTTGGCGCAGCAAGTTGCTTTGACAAGAGCCGCTGTGTAGATTTGAAGCAACAAGACTGTCATTTCCTTTGCTGCTGCAAGTAGTCTGATCACCACGCCATCAGTCCTCGGTAACAGGTGTAACCGTCTTTCCGATCTACCTGAAATGTTTATGTGTTTTCTTGGCAAATTGGGTGTACCGTGCACAACTGAATATTGACCTGAAAGCTGCAGTGTCTCTTTTCAGAACCGAGCGCAGTTCTTGGATGGTGCCTGCCCTCATATATAGTGCAGAAGTAGAAGCACTTACACACTTGAGCCTGCAGAGTAGACAACCGGAATCCTGTCAGTTGAAGTCCTGAGCGTTTGTGACCAATCTTCAAGGCAAGTTTTATGCTGCTCTGCTGTTATCTTGTCGTTTCATACATCTATGATGAGTATATGGGCCTGTCAAAAGTGTCTTCATTATTCGAGACAAAACTCATACACGAGGAACAATTTTCGTGTTGGGTCATGCATGTGCATCAGCGTTACATGAACTAGTCCTCTTCATGCTTTGCCGCTGCCATGCTACAGCCGTGTCTTGATTGTTAGTGGCAAACTCATCTGCACCCCAAGGGTTGGTGGGTGGTGCGGAGTCATTGACTTCATCAGCGTGTTGTTCCAGGTTGTGCTCTCGGGCTCTGCAAACATCAAAGCTCCAGCCTTACAACCGACCTCATGCCAGTCATCTCCCTGCTGTCATCAAAGCTCTGTCCCTAGTGATCATTTTCAAAGGTCCATGTTTTTTGGGCAAACCTTTTGAGAAATTTTCACACAATTTCTTAGCCACGTGAGTTTTTTTTAGTGAATATAGTTGTAATGGACATAAGTGGCGTTCGTACACAATGTAAGAGGGGGTAAGAAAGAGCTCAAAATATATTACCAAAGTCTATCTACCATGCTTTCATGAGGCAAAATATTTCCCTTTTCCACGAGATGTTTTTTGGACTCAATGCGTTAACATTAAGATATGCCATCTCAGAAATCTATAATGCTCAATCCAATGTTTTTTCCAATTAAATGCCAAATAAAATTATGCGGAAGATACCATCATACTAACTTTTTTCATCTATAATATGGATTATTGTTGTTATTAAGAACATTTAGATTTCTTTTTTCCACTTGACCTACCCATCATAATTAGTTTTATGATTTTATCAGAAATGCAAGCTGTATTATCTGAACAAATGTGTAGATACATACCTAAATATTAATTGAGCATATGAAGCCAGCATTTGCAACTATGAAGTGAATCTGGATAGTTGATTTATGTTCAAGTAGAAGCATCAGCCATGTGGCTTCGAGCTGGCGTGTCCCATGCATGATAAGTGAGATCCACAAAATAAGGCTAATCATGAATCTTTTTTTATTGCGGGGGCTAATCATGAATCTTATGGTAGGTGTAATGCAACCGATAACCTACTAGTTTTATGGTACGTCTAACATCATTGTTGTTATCATTTAGCACGAAAATGTAAGCTGTAACACAAACCTAATTAACAGAACCTAACAAATACACAATGGATTGGCATCATACAGATTTCCTTTTGTCATGCATATATTCATCACAAAGCCCCAAGAGATTATTATCAATATCGCAAAATCTGAGAAGGATCAAAACTTTGGTCTTTGTTTCTATAATTTCTGTACATTTGTATTGTATACTATACACATGGAAAAACTGTATCCAGATCGGCTCATCCTCAAAAAGCCGGACTACCAATCGCACGGAGTAGAGTGGTGTGGAGTATCTATGAGCTAAGAATGTTCAAAAGAGAAACTCTGTTCTGGACTAATTTCCTGAACAGATTTCCTGCTCCATTCTGAAGATCTCCGATGCTGCACTCTAACTCCTGCAATTGCCCCTCCTCGCAAACTACAGCCTTCTTCTTGTGAAATGCCTTGCAGACAAGAGACTGCTTTGGCATTTCAATTTGCTTCGACAAGAGATGGAGTGTGGACTCCAACAGAGAGGTGCAGATCTCCCTTGCGTTGGCCAATAGCATGACCATCTTGTCAGATGCAGCCTTCTTGGTAGTCTTCTTGAAATGTTTCCTGGCCTTCTTCGCCAAGCGAGTAAAAGACTGGATCTTGGCTTGAGCAGCTACATCATCTCCTTTTCTCAGAGCCCCTTGAAGCTCTTGGATGATGACCACCATCTCGGCAAAGGCCTCTTGCATGGCGCTGCAGAGATCTAACAGCTCGACGGAGCATCCCATCTCTACATCCAACATCTTCCGCTGCTGGGAGGAGCAAGCTTGGTGGCTTGGTAGGCAAATAAGCTCTTCAAGGCCATCGTAGATGTTTGCAAGACTCCTGAGACCATCGCACATCGTGCTGATGGAATTGGAGGAAGAGATGCTTGCTTCTAGGCTCTGGAGCTCTTGCTCAACTTGGGTCTCACTGATGTGAGGCCTAGAAGGCAAACTTATGGATCTTTGGTGGAAAGCCATATCTGAGCTTGAAGCTTTTCTCTGTATTGTGGTTGAAGAGAGGAGGAGCAGAAAAGAACACTTCTTGGTTTGATGTGTCTACTGCTCTGCTTAGGCCTATTTATACGTAAATGTACAAGCAGTAGCATTTGATTGGTAGACATGAAGAATCACGCCATTACATCTCCCAGATGCTGTCTGCTATGCCTTAAGATCTGCCAGATGCATAGAGATCGCAGCACTAAAGTCGTCTCATGTTTAGTACATTGTTTTGTGCTACTGTCCCTTGCATCAGGAACCAGCAACTAGCGTGGTTTAGTCTGATGATGGATCTTTCTTGCATGCTCAGGCCATTATTTTATGGGTTGCTAACCTAGCATTTAGCTGTGACATACCTGTATTTAATAAGGCGTTTTCCTTGGTGGGCAAATTTGCAAATCACAGATCAAAGCCTGGACGGTCGGAGCTGGCATGTTTAGGCCATGGGAGCAAGATCCACTGCACAAGATTCATGTTAGGGGTTCAGCATATTATGATCAGGCTGTCATGTCTAGATATTGGCAGCACACTCATCTGCACGAGCGCGTAGTTTGGTTTCAGATCAAGATCATAAGACCAATGGGTGTGGCAAAACGGCAAGAGATGAGGAGGTTTCTGATTGCTGATGGAAGGAACCGTTGACCTAGCGCTGGAAGTTCCAGGGGCATGCTCATCTGGTGAGCATCTGCTTGAGATGCAAATTTTGGCACCTTCGTACTGCTAACTGGAACTGGCATGCTATTAACTATAGGGAGCAATACCCCAGCATATTATAAGGAGCTAGTTTTTGAGGCACATCTCATGTGAATGAAGACATAACAACCCCATGGAACTATGAATGTAAACCAATGAACTGAACAGCATCAGAGTTGGGTAATTTCGCCATTTTATACATAAATCCTGTAAAACGGCGGGTGCCAACCACTGGGTATTGGATCTGAGTATGTACCTGACTATCTATAAGCTATGAGTATTCCGCAGAAAACTCTGTTCTGGATCAATTTCCTCAACAGAACATCGACTCTGCTCCCCGGATCAACAATTTCCTGACTCAAGTGCCTGCAATTGCTCCTCTTCAGTACGTTACTGAATGCGCTAAGAATGAACACCCACCAATGTTTGGCGCAGCAAGTTGCTTTGACAAGAGCCGCTGTGTAGATTTGAAGCAACAAGACTGTCATTTCCTTTGCTGCTGCAAGTAGTCTGATCACCACGCCATCAGTCCTCGGTAACAGGTGTAACCGTCTTTCCGATCTACCTGAAATGTTTATGTGTTTTCTTGGCAAATTGGGTGTACCGTGCACAACTGAATATTGACCTGAAAGCTGTAGTGTCTCTTTTCAGAACCGAGCGCAGTTCTTGGATGGTGCCTGCCCTCATATATAGTGCAGAAGTAGAAGCACTTACACACTTGAGCCTGCAGAGTAGACAACCGGAATCCTATCAGTTGAAGTACTGAGCATTTGTGACCAATTATTCAAGGCAAGTTTATGCTGCTCTGCTGTTATCTTGTCGTTTCATACATCTATGAATGAGTATATGGGCCTGTCGAAAGTGTCTTCATTATTCGAGACAAAACTCATACACGAGGAACAATTTTCGTGTTGGGTCATGCATGTGCATCAGCGTTACATGAACTAGTCCTCTTCATGCTTTGCCGCTGCCATGCTACAGCCGTGTCTTGATTGTTAGTGGCAAACTCATCTGCACCCCAAGGGTTGGTGGGTGGTGCGGAGTCATTGACTTCATCAGCGTGTTGTTCCAGGTTGTGCTCTCGGGCTCTGCAAACATCAGAGCTCCAGCCTTACAACCGACCTCATGCCAGTCATCTCCCTGCTGTCATCAAAGCTCTGTCCCTAGTGATCATTTTCCACATAATTGCTTAGCTACATGAGTTCTGTTTTAGTGAATACAGTTGTACTGGGCTTAAGTGGCGTTCATATACAA
>LR738712.1:841207109-841237203 GCA_902687465.1 Secale cereale | reverse complement strand
GGGTAAGAAAGAGCTCAAAATATATTAACAAACTCTATCTACCATGCCTTGATGAGCCAAAATATTTCTCTTACACAGGAGATATTTTCTGGTGTTGATGTGTTACCATTAAGACATGCCATATCAGAAATCTATAATGCTCAATCCAATGTTTTTTCCCATTAAATACCAAATAAAATTATGCTGATGATACCATCATACTAACTTTTTTCATCCGCGAATATGGATTATTCATGTTATTAAGAACATTTAGATTTATTTTTTCCACTTGACCTACCCATCATAATTAGTTTTATTAATTTATCAGAAATGCAATATGTATTATCTAAATAAATGTGTAGATACGTACCTAAATATTAATTGAGCATATGAAGCCAGCATTTGCAACTATGAAGTGAATCTGGATAGTCGATTTATGTGCAAGTAGAAGCATCAGCCATGTGGCTTCGACCTCGCGTGTCCCATGCATGATACGTGAGATCCACAAAATAAGGCTAATCATGAATCTTTTTTTATTGCGGGGGCTAATCATGAATCTTATGGTAGGTGTAATGCAACCGATAACCTGCTAGTTTTATGGTACGTCTAACATCATTGTTGTTATCATTTAGCACGAAAATGTAAGCTGTAACACAAACCAAATTAACAGAACCTAACAAATGCACAATGGATTGGCATCATACAGATTTCCTTTTGTCATGCATATATTCATCACAAAGCCCCAAGAGATTATTATCAATATCGCAAAATCTGAGAAGGATCAAAACTTTGGTCTTTGTTTCTATAATTTCTGTACATTTGTATTGTATACTATACACATGGAAAAACTGTATCCAGATCGGCTCATCCTCAAAAAGGCGGACTACCAATCGCACGGAGTAGAGTGGTGTGGAGTATCTATGAGCTAAGAATGTTCAAAAGAGAAACTCTGTTCTGGACTAATTTCCTGAACAGATTTCCTGCTCCATTCTGAAGATCTCCGATGCTGCACTCTAACTCCTGCAATTGCCCCTCCTCGCATAGAGATCGCAGCACTAAAGTCGTCTCATGTTTAGTACATTGTTTTGTGCTACTGTCCCTTGCATCAGGAACCAGCAGCTAGCGTGGTTTAGTCTGATGATGGATCTTTCTTGCATGCTCAGGCCATTATTTTATGGGTTGCTAACCTAGCATTTAGTTGTGACATACCTGTATTTAATAAGGTGTTTTCCTTGGTAGGCACATTTGCAAATCACAGGTCAAAGCCTCGAGGTCAGAGCTGGCATGTTTAGGCTATGGTGGCAAGATCCATGTTAGGGGTTCAGCATATTATTTTTCAGATTGAGGCTTTCAGCGACCCACACCGTGTGAGTAGCAGGACTATTTCATATCCAACCATTACTGAAACAAGCTTTTGATGTGTGCTTGTGCCACCCTTTTTTTTTCTTGAAGTTTTTGTACAATCTTATTACCTCCTTAGTCATACTTACTGATTCTTGGAAATCAGCATCCTTTTGGTGAAGTTTAAAATAAGCATATAAAGCATTGATTGTTGTTTGTGTATTGAGAATCATTTTATTTAAAAGAACAAAAAGTGTGTGCTCGGATTATAGTTAATACTGTAGAACATGAAAAAAGTGGTGGATTTGAAGAAAATGTTTTTGTTATTTTGTCGCTTTCAATACTTGAATGATATAGATGTCGAAGATGTTAAAATTTGAGTACACTAATTTGGACTTTGTTGTATGAAACAAGAAATATATTCAATTGTAGTGCCAGACTGCACAGCCATGTGGTGGTGGTGGAGAATCTGGATAATAAAATCGACTGATTCTGTCAAATACAGGTTGGGACCTTGTGACTTTGATCTGGCATGTTTCATACATAAGGAACAATATCCACTAACTATGGGCATTACTGGGATCACAAACACATCTTCAAGGATCAAAACTTTGGTTTCTGTTTCTATTTCTATAGTATCATGTACATTTATACAGTATAGTGTATACATATGGGTAACTTGTATGAAGATCAGCTATTCCTTAAAAGGCGGATGCCAATCTGAGGGCGTCAAGAGTGACTTGAGAGCATCTATGAGCTAAGGATGTTGAGTAGAGAAACTCTGTTCTGGACTAATTTCCTGAACAGATGTCCTGCTCCACTCTCAAGATCTCCGATACTGCACTCTAACTCCGACAATTGCTCTTCCTTGCAAACAACCGCCCTCTTTTTGTGAAATGCCTTGAAAACAAGAGACTGTTTAGGCATCTCAATTTGCTTTGACAAGAGATGGATTGTGGACTCCAGCAGAGAGGCAGAGATCTCTCTGCCCTTGGTCAGCAGCATGACCATCCTGCAATCTGCGGGAGTCTTCTTCGTGTTCTTCTTGAAATGATTCTTGGCCTTCTTCACCAAGCGGGTGTAAGATTGGATCTTGGCTTGAGTAGCTGCATCATCCCCTTTCCTTAGAGCCACTTGCAGCTCTTGGATGACGGCCTTCATCTCGACGAAGATCTCTTGCATGGAGCTGAAGAGATCTAGCAGCTCTAGAGAACCTTCCATTTCTCCATCCAACATGTTCCTCTGCTGGGAGGAGCAAACTTGGTGGCTTGGTAGGCAAATAATCTCTTCAAGACCATCGTAAATGTCTGCAAGACTCCTGAGACCATCGCACATCGTGCTGATGGAATTGGAGGAAGAGATGCTTGCTTCTAGGCTGTGGAGCTCTTGCTCGACTTGGGTCTCACTGACGTGAGGCCTAGAAGGCAAACTTATCGATCTTTGGTGGAAAGCCATATCTGAGCTTGAAGCTTTTCTCTGTATATGTTGTGGTTGATGAAGAGTTGAAGAAAGGAACACTTCTTTGTTTGGTGTGTCTACTGCTCTGCTAAGGCCTATTTATACAGAAATGTAGAAGCAGTAGCATTTGATTGGTAGACACGAAGAATCATGCAATTACATCTCCCAGATGCTGTCTGCTATGCCTTGAGATTTGTTGAGCACAAGCATAGAGATTGGAATCCTAAAGTCGTCTCATGTTTAGTACATTGTTTTATGTGTCTACTGTCCCTAAGATGGGCTATCACATTATTATGTTCCAGCAATTGGCAACAAGAACCAGCAGTCCAGTTTAGTCTGATGGTGGATCTTGGCATAATTGCTTAGCCAAAGCCATTATTTAATGGATTGCTAACCTAGCATTTTGCTGTGGAATGCCTGTACTTAATCAGGTGTTTTCCTTGCGAATCACAAGTTAAAACTTCGATGATCGGAGCTGCCATGTTTAGGCCATGGAAACAAGATCCATGTTAGTGGTTCAGCGTGTTACCCCTGTTTTTTTAAGTCTGAGGCTTTTCAGCCACCCACCATTTCATATCTAATGAGAAACAAGTTTTTGTTGTGCCCGTGTCCACCCTATTTTTTCCGATGTTTTCGTACAACCTTATTACCTCTTGGTCAAACTAACTGATTCTCGATCATTGCCATCTCTATTTGGGTTAAGTTTGAAATAAGCATATAAAGCATTGGTTGTTCTTTGTGTTTTGAGAATTATTATACGGAAAAGAACAAAGACTTTGCACACTAGCAAGTTTCGATTAGGTCTTGCTCAGATTACTGTTAATTCCGTAGAGTAATTTTTTTTGTTATTATTTCGCCTTAAATGCTTAGATGATATAGATGTCGACGATGTTAAAATTTGAGCACTAATTTGGACTTTGTTGTATGAAACCAGAAATATAATTAATTGTAGTGCCAGACTGCACAACCATGTGGTGGTGGCGCTGGAGAATCTGGATAATAAAACTGATTGATTCTGCAAACTACAAGTTGGGACCGTGTGACTTTGATCTGGCATGTTTCATGCATAAGGGACAAGATCCACTAACCAAGGTTATCACAAGTACATTTTCAAGTATGAAATGGTCAAATAGATCAAAACTTTTGTTTCTCTTGCTATAGTATCATGTACATTTCTACCGTATAGTGTATACATAGGGGAAAATTGTACGAAGATCAGCTATTCCTTAAAAGGCGGAAGCCAATCGAAGGGTGTCAAGAGTGTCTTGGAAGTATCTATGAGCTAAGGATGATGAGTAGAGAAACTCTGCTCTGGACTAATTTCCTGAACAGATGTCCTGCTCCGCTCTCAAGATCTCCGATACTGCACTCTAACCCCAACAATTGCTCCTCCTTGCAAACAACTGACTTCTTTTTGTGAAATGCCTTGGAAACAAGAGACTGTTTAGGCATCTCAGTTTGCTTCGACAAGAGACGGATTGTGGACTCCAGTAGAGACAGAGATTTCCCTGGCCTTGGCCAAGAGCATGACCATCCTGCAATCTACAGAAGTCTTCTTCGCGGTCATCTTGAAATGATTCTTGGCCTTCTTCGCCAAGCGGGTGTAAGATTGGATCCTGGCTTGAGCAGCCGCATCATCCCCTTTCCTTAGAGCCACTTGCAGCTCTTGGATGACAGCCTTCATCTCGGCGAAGATCTCTTGCATGGAGCCACAGAGATCTAGCAGCTCGAGAGAACCGTCCATTTCTCCATCCAACACCGTCCTCTGCTGGTAGGCACAGACTTGGCTGCTTGGAAGGCAGATGATCTCTTCGACGCCATTATAGATGTCTCCAAGCCTCCTCAAACCCTCGCACATCGTGTCGATGGTCGTGGAGGAAGAGATGCTTGCCTCTAGGGTCGATATCTCTTCTTCAATCTCGGTCTCGGTGGCATGAGGCCTAGAAGGCAAACTTATCGATCTTAGGTGGAAAGCCATGTCTGATCCTGAAGCTTTTTCTCTATATTGTGGTTGAGAGGAGGAGCGGAAAAGAAGAGCTTCTAGCTTGATGTATCTACTGCTCTGCTGACGCCTATTTATACAGAAGGTATGTTTACAGATGTACTGTATCATCTGACTGGTAGACATGAAGAATCATGCCATTACATCTTCCAGGTGCTGTCTGCTAACCTTGAGATCGATCTGCCAGAAGCATAGATATTACAATACTAAGGTCGTCTCATGTCTGCTACATTTTTTATCGTGTCTTGTGCCCTCGAGATGAACCATCACATTGTCATGTTCCGCTTATTGGCAGCAAGGACTAATTAAGAGTGGCATAGTTATATCCCCATCTTTTATTTGTTCAACATTGTGTCCCCATCTTTTCAGTTATATTGTATCAAACCATAACATAAATGAGGTTTTGAATTGTGCCCCTGCTCACTAATCTCTTTTCAATGCTTTACATACAATGTTATTTCTTTTTTGTTAGACTAACTGATTCTCAAACATCGATGAATTTTTTGGGGTGAAGTTTGCCATCCTAATAGGTTGCTTTTCCTTTTCAGGCCAAATGGTTCAATTTTACGACCGAGAGATTTTTCACTAGACTTTGTTTTACAGTCTGCTTAAAACTGTTTAAAGGATGGTCATTCCTTTCTTCTCTTCTCTTCTGTTTAAAGGGTGGCCCTTCCTTGGCTGGAATGGCAGCAGTTAGCAGGTTGGAGTATTTGTTACATTATTTGTCTGGTGAATACTCACAGCAAGAAATTGGGGGTTTGCATATTAACTGCAGTCTACAAGAGAAAGTGAACTAGTGATGTATATGTACCACATATACTGACAGAATGTAAAATGAAACCAAATAAGTGGAAGATCTCGTGGTTGCGAAATCAACATGTTTCTCAGACAAATAAATCGTGCTATTTCGTAAGTAGAACGTACTTTTGTTGCACTAAAAGCACCCAGGATTGTTTTTATCCATAAAGAGTGGGTGTGTACTGTTGGAGGCGATGCCGGACAATCCCAACATGGAAGTATCGAGAAAACTTATATAAACATAAAATCTCAAATTTCCTCCATGGTGAGCGCCGTGGAGTGTGGCGGAGTATTCTGAAAGGTGTGCAACTTCTGAAGGAGACGGAATTCAGATTCGTACCTGGTCTGGTTCATGGGTGCCTGGAGGGTGTTACCCGACAGTCAAGTACTCATGCCAGTGCCAATCTCCCTACTGAAGTTAGCAAGTTGCCAAACTAATGGAGGCAGTGACTGAAACGTGGGGGACGAGATCGATTTGTCAAACTTTTGCAGCAGAGCATGTTCCAGTGGTCCTCGTCATGCCAATATGTGAGCACACAAAACTTGAGCGCATAATATATCTCGCACCTTGATGATTCGCCAGCCTTGTCACGCGAAGTTTCACCCTGTGGCTGGAAGCGAATCAGGATGGGACCAAGTATTGACAAGGTACAGCAGACACAAAAATGAAGGGTTCAAGCAAAGTCGATCCAGGAATAGCAGTACGCTCCTTTACGGATTACCACAAAGCAATAGCTAGGAGAAGCTCGGTGAGGTAGTCCATGTGTTTTGAAGGGATTTTGTTTATGAATAAGTGTGCACAACTACCCTCTATGGCTGACCGTATGCATGTTTCAAAAACAACTGTTATCAACATCCAGTCTAGTACCCTCTGGTGCAGAGCGCCCTTCCATGATGGAAGCAATGCGACTACTGGAAAAAGACGATAGATCCTGATGGAGCGATGACAGTTTTTCCAAAAAAAAAATGCCTTCAAAAGTAAAGAACCCCTTGGCCCTCGGGCGACACAAAGAACCAGGACCCTGTAACTGGAAGGTACGTCTTGGTCATGCCACAGACAGAAAGAATTGGGATGGAATCAAGTTTTCATAAGATACAAGATTACAAAGATGAAGGATTCAAATAAAGATGGTCCAGAGAATAGCACTGCAATCTAGGGACTAACATAAGGTCGTAATTAGGAGAAGCTCAGTGAGATAACCCATGGATTTTGAAGGAATTGTTTTATGAAAAAATATCATGGGTGGGCAGAACTGCCCTTCTCTACAGCCTATATGGCGGACAGTATGCATAAGTATCAATATGTATAGAGTGCATATACTTTACACAGACATACAGCCCAATTTTACGCATCATTGTTGCCATAGAAGAGAGGGGGCAGGGGATACCTTAGCCAAATGCCAGGTGTGTGTATATCTCCTCTGGAATGCGATCACAGATATATATTATGCATTGATCATGTTAATACACAACGGATAACAGTAGGTAAATATGCTTATAGAGCCTGTCTGAGTAGTATGTGCATATGGCAGCTAAGATACTTGAAGCAAAATAGTAGTAACAGAAACTATTTACAGGGCCATGCACAACATGACTATGGATAGCATGAAGATAAAAGTAGGGCTGTGTTACATGGAAAACATGAACACTATCCATAGGGCGATCCTTTGATTGTGTAGCTTAGAAGCATACTCGGATATTTGGATCACATGACGAAATTATTCCCAAGAATCAGATGATTTTTTTCTAGATGGCATTGTCTTACTAAGGTTACTTAAACAACTACGGAATGGGCATCAAACCCAATGGAAGCCAAGATATAATGATGTGAAGGTTTTCAGAACTTAACACTGAACATCTAAAGTAGATATCAAATCTATGACTGCAAAGGAAATACAAAAGGCAATTTTAGTACTGGAAGTTTTGGAAATACCAAATAATGCTTTCTTTGGGGAGTTGATGCAGACACATAGCCATTTACCGATGCAAACCCAATGGAAGCCAAGATATATTGTCCAGGGTTTAGATTTTGGCAGTTCATATATTTCAGCCTACGCTTCATACCTCGCCAATTATCTATGTTACAGATATGAGCAGTCTTAAGCCAATCAAAGATATTATCCTTTTAGCACCTCTTGCTGAGCTTGGGGTTGCAAAATCCAGATCATTTCACACTTGATATATGTAAGCATTCCATAGAGCTCAGATTCGCCACTTGCTGGGTCAGGCACAGCTGAACATAAGAAACAATTAAATTTTCTTGACAGACTAATAAGAACCGCAAACAATTAGAATTTAAAAAGAGCTTCCAAAAGAGTTCACAACAATAGGCATCTATATCATGGATGCAGAATCTAATAAGAACCGCAAACAATTAGAATTTAAAAAGAGCTCACTGCTCAGGCTATTAATCAATAAAACTAATGTGTATAACTCTAAACTAAATGGCATAAACGGTACTAAGAACTACAGTATGACTACTTTAACACAACAAAATGGATAGGTAAAAAATATCTTGATTTGCACATCTATACTTGTTCAAAAAGCACCATAGCTCACTGGGGCAGATCCATTTATTGCTTCTATATTTCTGTTGTCAGTTGTGTCAAGTGGAAATAAATATACAGCTAGGAACTTTCACAGGTTCCTTCTTCAGCAAGAGGCAGAAAAACGCTTTGCCGATGCCAAATAAACCTACATTCCATGGTAGGCTCACCAACAAAATGAGCCTACCCTGTTGGTGAGCCTATCCTACATTGCATAAGGTCAAATATACTTGAAAACCACCTGAAGCAGATTATGTTACTTCAAAATCAGAGAATGGCTTTCATTGGCGGCTGATGCTTGACAAACCTACACTGCAGGATAGGCTCACCAACAAAGTAGCCCAATATTTATAGTTGAAAACCAGCTGAAGCAGATTATTGTACTTGAAAAGTACAGAGAATAGCTCACTGATACTCTCAATTCACTTGCTGAATGGCCTGATCTCGCACTCTCTTAGCTCCAATACATCTTTCATGCGTTTTAACAGTGGAAAACTTTGACTCATTGATTTCAAAAGAATGATATCTCATGATTTCGAACAGTAGACCAGATACCCATCTTGCATCATTAAACACAATCAAAACGAAGAATTGCATCAGTAGACACATCAATTTGCCACTTATGCTAGGATGGACAGCAAACCTAAGGTGTTAGTTTGTACAAAGACTTAAAGCTTAGCTGAAAGCAACAATTTGGTCTGAAATTTGTAACTTGATGAAATTCATATTGTGAACTGACAGTTTTGCTGTAGATATGATAAGATTAATTCAAGACTAGTAGATAGATATTATAAGACTAATTAATGCTATCTCCACTGACTTCATTTTGAAGATTAAGGGCAGATATAACTGATAAAAAAAATCAGTTGTTAATCATACTTCAGAGCCAAATAGGTTAGTTGTTCAATATTTAAACATTCCCAGCAAAAGTATGGTCAACTACAGGATTTAGGAATTTGAAGAATACAAGGAAAGAAATCAGAAGGCAGTCAATAAACATAGACCAGGTAGAAATATATCTTCTGGAAGCATAATCTAAATATTATACACTGAACAATTTTGGCAAAAAAGACGACGAACTGAAAAAGGATCATGCTAGACAAAATTCGGCGTGAAAGCATATCACAACAATGCAGGATAGTTCTTTTGCTTTCTGGTTTTCAGGGTCCTGGTTTCAACAGAAAATTGGTTCCACCCAGACATCCATTTCCGTCATCTTAAACAGAAGAGGGAACCATAAATAATTCCTGGACTTCTTATCTTGAGAGATTGCAGGCAATGCTTTCTTCTCTATCAAATGGCATCAACTCGTGGGGCTTAAGGAATCAACAGATATTCAGTTAGGTAAAGAGCAAAGAAACATAATTTACCAGATTACCACGCAGAGTGAAAACTTTTTCGCGCCATATGCGGTTACCAATTCTCATAGCCAGTTGTTTGTTCATGCAAATCTGAAATTAGCTGGCTCTTCCCCTCTGCACGCGGCATCATAATCTTCAGCAAGGTTCGGTGCAGTTTCCTTGTGAGGGCATATGAATGTCTCCACAAATACCATCTCGGACACCCTGACAATTGTCCCGTAGGTCCAGTGGCGATCTAGCAATCCATTTGCCTTAAGAAACTTTATAACATAGCACCGTGGCTTGACTCGGCGCTCCAGGCTAAGGCAGAGCATTACCGGGCAATGAGCAAGGTATGCCGGTTCCAACCCCATCTCGGAGATAAGAAACTCCGACTTGCTCTGCAGTGCCTGATGGGATTTGGTCAGCATCAGTGGGGCCTTACGAAGAGCAATGCCCACCTCAGCATCCGACCACCTGAACGTGTTCCTTAAGTACTCCACTTTGGCGGCGAGCTTCTCCTCACTAAGGGATTCAACAGCCTTCAACGCGTGCCTGAACATCCCCGATCTACGGGGCACACCGAGACGTTCAGCGCACGCCACCATCACCTGGACGCGCTCCGGCTTGGTGCTGAGCAGCCATGGCGCAGCGAGGCAGAGCTTGGCAATTTCGGAAGTGCCTAGCCCGCACTCCCGCAGTAACTCAATATTGGGCTTGACCACCCTCTCTGGGTCGGACCTGAGAAAGTAGTTGTATTTCTTGAGCCCCCGGAGAAGGCTCTCCGAGGAGCCAAAGAGGGGGAGGTAGTACTCCAGCCCGGAAACGACAGATCTAGAGCGGAAGGTGCGGGGTGCGAGCGAGGCGACGCGCGCGATCTCGGAGCGCGACAGGCCGAGGCCGGTGAGCCCGGCGAGGATGGGAGACAGGGTTCTCTCGACGCCGGCGCAGAGAAACTTGGGGTCACGGGCCACGAGCGCGGCGACGTCGGCGCTGGATAGGCCGAGGCCGGCGAGGAAGGCGAGCACCGCGTCGGGGTTCGTGGGGGATTTGAGGTGGGAGAGCTTGGTGGAGGCCTTGAGGGCCTGCGCTCGGGTGAGGCCGCAGGTGTCGACGAGGTAGTCCTCGACGGCGAATCGGGGGCCTGGGGAGACGGCGGGCGCGGCGGCGGAGAGGGGGCGGTGGAGATAGGGGACGGGATGGGTGGCGGGCGAAGAGAGGAGATGGGTGAGGATGCAGCTCCGGAGGCGGAGCATGGCGCCGGTGCAGGGGACGGCGCCGGCGGCGATGGGGGAAGTGGGGATGTTCGCCGCCGGCTGTTGGTGGCTTGGTGCGGAGCTATTTTTTTCTTTTCTTGAGGCAATGGTGCGGACTGCGGACCTCGTGGCCTGGCCTTGTTCGAACAGAGCAGCACGCGTCGTCTTGAAAGCCCAGGAAGGAAATCTATGAGGCCAACTTGAGGCCCAATAGCCGAACATCACCAAAGACCCAGTATACACCGGGGAAATATCTGCTACTCCCACCCTAGGGTGCTCCCGGTGCTCCAAAACTCGGTAGCACATTTTTAAATGTTTGAAAAATTCTGGAAAAAAATCCAGCACATTAACACAACATCAAAGTATATTGTCGTTGAAGGAAATATGCCCTAGAGACAATAATAAAGTTGTTATTTGTATTTCCTTATATCATGATAAATGTTTATTATTTGTACTCCCCCGGTGCTCCAAAACTCAGTAGCACATTTTTAAATGTTCGAAAAATTCTGAAAAAAATCCAGCACATTAACACAGCATCAAAGTATGTTGTCAAAAAAAATTTGAAATCAAAATTCGAAACATAGCTTGAGAAACATAAATGACAAATTTGACGGTAAATAGTACACAACATAAGTTGGGTTTTAGGCTAGGCCCATTATCACATGGTGTCCATTTTGTCATTTTTGTATCTCGAGCAATGTTTTGAATTTTGATTTGAATTTTTTTAACAACATACATTGATGTTGTGTAAATGTGTTGGATTTTTTTTTTCTTCGGAATTTTTCAAACATTTAAAAATATGCTACCGAGTTTGGGCACTGGAAGCACCCTAGGGGTGGGAGTACCAGATATCAGCTAAGCCGGTAGCAGTAGTGTGTGTATCATGCCGATCGCTGCAACTATTGTTGCACTGTGCCACCAAGTGAGACCCACTTAGCAGCAGCACGGGTCGACTACCAGCGCTACTGCTAAAGGTCGTAGCAGTAGCATTGGTAGTCGACCCGCGCTACTGCTACGTCAACCTTATCTCCCCCACATCGTTCCACTTTCTCACCCCCTAGTGGCTACTCAATCGTAGCTGCCACTTGCTCACTCGTCGCGAGTATGACCCTGCTTGATCCAACAATTCTTCTAGAGAAGAGATGACCTATATTTAAGTATACCGTGAGCGTTTGAATTCTATTCATTTTTTTCTCGGTACAAGTGTTTCTCGAGGGGGCTCGGTAAACGCGTTAACCGCGGAGAAGCTCAGAATTTTGCTGGGTACCCAAAACGCTGATAGTATTCACTAAAAAAATATCGTATATGGTAGAAAAGGAAAAATGAAAATTGAATAAACACTAGTAGAAAACAGGGCAACGGTCCCGCCCAGAAAATCGCATTAGTCCCGGTTCACTCACGAACCGGGACTAAATTGAGCATTAGTCCCGGTTCGTGCGGCTAGGACGACATGCAACCATTAGTCCCGGTTCTAATGGGACATTTAGTCCCGGTTGGAGCCACAAACCGGGACTAAAGGGTGCGATGGCCTTTAGTCCCGGTTTGTGGCTCGAACCGGGACTAAAGGTCAGACCTTTAGTCCCGGTTGGAGCCACCTTTAGTCCCGGTTGGAGCCACAAACCGGGACTAAAGGGGTTGAGGCTTTAGTCCCGGTCCATGGTTCCAACCGGGACTAAAGGTCTAACCTTTAGTCCCGGTTCGAGCCACGAACCGGTACTAAAGGGGTCCTGAATTTCAAAAAAGTGTAATGAAAACGTAAAACGGCTATAACTTTTGCATACGATGTCGAAAAAACCGTATAATATATCAAAATGTAGGGAAAAGAATTCCGCATCCGATTTCAACGGCCTTTGGCCTATTTCGACATTTTTAGAATCTTCAAATTCCAAAAGGAAAAAATTATGCTCAAATTTCAGTTTTTTTGAATTTTTGGTCAAACTGTGGTCAAACTACTTATTCAAGAAATATTATTGTTACTAAATAATTATTCAAGATTATTAGTGTTTCTAAATAATTATTTTAGTTTTTTTTTAATTTTGATCAAATCTGGTCAAACTGTGGTCAAACTATGGTCAAACTACTTATTCAAGAAATATTAGTGTTATTAAATAATTAATGTATTTTACAATAATATTTTTAAATTCAACCAGTGCTTCGTACTCAACTTCAACTCCTCAGGGTTAATAGGATTGATAGCAGAGTATTGTCAGTTAAACAACAAGTGCAGACTTGGAAACTAGGGGGAATAGAACTCGGAAGTTAAGCGTGCTCGGGCTGGAGCAGTGAGAGGATGGGTGACCTGCCGGGAAGTTAGACAATTTGGACTGATTGATGATGGCTGATTAGAGATTAATGGGTGATGATGGGTAGATAGAGGATGGGGCTGGTGTCAAATAATTCAGAAATTTGAAAATCGGGAAAAAATTCAAAAAAAATTCAAAAAAAATTTCCATTAGTCCCGGTTGGTGTTACGAACCGGGACTAAAGGTCAAGCTCCAAAAACCAGCCACGTGGAGCTCCTTTAGTCCCGGTTCGTAAGCAAACCGGGACTAAAAGGGGAGGGCTTTAGTACCGACCCTTTAGTCCCGGTTTAAAAACCGGGACTAAAGGCCCTTACGAACCGGGTCTAAAAGCCCGTTTTCTACTAGTGAAACAAGATAAAACATAGACCTACGTGCCAACATATGCCTATATCAGTCTCAGTTTCTAGTATAAAGTACTATGGCTCCACTGTGACCCCTTCGTATTGCAATTCAGCGGCAAGCTTTGAAATGCCTTAGAGATGCAGTAAGTGCTTAGGCCCTTGGATTTTGCGGAAATCTATGAGTTACAAGCAGCGAAATGGTTTGCAAGTTGGACACAAAAGTCTTATAAAAAAATTTGTTAACTTATTTCGTACCTAATCTGCAATGCCATCTTATTATATGTTTGTTTGGTGGCATGATAAGCATATGGTTATTATCCTTGTGAAATATAAGTTTGGATCCATAAAGCATGGGTGTCCACAATGGAGAGTTGGTGGTATGTGATCAGACATGTCTATCACGGGTTCCGCTTGTTTCCTCCCCTAACCCTAGGCGGCTAGCGCAAACTCTTCCCTCCAAAATTCACCGGTGAGTCTGTGGATTCGCCTCCCCTCTGTCCGCCACTCTAGCGGCCGGTGGCGGGGAGGGGAATTATGATCATAGTACATGGTGAGTGGTGATTGCCACCTCTGAACCATCGACAATGAGGATGCTTCCAGCCAGATTCCCTTGACAAGAAATGGGATACGACCGACACAGTTGTCAGCATAGACGACAATTGATGGTGAGGAAAACATGGCGGGCCTCCCCGTACATGTATGAAGGTCCCTCAAGAAGTACATAGGATGGAGAACGACGAAATCCACAAAAAGAAGGATTGTCCTGGCCAAGACTTTGTAGGTCTCTACCAATTTACAACTATAAAGTTCTCACGTGAACTCAATGAACACTGTTTAGTCTTTGTCACTGCATGTTAGTGGGAGTTACACCATAATCAACAGAGTTGACCCAGATAACCTAAGGCTTTAGCTTCTTCCACTACATGGTGAGGTGTCATTGTCGAGCTAGTAGTGCAAGGGTAGGTAGTGCGGTGACCCATCCTTGGTCCGGAACAAGAGGGGGGAACACTGCGAAATAGACACTTCACTATAAAAAGAATCGGGCACACACATTGCTTTATCTTCTTACATGATGTATAAATGAAGGAGACGTTTGGTGTGATGAAAGATTACATAATTGGTTGTGAGAAGTATGGAAGCCAAAACAAAAAAGACAATCGTGTTTATCAGACGCAGTCGGAAATCATATTTTCATAGCCCTCATATGGTGACAAAAATAGTATGACGCTTTGATCAATCAATGAATATACGTTGTTTAATTGCAATACGGGAATATCTAAGTAGTATAATTAGCAGCGACCCCCCTCCCCCAACCCCCCCAAAAAAATACTTAATCTCTTTCTTTCATAAAACTATTTATTTAGATTGTTTTTAGTTTTTTTTTAGATAGTGACGCTCTTCAGAAGCAGAGAAGATACTATCAAATAAATAGTTTCTCCATCACTTAAGAATGTAGGATATCTATAAGATACTATCAAATTCAGTTCAGTAAATTCAACTTTTACTATAGCATATTCCTGTTGCAGGCAGAGACACGATGAATATTGCAGCATTCACTCCACAGGCTGTTCTATATCAATAGCCGAACTCTGGCCTGATGGTAGACATAGAAATTTGTAGAAGCATTGCTTCCTGGCAAGAAAGCATCAAACAAATGTCATATAGACGTGCGCGGAAAATAAAGCAATAATTAAACTTCCCATATTTCTATATATAACTGAAAAGACAATGAAGTCTCCAACAAAAGCATGTGTTTCTAAACCAGCTTAGGCGGAACAAAGCCCAATTGCAAAGGGTTACCAGCTACAACTTTCGGCATTTTTTTTGTATCCCTACCCATTAGAACATTAATTTCGGCACTGAAATGTTTTTGCATCAATCCCATCTACAAAATGAACCCACGACCCTAAGATAGAAGCATCAGTTCCCCTCGTCCCTCCTCGTCCCCCTCGTGTCGCCCCCGCGGGCGACCCAGGGGGAACCCTAGCCGCCGCCCCCCTCGTCCCTCCTCAGCCTCCACCTCTCCTCGCCGCCGTCCGCACCGCCGCCGGGCAAAGCTTGGCCGGCTGGGCGGCGGCGGGGCATCTCTTCCCCTTGGAGCATCTTGGGCGGCGCGGGACGACCAGATCGCGAAGAGGCGCCGGGCTAGCGCGGGGTCTGGCGGTGCGGCGGGCGAGCATCTTGGCGGCGGCCCGATGCGGCGCTGGTGACGCGGCACGGCAGCTGCGGCTTGGATGCGACTCGACGGCGAGGTGGTGGCCGCGTGTTCATCACGGGTGGTCGCGGGCGCCGCCATGTTCAGGCCGAATCCATCTGGATCTGGCGCTTGGATGTTGTCGGCCGGCGCAGGGTGGTGGTCTACGTCGCTGGCCTCGTCGGATCGTCGGATCCGGCGCCTGGAGATCTACGGCGGCTGTCCTTCTTGATCCTCCTTCCTGGTGGGTTGAGCCCCATGGCACTTGCATCTCTGCTGGTCTCGGTTCGTCTCGCTGTCGGATCCGGAGCAGTCGGAGGTTTGGTGGTATAGGTTGGGGACCGGAGGAAACTTTGGCCGTCTGGTCCGGCCCGGCATCGGCGGCGTCCCACGACGCCGTTACCCTCCTTGGAGGCGAAGCCGAGGTCCCTCCTATCCACATCCGAACCCCTCCCGGACGAAAGTCTAAAATTCAGTCTGGATTGGGCGGCGGCGGCGCCCTGCACGTCGTAACCTCCATGGAGGCGCCGTCTTGGGAGGCTCAGGTCGGGCAAGAGATGTTATGGGTGTTGGGCATTGCGTAGCTCCAGCAGCGGCGACGGCGTGAGCTCCAGGGGAAACCCTTGATCTGGGTCTACCGGATCTGACGATGATGGCACCTTCGATGTCGTGTCCCTCCTGGGGGCATCGTTTTGGAGCACGCGCTGGCTGGAGGGGACAAGAGGAGGAGCGGTGTTACATCTACCGCGAGGCCGACGGCGGATCCTGGCGGCATGGTGTCGCAGAGGTTCGGCGATGGGCGCGTCTGGAGATGAACTCGCGCAGGAGGAGGAAGTTGTCTAGCGTCATGGTGGCGTTGATGGCAGAGAGGCCTGCCAAGGTTGGTGCAACAATTTTGCTCTGAGGATGGACCGAGGGATGATGGAGGTGTCGGCCCTTGCAGCGTGCGGTGCTCACTGGGAGTGTGCCTGAACCGGTGTGGGACCCAATCCAGGTAGTGGCTTGGAGGGGACACCCGGCTTTAGATGTTAGGCTTTAGTGCAATGTCTGTTTGGTATTAGGCCCGAACATTCGGCACGCCTTCATCAAAGGGATAGGAGTAGCAACGGTGTTGCCAAGATGGTGGCTTCAGGCTTGTTGATGTATCACCTTGTATGGTCCTTGTGAATAATTAATAATATGGCTGCATGCATCGTCTTGATGCAGAGGCCGGGGGTACATCCTCCTTTTCTAAAAAAAAAAAAAAAGAACCCACGACAGTGCAATCTTCAGGCATCAACCCTATCTATGGCTGTCTGAAGGGGTTAGCCACAGATAAGTCATGGATATGATCCTCCACATGTTTATCAATAAAAAACAGAGAATTCCTGAATTCAAGTTGAGCATCTCGGGAAGCTCTGTTTTCGACTTGGAGCAGCCTGTGCTGGTGAGCCACCAATTCATCGCCGTAGTCCTTCCATACTAGAAATTCAATTTTGTTTAGCACTTTCGCATTCAAAACAAAGAATCTGGCCAAGTGAACCTGTTTCTCATAGCCCATGTATAACGTCAACATCACTTTCTTTAGATGGGCCTGAAGGCATTCAATTGGATATAGTGGGTCATCCTCAGGCTCATATTTCTTATATGTCTGATAGTATTCGTGAAACTGGAAAAAGGAAAGGAGAGGCACATGTCAAACCGTTGCTAACTAGGCTAGTTAATATGTCAATGCATAAATTTAAAGCGAGCAAAGATGAATACTCACACTGACGTAGAGCTTTTCCAAACACGGGAACCACCTGAGGACGCCAAGAACTGCATCCAATTGAAGAGCAGAACACGTGACGGCCAAAACCTTCACGGTGTGTATCGAGTTTGCCGAGCTGACTGGGCTCATTCCCTGAAGAAAATAAAAAACCAACATGATCAAAAACAATTATCTCCATGTAAAGAATGCTGGATGATGTCTGTTGTTGCTACCTGCAGGATCTGGAATTTGCAGTAGTCCGCTGAGAAAGGCCCCAATATCTCCAGCTTAGGCGCCCTAATAACCCGGATAGTCACACAATCATTCCGGTGACTATACGGCAATAATAACCTTTCAAGGCGAGGAACATCCTCGAGGACCAATTCTGTTTCTTCACCAGAGTTATCACGGAAGCCAATGCTTCTAAGAGTTGGCGAGCAAACACGGAGGCAACCAGCCGTAGCATGAACTTGGAGCATGGATAAGCTCTCCAAGGCATGGCAGCCCGAGAGCAAGCTGTGGAACGCGTCCCCGGAGAAGGAAACATGATGCAATGAGAGCTCCTTGAGGAGGGGGAAATTGAAGGACGGTGGGACTGCGTCGGAGAACCCGCAATTCCTAATCTTGGCAACGAGGAGGGTTGATGCGGAGCGGAACGCAGATTGCGGCAACCGACATTTGCCCTTAGTGTTACTTGCAGAGAGGAACTCATAGCCGATGTCGAGCTCCTGGAGGTTGGCGAGGGCCGGGGAGTCGAACCAGCTCTCCATCTCGGCGTAGACGTCGCCGGAGCGGATGCTCGGGAAGAAGAATCGGCGGGCGGGGCCAGGGTGTTGTGAGATTATCTTGGAGACAGCGGAAGTGGGGACGGCGTAGCGATCGAAGACCGGGACGGGGAGGAAGGCGAGGACCTCGAGGTTGAGAGGCGCGGAGCGCCACAGGTGGCGCCATCGGCGGGAGAGGATCTGCGTGCGGCCGCCATCCTTGGTGGGGAGGAACGAGATGATGGTTCCGAGGAGGGCGTCGGCAAGGTGGCTGATGAGATCGCCGGCGTTCACGTCGCAGTCGCCACTCCATGCGGTTCCATGGGATTCCAACTCGTTGCGAGCGGGTCCCGCCGCCGCTGCCTCCTCCTTCTCCATGGTCGGCGGCTGGCGAGACGGAGCGTTTGCGTGGAGTAGGCGGCGCTCGGTCGCTGGTGGTTTTGGGCTTGGGCTTTGGAATAGAAATTTCCCGAGTTAATTTTTTTTTTCTTGAGAGGAAGGCCTTCATGGCTAGCTTTATTAAAATTTAAATAACACTTACATCATCCGCTAAAAAATTACGAATAAAGCCAGGAGGTGAGTCCAACCACACATTTGGTGGACCATCACAACCTTTTTATGCTAGCACATGAGCTACCATATTTGACTCATGGTTACAACTTACAATGCTCAATCAAAACCTTCCCGAAATCAAGACTAAGAGCTCGACATTCGTCGAGTAGAGGGCCTGCTATCATCGCATGCCCTGTATTGTAGTTCAATGCTTCAACTATGACCAAGTTATCCATCTGAACTAGGATGGAATTGCATCCAATAGAACGTGCTAGTTTGTAGCCTTCGGCAAGAGCCGCCGCCACGGCAGAAACAACATCCGCAACATGCTCCAATTTGGCGATGGATGCACCTATAAAAGCACCATTACTATCCCTAACAATTGCTCCACATGCACCCGAGTGGCCCGTGTCCGAGAAAGAAGCATCCACGTTCAGTGCAAATTGTCCCATCAAGGGTTTCTGCCAGCGATTCATTCGAGGCACGGCCGGTGGAGTGCATGCCGCTCTAACAAAGTTCAGAGCCAATGCTTGAATTGCAGGACCAGAGCGTTGTGGTGTCAGGACCTCTTCTCCACGGGAGATCAATCTCCTTTGCCACCATAAAAACCAACACGTAATGGCCACTAGTTCAGGTGTGTCAATTACATCCATGTACTTAGTGTTATGCACTGGGTCACATAATATACACTCCAGGATCTCTGCTCCTGACTTCCCTGGAATCGCTACAGTAGCTATCATGTGGTATATGTCCAGAGAGCGCCATACCTCCTGTCCGCGACCGCAGCGGAACAACAGGTGAGCCACATCCTCTGCATGTATAGAACAGAGTGGGCATTGTCCAGAAGTTGAAATACGTCTGTTCGCTAAAACACAGCAGCATGGGATTGCGTTGTGAAGACAACGCCATATAAAAATCTTGACCTTTCCTGGTACCTTCAGGTTCCAAAGACGTTTCCATACCGGGTGTGCTGACGATCCACTAATACCCGAGGGGTTACCTTTAGCACCAGCGTGGTACTCCTCCCATTGCCTGTAATAAGCAGACCGGACAGTGAAAATTCAAGATTTCGTCAGATGCCATGCTACAAAGTCATCAGTTTCCTGCTGATATAAGGGAATTTGCAAGATCCTATCAGTGTCGATGTGCCAAAAATTGTCTCTGATAAGTGTTTCATCCCACTCTCCTGTAGTAGGATCCAGTGTTTTGATTTTCGGTTTGAGAATTTTTTCGCTGTAGGCCGAGATGGCCGAAATTCGGCCATTTTCAAAAATTTCGGTTGAAGTTTGAGCAAAAATTGAATGACATTTGACTGAAATTTGATCAAAATTTACCAAATTTGACCAATTTTCGGCCTAGTTATACTTTTCGCCCCAGGCCGAGATGGCCGAAATTCGGCCGAAATCCAGTTTTCTCGGCCGAAAATCAAAACACAGGTAGGATCATGAGTTCATTCACCTTCGACAACACACGATTACCACGCACAGTAACTATCTTCCTGGATGAGCTATTTGGTATCCAACAATCTTCCCAAATATTTTTTTTTTATCCATCTCCAACTCTCCATATGTAAGCCTTCTTGAAAGTTTGGATCCCTGCCCAAATACTTTGCCAAACATAAGATGAGCCCTTTTTCAGCTCGCAATTCAACAAATCACTTGATGGATAATATTTTGATCTCAAGATTTTAGTACAAGCGAATCATAATTATCAATAAGCCGCCAACATTGTTTCGCTAGCATAGCCAAGTTGAAGCTTTGAATGTCTCTGAAACCCATTTCTCCTCTCTCCTTTGGAATACACATCTTCCACCATGCAAACCAATGCATTTTCCGTTGGTTCTCACCATCTCCCCACCAATAATGCAAAATATCATCAATGATCCCCTTGTAAATTTTCTTTGGGAATTTGAATACCCCCATCGCATAGGTTGGGATGGCTTGAGCCACCGCCTTTATCATGCCTCTTTCCCACCATAGGACAATGTTCTTTCTTTCCATCCATTTATGATCTTCTGAATTCTTTCAATGAGGTGCTTAAAACAATCCACCCTGTCAACGCCAATCATAGATGGAAGCCCCAGATATTTATCAGACAAAGATTCAGTATATCCAATATTTGGCAAACATCCACTTTGCCATACTTTAGTACTAGGACTGAAATATATAGAAGATTTTGCTGCACTGACCAACTGTCCTGAAGCAGCACAATACTCATCTAGAACTCTTTTCAGGGCAGCAGCATTCGCATTATCTGCTTTCATTAGAATCAGCGAATCATCAGCAAAAAGTAGGTGGGATATAAAAGGAGAGTCACGACAGACCTGGACTCCTTTAAGATTTCCAACTTCCTCCTCATGAGCAATTAAAGCAGATAAACCTTCAGCACACAATAAGAAAAGGTAAGGGGACAAGGGGTCCCCTTGCCTTAGACCCCTTGAAGGGGAGAACGGTTCAGTCTCGCTTGAATTGAATCTTACTTTATATTGGACTGAAGTTACGCATGCCATAATTAATTGAACCCACCGGATGTCAAACCCAAGCTTCTTCAGGATGGCTTCCAAGAATACCCACTCAACGCGGTCGTAAGCTTTGTGCATGTCAAGTTTAACAGCACAAGAGCCGGTTTTACCCTTCTTCTTTTTCTTCATTGCATGCAAACACTCATAGGCTACAATTACATTGTCAGTTATTATACGGCCCGGAACAAACGCACTTTTTGTTTCACTTTATCAAGCACCTCTTGGTTCGGTTCAGTAATTTCAGCAGCAAACAAGTGTTTAAAGTAAATGTCAATCAGCTCTTTCATTGTTTCATTGTCCTCTTTCCAGTTCCCATAATCATCCATCAGTCGACGGATGAAATTACGTTTCTTCCTGGCTGAAGCGAAGCTGTTGAAAAAATTTGAATTACGATCACTGTATTTGGGCCAATTCGCTCTCGCTCATTGGACCCAATATATTTCTTCCTTCTCAATAGTTTCTTCTATCTCTATAAGAAGATGCCGCTGTCGATCTGCCGACTCATCCGTGAGTGGCCCCGATCGGAGTTCTTCAAGCTCCTCCTTCAGCGTTTTTTAAGCGGCGTTGTGGTGACTTAAGAACTGCACGGTCTCATTCATGAAGGTCTGTGTGCACCATTGCCGTACGTTCAGCGAGAGATTCCAAAGATGGCGTCCGTTCCCAAGCTTCTGTGACGCGGGTCATTATCTCCTCTTCCTTAAGCCAACGGGCCTCAAACTGCTTCCGCTTCACAAGCTGCTGGTTTGCGTCACCATTTCCCTCTATTTCCAAAACAACCGGATGATGGTCAGATTTAATGTGTGGCGCATTTGTAACAATTGCTTCCGGGAACAAATTATAAAATCCGCCATTGCACACAGCCCTATCAAGGCGTTCTCGGATACGACGCCGTCTCCATGTAAACTGGTCGCCCTTGAATCCCATATCTTCTAGCTCACAATCAACCAAAGCGTCTCGAAATTGTTCCGTCATTCTAACCGGCCTTGGGGCACCACCTTCTTTCTCATGAGAGTAAAGTATTTCATTAAAGTCCCCCATCACAACCCATGGGAGAGAGGATTGAGGATACAAGTTCCGTAGATAATCCCATCAGAGATGCTTATCCTCCCACCGTGGTTCGCCATAGAACCCGGTTAGCCTCCATTCTTCTTCCGGTGAGTTGCCCACTTTAACATCAATAAAATTCTTTGTTTTTGCTAGTACTTCTATTACGCAAGAGTTACGCCATAGCAGTATAAGACCACAGCTAGCCCCAACACTTTCCATGAACTCCACGTGATCCATTTTCAGTTTCCTCATCAGTTTCTCTGCCCTAGCTGTATTCAGATGTGTTTCGGACAGGAAAAACACATCAGGCCACCACTGCTTCTGGATGTCCAGAAGGGCTCTCTCTGCCGCGGCACTGGCCATACCGCGACAGTTCCAACCTACAATTTTCATTGCTCCCGGCGAACACCCTCTAGGAAAAAACTTGCAGAGAAAACGGACAGAATTGTAGTAAAGAGAACCGATCGCTACCAAACAACGCCGGGACAGAAAACCGATCGCTGCCAAACAACGCCGGGACAGAAAACTGATCACTGCAATAGACAGCGGCCGGACCGAAAAGTTTGAACAAATCCAATTTTGTCTTCAGATCCGATCAACAAGAAAGTTCCCTAAGCACCATCAGGGAAGCTGTACGTACGCAAACGAAGCATTGGATGAATTCCTCATGACATGCAAGCAGCACACACACACACACACGAGGAGATCAACACATGAAGCCTGCACTGGCACCGGAGTTGTTGCTGCAACCTAGCAAGGCCAAAATACGAGAGACCAGCGACGGCACCTCGAGCGCCGTCCTGGGAAAGAGGCGCCGGCACACGCGCCGCCGCCAAGGAGGCGGCCGGCGGCGGGCCGGCGTAACCCTAGTCACCCTTGATATCGCCTCTTACGAGAAAAACGTTTCAAACCCAACTCTAAGACTGAAACCCGAAATTTCCAAGTTATAGTATAGCATAGAGTATACGAAAATAAGTACTGATTCTCAAAAAAAAAGTACAATACCTCAGAAAAATAAGAAAAAAAGTACACCCCTCAATGGATGGAACATTTCATTACTTGAGTGGATTCACCACTTAAGTGGACACATGGAAGATCCCTCAAAGAATACATAGGATGGAGAGCGACGGAATCCACAAAAAGAAGGATATTATCTCGGCCAAGACTTTGTAGGTTCACTGGAGGTGTGGAAACATCGCAACCCTATCGTGTTTGACAATGCTTCCCCGCCCATGAATGTGCTAATGAACCGAATCTACGAGGACGGCAAGGCTTGGCTGAAAGCCGGCAAGTTATGAGGAAACACATGTCTTTCTTAGGTTGTTTAGGTGGGCTAACCGCGAGTAGTCCGGTTGTAACCGGCCTACAGCCAACCTTGTAACTTGGTGGATGGGGTTCTTCCCCATCTCTTCTATGAATATATGATATGCATGCTTGTGCGTATTCTAGAAAACCATCATGGGGCTCAAGTGAAACAAATGAAATTTGTAAATACTTCACCAATTTAGTCTTTATCACTGCTCAGTGGGAATTACAACATAATCAATAGAGTTGACCCCAGGACCTAAGGCTCTGGTTTCTCCACTGCCTGCTGGGTTGTTGTTGTCGAGCCCGTAGTGCAAGGGAAGGTGGCACGGTGGCACATTTTGGGTCCATAACAAGAGGGGGAGCGCCGTGAACTAGACACTTCACTATAAAAAGAATCGGCACACATGACGCTTTATCTTTTTACATGAAGTATAAACGAAGAAGGAAACGTGTGTTATGATGAAAATTTTCCCAATGGTTACGAAATTATTTGTGAGAGGTAAGGAAGAGAGAGAAAAAACGGTGGTGTTTATCAGACGCATTCGGAAATCATATTTGCATTGTCCACACAGAGTGACTGAAATAGGATGGTACTTTGATCAGTCAATGACTATATGTTGTTTCATTGCAATGCACGAATATTAACTAGTATAGTAAGCATGGGTCTTCCCAGAATAATACTTGGTTTCTTTCTTTCAAAACTTATTTTTTTACATTATTGTTTGCATTTCTTTTTAGATAGTGGTGCTCATTACAGCCGGAGTTCCCGCGGAGAAAGGAAAACACATCTCTTTGTCAAAATGACAAGGACAAAATGGTCATTTTCTATCAGTTTACGGGCTCGAAATCTTTGTTAATTTCATCTAAATTTTCATTTTATATATAAAAAATTGGTCGTCACAATTTAGACAAACCAAAGTAAGGAGGCCTTTTCTTGTCAAAATCCCAATTAATGTGAGACATTTCATCAAAATTCACATAAATTTATATTGGTTAATTGAGCCACACAACCATCAACTAATATCATTCAGCACTAACAAATTCAGCAACCTCTCCCCTGAACAATATGTAGTAAAATTAAGGGAAATGGAAGGAAAAGATGGAGTAAAATTATAACAATCATGGAAGACATGCGGCAATGAAATGTGCCTTGTAAAGATCGGAGCAATCATGCATAGTATCCTGATACTAGTTTAGCAAGATACAAGTATCATGTACATGCCCCAGGTATTTGCTTCCAATACTAATTGGCAGAGCTCCACAAGAGGTCAAAAAGTTCACTGCTGATTTTTTCGTGTCTTTGAGAAAGATATATTCATGTGCAGTGACAAAATGTCGCCAACTCGATCAGAACTGCTGAAGTTTATTCAGGACCTCAAGCCTCTTCTACCCAGAATGTGGGATGCCCCATACACAGTGATAAAATGCAGCAAAAACCTGGTTTTGCAAGCAACATTGATATTTAGAAATACTATTTATCTACTACTCCTTCCGTCCCACAAAGTTGAGACACTTATTTTGGGACGGAGGGAGTAGTAATGTTGGAACATGTTTCAGCTGTTTACAAACATGATTCCTGGCAAAGCCAACACTATTTTCAGGTCCTTGGCCCAAAATAATTTTCATTTCAGTAAACTCCAACTTTAGTAACGGATCAACTAGTAGGCAACCGAAGCATTTTCCAGGATCATTAGCCAGACTACAATCTGATAGCCGACAAAGAAAAATACAGAAGCGTCAACATTAGCATGTGTTTCTGGCCCAGCTTAGACAGAAAAACAAGAACCAATTGCACAGGGCATCAGGAGTTCTGGCAGATGGAGTTAACAGCTCCATCCACTAACAACATTCGGCAGTTTTTTTTTTTTGCATCCTACTCCCTCCGTCCTTTAAAGAGTGTACTTCCAACATTGTTGGAGAGTCAAACTATCTCAAAGTTTGACCGAGTTTTTGCAAAAAATACATCAATATTTGTGAACCAAATAGGTATATGATGAAACTATATCTTATAATGGATCCAATGATACTAATTTGGTGGCATAAATGTTGGTATATTATTGTATAAATACGGTCAAATATAAAAATGTTTGACTTTCCAACAAAGTTGGAAGTACACTCTTCAAAGGACGGAGGGAGTACCCATTAAAACATTTCAGTAGTGAACTCCTTTTGCATCCTACCCATCACAAGACAGTGCAATCTTCAGACATCAACCTTGTCTATGAAGGGGTCGGCACTGAAAAGTGTGGTAGCTCCCAGGTGTCCCTACACCCTCATGTGCAGTAAATTAAAAAAGGGAAAAAACAAAAAAATATCTGAAATTTTGTGACATCAACTATGTCAAACGTTTTAGGTGCTTGTCCACAAGAAGTCCCAAAGCTCGCAAAATGTACGCGTGTACAGTGACAAAATGTCATCAACTCTGTCAAAACAGCTGACGTTTGTTCCGGACCTCGAGCGATTTACTTAAGAATGTACGATGCCCCATACACAGTGAAAAAGATGCAATGAATTTCAGTTCAGTAAATTCAGATTTTACTAAGGAGATCAACTAGCATATTCCAGCTGCAAGAAGAGACAAGATGAATATTGCACCATTCATTCCCCCATGCTCTTCGGCATCTATAGCCAAACTCTGGCCTGATGGTAGACATAGAAAAAATCGTTGCTTCCGAGCTAGATAAGCATCGAACAAATGTCATATGTGCGCGGAAAATAAAATTAGCAACTAAACTCCCATATTTCTGTATATATAACTAAAAAGAGAATTAAGTTTCCAACACAAGCATGTGTTTCTAAACCAGCTTAGGCAGACCAAAGCCATATGTTTAGAAATACTAGTGGTAATGTTGAAACAAGTTAAGAAGCATGTTTCAGCTGTTTAGAAACAGGATTCCTGGCAAAGCCCGCACTATTTTCAGGTCCTAAGCGCAAATTAATGCTGTTAGAAAAATTACTTGCTACTCCCTCCGTCCCAAAATAAGTGTCTTGATCTTAGTACAACTTTGTACTGACTCTAGTAATTTGTATGAGGACAAGATAAATTTAATTTCAGTAAACTCAAACTTTAGTGACAGATCAACTACTAGTAGGCAACCCTGCATGTTCTAGGATCATTAGCCGAACTTCAGCCTGAAACAGAAAATCACAGAAGTGCCTGCTTCCTAGGTAGAAATCATAGTGCCTAGCGTACAGGTTGACCTTTCATAACAGAAATCTAATCCGCAACTAAACTTCTCATACTGCGGTACTGAAAGAACAGTTAAGTTTCCACAGGGCCAGAGGTGTTCTGGCGGATGGGATTACATTTTTCAGCAGTTTTTTTTTTTTTTTTCATTCCTACCCATTACAACATTTCAGCAGTTTACTCTTTTTGCATCAACCCCATCTAGAAAATGAGCACAAGACAGTGCAATCTTCAGGCATCAACCCTGTCTAAGGCAGTCTGAAGGGGTCAGCCACTGACTAATCATGGATATGCTTGGTGACTACTCCCTCCGTTCCTAAATATTTGTCTTTCTAGGGATTTCAACAAGTGACTACATACGAAGCAAAATTAGTGAATTTACACTAAAAAATAGGGTCTGTCTAGATCTCAGTCGACTTAGACTTCGCGAAGTCTAAGTCGACTGACATCATATATAAATTGATCGCACGATTTAACTTGGTTCGCATGCCTCGAGTCAGTTTTCCTGTTCGTTTTGTGTTGGCCTGCGTTGGCCTTTGTTGGCTCACCACGTGGGCTGCTGTTGGGCTGTATTGACATTGTTCATTCGTTCTGCCTGTGTTTGTTTGCTTTTTTTTTTCTGTTTTTTACTGGAATTGCTGGAACATTGTCCCGTTGGTGTATTGCTACACAACACAATGTAGCTCTTATTCTTCCGCTAGCATTGCTAATGCTATGTTCCTTCTTTTGTGTCATCTTATTTATTTTATTTTATTTAGTATTTTTTAAACAATATTTGTATTTTAAATGATAAAGAAATATTTAATGAAACAAAGAAAAAAATAAAAATAAACAAAATAAGCAAAGAAGATAATTTAATGGGTATGCAATTGCGTAACTATTGGAAGACATGCAATTGCAGTCGGGGCGAAGCTTGCAGTTCTGTGCCTACTAGCATATTCCCTTCACAACAACATTAAAAATGTGTACGAGGATCTGGACAAGTAACTCTTCTTTCTTTAATATGCTCTTTTAAAAAAAATGAGTTGCACTATGAGAATCAGATACAAAAAACAAAAATTAAATCGTTTTCTTCATCCTTGGAAAAGGAAAAAAATGTATATGATTTCAAAAAAAAAGAAAACACAAACTAGTTGTGAGATCGGGTGCTTGATTTGTGTTCGCGGGTATGGCAGAAAACGGGGGTGTTATGGTGCTCGTGTGACACATAGCGAGGGTAGGGGATTCACGATGGAGTTGCCCCCCTTTCGACCAAGCAAAAAGGTCTAGTTGCAAAAAATGTTTGTAAAAAGACATGTAGTTATACTCCATGGGACAACGCTTGCAATTGCATGACTAATTGTCCCCTCTCTCTTGTTGCCGCCTCTCCGACAAAACAAAGGTGCCTAGTTGCAACTAAGTTAGAAGACACTAAGTTACGACCATGCTAGAAGACACGCGGTGAGTATAGTTGGCATGCAACTGGACACCTCTCTCTCGCTGTCGCCCCCTCCGACAAAACAAGGGTCCCCCCTAGTTGCGACCAAGTTAGAAGACATGCAGTTGTGTGCCCGTTGTGGGACATGCAACTGGCCTCATCTCTCTCGGCGGCGGCCCCTCCGACAAAACAAGGGTCCACCCTAGTTGCGACCATGGTCGAAGACATGCAGTTGCGTGCCTAGTGTGGGACATGCAACTGGTGCCTCTCCGCGTACAAAAAAAATGGAAGTTGAGTTGCAACCAAGTTACAAGACATGCAGTTGCGACCAAGTTAGAAGACATGTGATTGCGTGCGTAGTGTGGGGCATGCAACTAGGCCCCATCTCTCTCGATGCCGCCCCCTCCAACAAAACAAATGGCATCCCAGTTGCGACCAAGTTAGAAGACATGGAGTTGCGTGCCCATTGTGGGACATGGCGCAACTCCCCGCACAACAAAAATGGAAGTCGAGTTGCGAGCATGGTCGTAGACATGCAGTTGCGTGCCTAGTGTGGGACATGCAAATGGTGCCTCTCCCCGTACAACAAAAAATGGAAGTTGAGTTGCAACCAAGTTATAAGACATGCAATTGCGACCAAGTTAGAAGACATGCAGTTGCATGCCTAGTGTGGGGCATGAAACTGGGCCCCATCTCTATCGATGCCGCCCCCTCCGACAAAACAAATGTCATCCCGTTTTTTACTATGAACAGTAGGGTAAAAACCCCACTGCAACTTTTATTCAAAAAATAGCAAACTAGATGTCTTACATGGCTTGAGATAAGCCCAAACAGGTAAAAGAAGAAAGCCTAAGAGGACAAAGATATTACAAAACAGAAAAAAAAAAGATAGAAACCTAAATTCTAGAATCTATCCAAGCCCTGAAATGATGAGCAAATTTTTGCTTGATTCTATGCTCCACCCATTTGATCTCCTCGAAGAAAATTGCTTTCCATCCTTGAAATGATGTCATCCCAGTTGCGACCAAGTTAGAATACATGGAGTTGCGTGCCCATTATGGGACATGCAACTGGCGCCACTCCCCGCACAACAAAAATGGAAGTCGAATTGCAACCAAGTTATAAGACATGTAGTTGCGACCATGGTCGAAGACATGCAGTTGTGTGTCTAGTGTGGGACATGCAACTGGTGCCTCTCCCCGTACAACAAAAAATGGAAGTTGAGTTGCAACCATAAGACATGCAGTAGCGACCAAGTTAGAAGACATGCAGTTCCGTGCCTAGTGTGGGGCATGCAACTGGCCCCCATCTCTCTCGATGCCACCCCCTCCGACAAAACAAATGTCATCCCACTTGCGACCAAGTTAGAAGACATGGAGTTGCGTGCCCATTGTGGGACATGCAACTGGCGCCTCTCCCCACACAACAAAAATGAAGGTCGGATTGCAACCAAGTTATAAGACATGCAGTTGCGACCATGGTCGAAGATATGCAGTTGCGTGCCTAGTGTGGGACATGCAACTGGTGCCTCTCCCGATACAACAACCAAGTTAGAAGACATGCAGTTGCGACCAAGTTATAATACATGCAGTTGCGTGCCTAGTGTGGGACATGCAACTGGCCCCATCTCTCTCTAGGTCACCCCTCTAACAAAGCCCCCCTCCCAGTTGCGACCAAGTTAGAGGACATGCAATTGCATGCCTAGTGCGCGACATGCAACTGAGCCCCATTTCTCTTGACGCCACCCCATCCGACAAAACAAAGGTCCACCAGTTGCGAAGTAGTTATAAGACATGCAGTTGTGTGCCCGTTGCGAGACATAAAACTAGCAAAAATGTTAAGTTGCAACCAAGTTATAATACATGCAGTTGCGTGCCTACTGTGGGACATGCAACTGACCCCATCTCTCTCTACGTCACCCCTGTGACAAAACAAAACAAAGCCCCCCCTCCCCCAAGTTGCGACCAAGTTAGAGGACATGCAATTGCTTGCCTAGTGTGCGACATGCAAC
>LR738712.1:841131652-841206881 GCA_902687465.1 Secale cereale | reverse complement strand
GACAAAACAAAGCCCCTCCCCCAGTTGTGACCAAGTTAGAGGACATGATATTGCATGCCTAATGTGCGACATGCAACTGAGCCCTATTTCTCTTAACGCCACCCCATCCGACAAAATAAAGGTCCCCCAGTTGCGAAGTAGTTAGAAGACATGCAGTTGTGTGCCCGTTGTGAGACATGAAACTAGCAAAAATGACAAGTTGCAACCAAGTTATAATACATGCAGTTGCGTGCCCCATCTCTCTCTACGTTACCCCTTTGAAAAAACAAAGCCCCCCCCCCCCGGTTGCGACCAAGCTAGAGGACATGCAATTGCGTGCCCAGTGTACGACATGCAACTAGGCCCCATTTGTCTTGACGACGATGTTTCATCTAGAGATCTTCAACTTCAGCTTATACAGATTCGCAAAGAAAAAACAACGACACAACACATAAACAGTGCAGCTCAAAAAAGCTTGTCATTTCACAAGAAAAAATGCTAGCACTACAAAAGTCACGAATTTAAGATGGTTTTCATAGCATAGGATGTGACTGAACTATGTCCCAAAGAAAGAAAACCCTCACATAAATCAAACACGCACAGAGACTGTATATCCAAAAATAAGCTACATAGATAACACATTGATATCCAATAAGCTACTAATTTCACACTCAAAAAACTATCCTAATTTCAGAAGAACAAAAAGAGAGCGATTATATGCTTCAATCTAGTAGACTGCACTTAATCCTCATCGAAAAAGATCCCCTCATATATACTGGATCATGCACACGAGCATTTTGATCAAAAAAATAAAATTGGACCAAAGTATCTCCTCACATTCTATGCTTCAATCCAGTAAATCATTCTCGTATATTCCAAAAAAACAAAAAAAAAAAAGTTTTGAACATGATACTGGTTAAAAAAAAATAGACTTTCAGCCAAAAAACTGACAAGAAAGCAAAAACTAAAAATAGGGTTCCATCTAAAAAATAAAGATGCCATAGTTCCTAGTAATAGATTCAGTAAATTATCTCTATTGTTTATAGTAAACTAAATATAGGGATTCATTATAATCTAAAAAAAACAGACTAGTCCCATCTACTCTAGAGGATACATGGGCACAGTGACAAACACCTACAGTGTAGCAGACATGAATTTCAGACTAAGAAGCAAAAAAGAACTAAACTAACTGAACCTAACTGAAATTAAACGCTAAAAAGTGCAGTTTACTTGGCGTTACATCTCCAGCACCTTACATCCGCATGAACCACACAAAAAACACCTTTAATATATTGACTGCTTGAACAAATAAGTACAGGAGAAAATAAATAAATAAATAAATCCTGGAGTCGATTATAGAGTTGAAGCTATTAATCTTCGCTTGATCCGCACAAAAATCGATCCCCTAATATCTTCAGATGTACGGTGTGCCACCAACAAGAACAACACAAACAAGAAAAAAAGATGGACAAGAATGATAGGGGGAAACTCACTCCATCAGCAGCGCTGGCCATTCCCCTGCAGACTTCTTTTGATTTTAGACTGAGGGAATGGAGAGAGACGATGGGGTATGAGAGCTCTGACTGCCCGCTCCCCTCTTCTTAATAACCACGGGGTGGTCGCTTTCCCTTCTTCACTTTAATGCGGCCCAAAAAACAAAAAACAAAAAATTGAAAAGAACAACCCGCACCGAAACACAGCCCAGCACATCAGCAGCGCTCTCGCAGGGGCCACGGGTTCGACAAGAAAAAACAAAGCGGGCCGGTCCACGCCTTAGACAGGCCGAAACAAGTGACAAAGCGCCCCAGCGCGAATCTGCAGGCAGCTGAAGATCGGACGGCTGGCCCGTCGACTGAGACTTGGCAAAGTCTCAGTCAACTGATTTTTAGCATGTCCGTAAAAAATATGTCTACATACATCCGTATGTTGTAACCATTTGAAATGTCTAGAAAAACAAATATTTAGAAACGGAGGGAGTAGTTGATATGTCAATCAAAGAATACAGTTAAAGCGAGCAAAGAGGAATACTACACACAGTGACATAGAGCTTTTCCAAACAGGGGAACCAGCTGAGGACATCAAGAACTGCACCCAATTAAAGCGAGCTGAGGACGTCAAGAACTGACCCATAGAACCAACGCACCGGAACAACAACCGGTGTCGATGAAGAATGTAGATAAAAAGGATCCATCCTGAAGACACATGAACAAAGACGAACGACGAACAGATCCATCAAAGACGGATCCACCCAAAACACACCTCCACGCGCCCACCGGCAATGCTATACGCATCACTAGAACGGGGCCTAGGCGGGAAGACGTTTATTCCATATTCGGGGAGCCGCCGTCGTCTTGTCTTTCTGAGTAGGACAGAATCCCTAACAAACCTCGAAAAAAATATCTAAAAATGGAGCCCTCCCACCGGCAAGGGCCAGGATCCACTCCGCCCTCATCGCCCTAAGGCAACGGGAGACGGGCGGACCGGCGCCGGCACCCGCGGGAGGCAGAGGAACCCTAACTTTCTGGGTGGGCGGTGGCTGGCTAGGGCGTCTCACGCATAGGTAATGTGTTTCCTTATCACACCAGTTAATACTTCTGGCTGCCGAATGATTCCTTCTTTCTTTTCTCTAATCTAATATATTCCCTATCGAGGACCTTTTGCCTCTTGATTGTAACCCTACCACTTTGGAATAAAACTCTTTCCCCATCGCAAAAAAAAAAAAAAAAAAAAATATATTCCCTATAAATATATTTGTAATTTAACAGGAAATCAGCTGTGAGATCGAATCTACACTTGGAATATCATGTATAGTTGTATAAGTTCAGATAGCCATAAGCTTGGTACTAGGCTGTAACGTACTTGAAATATCAATGTACAGTAAAACTGGCACTTGGTTGTATAGGTTCAGAACTTCAGATAGCCATAAGGTTGGTGCTAGGCCTAGGCTATAGTCCACGAGAGAGTAAAATTCGCATGACTACCACAATAATCTTGTCACACAATGCAAAAAAAACTCTGATGATGGATGCTAAGCGTTTGGACGGCGTCACTAATCGGCCGGGTCCACCCGTCAGGCTGAGCTAGCAGAAAAAATGCGCAAATTGGACTAGTATTCTTTGCTTTCTCCTCTCCCCTCTTCTTAGGCATTTCATCAAACACCATTGTGCATCTCATCTAAGTGGGTACAAGAAGAAGTCGCCGGCGCCTCCTCGGCGGACGCGCTGTTGACACACGAACACGTCACGTGTACCCTCGACGCCGGGGGTGATGCACCGCAGCTCACGTCGAAGGAGGCCCGACCGACAGCGCGATACGCAAGACAGTCGACGGGCGCTTTTGCGGACCCGAAAACCCCACACCCCCGGGAGGGACCCCGTCAGGGAGTGCGGCGGCTATGGGCTGCCCTAGGTCGATTCGCTCGCCCCTAGAGCCTCGAGATTCGCAGCTCTCAAACACGAAGAACGAGAGAGAAAAACGATGGAGGGATAAAACGTAGACTGAAAAAAGTAGTATATTGATTTGTTCGATAGTGTGTTCTTCCAATCGGCCTTTACCCCCAACATATATAAGAGGCGGCTGGACTTCCAGTACAAGCAAAGGATTTATCTAGTCTTTCCTTACAAGAAAATTACATCAATTCACGTCCAAAACCCTAGTCAAATTCGGACTGGTTTTATCCGAACTTTCCAAAACTTCTCGGTTTAAACTGGCTGTACTTTGAGGGTCCTTTTTGTGGTGACAAACAACCTTGGATGGAATCGAGCCCAAAAGAAATCTTGACCGTTTCGGCGAGACGAACATCTTTCATGTTGAACGTTTTTTCATTAGAGGTCATATCGAGGGTCAAATCGCTCGCGCAAAACAGATAATTACTCACGCAGCTCATCAGACACACCCATATATGTGTCTGGTTCCAGGCGTCACATTTTGCTCTCTGGAGGGTCTCGCTGTGCGGGCTCTAACTTTTGCATACGACCTCGGATTGAGACGATCTTTATATCAAAATCGATCGATTCGACGAGACGCACAACTTCCGTGTAGGACATTTCTCCATCCTCGATCATCTGAATTAGCTTCTGAGCCCATCTTCAACTTCTCGTCGGCTTGACTACCACAACCTCCACCCCGGCAGGCCTTCCACCCAGGTAAGCTTTCCACACCGACAAGGTTTCACACCGGCAAGGTTTTTACACCGGCAAGGGTTCCTCCCTAGCAAGATTTCTTCCCCGGCAAGATTTCACATCAGCAAGGTTTTACCTCGGCAAGGTTTCTACCCCGGCAAGAGTTCCTCCTCTGCAAGGTTTCTCCCTCGGCAAGATTTCACATCGGCAAGCTTCTCAGTCGGCAAGCTTTCCACGCCGACAAGCTTTCCACGCCGGCAAGCCTTCACACCGGCAAGGTTTTACTCCGGCAAGGTTTTCATTCAGCCGGCAAAGGCCGAATACTTTCTCACTCAGGGCCGGCCCGCGAAGTGTTGCCTCTAACTTTTGCATACGAACCCGGATTCGTGACCATGCCAAAATCTGGTGTCAACATATGCCCCCCTGTTTTTTCGGCAAAGCTTGTGTGCCGAAAAATAACTTGTATTGTGTTTGTTCTAAGGACGATGTCAACACCCCATCGACCATTTATTTTTCTTAGGGAGATAATTATGTATCGGCCATTTTGTGCTAAGGGCGATAATCATATATCGGCCATTGCCCACTTAGGATTCTTGCCACACACTTGGGTGGTATTTCTTCAAGTACTTGCCATTGAGAGCTCGAGGTAACAGTGCCCCTTGTACGGATTCCACCAAATAAGAGTTTCCGGGAACTATTCTTGCAATTCTAAAAGGACCTTCCCAACTTGGAGACCATTTCCCAAATTTTCTGTCTCTTGAACCAATCGGGAGAATTACTTTCCAGACGAGATCGCCAACTTGAAATTCTTCAACTTAACTTTCTTATTGTAAGCCCTTGCTACCCTCAACTTGTCCTTCTCTATGGCCTTCAAAGCAGCCAAACGTTTATCGGCAACCTCATCAATATTGTCCATCATCAAGTTATAAAAGTCTACTGCCGATAAATCATTTTGTTTGGCTATTCTCAAAGCATTCAAATTTACTTCCACTGGTAAAACAGCCTCTTGACCATATACTAGCTCATATGGAGTCACCTTCGTAGCACCATGCCTTGAGATCCTATGTGCCCACAAAGCCTTAGACAACAACTCATGCCATCTCCTTGGATTATCCTCAATCTTCTTCTTGATGAGTTTGATTAAAATTTTATTGCTAGACTCAGCTTGTCCATTGGCTTGGGCATAATATGGAGAGGAATTGAGCAACTTTATGTTATAAGATTCGGCAAACTCTCTGACTTGGTGTGACATGAAAGATGAACCTTGATATGTAGTTAACGTGTGAGGAATACCGAATCTATGAATAATGTGCTCAGTTATGAATTGAATTACCTCTGTATGTGTCATGTTCTTGAGAGGTACTGCTTCAGACCATTTAGTGAAATAATCGGTTGCCACCAATACGAACCGATGCCCTTTGATGAAGACGAATGAATTTGCCCGATAAAATCTAAACCCCATCCTCTGAAAGGCCACGGCCTGATAATAGGATGTAACATAGCAGCAGGAGCCAATTGAATATCACCAAATTTTTGACAAGCTTCACACCCTTTATAATATCTGAAGCAATCATTAATCATAGTCGGCCAATAAAACCCTGCACGTCGCAATAACCACTTCATCTTGGGAGCCGACTGATGAGTGCCACAAATGCCTTCATGTACCTCTCCCATAGCAACTCTTGCTTGGTCTTCATCCAAGCATTTTAGAAGAACGTCATCGACTGTTCGGCGATAAAGACCATCATCTCCCATTGTATACTTGACAGCCATATGCCGAACATCCCTGTCCACCCTTTCATTCGGATTGATCAAGTAATCAATAATGGGCTTCCTTCAGTCGGGATTGTCACCTGCACTAGACTTTTTGTTAATGGCCGAACCAGTGGGTTCAAGTTCGGCCTCTCCCATATTGGCAAGACAAGACATCGGTTTTTGAGAGATATGAAACATGCCATGATCAACATGATATCCAGATGCTTGTTGTGCCAACTCGTTTGCTTTCCAATTGTCATGCCTAGATATATGAGCAATGCTAAAACTGTCCAAAGTAGAGATTATATCTAGACATTTATCAAGATAAACATTAAGGGATTCGTCCAAACACTGAAAGACTTTGGATATTTGCTGCACCACTAGTAACGAATCACCAAAAGCCTCAATATGTGTAACACCTACAACAACTAACATCTCTAGGCCGAATAACAAAGCTTCATATTCGGTCTGATTATTTGTGCAAAAGTATTCTAAGCGGCATGAGGCCTCAAAAACAGCACCATGAGGAGATATATAAACAATACCAACACATTGGCCATTGCTACAAACTGAACCATCAAAATATAATCTTCGAGGTACTAAAGAGACAAGGTTTATATCAATGTCATGCTCGTCATTAATCCGATGCTCAACAATAAAATTAGCAACGATTTGGCCTTTCATGGATTTTAGAGACTCATAAGCCAAATCATACTCAATCAAAGCATAAGCCCACTTGCCAATTCTGCCACTAAGAATTGGCCTATGCAACATGTATTTAATGACATTGGTTTGACAAGCTACTATGCAAGCACTCGACACTAAATAATGTCTCAATTTTGTGCAAGCATAATATAGGCATAGACATAGTTTTTCAATAAATGTATACCTTGTCTCGGCGTCCAATAGGCGTCTGCTCAAATATGTAATAACATGCTCTTTTCCTTCAGTTTCTTGAGTCAAAATAGCACCAATAACACCTTCTTCTGCTGTAATGTAAAGCTTAAAGGGCTCCTTATGCTTGGGTGCTTTCATCACCGGAGGAGTGCACAAATAATTCTTGATCATATCAAAGGCTTCTTGTTGTTTTGCCCCCCAAGTGAAATCAACATCATTCTTTAACCGAAGGATAGGTGTAAATGCATCAACTTTCCCTGACAGATTAGCTATGAACCTTCTTAAATAATTGACCTTGCCAAGGACTTTTGCATGTCTCTCTTGCACATTGGTGCTTCCACTTTCTGTATAGCTTCTACCTTTTTGGGATCAATTTCTATGCCATCTTCATGAATAATGAAACCCAAAAACTTACCAGCTGACACGCCGAATGCACACTTCAAAGGATTCATCTTCAGTCCATATTTTTTCATTCTCTCAAAAGCTAAACGCAAATCGGCCAAATGAGATTCAAAAGCATCCGATTTGACAACAATATCATCAATATAAACTTCAAGTATGACACCAAGTAAATCATGAAAAATCAAATTCATAGCCCTTTGATATGTGGCGCCAGCATTTTTTAATCCGAATGTCATCACCGTCCATTCGAATAAACCAAGGAAACCAGGGCATCGGAAAGCCGTTTTGGACATGTCCTCTTCGGCCATGAAAATTTGGTTATACCCCGCGTTACCATCAAGGAAGCTAATGACTTTATGTCCAGAAGCATCATTAATAAGCATATCGGCTATTGGCATGGGATATTCATCTTTGGGTGTAGCCCTATTCAAATCTCTGAAATCAATGCATACCCTTAACTTGCGGGATCCCTTTTTCTCCACTGGGACGATGTTAGAAATCCACTCGGCATACCTGCAAGGTCGAATGAAATTATCTTTAAGAAGTCGACCGATCTCTTCCTTGATCCGGTCATATGTTTTTGGATTAAACTTTCTGGCCGATTGTTTATATGGTCTAAAACCAGCCTTTATAGGTAACCGATGCTCCACTAGCTCTCGGCTTAAACCTGGCATCTCATGATATTCCCATGCAAAGCAACAAACATATTCTTTCAATAGCTCGATTAACTTAACTTTACAATCGGCTTTCAAATTTTTGTTTACAAATGTCGGTCGAGTGACTGAACCATCTCCAATATCTATCTCTTCTAATGGATCGGCCGACGTAAAACCTTGTCCAAACTTATCCATGTCATCCAATTCCTCTATAGATTCATACATATCGTTCTCACTCGACCGATATTTTACAAGACGTTTTTGTAACCACTCGGAACTAGAATCCATTCAAACATATCATACCTTGGAGCCGACTACATTCAGTCGGCTTTAAAGAAACGGGCACGAAACCATTCTTGGTCGCGCTGAGAAAATCAAACTCTGACAAGTCACGTCCCGTCAAGCAAGTAGCATTGGGATGTTGCCAATCCACCTATGCATCGGCCAAAGCAACACATGCCGAGTTATCCGCATGAATGACTTCCACTTCATCATCAACCCACTGGATCAAAAACTGGTGCATAGTGGATGGCACGCACTGGTTTGCATGAACCCAATCACGGCCTAGTATGACGTTGTAGTTACCTTGCACCTCCGCGACAAAGAATGCAGTAGCCAAAGTTTTACTTCCGACTGTAAGTTCCACGTACATCACGCCTTTGGCTTCAGTTTTCTCTTTGCCTTCAAATCCATTGAGCACCATATTCGTCTTTATCAACTCTTCATCGGGCAAACCCAATTTCTTGAAGATCGAATAGGGCATCAGATTTACCACAGCACCACCATCAACAAGCATCCGAGTGAGAGGTGATCCATTGATATGGCCTCGGAGGTACAATGGTTTTAGATGCATTACTGGGTCTTTTGGCTTCTCAAATATGGCATTTTTAGGGCCAAAATCCAGCTGAGCAACCTCCCCTTCCTCATCTACAGCACGAAACTCAGCAGGCAAGTAATAAACCATATTGATATCCATACCTTCATGAACCGGTGTCGACTCATAATCTAACATATCATCCTCTGCCTCAAGTGCATCCACCGATTCTGAAATTTGTCCGAGTGAAGGAGAAGTAAGAAGTGTCGCAGACGACGTGATAGCTGTTGCATCGTCCTCCTTTGGTGGTGTAGGTATTGCTGTGATAGGTGTAGAAGCTGATGTATCTTGCATTTGTTTAGGCCTCCACACTTGTTTTCCTGGAACCATGGTTCGAGTGTTATTGAACAACTTATCACTTTGCTTCTCGGCCTCCTGTTCTGCCATCTCTTGGCTCCTTAACCTCTGCAGTTTCCTCTTCTGTGTCTTTGTTAGCCCTGGAGGACACCACTTTGGCTGAGTATATTTTGGATCCCTCGACTTGGCCTTGCTTATGCTAGCTTCATGATCATTAGCCATGGGGCCTTGCTGGACCGCAGCCACATCTTTATTAGAATCAGCCGGATTATCAACAATAATCGGCTCTTTGATTATTAATTCTTTAGTGCCTATCATAATAGTTTCACCACTAGCATTCTTCTCGTTTTGCTTGCTAGGCTCTAAAATTTCAGCACTTGGTGATTTGGCACGCCACACTTGCCGGTTGACCCTTTTTTGATTATCTTGCATTGGCCGATTGACACCATTGTTCAAATGGCCTCGTGTGGGATAAGAAAGTCTCTCATGAACAGGCCTCCTTGTTTCTGCCCAACCCGGATGAAAAGCATAAGGGGCCATTGGGGGTTGCCCCCATCCTCCATTGAAGCATCCCATGTACTATGGTGCATAGGGGGGCGGCGCCATCCATGGTCCTGGAGCCCATGACCCATATGGCCTTGCGTGATGATGAGATTCTTCCCTCGGAGGTGATCTTGAGCGCTTCAAATTTGATGACCGGTTAGAGCTAGAACCGGCCGCTTGATTGGCATACTTGGACAACAACATATCAAAAGTTGGCTTGATTCTCTTGCGCTGCACTTTAGCTTCATTCGTCTTCCACCTGCCAACCTCTGGACTCTTGGGCTTAACAAATTTGACATGAGTGTTCTCTTGCACTTGTGATTGCCCCCCGAGTGTAGGATTCTTGATGGTGATCTTGATTACCTCCTTACCACCGGGTTGCTTGTCAATCACAATCCGCCTCCCCAAGATCTTGTTGTCCTCCTTGTCCTTCCTGGGCTCACCAACAATGACATTAGCTTTATTAGCAGATTCGGCTACCTCTGGCCGAATGAGTAACTTCTTCCCCTCCAAATCCATGGCATTCATTGGAAAGGGTTGTTTATCAACTTGCATCTCAGAAAAGTTCAATCGACCGTCATTAATGGCCGATTGTATCTGTCATCGAAAAGCATTGCAATCGTTAGTAGCATGAGAAAAAGAATTATGATACTTGCAATAAGCACGCCGTTTTAGCTCTTCAAACAGCGGTAAAGTGTGAGATATTCTAATAATTTTAGCTTGCAGCAAAGCATCAAATATTTTATCACACTTGGCAATGTTAAAAGTAAACTTCATCTCTTCATCACGATTCTTATGAATCGGTTTCAGATCATTGCAAGTAAATGGTTTGGCCTTAGATGGCCAAACAAATTCAGTAGCATACATGTCACCCTCATCGTCCGAGTGATCATTATCATATTCAACCATATTCATCTTTGGACGATCAGCTTTGTACCTATGCACTTCTTTGAGATCTTTGCTTCGGCTTTCCTGAGCCAAAGCCCTTTGTAAGACTTGGTTAATATTTAAGAACTCATAGCCTTCTAGCTTTTCTCTAATGGGAGTCCTTAAACCACTCAGCACTAGGTCTGCCAAGTCTCTCTCGGTTATCACCAAACTATAACAACGGTTTTTTGTTTCTCTGAATCTCTTGACATAATCGGAGACCGATTCATCATGCTTTTGTTTAACCGATGTCAGATGTGACAACTTGAGTTCATTAGCGCCGCTATAAAAGTGATCATGAAATTTCTGCTCTAGCTGCGACCAAACCCGAATGGAACCATGTGGTAAAGAAGAAAACCATGAAAATGTGGTACCAGTTAATGATAAAGGGAACAAACACACTTTCAATTCATTCAATGAGCCTGCCTCACCCAATTGTGCTAAATACTGACTAACATGCTCCCATGTGGTTTTTGTGCCTTCTCCATTAAACTTAACAAAATCTGGAATTTTATATCCTGGAGGGCACTGGATGGCATCGAAGTACTCGGGGTACGGCTTTTGGTAAATCCGATTCTGAGGTAACTCAACTCCAAAATTCTCTCGAAGCATCTTAGCCATCTCCTCTCTAAGATTAGCTAGACCATCATCCATAGTGGACGATGAAGCTTGTGGCAGTGGCATAGGAGGAGTAGGGTTACTAGCGGTAGGTAGGAATTGTGGCATGTATGTCGACCCATAATTTCGTAGTGGTCGAGTGGTTGTAGCTGTAGGTAGGGTTTGATTCGGCGTTGCCACCGAACCTGGCATGCTCATGATAGGACTAATCGGTGCAGCCACAATCTGATTTGTTTGGGTAGGATAATGAGTCATCGGCATGGGTGGCGCCGATGAAATAGGTAAAGTCAGATTAGGGTTTTGCACACTAGCAGCTATACCACCATTACCACTAGACGATTGAGACATATTTCTCTGAGCATTAGTATTTTCTATGAAAGTTTGATAGACTAGATTGTTACCATCAGCAATACGACTCTCAATCTCAGCCCACTGCTCAGGAGAAAAGGTAGTACTCACAGAGGGTTTAACCTGCTCGGCTTGAAGAGGAGGGAACTTGATTTCTTCAATCGGAGTGATGTTGCCTTGGCGATCCTTCTTGAACTTTGCAAGGAACTCCTGCAGCTCCTTCTCTTCGCGCGCCTTCTTGTACTCCTCATAGATTTGGCGATGATCGGCTGATATTTCATCAAGACGGGGCTTAATGATGTTATTGGCGTCTACCTCAGATGGCTTGGGAAGATTGGACATGGTGGATGATAATGATTGACCTTCAATCCCCAGCGGAGTCGCCAAAAAGTGTGTTGACACACGAACACGTCACGTGTACCCTCGACGCCGGGGGTGATGCACCGCAGCTCACGTCGAAGGAGGCCCGACCGACAGCGCAATACGCAAGACAGTCGACGGGCGCTTTTGCGGACCCGAAAACCCCACACCCCCGGGAGGGGCCCCGTCAGGGAGTGAGGCAGCTATGGGCTGCCCTAGGTCGATTCGCTCGCCCCTAGAGCCTCGAGATTCGCAGCTCTCAAACACGAAGAACAGCGAAGAACGAGAGAGAAAAACGATGGAGGGATAAAACGTAGACTGGAAAAAGTAGTATACAGATTTGTTCGATTGTGTGTTCTTCCAATCGGCCGTCACCCCCAACATATATAAGAGGCGGCTGGACTTCCCGTACAAGCAAAGGATTTATCTAGGCTTTCCTTACAAGAAAATTACATCAATTCACGTCCAAAACCCTAGTCAAATTCGGACTGGTTTTATCCGAACTTTCCAAAACTGCTCGGTTTAAACTGCCTGTACTTTGAGGGTCCTTTTTGTGGTGACAAACAACCTTGGATGGAATCGAGCCCAAAAGCAATCTTGACCGTTTTGACGAGACGAACATCTTTCATGTTGAACGTTTTTTCATTAGAGGTCATCTCGAGGGTCAAATCACTCGCGCAAAACAGATAATTACTCACGCAGCCCATCAGACACACCCATATATGTGTCTGGTTCCAGGCGTCACATTTTGCTCTCTGGAGGGTCTCGCTGTGCGGGCTCTAACTTTTGCATACGACCTCGGATTGAGACGATCTTTATATCAAAATCGATCGCTTCGATGAGACGCACAACTTCCGTGTAAGACATTTCTCCATCCAAGATCATCTGAGTTAGCTTTGGAGCCCATCTTCAACTTCTCGTCGGCTTGACTATCACAACCTCCACCCCGGCAGGCCTTCCACCGGGGTAAGCTTTCCACACCGATAAGGTTTCACCCCGGCAAGGTTTTTACACCGGCAAGGGTTCCTCCCTAGCAAGATTTCTCCCCCGGCAAGATTTCACATCAACAAGGTTTTACCTCGGCAAGGTTTCTACCCCGGCAAGAGTTCCTCCTCGGCAAGGTTTCTCCCTCAGCAAGATTTCACATCGGCAAGCTTCTTCGCCGGCAAGCTTTCCATGCCGGCAAGCCTTCACACCGGCAAGGTATTACTCCGGCAAGGTTTTCATTCAGCCGGCAAAGGCCGAATACTTTCTCACTCAGGGCCGGCCCGCGAAGTGTTGCCTCTAACTTTTGCATACGAACCCGGATTCGTGACCATGCCAAAATCTGGTGTCAACAGGCGCCGAGGAATCCTGGTTGCCGCACCACCACCAGCACCTAGGATCGCGGTTGTCCGGCGTCGGGGCCTCCGTTTCGGTGCCATTTCGGTGTGGCTGCACACCGTGGAGATGCTATACATGGCCTCCGAGGGGCCGCATAGGCCGGGGGGTGTGGCACCCACGGGAAGGACGCCTTCTTACTCTCACTAAGTCATGAATTTTACATCATGCACTGCAAATAGACCTGGCCAAACCTCGGGCCGGGCTGGGCTTCGGGCCGGGCCTACCAAAGCCCGGTGCAAAAAACCCAGGCCCGAGCCCGGCCGTCGGGCCTGTTTTTTGGGCCCGACAGGCCTCGGGTCGGGCCCCTTCAGAAAAACGTAATTTTGACGGGCCCGGCCCAGCCAACAGGCTGAATATCTAGGACCGAGCCCGGCCCGGGAACAACGTCGGGCCGGGCCGGGCTGCCCATGGTCAGGTCTAACTGCAAATATGACTTCCTATATTTCGAACTAGGTGCCCCACACAATTTACCTAGGTGCCCCACACTTTGGTATATGGTTGCCTAACACGTTGAAAAGATCCCCAAGAACACAAGTACTCTCACTCTCTTGTTCTTACACCAAATCCTAGATCCCGAGTGCATTTGTGGGGATTCTCGAGTGTTGCTCCAATCAAAAGATAGATCGTCTCTCTCTCATCCTTGTGACCAAAGGAATCTATGATTTGAGCAAGTTTTGAGTGTTTCCCTTGATCTTGTTACTCTTGGAGGTTGGAGACTCCTAGGCGATAGGAGTTCTTCTGTGAGGAATCAAATCATTCTGATTACCCCTGGAAAATTCATGAGGGTTTGGAGACCACCCCAAGGTCTACCACTAGTGCGCCTTCGTGGTGATATCTCAAAGAGGGAATATGGTGAGCCTTAGTGGCGTTGGTGTGCCTTCGTGGTAACACGCACCTCTCTAACCGGTGACGTGGCTTCTCTCCAAGGAAGTGAACATCGGCATGCATCCTCGCCTCTCGGAGTTGCGGCTATTCCTAACCCTCACTCTCTACTTGTGGTTATTCGTCTCTTAGCTTCCTTACTTATTTACTTGTTGTATTCACTTCTCTCCAGGTTCTTCTGGGCTGGAGAGAACAATAAACAGAAGTACCACATTATGAAGTGGTCTGAGATTTGTAAGCCTAAGGTGTTGGAAATATGCCCTAGAGGCAATAATAAAAATATTATCATTATATTTCCTTGTTCATGATAATTGTCTGTTATTCATGCTTGAATTGTATTGTACGGAAACAGCGATACATGTGTGAATATATAGACCACGATGAGTCCCTGGTAAGCCTCTAGTTACTAGCTCGTTGATCAACAGATGGTCACGGTTTCCTGACCATGGACATTGGATGTCATTGATAACGGGATCACATCATTAGGAGAATGATGTGATGGACAAGACCCAATCCTGAGCCTAGCACGAGATCGTTTAGTTCGTAATGCATAAGCTTTTCCGGTGTCAAGTACTTATTCCTTAGACCATGAGGTTGTGCAACTCCCGGATACCGTAGGAATACTTTGGGTGTGCCAAACATCACAACGTAACTGGGTGGCTATAAAGGTACACAACGGGTATCTCCGAAAGTGTCTGTTGAGTTGGTACGAACCGAGACTGGGATATTGTCACTCCGTGTGACGGAGAGGTACCTCTGGGCCCTCTCGGTAAGACATCATCATAATGATATCAAGGTGACTAAGGAGTTAGTCACGGGATGATGGATTACGGAACGAGTAAAGAGACTTGCCATTACGAGATTGAACAAGGTATCGGGCATACCGACGATCGAATCTCGGGCAAGTACCGTACCGATAGACAAAGGGAATAACATACGGGATTGAGTAAATCGTTGACACAATGGTTCATCCGATGAAGATCATCAAGGAACACGTGGGAACCAACATGGGTATCCAGATCCCGCTATTGGTTATTGACCGGAGAGTCGTCTCGGTCATGTCTACGTGTCTCCCGAACCCGTAGGGTCTACACACTTAAGGTTCGGTGACGCTAGGGTTGTAGAGATACATGCACATGGAAACCCGAATGTTGTTCGGAGTCCCGGATGAGATCCCGGACGTCACGAGGAGTTCCGGAATGGTCCGGAGGTAAAGAATGATATATAAGAAGTCCAGTTTCGGCCATCGGGTGAACTCCGGGGGTCACCGGGAGTGTCCCGGGACCACCGGAGGGGTCCCGGGGGTCCACCGGGTGGAGCCACCCATCCCGGTGGGGCCCCTAGGCCGCAAGGGGAAGGGGGCCAGCCCCTGGTGGGCTGGCGCACCCATATGGGCCCCCCTCCATGCGCCTAGGGTTGAAACCCTAGGGGGAGGGGGCGCCCCCTATGCCTTGGGGGGCAAGTCTGCCCCCCTGGCCGCCGCCCCACCCTGGAGATCAGATCTCCCAGGGCCGGTGCCCCCCCTGGCCCCTATATATAGTGGAGGGAGAGGGCAGCCGCACCCCAAGCCTCTGGCGCCTCTCCCCCCTCCCGTCACACTTCCTACTCCTCCGCAGGGCGCCGTAGAAGCCCTGCAGGTTTTCCTGTTGCATCAACCACCACGCCGTCGTGCTGCTGGATCTCCGACGACCTCTCCTCCGCCCTTGCTGGATCAAGAAGGAGGAGAAGTTGTTGTACCGTACGTGTGTTGAACGCGGAGGTGCCGTCCGTTCGGCGCTAGGATCATCGGTGACGAAGAACGCGAAGAGTACGACTACTTCATCCACGCTTCTTCGAACGCTTCCGCACGCGATCTACAAAAGGGTATGTAGATGCACTCCAGTTTGCTCGTTGCTAGATGACTCCTTAGATTGATCTTGGTGAAGCGTAGGAAAAATTTTGAATTCTGCTACGTTCCCCAACAATGGCATCTGAGCTAGGTCTTTGCGTAGCATCTTGCACGAGTAGAACACAAACAAGTTGTGGGCGTTGAGTTTGCTCAATTTTCTTACCGTTACTAGTCTAATCTTGATTCGACGGCATCGTGGGATGAAGCGGCCCGGACCGACCTTACACGTACGCTTACGTGAGACTGGTTCCACCGACAGACATGCACTAGATGCATAAGGTGGCTGGCGGGTGTCTGTCTCTCCCACTTTAGTCGGATCGGATTCGATGAACAGGGTCCTTATGAAGGGTAAATAGAAATTGACAAATCACGTTGTGGTTTTGGCGTAGGTAAGAAACGTTCTTGCTAGAAAACCTATAGAAGCCACGTAAAAAACTTGCAACAACAATTAGAGGTCGTCTAACTTGTTCTTGCGGCATGTGCTATGTGATGTGGTATGGCCAAGAAGATGTGATGAATGATATATGTGATGTATGAGATTGATCATGTTCTTGTAATAGGAAATCACGACTTGCATGTCGATGATAATGACAACCGGCAGGAGCCATAGGAGTTGTCTTAATTATTGTATGACCTGCGTGTCACTGAATAACGCCATGTAATTACTTTACTTTATTGCTAAACGTTAGCCATAGTAGTAGAAGTAATAGTTGGCGTGATGACTTCATGAAGACACGATGATGGAGATCATGATGATGGAGATCATGGTGTCGAGCCGGTGACAAAGATGATCATGGTGCCTCGAAGATGAAGATCGAAGGAGCAAGATGATATTGGCCATATCATGTCACTTTAATTGATTGCATGTGATGTTTATCATGTTTTTGCATCTTGTTTACTTAGAGCGACGGTAGTAAATAAGATGATCTCTCACTAAAATTTCAAGAATTGTGTTCCCCCTAACTGTGCACCGTTGCTAAGGATCGTTGTTCCGAAGCACCACGTGATGATCGGGTGTGATAGGTTCTAACGTTCACATACAACGGGTGTAAGCCAGATTTACACAAGCAATACACTTAGGGTTCACTTGACGAGCCTAGCATGTACAGACATGGCCACGGAACACGGAAGAGCGAAAGGTCGAACATGAGTCGTATAGAAGATACGATCAACATGAAGATGTTCACCGTTGATGACTAGTCCGTCTCACGTGATGATCGGACACGGGCTAGTCGATTCGGATCATGTATCACTTAGATGACTAGAGAGATGTCAATCTGAGTGGGAGTTCTTTAAAATTTGATTAAGATGAACTTAAATTATCATGAACTTAGTCTAAATTCTTTACAATATGTCTTGTAGATCAAATGGCCCACGCTCATGTCACCCTCAACTTCAACGCGTTCCTAGAGAAATCCAAGCTGAAAGACGATGGTAGCAACTACACGGACTGGGTCCGTAACCTGAGGATCATCCTCATAGCTACCAAGAAAACTTATGTCCTAGAAGCACCGCTAGGTGACGCTCCCGCCCCGGCAAACCAAGATGTTATTAACGCTTGGCAGTCGCGTTGTGATGATTACTCCCTGGTTCAGTGCGGCATGCTTTACAGCTTAGAATCGGGGCTCCAAAAGCATTTTGAGCACCACGGGGCATATGAGATGTTCCAAGAGCTGAAAATGGTTTTCCAGGCTCATGCCCGAGTTGAGAGATATGATGTCTCCAACGCATTCTACAGTTGTAAGATGGAGGAAAACAGTTCTGTCAGTGAGCACATCCTCAAGATTTCTGGGTTGCACAACCGCTTGTCTCAGTTGGGAATGAATCTCCCAGACGAAGCGGTCATTGACAGAATCCTCCAGTCGCTCCCACCAAGCTACAAGAGCTTCGTGTTGAACTTCAATATGCAGGGGATGGAGAAGTCCATTCCTGAGGTGTATTCAATGCTGAAATCAGCGGAGGTGGAGATCAAGAAAGAGCATCAAGTGTTGATGGTCAATAAAACCACTAAGTTCAAGAAGGGCAAGGGTAAGAAGAACTTCAAGAAGGACGGCAAGGGAGTTGCCGCGCCCGGTAAGCCAGTTGCCGGGAAGAAGCCAAAGTATGGACCCAAGCCTGAGACAGAGTGCTATTATTGCAAGGGAACGGGTCACTGGAAGCGGAACTGCCCCAAATACTTAGCGGACAAGAAGGCCGGCAACGTCAAAGGTATATGTGATATACATGTTATTGATGTGTACCTTACCAGCGCTCGTAGTAGCTCCTGGGTATTTGATACCGGTGCAGTTGCTCATATTTGTAACTCTAAGCAGGAGTTGCGGAATAAGCGGAGACTGGCGAAGGACGAGGTGACGATGCGCGTCGGGAATGGTTCCAAGGTCGATGTGATCGCCGTCGGCACGCTGCCTCTACATCTACCCTCGGGATTAGTTTTAAACCTTAATAATTGTTATTTAGTACCAGCTTTGAGCATGAACATTGTATCTGGATCTCGTCTTATGCGAGATGGCTACTCATTTAAATCTGAGAATAATGGTTGTTCTATTTATTTGAGAGATATGTTTTATGGTCATGCCCCGCTGGTCAATGGTTTATTTTTGATCAATCTCGATCGTGATGATACACATATTCATAGTGTGAATGCCAAAAGATGTAAAGTTGAAAATGATAGTCCCACATACTTGTGGCATTGCCGCCTTGGTCATATTGGTGTCAAACGTATGAAGAAGCTTCATGCAGATGGACTTCTGGAGTCTCTTGATTATGAATCATTTGACACGTGCGAACAATGCCTCTTAGGCAAGATGACCAAGACTCTGTTCTCCGGAACAATGGAGCGAGCAACCAACTTATTGGAAATCATACATACCGATGTGTGCGGTCCAATGAGTGTTGAGGCTCGCGGAGGCTATCATTATGTTCTCACCCTCACAGATGACTTGAGTAGATATGGGTATATCTACTTGATGAAACACAAGTCTGAGACCTTTGAAAAGTTCAAGGAATTTCAGAATGAGGTTGAGAATCAACGTGACAGAAAAATAAAATTCTTGCGATCAGATCGTGGGGGTGAATATTTAATTCATGAATTTTGGCACGCACCTTAGGAACTATGGAATTGTTTCACAATTGACACCGCCCGGAACACCTCAGCGTAACGGTGTGTCCGAACGTCGAAATCGTACTCTGTTGGACATGGTGCGATCTATGATGTCCCTCACCGATTTACCGCTATCTTTTTGGGGTTATGCTTTAGAGACTGCCGCATTCACTTTAAATAGGGCTCCGTCGAAATCCGTTGAGACGACACCGTATGAACTTTGGTTTGGCAAGAAACCGAAGCTGTCGTTTCTGAAAGTTTGGGCTTGCGATGCTTATGTCAAGAAACTTCAACCTGAGAAGCTCGAACCCAAATCGGAAAAATGCGTCTTCATAGGATACCCAAAGGAAACGATTGGGTACACCTTCTACCACAGATCCGAAGGCAAAGTCTTTGTTGCCAAGAATGGATCCTTTCTGGAGAAAGAGTTTCTCTCGAAAGAAGTGAGTGGGAGGAAAGTAGAACTTGATGAGGTGACAGTCAGCCCTCCCGAACCGGAAAGTAGCGCAGCGCAGGAAATTGTTCCTGAGGTGCCTGCACCGACAAGGGAGGAAGCTGATGATGATGATCATGAAGAAACAGATCAAGTTACTACCGAACTTCGAAGGTCCACAAGGGCACGTTCCGCACTAGAGTGGTACGGCAACCCTGTCATGGAAATTATGTTGTTAGACAATGGTGAACCTTCGAACTATGAAGAAGCGATGGCGGGCCCGGATTCCAATAAATGGCTTGGAGCCATGAAATCCGAGATAGAATCCATGTATGAAAACAAAGTATGGACTTTGGTGGACTTGCCTGATGACAGGCACGCCATAGAAAACAAATGGATATTTAAGAAGAAGACAGACGCGGATGGTAATGTGAACATCTATAAGGCTCGGCTTGTCGCTAAGGGTTATCGACAAGTTCAAGGGATTGACTACGACGAGACTTTCTCTCCCGTAGCGATGCTGAAGTCAGTCAGAATCATGTTAGCAATTGCCGCATTCTATGATTATGAGATATGGCAAATGGACGTCAAAACGGCATTCCTTAATGGCTTCCTCAAGGAAGAGTTGTATATGATGCAGCCGGAAGGTTTTGTCGATCCAGAGAATGCTAACAAGGTGTGCAAGCTCCAACGCTCGATTTACGGGCTGGTGCAAGCATCTCGGAGTTGGAACATTCGCTTTAATGATGTGATCAAAGCGTTTGGCTTTATACAGACTTATGGAGAAGCCTGTATTTACAAGAAAGTGAGTGGGAGCTCTGTAGCATTTCTCATATTATATGTAGATGACATATTGCTGATGGGAAATGATATAGAATTCTTGGAAAGTGTAAAGGCCTACTTGAATAAGAGTTTTTCAATGAAGGACCTTGGAGAAGCAGCTTACATATTAGGCATCAAAATCTATAGAGATAGATCAAGACGCCTCATCGGTCTTTCACAAAGTACATACCTTGACAAGATATTGAAGAAGTTCAATATGGATCAGTCCAAGAAGGGGTTCTTGCCTGTTTTGCAAGGTATGAGATTGAGCAAGGCTCAGTCCCCGACCACGGCAGAAGATAGAGAAAAGATGAGTGTCATTCCCTATGCCTCAGCCATAAGTTCTATCATGTATGCCATGCTGTGTACCAGACCTGATGTGAACCTTGCCATAAGTTTGGTAGGGAGGTACCAAAGTGATCCCGGTATGGAACACTGCACAGCGGTCAAGAACATCCTAAAGTACCTGAAGAGGACTAAGGATATGTTTCTCGTTTATGGAGGTGACGAAGAGCTCGTCGTAAAGGGTTACGTCGATGCTAGCTTCGACACAGATCTGGATGACTTGAAGTCACAAACCGGATACGTGTATATTTTGAATGGTGGAGCAGTCAGCTGGTGCAGTTGCAAGCAGAGCGTCGTGGCGCATTCTACATGTGAAGTGGAGTACATAGCTGCTTGCGAAGCAGCACAAGAAGGAGTCTGGATGAAGGAGTTCATCACCGACCTAGGAGTCATTCCAAGTGCGTCAAGCCCGATGACTCTCTTCTGTGACAACACTGGAGCTATTGCCATTACCAAGGAGCCCAGGTTTCACAAGAAGACCAAGCACATCAAGCGCCGTTTCAACTCCATCCGGAATTATGTTCAAGATGGAGACATAGATATTTGTAAAGTGCATACGGATCTGAATGTCGCAGACCCGTTGACTAAACCTCTTCCACGGGCAAAACATGATCAACACCAGAACTCTATGGGTGTTCGATTCATCACAATGTAACTAGATTATTGACTCTAGTGCAAGTGGGAGACTGTTGGAAATATGCCCTAGAGGCAATAATAAAAGTATTATTATTATATTTCCTTGTTCATGATAATTGTCTGTTATTCATGCTTGAATTGTATTGTACGGAAACAGCGATACATGTGTGAATACATAGACCACGATGAGTCCCTGGTAAGCCTCTAGTTACTAGCTCGTTGATCAACAGATGGTCACGGTTTCCTGACCATGGACATTGGATGTCATTGATAATGGGATCACATCATTAGGAGAATGATGTGATGGACAAGACCCAATCCTGAGCCTAGCACGAGATCGTTTAGTTTGTAATGCATAAGCTTTTCCGGTGTCAAGTATTTATTCCTTAGACCATGAGGTTGTGCAACTCCCGGATACCGTAGGAATACTTTGGGTGTGCCAAACGTCACAACGTAACTGGGTGGCTATAAAGGTACGCAACGGGTATCTCCGAAAGTGTCTGTTGAGTTGGTACGAACCGAGACTGGGATATTGTCACTCCGTGTGACGGAGAGGTACCTCTGGGCCCTCTCGGTAAGACATCATCATAATGAGCTCAAGGTGACTAAGGAGTTAGTCACGGGATGATGGATTACGGAACGAGTAAAGAGACTTGCCATGACGAGATTGAACAAGGTATCGGGCATACCGACGATCGAATCTCGGGCAAGTACCGTACCGATAGACAAAGGGAATAACATACGGGATTGAGTGAATCCTTGACACAATGGTTCATCCGATGAAGATTATCGAGGAACACGTGGGAACCAACATGGGTATCCAGATCCCGCTGTTGGTTATTGACCGGAGAGTCGTCTCGGTCATGTCTACGTGTCTCCCGAACCTGTAGGGTCTACACACTTAAGGTTCGATGACGCTAGGGTTGTAGAGATACATGCACATGGAAACCCGAATGTTTTTCAGAGTCCCGGATGAGATCCCGGACGTCACGAGGAGTTCCGAAATGGTCCGGAGGTAAAGAATGATATATAGGAAGTCCAATTTCGGCCATCGGGTGACTCCGGGGGTCACCGGGAGTGTCCCGGGACCACCGGAGGGGTCCCGGGGGTCCACTGGGTGGGGCCACCCATCCCGGTGGGGCCCCTAGGCCGCAAGGGGAAGGGGGCCAGCCCCTGGTGGGCTGGCGCACCCATATGGGCCCCCCTCCATGCGCCTAGGGTTGAAACCCTAGGGGGAGGGGGCGCCCCCTATGCCTTGGGGGGCAAGTCTGCCCCCCTGGCCGCCGCCCCACCCTGGAGATCAGATCTCCCAGGGCCGGCGCCCCCCTGGCCCCTATATATAGTGGGGGGAGAGGGCAGCCGCACCCCAAGCCTCTGGCGCCTCTCCCCCCTCCCGTCACACTTCCTACTCCTCCGCAGGGCGCCGGCGAAGCCCTGCAGGTTTTCCTGTTGCATCCACCACCACGCCGTCGTGCTGCTGGATCTCCGACGACCTCTCCTCCGCCCTTGCTGGATCAAGAAGGAGGAGACGTTGCTGTACCGTACGTGTGTTGAACGCGGAGGTGCCGTCCGTTCGGCGCTAGGATCATCGGTGACGAAGAACGCGAAGAGTACGACTACTTCATCCACGCTTCTTCGAACGCTTCTGCATGCGATCTACAAAAGGGTATGTAGATGCACTCCAGTTTGCTCATTGCTAGATGACTCGTTAGATTGATCTTGGTGAAGCGTAGGAATTTTTTTGAATTCTGCTACGTTCCCCAACATAAGGACCAAGGAGGCCTTGGGGTCATTTCATCCAAGCGGATGAATATTGCCCTCCTCTCCAAATGGCTTTGGCTTATTCAGACTGGTGAGGGAGGCCTGTGGCTGGAGATTATCCGCGCGAAGTACCTTCGCGGGCAACCGCTGGCCTTTGCCTCTAGATCTGGAGGGTCCCAATTCTGGCAATTGGTGATCCGTCTTATGCCGGTCTTGCGTATTGGAACCTCCATTAAAGTGTGCACCGGGTCCGGCACCCTATCTGGCTTGATAGGTGGGCCGGGACCCGTCCCTTTATGGAACGCTTTTACGCGTTATTCTCGATTTGTGCCCGCCCACAGCTTTATGTAGCCATGGCTTTAGCTGACATGTGCGCTATCGCCTTTCGCCGCACCGTCGGGGCGGTGGAGCGCGAGCAATGGGAAGAATTGCTTGAGTGTATTGCCCTCCACCCCCCCTCCCTTGAGCCCGATTCGCTGTCTTGGCATCTCGAGCCAAGCGGCAGATTCTCGACTAGGTCCCTATATTAGGTGATTGTCCCCACTCCTGGCCCTGTGGAACTATCGGTACTTTGGGAGATCAAACTCCCCTTGAAAATGTTGGGGAACGTAGTATTTTAAAATTTTCCTACGATCACGCAAGATCTATCTACCAGATGCATAGCAACGAGAGGGAAGAGTGTGTCTACGTACCCTCGTAGACCGGAAGCGGAAGCGTCAAGTGACACGGTTGATGTAGTCGAACTTCTTCGCGATCCAACCGATCAAGTACCGAACGTACGGCACCTCCGTGTTCAGCACACGTTTAGCTTGATGACGTCCCACGAGCTCTTGATCTAGTTGAGCTTCACGGGAGAGTTTCGTCAGCACGACGGCGTGGTGACGGATATGATGTATCTACCGGCGCAGGGCTTCTCCTAAGTACTGCGATGGTATGACCGAGGTGTGTTTCTGTGGAGGGGGGCACCGCACACGGCTGGAACAATTCAACTTGTGTGTCTTTGGGTGCCCCCCTGCCCCCGTATATAAAGGAGCAAGAGAGGAGGGTCGGCCGGCCTCCTATGGTGCGGCTAGGGCAATCCTACTAGGAATAGGATTGCAATCCTATTCCTAGTAGGAGTCCATCAAGAAGGAAGAGAGGGAAAGGAAAAGAGGGAGAGGTGGCGCCCCCCCCCCCCCCCAATCCTAGTCCAACTAGGATCCCTAGGTGGGGCGCCGGCCAGCCTCTATGGGCTGCCTCTCTCCTTTCCTCAAGGCCCACTATGGACCATCCCCCCTCATAGGGGGTTCCAGTAACCCCCTCCGGCAATCCAGTTAAATCCGAAACTTTTCCGGAACACTTCCGGTGTCCGAATATAGTCGTCCAATATATCATTCTTTATGTCTCAGACATTCCGAGACTCCTCGTCATGTCCGTGATCTCATCCGGGACTCCGAACTACCTTCGGTACATCAAAACTCATAAACTCATAATATCGATCGTCATCAAACGTTAAGCGTGCAGACCCTACGGGTTCGAGAACTGTGTAGACATGACCGAGACTCATCTCCGGTCAATAACCAATAGCGGAACCTGGATGTTCATATTGGCTCCTACATATTCTACGAAGATCTTTTATCGGTCAAAACCGCATAACAACATACGTTGTTCCTTTTGTCATCGGTATGTTACTTGCCCGAGATTCGATCGTCGGTATCTCTATACCTAGTTCAATCTCGTTACCGGTAAGTCTCTTTACTCGTTCCGTAACACATCATCTCGTGACTAACTCATTAGTCTTTTTGCTTGCAAGGCTTATTGTGATGGGTGTTACCGAGAGGGCCCAGAGATACCTCTCCGACACTCGGAGTGACAAATCCTAATCTTGATCCATGCCAACACCACGAATACTTTCGGAGACACCTGTAGAGCATCTTTATGATCACCTAGTTACGTTGTGACGTTTGATAGCACACAAGGTGTTCCTACGGTATTCGAGAGTTGCATAATCTCATAGTCATAGGAACATGTATAAGTCATGAAGAAAGCAATAGCAGTAAAACTAAACGATCATAGTGCTATGCTAACGGATGGGTCTAGTCCATCACATCATTCTCCTAATGATGTGATCCCGTTGATCAAATGACAACTCATGTCTATGGCTAGGAAACATAACCATCTTTGATCAATGAGCTAGTCTTGTAGAGGCATACTAGGGACATACTGTTTTGTCTATGTATCCACACATGTACTAGGTTTCCGGTTAATGCAATTCTAGCATGAATAAAAGACATTTATCATGATATAAGGAAATACAAATAACATCTTTATTATTGCCTCTAGGGCATATTTCCTTCAGAAAATCCGCATATTTCTCTGGCAATGGGTCCGAGGCCGACTCCCTTCGGGCACGGAAGTCCGAAAATGTAATGGCCCTAGGGACGGCCTCTGCCCCATTTGTATGGTCCCGGGGGACTGCAACCACATCTTCTTCCGGTGCCCGGCGGCACAGTTCCCATGGAGCTGCTTCCGGGAGGTGGTTGGTGGCAATTGGTGCCATGACAACCTCCCGGACTTGTTTGGGGAGGTCCTTAGGCTCCCCGGTCCTAGTCGCGCCCCACTTGGGTGGCTTTGGGTACCTTGGCATGGACCCTCTGGTGTGCCCGCAATAAACTAGTCATCGAACGCGTGATTCCGTGCCGTGTGACTGATGCAATTTACAAAATATGTGGCTTCTTAGCTCTGGAGACCGCTTAGCCAGCGGCGCGACCGAGATGTCATCGACAACTTCATTGCGGGTCTTCGTTCCTCGACATCGGCTTTTGCTCCACCGCCGCCACCACCTCTAGAGTCGGATTAGTTTTTTTAGCTTTGTTTGGGGCTTGTCCTGTTGTGCCCCTAGCGTGACTTAATGACTTGATTGTACTTTGTACTGATGTGTTGGATGCTTGCCTCGTTGCTTTATAATATAAAGCGGGGAAACCCTTTTTCGTATTCACTTCTCTAACTTAGCACTAGTTGTAGTCCTAAGCCTTACAATTTGTTACTTGTTGTATTCTAACCCTTGCAATTTGTTAGGCTCACTTTCATATTCTGCTTTATTGCCTAAAAATTGCTAAGTAACAATTAAAATTTGTAATTGTGCCTATTCCCCCCCCCCCCCTCTAGGTCCATCTTGATCCTTTCAGCTTCGACCCCACCTCCCCCACAAGCTCGCTCACCTCATGCCCGCGCCACAACAAGAACAAGAAGAATAAGAGCTCGGCTGGGACCATATTGGATATCAACTTGACTGGACGCGCAGACAGAATATGCAAGCTCTAGCCGCCTCCTCCTCCTCCAAGAAAGAAAGTTTAGGGTTCCTGCCTCTCGCCGGCGCCGGCGCAGGTCTGCCTCGTCTCCAGTGGCCTTAGGGCCATGGAGGCGCGGTGGATCCTGGCAAGGGCCGGCGGGAGGGCTCCGCTTTTAGTCGATTTTTTCAATCTTGCTAGGGTTTGTGTCCTGCTCAGGAAGACGAGACGTCGGCGGCTCCCTGAAGATGGAATAAAGGTCTCCCCGCCTAGCCCCCGTTCCGGCGATGCGTCTAGCATCGTTGGTGGGCGTGTGGAGGTGTGTCTTCGGCAGATCTATCTTTGGTGGATTTGTTCGGATCTCGTCGTTGTTCGTCTACGTTCGTGTGTCTTCGGTTTGGATCCTTTTGATCTATGTTATTTTTCATCGGCGACGGTTGCTGTTCTGGGGTGCTGGTCCTATGGGGCCTTAGCACGACGACTTCCCGACTATCTACTACAACAAGGTGTGCCCGACTCCGGCGATGGAGGGGTGATGACGGCGGCGCGCCTTCGGCTCGCTTCAGTGCTTGTAGTCGTCGCTAAGTGGTCTACGAATCTAGATATAATTTTTATTTCTTGTGTTCGTTGTACTGCCATGATTGAAGATTAATAGATTGGAAGTTTTCTTGAAAAAAAAAAATAAGAGCTCGGCTGCGGTTGGGGTGCTCGGGGTTCAGATCTGAGAAAAATAAGAAAGGAAAGAAGAAGACTAAGTCCAATTTGCCTACGGTAACATTCTTCTTCCTCCTAGCCCAGTACCTGCCCACCTTATAAAGATCCGAAGCAAATCATCCATGGTATCCTGATACTAAATTACTAACTTAGCGGGAAAAACTATCTTGTATAATGCCACGAAACTGATTTAGCAGTCATGCATATAGCATCCTGATATATCGTATTTGCTTCCAAATCCAATAATAATTTTGCACAGTTTACTGCTGGTTCTTCCATATGTCTATGAGAAAGATATATCCATGTCCAGCGACAAAATGTCCTCAACTCCATCAAAACTGCTGAAGTTTGTTCAGGATCTCAAGCCTCTTTTACCCAAGAATGTAGGATGCCCATACACAGTGATAAAGGTGCAGCAAAAACCCGGTTTGCAAGCCACAAAGATGTTTTAGAAATACTACTTATCTAGTAGTAATGTTGAAACAAGTTAATATATTTCAGCAGTTTACAAACAAGATTATTCCTTAGCCCAAAATAATGCTGTTAGGAACATTACTTGCTAATTTTGTACAAATTCTGAGAGAAGTTTAATTTCAGTAAACTCAGACTTTAATGGCAAATCAACTAGGAGGCAATCGAAGCCTGTTCCAGGATCATTAGTCAAGCATCCTAGGTAGAAAATCACAGTGCCTGGCATACATGTTGACCTTTCATAAGCATCATACATATGCTATGTGCATGAAAAAAATTCTAATCGGCAACTAGACTTCTCATACTTCTGTATATAACTGAAAGGACAGTTAAGTTGCCAAAAGGGCCAGAGGAGTTCTTGTGGGTGGGTTATACCAGCTCCATTCCACTTTACAACTTTTGTCAGTAATATTTTTTGCATCCCTACCATTACAGCATTTCCGAAGTGGACTTCTATTACAGCATTTCCGAAGTGGACTTCTTTTGCATCAACCCATATGGAAAATAAGCACAAGAGAGTGCAATCTTCAGGCATCAACCCTGTCCGCGAAGGGGTCGGCCACTGACAAATCATGGATATGCTTGCTGACATGATAATCAATAGAACCACAAGTTTTCCTGAACTCGAATCGAGCATCTGGAGAAGCCCTGTCTTCAGCTTGGAGCAGCGTGCGTTGACGAGCCACAAATTCATTGTTGTAGTGGTCCTCGCGTACATGAAATTCAATTTTGTTTAGCACTTGTGCGTTCAAAACAAAGAACCTGGCAAAGGCAATCTGTTGCTCATAACCATTGAAATACTTCAACACCACTTCCTTTAGATGGGTCTGAAGGCACTCAATTGGATGCGATCGGTCATAATGAGGCACATTTTGCTTAAACGTCCAATCATCTTGCGTGCGAAACAGCAAAACGGTAAAAAAAAAAATAGGCAAATGTTAGAGCGTTGCTAGCTAGACTAGTTAAGATGTCAACCAAAGCATACATTTTAAAGCAGGCCAAGATGAATACTCAAGGTGACATAGAGCCTTCCCAAACAGGGGAACCACCTGAGGATGTCAAGAACCGCACTCAATCGGTAACCATGACACCCGACAGCCAAAACCTTCACGGTGGACATCGAGTTTGCGGAGCTGACTGAACCCATTCCCTGAAGAAAACAACCAACATCAAAACAATTACTTATCTGTTTGTAAGAATGCTGAATGGCGGTTGTTGCTGCTACCTGGAAGGCCGGGAGATCGCACAAGTCCAGTGAGAAAGGCCCAAATATCTCCAGTTTAGGCGCCCTCATGATCCGGATAGCCACAAAATCATTCAGGTGACTATACGGTAATAATAACCTTTCAAGGCGAGGAGCATCGTCGATGACCAGTTCTGCTTTTTCATCAGAGCTATCACGGAAGCCAATGCTCCTGAGAGTTGGCGAGCTAAGACGGAGGCAACCAGCGGCATGAACTTCGAGCATGGATAAGCATAAGCTCTCCAAGGCATGGCAGCCGGAGAGCAAGCCGTGGAACGCGTCCGCCGAGATCGAAACACAATCCAAGGTAAGCTGGCTGAGGAGGAGGAAATTCAATGACCGTGAGATCGCGTCCGGGAAATTGCAATCTTTGATCTTGGCAGCGAGGAGGGTGGATGCGGAGCGGAACACGGACTGCGGCAGCGGGTAGCTGGTGTCCGCAGAGGGGTACTCGTAGCCGATGTCGAGCTCCTGGAGGTTGGCGAGGGCTCGGGAGGTGAGCCAGCGCTCCGTCCGGGCGTAGAGGTCGCCGGCGCGGCGGCAGTGGAAGGAGAATCGGCGGACGGGGCCCGGGTGCTGGGAGATTATGGTGGAGACGGCGGAGGGGGGCACGGAGGAGGGGTGCTGGGGGTTGGCAGGGGAGCGGACCTCGAGGTTGAGAGGCGCCGAGCGCCAGAGGTGGCGCCACCGGCGGGAGAGGGCCTGCGTGCGGCCGCCGTCCTTGGTGGGGAGGAGGGAGACGACGGTGCCGAGGGCGTCGTCCGGGAGGCGGCTGATGAGATCGCCGTCGGTCTCGTCGCAGTCGCCGCTCCGCGCGGTTCCGTGGGATTGTCGCGCATTGGGATCGGGTCCGGCCGCCGCCGCGGAAGAGAGGGTTCGGGCTGGCCGGAGTCTTGGGCTTGGGCTTTGGGTTTGAAATTTCAGCAAAATAAAGGCAAAGGGGAGGAAAAAAAAGATATTACCTTTGGAAATGCTGGCGCTCACCTCCTTATCCCCGCGCCCGGCGCGCACCTCCCCGTCTCCGGCCACGCCTCCTCACCGCCGGCCGCCGCCGCCTCGCGGCCGTATCCAGCTCACATCCGCCGTCTCGACCGCCGCGTCCGACGGCGACCTCGCGGCCGACGACTACCACTCCACCATCCGCTCCCTCAACTCGCACGGCCGCCGCCACGTGCCCCGCAAATCCCTCGGCCAGGTCCGTCCGTCCAGCCACCCTCTCCTCCCCCATTCCATTCCATGGCGGCCGCGGAACCCGCAGTCCGCGGCTTTCTTACCGTGGGGCTGCGCTCACTGTGCTGCAGAACTACATGCTGAACGCGAGGGTGAACGAGGAGCTGGTGGCGGCGGCGGGGGTGGAGGAGGGGGACGTCGTGCTCGAGATAGGCCCCGGGACGGGCTCGCTCACCGCCGCGCTGCTCGCCGCCGGCGCCACCGTCGTCGCCGTGGAGAAGGTTCGCCTATTTCAGTTTGCTAGTCAACCAGTGACCCTGTAGTTCATCTCTGCTAACTGACTTCATCCATAATCTGCAACACCATCTTTCTATGTGTCTGTCTGGTGGACAGGATAAGCATTTGGCTACCCTTGTGAGAGATAGGTTCGGATCCACAGAGCAATTGAAGGTACTGTCCTCTTCTCAAATGAACATATTGGACTGTTTCATCCTTGTGTTTGACTATTGATGTTGCTCGAATGCCACCTTCATTCCTTTAAATTTGTCTAGAGATCTATAAGTCGGGTCTGACAGAAGTGAACTCTTCTACTAAAACACATGCTACATTATGGACACTTGTAAATACCCCCAATTTAATAATGTGTCTCAGTATTGAGTTTATAAATGTTCTCTGTTTTTATTCATAGTGGTTTGGCAGTGAACTGCATGCTAACTTAACCTGCTTTATGTTGGAAAAACATGGCACCTTTCTACTGTACATGACAAGTAAGATTCAGATATCGTGGGTTCTTAATTTTTGACCAAGTAAACTTAAGGGGTATGTTAGCCCATGAACACTTTTGTTGGTTGTGAACTTCTAGCAAGTATATGTTGCTCTTTATAGTGATATACGGATGATAACCATCCCTGTGTTTGTGTAATAAGGACTATATTACCGACCATTCTCTGGTTGCTCTTCTGGATATCTAAGATAACAAATCTTACTGTTTAATAGTTTGCTCTTCTTGTCACCAAAGATGGACATTTTCTTACATGTTTAACAAAGCTAGAAATTCTAATTGGATGTTAAAATCAAACATAGTTCTCGTCCGATGTGTGATGAGTTTGAAATTTAATGCAGGTCATTGAAGAAGATATTACAAAATTCCACGTTCACTCCCATTTTCTCCCTATCCTGGAGGAGAAATCCCGTGGCACGAAAAAATACGCCAAGGTTAGCATTGATGTTTGGCGTTGTTTGTGTTCCATTGAACTTCTTGCAGAATTCGTCAAGTATTGGTCATGATGAAGGTGTTTTTGTGTCCACCTCATACTTTGTGTTTTGCAGGTTGTGTCAAACTTACCATTCAATGTCAGCACTGAAGTTGTCAAACAAATTCTCCCAATGGGAGATGTTTTCTCTGTCATGGTGCTCATGCTTCAGGTTTGCATCACATCTATTTTTGCATTAAGTGGGTACATGTTGCTTGCAAGTTCCAGTTAATATCAACCCAGTGTTTGTTCAGAAGATGACTGAACTGTGGTTATTTTCTGCAGTATAAACTGCTTGTATGATTTGTATGTTCGAAGTACTGCTCATTTCTGTGTATCTATTAATGTCAGACATAATGATGTTTGTATGCGTCTTCTATTTTCCTCTACTATCACTTCTGCCAAATTTTATGTTAGATTTTCGGATCTTTCTTCCAGTGATTTTTTGTCGTTGTTATATGTGAGGTTCTTCTAGTCTTCATTATTCATTGTCATTCATTACGCCTTTAGTAAGAAAAGGTACATCTTATTAACTCTTCATTTCAGGATGAAGCAGCACTGCGCCTTGCAAATGCTTCAATACAAACACCAGAGTACCGACCTATCAATGTGTTTGTGAATTTCTACTCTGGTAAGAGGGTCTTCCTTTAGTTTTGCCTGTTTGATACCTTGATGACACTGGAATACTCTTTATCTGCATTCCATCATCCAGGCTTGAAAATAGGTTTACTCTTTTATTCTTTTTGTTTTTGTAAGTAATCATGCTTTTATCTGAGGAAAATAGTAAGTAAACTCTCATAACAATGGGTATATTGTTTTGGGCCTTATACAATGAACTATTTTTCTCCATTTGTTTCGAATTTCAACATGTAAGCAATTTAGCTAGTATTCTTGAGCAGTTAAATGATCAAAAGTGTTGTCATTGCCCGCATGGCCACTTCTGATGGGAGTGCAGTGGCGTCTCCTTGCCTACCTGGGTTCGATCCCTGTGTGGGCAGATTATATCGCTTATGTACTGTAGCAACTGCTATTCTGTAGCTATGCAATTCATGCCTTGACAGTCAACAAATCATCTGAATTGTTTTCCAGTGTTTTAACAATTCGCTTAGTATGCCTAGTTACATATATCACAGTTAATGACATGCATACGTTATCTTTGTTTTTTGTAGAACCTGAATACAAGTTCAAAGTAGAGAGGGCCAACTTTTTCCCTCAACCGACTGTAAGCAATTTATTATTTCAGATGTTATTATGCTCAGCAAGCTATAATATGTGGCATGTAAGGACTTATCATGGATACCATGCAGGTTGATGGTGGTGTTATAAGGTTTAAAATAAAGGATGCTGGGGAGTATCCGCCTGTTAGTTCTAACAAAAGTTTCTTTTCAATGGTGAGTCAGACTGCACACATAAGTTTCCTCTTTTTTCAATGAACCGCCAGTTGTTGGTGATAGCCATTAAGACTGGTTGGTGCCCTTTAATTCCAGGTGAACTCCGCGTTCAATGGGAAGCGCAAGATGCTTCGGAAATCACTTCAACACCTATGTTCTTCCGCTGACATCGAGGCCGCTCTGACCAATATCGGTCTTCCGCCTACGGTAAGCTCTCCCTCCGTCCACCCATCCTCTCTCGTGCACTAAATTAATTATTGCTGCAGGCTAGACCGTCGGAACTGATGATGGATGATTTCGTGAGGTTGCACAATCACCTGGAAAAAGTATGACCGCCCCTGCGTTCAAAATGTGTATGGAATCACCTTATTGGTTTGCCTGCTGGACTAAGCATGCCGCTGAAGTGATTTGGTTCCCTGCTAGAGCGCACTGCAACTTGCAGGTAAACCATGTACAGAAGAGATGGCGAGTTGATTGGCTCTAGATATTGTTCTTTTATCTGATACAACAGATAATTCTACAAATCATTTCAGATTATGCTTGCTGACAGTGGCCGCCTGGTATTCTTCAGCATCCCATAGCCTTCATCGCAACATAATTGGTGGACAGCTTCAGCCCACGGTGCCCTTGCATGGAGATGATCATAGTGATGGTGCTCCAAGTTCAAAAACAATGATAATATGCAGGGCATGGTTTGGTCGCACAGGAATTGCAGCTTTTCCCTTATCGCGGATAGCATCCCCGCAGGAGTGAAGATACGAAGCAGTTGCATGTGCACAATTTACTGGAACTATCTATCGATCCTCTTGTACTAATCATCGCAAGTTGGGGGCGGAAATGTAGAGATCAAATGTCTGTCAGAACAATCTGAAGATCAGGCAAAGATGCTAGCTGCTCAAAGTAAATTGCCAAGAGTGTTTTTTATGTGTTGACATAGATGGTAGATATAGGTACGGCCGTTGCATTTTGAGCTTTAGTTTTGGCTATAGACTGCAACAAAAACTTGCGGATGCTCGATGTTTGAGTGTGCGACATTCTGATTTTTTTTGGGGGGGTTGGGAACGTGTCACTGTGGCGCAACATACATTTACAGCCAGTTCTTTTCCTGATAAATATTGGTTATCATGGTGTGCTGTTATTTTATTTCTTCTCTTTTGTTTGTTAAATATCTGCGATGATGCTTGACTGTGGGTGTGATTAAAACAATATCTTCTTGCCGCTAGGGTTGTTTTATGTGGCCGTGTGACATTAGCCTTTATGCAGAGGTTAGTATATTTTTTTGCAGATAACACCTTGTATTTTTATTTTTATTTTTAAACTTATACCACCTTGTATTTTGACTTGAGGAGACCTCCTCGCCCGCAGGGCCGGGCCCACAGTGGTGCAGAAAGTGCGGCCCGCACAGGGCCCAAAATTCTGGGGGGCCCATATTTTTATATAGATATAGTAAAGCGCTACTGCCTACTAGGCCGAGCGACTAGGCCCATCGGCCATCGAGCGAGAGCGACGAGAGGCATCGAGCGCGATCCTGGACTCTTCCTCCTACTCGCGGAGTCGATCGCGACACTATAGGGCTCCAGGCGACGAGCGGACAAGACATTCTTTAGCCGCCACGATCCCGATCCCTGACTCCCTCGAGTCCTCCACGTCTGGAGCCCTCGGCGTCGACGCCTCGTCCCTTGGTGGCTCTGCCCCGGTCCCTGCCTGGCTGCCTCCCTGGTCCTTAGATCGATCAGTATTCGGATTTAGATCGACTAAGCGTCAGACCGCTGCCGCGGCGCCACCGTTGTCTTCCTTGTCTCCTTTCTCAAATTTCAGATTTATCGACGTCATCTTGTCGGATTGATCGGTGACCGACTCTAGCCTTCAAGTGCTTAGCGAGTCTTTCTTTTGGATTAACTTCGGTTCCTACTTGTAATTCCTAATTTTCTAATTAATTATTGGCAGGGATCGTTACTTCGTTAGAGATTGGTTCTTACCTCCTCGGTTAAAGATTACAAGATCAAAATTAGGTGAGTTAGACAGCTCGTCTAATTGTCGAACATTGACACATGATCTCCAATTGATATATGCTATCGTAGAAATTTTATTTTATTTTATTCATCTTCTTTATCTTGTGTTTCAGTAATACAGATTTGAGTCATTATTGAGAAACATCATTCTGGTTCCTATAAACGCAAGAGAATAGTACAAGAAGAAAAGTTAATTAATAAATCTTATAAAGGTGGTACAGACAAATTGTGTTAGAAAAAAGGTAATCAATCTGTTGATCCTTCTACCCTTTCACTTACAATTGTTTCTACAATGATTCTAAAGATGATCAGACAGAGACATGTATACATACATTATAACTGCTCGTTAATTCATTTTTTTGGGTAGAAATAAGGCCCCATTTTTTAGTTTCGCACAAGGCCTCGAATTTTACCGGCCCGGCCCTGCTCGCCCGCTCCATGCCCTGCGCGCCTCGTCATGTGTCACCCACCTCGCGAATTCAATGATGGACTGATTGGAATCATCTTGTGGAGCCATCGGAGGTCATGAAGGACAAGGTTGCCATCGTTACCGTTGAAGAGGAAATGTCACTCCACGCGGCAATAGATTCTCCGGCTGTCAAGGTCATTGCCATCATGGCAGAAGAGGAGTCAAGTGTCACGCCTGCAGATCAACCTGCAGCGGACTCATCAGTGCAAGTGCAGCTCGTCACTTGCAACGACTAAGTCATCGTTGAGCTGGGGCTGGGGCCCACCGCCAAGTGTATGCGTGTGTGTTAAGCCAAGTGTTGGTGTGCGTAATAAGCCAGCTGTGGCCTACTTGTAACGGGATCACTGGACAGGGAGGGCACGAAAAAAGTAATGAACTACTTTCCCTTCCCCTTCGTCTCTCTCGCTCACCCCCAACCCGCTCCCTCTTCCTCATCCCGATTCCCCTCCTCTCATCCCAATCCTCTCGATCGGGGCGTGACAATCTGGTATTCAGAACCCAAATTTTTTTCCCACCACCGCCGTCTGCTCGAGATCGATCAGTAACATCCACCGGGTCAGGTGCGCGCCGCTCTGGTGAGCTCGCACGAAGTCCTGCTCGGGGTTTGATCCGATCTAGCACGAAACCACGGCACCACCATCCAAGCCCTCGGCCCAGACCCGCCGCATGCTCGACGCCATGTCAGAAACCACGGACAAGTTGCAGACCTTTCTCGAGTCCGTCATCCGCCGTCTCGATGCAAATCAGAAGACCGCCGACGAGCGCCACAAGGCACAGGTCGCCTACAACGACCAAGTCTCCGCCGAGATCAAGCTCCTCTCCAAGCAGATCGACCTCACGCGCGCAAGCTGACGTGGACGAGGCCCGCAAGGCTGCGCCGACCGTCGACCTCGCGGCGACCATATCCGGAGGCGCATCTCCATCGGGCATCACGGCCACCACGGACTCCTCCGCGCATCCTCCACCGCCTCCACCACCACCTCCACCGATTCGTCCTCCGCCGCTGCCCCTCTACATGGATGGCGCGGCCCAGCTACCGTTCGCCCGCCTCCTCAACCACGGACCACCGTTGCTCACCGCGCGGTCACCATCGTCCTCAGAGCCCGATTGCATCATCCTCCGAAGAACTCATTAGGGCCAGAATGGGGTGAAAACGGCTACATCCGCATAGGACGCGACATCAACAGTGAGGATGAGGATGGTTTGTGTGGCATCCTCATATATGCATCGTACCCGCTGAAGTTCAAAAGGAAAGGTGTGAATGATATCATGAAGATAATGTAACAAATGCGTATGAATATTTGAGAGTTCTTTCAACACACATGTTCCGGACATATATATGGACCCTTCATTTTTTTATCGCACAACTAATATTACCTTTATCATTGGGAAGGTAGGATGATGCATGTCTATGATATATAGTATATAACGATCATATGGACCGCAATATTGTGGGAATGTTTTCTGGGCGCGTTTTTCTCGGCGAGCGTCAAATTTTTCATGCCAAACCAACTAAAGTTGCCATGGCAACTTTGTAGGATTTTCCATGATTGGAGGTGAAAATTGTCATGTACTGCAAAAAAAAATTCAGAAGAAATGTCATGTTTAGCAGAAAGATTGTTGTTCGTTCGAGCTTTGAGGATGTCCGCTGGGAGGCCCACAAATTCAGACGTTCGCTAGTTATCATTCTGGTATACTTCTATAAAACAAGGAAAATAATATCTTTATTAAGAACACGACACCAGATTAGAAAAGACATAACAATGTCCACTTAATGATATCTCTATCTTCCAATTTTGGTTGTGTATAATAACTTATAGTATTAACACATACTCCCTTCATTTCAAAATAAGTGTTTTAACCTTAGTATAACTTTACACTAAAGTTAGTACAAAGTTAAGTCACTTATTTTGAGACGGGGGAGTACAACATATGCTAATACAACAAAGATTCTTAGTTATACAATATCAAATACTCTCTCTGAAAAGAATTATAATAGCGTTTAGATCACTAATGTTTCCTTATGGAGGGAGTACTACCTCTGTCCTGGTTTATTAGGCCACCTCGTATTTTGGATCATAATTTTAAGTAATAAAATATAAATTATGCATAGAAAAATAAAATCATTGGAAGCTACATTCAAATACGAATCGAACAATATTATTTTTTGTGACATGCATTAACATCTTGCTAGTCAAATATATGATCAAATTCTGACCCAAAATACGATAAGGACTAATAAACTGAGACAACGGTAGTAAAATTTAGGTTGTGAAAACACTTAAAAGAATTTGAGACGCTAAAAAAAAAAATCTGCTGTTAATACACAAATAAGATTTCACATGTCGCTACCGGAAAGGATGTGTATGCCGAGTGTATTGTTATTTGCTCTGTCTGCCAGAAACAAAAAGAAACTTGGCAAACACATGACACTCAACAATGCACGGGTCTTCGCTGAGTCAACCGTACAGAACACTCGATAAAGGTGCCGGTGCCACATGTCCCTTGCCGCCACAAGTGATGGTGCTGTTACAATGAGGCGAGTTTGTTAGAGCATCTCATATTGAACACTCGGCAAAGAATTTATTATCTTTTCCAGATGTTAAAAATATTTGCCGAGTACTCCCTCCGTCCGAAAATACTTGTCATCAAAATGGACAAAAAGGGGTGTATCTAGAACTAGAATACATCTAGATACATCCCTTTTTATTCATTTTGATGACAAGTATTTCCGGACGGAGGGAGTACCTGACATATAACACTCAACATTTTTTTCTTTTTAAAAAGCATTCCCTTCCTTTCTTTCTCGCCGTTTCTCTCTTGTTTTTTCTCGCCCCTTCTTTCCCAAAAAATCGGAATACTCGATGCCCCGTTTCTCAAGTGTTGTGGGGCTTTAGTGGAGTATTTCTGGCACTTGGCATAAAACATATTCCAATAGTGTGTGTGTACATAAATATATTTGTCAAGTAGTTAGCTTTAGGCGTCTATGCGATGCGCACAATATTTTTCTTTGTCATACTATATAAGTGCAGCGGTCGACTGGGTCAGCCCAACAACATCTACGGCCTACGGGTACTGTAGTGCAAAAACATTCAAAAAGTCGAGCTCTCGCGAGGAATCAAACACAAGACGCCGAGCTCGTGAGTGCGCGCTCCTAACCAAGGGACCACCAAGGATTCGTGTCTACATAGCAACGAGAAGACTTAAAAACCAACGGACACAGCAGATCCAATTTTTTAAAAACTTCAATCAATTAAAATGAATATTTCTTGAAAAGTGACCATTTTACAAATTCTTCAGTTTATTATTAAAAACTCATTTTTATATGAAAATTCGACTATTTTTTAAATATATGAATACAAATTGAAAATGTGAACAGTTTTTTTAATTCTGATTCTTTGAAAACATGATTTTTTTTTTTCTAAAACACCTGCACGAAACTTCAAAAGGGGAACAGTTTTTGAAAAATATTTGTTTTTATTTGTTAACAATTTTAATGGGATCATTTTAAAATTCTGTTTTTTATGTCTGATTGAGAACATTTTTGGATAAAAAATTGTAAATCTGATCATTTATTAATATAATAAAATTCTGAACGATTTTTAAAAGCATGATTTTTTTTAATTTGATCATTTTCCTTATTTCCAAACAAAATTTTAAGATTCAAACATTTTACAAAAAACAAAATTTTAAAAAAAAATTTAATAAAATGCCGAGTACTTTTTGAAAAATGATCAGTTTTTGGAAATTCTGAACGATTTTAGATGATATGAACATTTTTTTAAAATTGAAATATTTCGAAAAATAAAGAAATAGAAAAGAGAAATCAAAAGAAATAAAAAAGTTGGTCCAGGAACCTGCTAGAAGGTTCATATGACTGGGACGAAGAAAAAAGTTAAATGGGCTGGCCCAAGTACGCTCTGGTTGTTGAGACATGTGCGTTCGGTTAACCGTTTTCGCAAAATGCGACAGATACGCGCTACCCTCAAGATTCAATCCCAATAGCACGCGAACGCGTCTTCCAGCCGGCGGCCACCCCTCCCATCCCACACCCTAAACTATCTCTTTCCAAACATCTACCATAAGGGCATGTACAATGGTTCTAGCTTAAGGATGCCACGTAAGATAAATGATGAGGTGGAGGAGAGAGAAATCATAAGAGAAGGCTTGTCTTAGCTTATTTAAGCAAAGACAAGAGATGATAGCTTAGCACAATTTGTCTCACCATGTTTTTAGGAATAACTAATTATTGAAGATAAGGCTAAGAGATGACCCATTGTAGACTTGTTTTTTTGTCATCTTTAATTTACATGCAAAACTTAAGATAAGACTATCTTAGCAACCATTGTACATGCCCTAAATAAAGTACACACCAAATACCCGACTCCGCGCCATCATCGACATTTCCTATTTGATGCCTTAAGAGTCCGTTAGTGTGCATTTTGCAAACGGGTGCACACCCCTTTTTCCTTTTTCCTATTGTTATTAAAGTACAAAGATAGCTGCGGCCGACCTGAATCGAACTAGCGATCTCTTTCTCAAGTAGTATAACTCATGGTAACCACTAGGATAACTTAGCGCTTGAGCCTTCTTACTTATTTTTTTTACTTTTTATCCTTTTTAAGCTGTTGGACAGCCCCTGGTTTTGGGAAGCTGTCAGAAGCTTCCCTAGTCCGGTGTTGTCCCGGCCGCTAGACAGTTCTGGTTCGCAGAAAGCCACTGGTTTCCGGTACGGTTTTGTTTGGTTTTTTCAGTTTTTTTTAATTTCCTTTCTTTTATGTTATTTCTTTATTACTCTCTCTGTTCCTAAATATAAGTCTTCGTAGGGGTTCCACTATGGACTACATACGAAGCAAAATGAGTGAATCTACACTCTAAAATGCATCTATATACATTTGTATGGGGTTCATAGTGAAATCTCTACAAAGACTTATATTTAGGAACGGATGGAGTACTTTTCAAAATACCTGAACTTTTTCAAATTTGATGAACTTATTTTCAAAATCAATGAACATTCTTTTGGGAACAATGAACTTTTTACAAATTTTATGATTGCTTTTCAAATATGCTGAATTGTTTTTCAAAATGGATGAACCTTTTTGTAAATCTGATGAATATTTTTTCAAAATCAATGAACTTTTTTGAAATCCAATGATTTTCTATTTTTCATACTTAATGAACTTTTTTATAGTTTGTGATTATTTTCAAATTCGCATTATTTATTAACTTTTATTTTTATTTTTATTCAATTTTTTATTTTTTTCAATAATCAATGGTTTACCGGTCAATCGGTCAACTATGTTCCGCCCTACAAAACGACGTGGTCGAGCAATCAGGGAAAGATTGCCTTCTTCTTTGGCCGGCCGGTGAGCGGGGGTGCGTGGGTGCTATCAATCTGTTCGGGCGCTACAGTATCAATCGACATGTCTAAAGAGATGCAAGCTGTCAAACAGAGTCTTAGTTTTGCATGTCTCAGCACATACACCGCTACCAAACAACAACAAACGCATGTATTCAATATGTGTACACTCATCATATATCAGAGGAGAACAGCCGTGCTAGATTGGGAATGGTACCAAACACACCCTAAGCGAGCTCCTGCTCCTCAAAAAAAAAAAGATTTCTTTTATGGAACTAGCCCACGGAACGCGTATTCCACCCCTCCCAATCCCAAGCCCAAGCCCAAACCCGCGTCCTCTCTTCTCCTCCCATACGCGCCACCCCTCAAGATTTCAAGTACAAAAGGCGGCAGAGCGCGCGCATCTCCCATCCTCCCTGTCCCATCCCATCCCGTCCCATCCCGTCCCAAACCCGCCGCCGGCGCCTCCCAGATCCCCGGAACCCTAGCCAGCACCCCGCCGGCCACGCCAGCTTCGATGACCCATGGCCACCTCCGCCATCCTTCCCCTGGGCTGCAGGTTCAGCCCGTCCGACGCCGACCTCATCTGCTCCTACCTCCGCCGCATGATCGCGAGCGAGCCCCTCCCTGAGCCCGCCGCCAGGTTCCTGCACGCCGCCGACGCGTACGCCGCCGACCCTGCCGCGCTCGTCTCGGGCCTCCTGCCCGCGGTCCTGCTGGCGCCCAGGACCGGGGAGGAGAGGCGGTGCTGGTACTTCTTCGGACCCTCCAAGACCCTGTCCGGGCACGACAAGCGCAGGTCCCGCGCCGTCGGCGGCGGCCAGGGCACGTGGCACGCCGAGAAGGGGAGGGTGGCCGTGCTCGACGGCGAGGGAGTCGTCGGGTACAAGCAGAGCTTCAGGTATAAGCCCGTCCATGCCGACGGATCCGTGGAGGCCGTGTGGCTCATGGTCGAGTTCCGTATGGCTCATGATCAAGGGGATGATGAGAAAGGCGAGACAGTTCCAGTTCTTTGCAAGGTCTACCAGAGCCCGCGCAAGCCCCGACCCCGATCTGCGTCCATCTTGGCATCGCCGGTACCCAAGAAGGAGAGGGGCAGGAAGAGGAAGGCCATAGACGACGACTCAGCTCCGGTGACGACTGTGAAGCGGCGGCTGCTTGTCCCTCCTGCTGCACCAATTCTGCCGCCGGCCGTCGAGCCACAGCCAGACTTGAACAACTGCTCGGATGGCGTCTCAGTGGACCAGCTACTTGATGATCTCATGTCCGGCCTCACGCCTGATCAGGTCCTGGGTGACTTCTTGATGCCTGCCCCTGAATCAGATGTCAATTGCAGCTTCTCCATGGCCGATCATGCCGGTTCCACGGTTAGCAGCTACTGTGACGAAGGTGGTGCTGGTGCATGCACGCCTCTTCATCAGAATTCTGATCAAGTTCTCCTGGGTGACTTCTTGATGCCTGTCCCTGAATCAGAGGTCAATTACAGCTTCTCCATGCCCGACCATGCTGCAGGTTCCATGGTGAGAAACTACGACACCATCCTCCATGGTGGTTCAGTCACACCCCCTTTTCACAATTCTGATCAATTTGACTTGTCGATGCCCATCATTGAACCACTGCCAACTGACTTGCAGAGCCAGACAGCAATGCTAAATTATTTCAGCTTACTGTCGTCGTGTGCCCCGTATGCTGGAATTTGTGATTCTTGGACAGGAGGCGACACCACGGACGATGAAGCGGCCTCGCTCAGCTGGTACGACTCTGCTCCAAACTCACCGGCGGTTCCAACCGAATGGATGATGCAATCACCATTTGCCACCCCATATCTATTCTGAAGCTGGCCAGCTTCCAAGTGTGTGTGTTTTTGCGCTACCCCATGGATAGGAATAGGATGCATGCAACCGCCGTTTACCCCAAGGATAGGATACATGTTTTTGTAGCTTGTACCAAGGTTCAAGACCTTGATGAGTTTGCTGATGGTCGAAGTAGTTTTGACTTATAATGATCTGGTTATGTATGTTAGTATACATAATTAAGTGATCTAAACACTCTTATATTTCTTTACAGAGGAGCTCTTTTACGGTACTTCTTTGTTGTATGATCATATATGTTGAAAAACATTAGCACGTAAGTTCGCTTCCAGTAAAATTATTAATAACTTTGTCATCTTGATAGCAATTGTAGAGGTAATTTGAACTCATACAATTATATCCATGTTTTCTAGTGTGTAGCGCATATTACAGAATGGTGATAGTTATTTTTTGGTCTAGAAAAAAGTTATGAAATTGACTTGGCCTCCCCTATACCAAAATCCTGGCTCCGCCCCTGCTCATAGCAGTAGTATTAGACCAAGTCAACCATGGGCATTTTAGGAAACTCACATTAGGATATTTAAATTATTTTTTAATTATGTCTCTCACGTAATCAAGAAAAACAACGATAGACTCCTCAAGAAAAGAAAAGAAAAGAAAATAGCAATTGGCCGTGGTTCCACAGTCCATCTTCCTCTTGCTTAGTTCGTTCAGACTGATTCTTCCGTTCTCTCTGATTTGCTTAAGATGCCATTGCATGGCCACGTCGCCGCTGGGGGGTGAGGCCACTAATGGCATGAAGACCCATATCACCAATCTTGACAAAGTAAGTGCTCGGAAAGTCGCTGCCCGTGCTGAGGACAACACCGGCAGCTGCCGTCCGTCTCCCCTCCCAGCGAGGCCTCGAGGTCGTCGATGTGTATTAGCCATAGCTCCTACGGGGTTATGCAGCAGGACGCCTTCTCTGTCTTGTCGCCGTTTTCGTGGAGCTCCGCCTTGATTTCATCTAGCGCAGTCAAGAACCGCCGTGGCCGGACTTTGCGGCAGCCGGCAGGTGCAGAGACGTAAACTAATTTGCCGTTTGGATTAGGAGTGAAAGGAATTAAGAAGAGTCATGGGCCCAGCCTAAGCGTATCTGAATCGCCCAATTTGATCCAATTTGATCGGATCTGCTTTTGTTCCTGTTTTGCCCTTTTAGCCAAAAAATACTGCTCGTTTTGCCTCATAGTATTGATGAATCTAGGCCTTTAGATCGATATTATAAACGGCTCATATTTATTTGTCCCTACCGTAAAAACCCTCTTACAGAGGGAGTAATGGCTAAAAGATTGGAATATGTATTGTCATCTTTAACTGAATTTAGATGTCTGTTCGATCTGAATTTATATATTTTATTATTCACCATGTGCTTGCTTGTGATTTCCTCTGTTGTAAACTGTAATTAATCCCATTTAGCTGTTGTATTTGATCCTACAGCTGGTTCATGCACATGGGATCCTTTTCTGTATAGGGTTTGGATCTTAATTAGAGTGCAATGCTTTTCTAACAGCTGGGAGAGAAATTGAACTCATATAAAAGGAAAACTATGAAATTTACTAGTCTTTCTAGATAACTTTTTCAGTACGAGTCTACACCTAACATTTCATATGGGGATTCCTTATTCCATAACTCTCGAACCATATGACTGGAATATTGGACGGTCACACAGATTATCTTGGTCTGAGAAATAGTTTTTCTCTGTATTATTCAGGCGATATTGCCATCTCATTTAGGTGGAATTTTGTGGTAGGCCCTATGTGCTGGAGGCCTGGAGCACTCGTACTGTTTCTGCATCTTCTGGTAGGATCTTTGATCAGCAATTGGCATGCTTCCTTGTTCTGGCTATAATAAATATTACTTTAAAATAGTTTTCCAATGTTTTGTTTTCTCCTTGAACAGGCAAAGGTGCCTATTGTGATTGGCCAAGGATTCATGTCAGTCTGACAGACAAGGTAGGCTTTTTTTCCTGGTATACAACTGTACAAGAATGATATGTACACACCAGTGTGTGCCTGCCATGAAAATCTTCCAGTGACCATTGAACTAATGTATATGTCCATTTAAGTACTTCAGTACGCAGTCATAATTCATGTAATTCAGATTGTTATGCAGCAGATGTGAGCCAATATAAATTTGTTCAAGGAATTCACTGACGTTTGTAGGGTAAGTGAATCTTCCCCTGATTAACAAGGAAAAATATTCTGAGTAGGATGGATTTTTTCCTTTCATTCTTTCTGTTTTATAAATTTCTAAAATGTACTCCCTCCGTTCCTAAATATAAGTCTTTGGAGAGATTCTACTATAGACCACATACGGAGCAAAATGAATGAATCCACACTCTAAAATGCATCTATATACATCTGTATGTGGTTGATAGTGGAACCTCTACAAAGAGTTATATTTAGGAACGGAGGGAGTATTTATCATGCATGCACCCACTTTTCTCCTTTATGTTGTTTCTCTTATCCTTCTTCTTTGAAATGTACTTTCTTTTAGGGAGTACAAAGGCTAGGCTCTGCTGCTGCTGATCTGTCCCATGGTGGTCTAGGAATTGCAGAAGCCTGTTGGGAATAACGGCTTAAGCGATGGAACAATCTCTTCTAGTAACTGGGTTTGGATATGTCCCATGATCCTTTTTACCCTATGAATTAGATTTTATTAAATAATTGTCAGTTTGGTGGAAAGTGGGACTGGCTTATTTTCAAACCTCACGGCGTTTTTTTTCCGGGTAATGTTTTTTCATGTGTTGTGTTACTAGAGTACCTGAATAGACTGCCAGATATTTCTATGAAAGATGCATGGAATTTTTACTGGTCTAGCACTAAGTACTCCGCAAAAAGAATTTACCTTCAGTTTGCTGGTAATCCACCTGATGCTGCCAAACGCTTTCACTGGATATGGAAATCCAGCTGTCTGCATAAACATAAGTTCTTCTTTTGGCTTCTCCTACAAGACAGATTGAACACAAGGGACTTACTTGCCAGAAAGAACTTCTATGCGGAAAACAACAGATGTGTTATGTGTGATGATGAACCTAATGAGGATTATATCCACCTATTATTTTCATGTGATTTCAGTCAAAACTTCTGGATTGCTCTGGGCTATGAAGGGAATGCAGATTTGACTATATTTGGTATGTTAATGGAGGCCAAAAACAGAATTACAATCAAATGTTTCAAAGAATGTTCACAGGTTGCTGGAGCCTATGCAGACACGGGAATGGCATCATCTTTGATCACAAGCAAAGAAACTTGGAATATTGCATCAGTTGCTTCAAAGAACACTTTGCTATGGTGATCAAGAGAACCAAACATAGTCTTAAGGAGGGAATGCAAACATGGTTGGATTATTTGTAGGAACATTTGTAATACTATAGCTATGCTATACCCCACCATTTGTAATTTTTCCATTATATAATGAAAAAGAGTTGCAGTAGAGGCCTTCCCTATTGTTTTTGCTAAAAAAAAGATAGTTCTTATATTTCTGGAGTCTTATAATTTAGTTTGAAAATTGTATAGAGCTAACCTTAAAGGTATCATTGTGCAGTTTTGAACTAATTTCTGAAAGCAATCGATTTCATTTTTGGTAATCAAATGTAGAATTTGCATAGTAAAAGGTATCAAAGTGATGCAAATATTCTGAAATGTATTTATCTAGCATAGTTTTAGTTTCATTTCATAAATTTCATCTCATTGATTCTGAGTAGGATGGCTTCTTTGTTCCTGCTCTAAGCTTATGCGTGTGGTGTTTGTCCTTGGTTATTTTCCAACAAATAGCTGAAGAAGCTGGTGGGGTTTTGTCACGCATCGCATGGATGGTGGATAGTTTATAGTCTTTGGTCGTTCTGTTCTTGTTTCCAGTGGTGCTGTTCACAAACAGGTCAATTTTCAAAAGTAGTTTGTTATCTAATTTGGTAGAAATCACCTCCTATAATGGTATTTGCAATACTAAGCCATATATACTAATATCTCTAATGGCCAGAGCCCATACAGCAGCAAAGAAGATAAGAGGACTAGCGTCAAGTATGAATGTGAAAGCAGCAAGGGGAAGATAGGGACTGATAAGCATACCATGCTTGCGCTCAACACCGCCTGCCTTGGACCGAATGGCTCCAAATCCAAGTTGGTTATGTTAGGCAGCCAGAAACTTCTGTAACCTATTGGCTAGCTCTAGCCGAATGTTATGCCGATTTGGTTTCAACTGTGATTGTTAGCTTAGACTTTGCAAAGGGGTTATTTCAGTGACACCATTGGGGAGAGATGGGATGTCCCGTGTATTGACATACAGTTTCAAACTTTGATTCAACGTTTCAGATGCCCCTAAGCTTCGTTCTGGAAATAAAAGAAAAAGAACTGCTAAGCTAGTTCAGTTGAGTCCTTGCAGCCCTGTGTGTTTCACTTGAGAAACACTTGGCACTATACTCTCTTCATATCACAAATAAGTGACATCTTGAGTTAAGCTTTTAAAACTGACTATGAATACAGTTTTAATTGTCCAAAAAATTGAAAAACATATGTACAGATTTGTCTTAAAAAATATTTATAATTTTTTAAATCTTGTAAATATAGTATTTCGTTATGAAATTAGTGATAAAGTTACCTATTGAATACTGATATACCAACTGCCTCTAAGATATTGATTATTTTTTTTGACTATATACTGCAAGCCTCTAAGATATTGATATGGAGGGAGTAGCACAATTTCAACTGAAACTGAATACTCTAAACCAAATATTTCATCTTCTTTTGGCATTTGTGCCTTCAAACAAAAACATTGACAAAGTGCAATTACAGCAGACACAGGCATGAACAGAACAACCCATTTGGCATTGCATTCCATTCCATTCCATTGGATACACAATGTTTACAATTCCACCTCTTTTTCCCTTGTTCCAGGTTTCCAGATCTATCAACCAATTGTGACTCTACATGTTGACTTTTGGGGGAATGGATCAGCACAATCATTTTTCCTATGATTACAGATAAATGAATATGCGGACTAAACATCAGCTCATGTGTCATACAAAATGGTGAGTTGGGTACTCATGCTCGTCACCGTTGTAGTCGTAGTACAGCCTCTCCCCCTTGGAGATGTCCCTGTTGGCGACCAGGAGACAATGGCACTCGCCGTCGATGGCGAACCGCACACACTTGAGGTTCTGCTTCTTCCTGCCTTCCCTGCAATGGCCATCATCACCCAAAACTTTCAGACATGGTTCCAAACAATGCGTAAATGCATGGTTATCGGAGGAAGAGGATGCTTACGGCGTGTGGTTGTTGATCCCGTTGATGAACCGTGCAATGTTGCTCCGCTTGTCGGGGCAGATGACGAGGCTCTTGGATGGCGGCTCGGCAGAGAGCAAGGTCATAATGCTGTCGCCATCGTCGTGCTCACGGTTTCTAAGGTAGTCCACATCGCCGACGTACTCTGTGATGATGGTCAGGTCCTTGATGTGCCTGTCTGCCTCCACCGTGAATCTGTACAAGAAATTGCACACGACACGATCATCATCAGTGCCCGAAGGATTCTGAATAACAAGATGAGAAATGAGCAGCGAATTGTGCCAATAATACTAACCCTTCGACCGGATCGAAGACGACGAGGAGAGGGGGCCATTCCCCTTGCTCCATCATCCTCTTGCACAGGCTCAATGTCTCTGCATCCTCCCTCTGCAGCACCTGAGATGAAATGTCACCCGAGATTCAGCAAAACGGAAATGGAACTTAATGGAGACCGGGTGGTGGAATTGGAGGCAGCGTCTGACCTGCATCCCTCCTGCCTCGAGGGCGGATTGGTTGGCGGAGCGGGGCGCCATGCCGGGCACGTAGGTGAGGTCGTTGCTGAAGACGGCGCCGGTGGCCGTGAGCGCCGTGGCGAGGGACGCCATCTGCGTGAGGCGCCGGACGGGGTCCTCGCTGGGGGTGAAGGGCAGCAGCTTCCGGCTCTTCTTCTTGGACACCACCAGCGCGCTGGCGGCCTTGCGCTTCCTCTTCTTCCCCTCCGGCGCCTCGGCCGCCACGAACGCCGGGCGCCGCTGGATCTTGAAGAAATCGACGATCTTCGTCTGGATCAGCGGGAACTCTGCAGCCAAATCACGAGATCCGAATCAGCGGACGAGCAGATCCAATCCAGAAATGGTCAACGAGATAGGAATCTATTTAATTCGACTCACGTTTGGGCATCTTGGTCTGGACGACGGCGGCGGATTTGGCGGACGACGAGGCGGTGATGGAGGCGGCGGCGCAGGAGGGGCAGAACCAGTCGCCGGCGGGCACGCGCGGGAGGATGGGGCGGAGGCAGAAGATGTGGAGGCCGCGGTCGCAGCCGTCGCACAGCAGCAGCTCGTCCGCGTGGCGTCCGGACCCGCACGCCTCGCACCTGACGCCGCCGTCGTCGTCCGCCGCCGCCGCCCTGGCGGCCGGCCGCCCCGCGCGCGTCCGGTGGCGCTGCACCGTGGCGGGGCCCATCTGCAGCGTGCGTCCGCGGGTGTACGAGGGGAGCCGCGGAGACAGGGGACGGAGAGGGAGGGGAGAGCGGCTCAGGTGGGTGGGTGGGTGGCCGTCAGGTGTTGGTGGAGGGGGGAGATGTAGCCGGAGGACGGCGGGAGAACGGGGGCGGGTTTTGGCGCGAACGGGGCGGGAAGCCGAGCGACGCCGCGTTTCGCCACGCGGGTTCGGGTTTTTGGCGCGAAATCGGCGGGCCTGGGGGAGCGCCCGTGCCTTTTTGGGCCTTCAGGGCCTGGGGAGCGCCTGTGTCGCTATGGGCCATCAGGGCCGGCAAAGTTCTGGAATTATTAGCTGCCTGGCGACAACGGATGGGCCCAAGCCAGATATACTCTATTTATACGCGGAGACGCCAATCAAACAGACTCTATTTCGTATTCATGCCTCCCACCTAACAGTTGCAGGTTGTTGATTCTAAAAATAAATAAATAAACTTGCAGGTTGTTCCTGTTGAAACTTAGATGAAAAATGCATAAAAAGTTGGTACAATGGAAATTAAATGCAAGCTTAAACAAAATGAAGCGTCTAAAAAGAGAGAGAAAAAAAACAAACTACAGTTAACAAAGTGTTGAACTACGTTGGTATGCTGTGATCAACAAACACACATATCGTCCATACAAAATCTAACACGAAAATAACCTATGACTAAGATGCACGAACTGATGTTGTGGCAGCATTGCATGCATAATGTAATACTCCCTCCGTTCCAAAATAGATGACCCATTTTGGAACGGAGGGAGTACAACAAATGTAATTTATGACTTGCACACATGATTAGCTTATGTGACATGGTTGTATGGCTAGAAAAAAGAAGTAGAGGATTGTAACTATTTAGTACTAGAAGACAGAAGATGTAGCGGCCGTGTGGACTAGCCAACATAAAATATATTTTATAAATTGGCTCTAGACTTGCAAGCATTGTTGTATGTGACTATGGGCGATATGCCTGCTCATCAACTACAAGCCTAGAAAACACTTACGCTTTGTTTGGTATTAGGGTTTTTGAGGTGATTGGTGGGGATAATCTCCATAGGAATTGGGTGAAACCCCAACCTTCACCCAATCCCTTCAATCCCCATTTATCCTCAATACACTAGGTAGAGGTAGTGTATTGGGTATTGAGAAAAAAATGCATTAGAGCTTCGGGATTTGTGGGGAAATGTGAGGATAAAACATGTCAAATACACTGTAATTAAATGTGGGTATTTGCTAAGGTTTGTGAGGATACAGCCAGATCCAACCCTGGAAATGGTGTTGACACAATTATGTCATACACAAAGAAGAAGTTTGGTGTCCATGTGCCTAAGAGCATCTCCAGCCGCGCCCCCAACAAGGCCCCCCGGGCGCTTTCTTTGCCGCCGGCGCCGAAAAATCAGCCCAGTCGCGCCCCCAAAGGCCCCTTTTCGCCGGCTCGGGCTGAAATTGGCGCCAACGGACCCAGGCCAAACCCGGCGCACTGGGGGGCGCTTGGGGGCGCCGGCCAAAGCGTTTTTGGCGCAAAAATCGGCGGGCCCTCCTTGGCAGCGACTCGGCTGTTCTCGCTGCTTCGTCGTCCTCATCGCCTCGGTTCCTACAGTGGGCGCGGGACGACTACCTCCGCGATGAGATGGTCCGGCAGTGCCGCACCCTGCAGGAGATAACTGCCCGTCGGCGTGGGCGTAAGGACGAGGACGGCATGGTGATCCTCGACAGCGACGACGACGAGGACGTCCCCGGGCCGCCCAACTAGCCGCGCCTCGGCGATCCTGGCCAGGGAAGCAACAGGGACGGCCGACGAGGAGGCGACGACGACGATGGCGACTACACGCAGTTCGACAAGCTCCTCGGCATGTAGAGCTTCATGGCGGCGGGCGGACAAGGAACGGCGAGGGCGATGGCGGGCCTAGTGTCTTCTTTTTTCTTTTCTTTTTTTGTAAAATATTTGATGAACTTGCCGCAGTTTGTTTAAATTTGCGCCTTGTTTGTGCGAATGTGGGCCGTATTTCATTTTGCAAAAAAAAAATGTCGCGGGGGCGGCGACTGGGTAGCAACCCGCCCCAGCACGCGGTTTAGCGCCGGTTCGCCCCCAGGCGGCAATTTTACGCGCCCCGTGGGGGGCCAACGGCTGGAGATGCTCTAAAAGCTTGGCATATAGGGCAAGGAAGCAAGCAGTTGAGGTTGTGCAAGGAGATCACAAACTCCAGTATCACAGAATAAGGGACTAGATGCAGTGTGTGCTAGATACTAACCCTGGCAGTAGGTGCATAGTAACAACACATGAGGACCCACTAAACCCAGCTCCTACCCCAAGGTTTCACTATATGTTTTACTGCTTATTTGCATGCAAGGAGGGTTTTCTGAATGGATGCAGGCCATTTATAGGTAAGTATTCAGACAAAAATGTATATGATATTTTTGCATTGATGTAATTAGGCACTCATGTGATCATGTTAGCATGTCTGGATGGTTGCTTCATCAAGCTAAGCACTGGTCAGTAGATATTGGCAGCTACAGGGAGGGATGGCAACAATAACATCTTCCCAATAGATTTTGGTGTTGTTGATAAGGAAGAGACAGACAGTTGGACATGGTTTCTCACACAGTTGAGAACAGTCATTGGAACTGGCAATAAGTTTGGCAAATACACAATTATGTGTGACAGGCAGAAGGTATTGTTCTGTACCTACTCTTTACATTTGCCTTTACATTTGCCATGAGTAAAATATTATTCAGTAGTAACACTTAAGATTACACTACATTGAACAGGGATTTTTGAATGCAATAGATGATGTATTCCCTGACTCTCCACAAAGGTTTTGTCTTAGACATATTTATGCCAATTTCCAATCTGCTGGGTTCAGAGGAGAAGAACTCAAGAAACATTTAGATCAGGATGCCTATTCCTTTACCAAACATGGTCATGATTCTGGCACGGAGAATTTGAAAAAAGAAAGTTTAGAAGCTTGGCAGTGGTTGTCACAGATACCAGAGCATACATAGGCTAGGTATAAAATGGACACTGTGTGCAAAATAGACCTTGTAGTAAACAACCTTAGTAATGTTTTCAATAGAATGATATTGGATGTTAGGAACAAGCCAATCAGGACTATGCTAGAGGGCATAAGAACAAAGCTGATGATTGATACGTCCAAAACGTATCTATAATTTCTGCTTGCTCCATGCCTCTTTTGGGTGATATTGCTATGATATTTATACACTTCTATACACTTTTGATCATATTTGGACTAACCTATTAACTCAGTGCACCCCAGTGTCAGTTTTTGTTTTCTGCTGTTTTTGTATTTCAGGTTTTCCCATTACGAGAACTGCCAGAAAAATCCCGGAAAAATTATATAAAAAATCAGCGTTCCAGAAGCTTCCCGGCAGCCGAAGTAGGGCCGGAGGGGGGCCACCAGGGCTCCAGGCGCCCTGGTGGCGCGGCCCCCCTCCTGGCCGCGCCGGGGGGGCGCCTGGGCCCCCCAGGCCTCCGCTGATGCCCCCCTTTGGCATATATTTATATCGTGTCCCGAAACCCTCGAGACGGGAACCCTTTTTCGCGATCTCATCTCTGTTCCGCCGCCGCCGCGCTTCCAAGATCGGGAGCACCAGGAGAACTCATCCCGGCACCCTGCCGGAGGGGAGGATCACCACCGGGAGCCTCTCCACCACCATGGACGCCTCCCGGATGAGTTGTGAGTAGTCTCCCTTGGACCATGGGTCCATGACCAGTAGCTATGTGATGTTCTCCTCCCCTTCTTGTGCTTCAATAATTAGTCCTCGTGAGCTGCCCTACATGATCGAGGCACATATGTAATCCTTATGTTGTTGCTATGTTGAGTTTGCTGGGATCCGATGGATTGTGAGATTATGTTCAGATTGTGTTTGAGTAATATATTTGATCTACCTCTTTTATATTTATGTTCGTAAGTAATTATTGCATGTTCTCCATTGTTATTTATTGCTTTGGCCAAGTAGTAGGTAGTGACTCCAAGAGGGAACGTTATGCTTGATTGTGGGTTCATGCCCCTCGATGACTAGCTTGAGTGACAGAAACATGAGTCTAGGGGATGTGATGTTGCCACAAGGGGGAAAACAACGGTGCTTGTGCCCGCGGGTGCAAGGATTGTTTACTTTACGCAAAGTTCTTTTAATGCAGTTGTCTGTTGCTTTGAGTTTACACTATGGGTGGGACTCGCAACTTAATACCAGCGAGATGTTCTGGATAGATATCTCAAGGTGGATGATTAGTAGTAGATGCAGATGGATTTCGGTCTACTTGCCTTGGCGTACCGCCCGTGCTTTGAACCTCTACCTTTTTGCAACATAGTTAGCATTGGTTTGCGCACATAATTCTGTCAATTGCCCAGCTGTAATTCGTTTACCTCACATAGCTGTTTTATCGTCTTTTGGGAGAGAGACATCACTAGTGAACATCATGGGACCCCGGTCCATATTACCATCACTGATCACATCCGCTATTTACTTTCCGCTTTTACTTACTGTTTGCAGCATTACCTATCACTATTATCACTTGCGTTTGATCCTTTGTAAACGACAAGGCCGGAGGGATTGACAACCTCTCTGTACTCGTTGGGAGCAAAGTTATTTGTATCTGTGTGCAGGTCCACGTTGATTGCTAATATCTGGCGCCGTTAGCAGTTGACACCTTCTTGTTGAAACTGGGAGTCTCAGGGGAAATCGATCCTTGGTATCTTTGCCAAGGGAAAACTTCCGCTACACTGCATCTCAAACCTTCCACTTGGGGTAACCAACGAGGGGCGAGAAGCCATCAAGCAAAGTTTTCTGGCGCCGTTGCCGGGGACTCCACTCTTCAAGATAGGGGAGTTGCATGCTATCTTTTACCTTTGCTTTTTAGTCTTGTTAGTTTACCTTTCAGTTTTGTTTTAGTATCTTTTATAAAAAATCACAAAAATAGTTATCTTGCTTGCTTGCTGCTATGGGTTCCACCGAGAACACCAAGTTGTGTGACTTCACTAGTCACAACAACGATGACTTTATCTGCACACCTATCACTACACCTGCCACTTCAGCACCTTCGTATGAAATTAAACCTGCTTTACTGAACCTAGTTATGAAAGATCAATTCTCCGGTGCTGGAGATGCTGCTGCTTTACACTTAAACAATTTTGTTGAACTCTGTGATATGCAAAAGTACCGAGAAGTAGATGGTAATATTGTTAAGCTTAAGCTTTTTCCTTTCTCCTTGAGAGGAGGAGCTAAAATTTGGTTTCAGTCTTTGCCTAGAAATAGCATAGATTCATGGGACAAGTGCAAAGATGCTTTTATTGGAAAATACTATCCACCTGCTAAAATTATCCAACTAAGAAGTAACATAATGAATTTTAAACAATTGGATAATGAACACGTTGCCCAAGCTTGAGAACGTATGAAATCTCTTATCAAGAACTGCCCTACTCATGGTTTGACTACTTGGATGGTTATCCAAACTTTTTATGCAGGCTTGAACTTTACCTCGCGGAACTTGTTAGATTCGGCCGCGGGAGGAACCTTTATGTCAACTACACTTGGTGCTGCCACGAAGCTTCTCGATGAGATGATGACCAACTATTCCCAATGGCACACCGAACGCGCTCCAACAGGTAGGAAGGTAAACTCTGTCGAGGAGATTTCCTCCCTAAATGAAAAAGTTGACTTGATCATGTCTCTACTTTCGAAGCAATCTTCTGTTGATCCTCGTGATGTTCCTTTAAATTCTTTGATTGCTCAAGAACAAGTAGATGTGAACTTTATCTCTAGAAACAATTTTAACAACAATGCTTATAGGAGTAATTTTGGTAGCAATCCTAGACCGTTCCCCTCTAATTCTTATGGGAACAACAATGCTTATCCTATCACCAAGAACTCCACTACTGAACTAGAGATCATGCTTAAAGATTTTATCACTACCCAAAAAGCCTTTAATAAGAGTGTAGGAGAAAAACTAAACAAACTAGATGATCTCTCTTCGAAGGTAGACAATTTAGCCAATGAGGTAGAATTGCTTAAAATTAGAACTTCTCCTCTTGAGGAGAGGAAGGTCACTCCTATGAATGCTATTCAAGTGCAAATTAATGAAAACATTAGGATGTTGGCTAAACTTAAAGAGAGATGGGCTAGAGAAAGGGAGGAAGAAGATAGAATTAAGAACATTCCTACCCACCACACTGTTGCTACTATCCAAGTTGTTGAGGATATCCAAACTCTTAGCACCCAATGCACTCCTGGTCCCATTGGACCTATTAATGGTGATGCTATGACTATAGAAACTACCAAACAAGTGAACCTAAAGGACACCACTACCACCTTACTTGATAGTAGTGACCTTGATTTTGATAATTGCACTCTTACCGAAGTTGTTGATTTCCTTCACAAGATGTCTAGAGATCCCCGCACTAGCACGCTTAACCTTGCCTTCACAGAGCATATCACTAATGCTCTAATCAAAGCTAGGGAGGAGAAACTTAGAGTAGAAGCCTCCATACCTAGAAAGCTAGAAGATGGTTGGGATCCTATGATTAAAATTAAGTTGAATAACTTCTCTTGCTATGCTTTATGTGATGTTGGAGCTAGTACCTCCGTTATGCCCAAAAGAATATATGATATGCTTAAATTGAAACCTTTTGATTCTTGCTCTTTTGGTGTTCGTCTTGTTGATTCTTCCATAAAGAAACCTTTGGGGAGGATCGACGATGTTCTTATCATTGTCAATGACAACTACGTTCCCGTTGATTTTACTATTATGGATATTGAATGTGAACCTTCTTGTCCAATTATTTTGGGACGCCCTTTTCTACGCACCGTTGGTGCTATCATTGACATGAAAGAGGGGAATATAAAATTCCAATTTCCTCTCAAGAAAGGGATGGAACACTTCCCTCGAAAGAAGATTAAGTTACCTTTTGAGTCCGTTATACGGGCTAGCTATTCTTTTACTCTTGATAAAACTTGATCTCTTTGCATTATGCCTAGATTAAAGGCATAAAAGAAAGCGCTTTTGGGAGGCAGCCCACATGAATAAAATTTTATTTTGCTTTTGTTGTGTCTTGATGTTGTTACTACAGTAGCATCATCATTGTATCTTTGCTTTTCAATTTTGTGCCAAGTGTAGCCTCTGATTGCAAGAAAGTTCAAAAGTTGTGACGTGCTGTCCAGGAAACAGATTCTGTCCTTGGATAGAAAAATTCGTATAAAATCACCAGATCATCTTTTTGGTCTGAATTTTTTCGACAGCGTGCTCTATACAATTGTCTTTCGTGCGTCTGTTATGAGTTTTTTTATTAGAGTTGCAGAAGTGCCCCGAAAAAATCATTTACTACCTGCTGTTCTGTTTTTCACAGATTTTGTCATGTTTTGCCTTTCCTTCATTTTGCAAACCTTGAGCTTGCTTTTTCTTTGCAAAAACCTTTTGGCAATCTTGAGAAACAGTAGACCTTCAAGAATATCCTTATTTCCAGCAAGGAACAATTATTTTATTAAGGGTACTAACCTCGCTAATCAGATTATGATGAGTTATGTATGAAGGGAGTTTTCAAGTGTGCGAGGGAAGATGATAAAAAGATTCAGGAGTGTCAAGCGCTCAAGCTTGGGGATGCCCCCATGCACCCCCAAGAAATATTCAAGGAGACTCAAGCGTCTAAGCTTGGGGATGCCCCCGTGCATCCCCTTCTCCATCAACATTATCAGTTCGTCTTTCGTTCCACTATATTTTTATCACTTCATGTGTTATGTGCTATGCTTGGAGCGTCTTGCTTTTAGTTTTCCTTTTTAGTTTTCCTTAGCTTTTCATAACGAGTCGGAACTCAGCTTTCTTTGTGTGGGAGAGAAACACGCTCCACTTCTACCTAGAACATAACATAGAATTTTCATGTCTATCTTTGCTGTGTGTGTTCTTTGTCTTTCAATAGCTACTATCATGTTCAGCTCTTAGTTTTCATGCTTATCTTTTTAAAGAGCTTTTGTTTAGTTGGTTGCTTGAACTCTCTTTAGTTATCATGCTTATCTTATTAAGAGAGTTTGCTTCTGTTGCATGGTTGATATGTCTATGATAAAGATGCTACGTGCATAATGGTGTTTAGTAATTCATGTTTTCTTATGGTTAGTCTTAAATAGCTGGGGGGTTCCCAATGTGTTATTGGAGTACCAACATGATTTGTTTGCCTATGATGTGGTATGGTTTAGTAATATCTTCCTTCAAGAATTTATTTTGATTGACTTGGCGTATGCTCACGCATATTTAAGACTGTAAAGAAAGTCTGTCAAGCCTTGATGATCTTTTGTTTCTGAGTAGCGATATAACTTCCATGCCTGATTCAATGTTGCTTTGTCGCTCTGCACGATTATGACCATCATTGCTCTCTTAGTTGGTCGCTCCCAGTCTTTTGCTAACCTCCACCTGTACTAAGCGGACTGACTGCTTGTGCATCCAAATTCCTTTAAACCAGTTATGCCATATGAGTCCACCATACCTTCCTACATGGTATTTAGCTGCCATTCCTAACGAAGACTTTCATGTACCATCTCGAAATTATTCAAAAAAAAAATACATTTCTGTTTTGGGCCTCTGTTTTAAGTTCATGAGGAAGTAGTAGTTAATTCATGATCTTTTTAAGTTGGACAAGCTTCACCCCGGGATTGCATGTCTAATGTGCAAACCCATAACACGAGAAGGAACTGGCATTGAGTGCGCCCGGCTCAAAATTAATATAACAAACAAACCCTCCTTCACGCTTTGTTCATGAGAAATCAGAAAACTTTGGCAGTGATAAACAAAGGAGATTAAGAGGATGTGATCGTCCTCATTCGGGAGCCGTTCCTCGAAACTTGTGTTGGAAATATGCCCTAGAGGCAATAATAAATTGGTTATTATTATATTTCCTTGTTCGCGATAATCGTTTATTATCCATGCTAGAATTGTATTGAAAGGAAACTCAGATACATGTGTGGATACATAGACAAACACCATGTCCCTAGTGAGCCTCTAGATAACTAGCTCGTTGATCAATAGATGGTTACGGTTTCCTAACCATGGACATTGGATGTCGTTGATAACGGGATCACATCATTAGGAGAATGATGTGATGGACAAGACCCAATCCTAAGCCTAGCACAGATCGTGTAGTTCGTATGCTAAAGCTTTTCTATATGTCAAGTATCTTTTCCTTAGACCATGAGATTGTGCAACTCCCAGATACCGTAGGAATGCTTTGGGTGTACCAAACGTCACAACGTAACTGGGTGGCTATAAAGGTGCACTGCAGGTATCTCCGAAAGTGTCTGTTGGGTTGGCACGAATCAAGACTGGGATTTGTCACTCCGTATGACGGAGAGGTATCTCTGGGCCCACTCGGTAGGACATCATCATAATGTGCACAATATGTGATCAAGGAGTTGATCACGGGATGATGTGTTACGGAACGAGTAAAGAGACTTGCCGGTAACGAGATTGAGCAAGGTATCGGTATACCGACGATCGAATCTCGGGCAAGTGCTATACCGATAGACAAAGGGAATCGTATACGGGATTGATTGAATCCTTGACATCGTGGTTCATCCGATGAGATCATCGTGGAACATGTGGGAGCCAACATGGGTATCCAGATCCCGCTGTTGGTTATTGGCCGGAGAGTTGTCTCGGTCATGTCTACATGGTTCCCGAGCCCGTAGGGTCTACACACTTAAGGTTCGATGACGCTAGGGTTATAGGGGAAGTATGTACGCGGTTACCGAATGTTGTTCGGAGTCCCGGATGAGATCCCGGACGTCACGAGGAGTTCCGGAATGGTCCGGAGGTAAAGATTCATATATGGGAAGTCCTGTTTTGGTCACCGGAAAAGTTTCGGGCGATATCGGTAATGTACCGGGACCACCGGGAGGGTCCCGGGGGTCCACCAGGTGGGGCCACCAGCCCCAGGTGGCTGCGTGGGGTAAGTGTGGGAGGGGACCAGCCCCAAGGGGGCTGGTGCGCCCCCCCACCAAGTCCCAGGGCGCCTCCAAGAGGGTAGGGGGGCAAACCCTAATGCAGTTGGGCCCTAGGGCCCAATAGTGGTGCGCCTCCCCCTCTCTCCCCCTTGGCCGCCCCCCTAGAGGGTTTCTAGGGCTGGCCGCACCCTAGGGGAGGGAAACCCTAAAGGGGGGCGCAGCCCTCCCTTCCCCCTATATATATGTGAGGTTTTAGGGCTGTTGGACACACGAGAACATCTCCCTCTTGCTGCAGCCCTACCCCTCTCCCTCCTCGTCTCTTGCAGCGCTTGGCGAAGCCCTGCTGGAGTCCCGCGCTCCTCCACCACCACCATGCCGTCGTGCTGCTGTTGGTTGGAGGTTTCCCAACCTCTCCCTCTCTCCTTGCTGGATCAAGGCGTGGGAGACGTCACCGGGCTGCACGTGTGAAGAACGCGGAGGCACCGTCCGTTCGGTGCTAGGATCTTCGGCGATCTGAATCGCGGCGAGTACGACTCCATCAACCGCGTTCTTGAACGCTTCCGCTTAGCGATCTACAAGGGTATGTGGATCCAACTCTCCTCTCATAGATGCATCTCCTAGATTGATCTTGGTGAACGTAGGAAAATTTTTGTTTCCCATGCGACGTTACCCAACAGTGGTATCAGAGCTAGGATCTTGCGTAGATGCTTTCACGAGTAGAACACAAAGGAGTTTGTGGGCGTTGATGTTTAAATTGCTGCCCTCCTTAGTCTTTCTTGATTCAGCGGTATTATGGGATGAAGCGGCCCGGACCAACTTTACATGTCCACGTACATGAGACCGGTTCCATCGACAGACATGTGACTTTTGTTGCATAAGATGGCTGGCGGGTGTCTGTCTCTCCTATCTTAGTTGAATCGGAATAGAACAAGGCGGTCCTTGTAGAAGGTTAAATAGCAACTTGAATATCACCGTTGTGGCTTTGCGTAGGTAAGAAGCGTTCTTGCTAGATACCCATAGCAGCCACGTAAAACATGCAACAACAAATTAGAGGACGTCTAACTTGTTTTTGCAGGGTATGTATGTGATGTGATATGGCCAATGACATGATGAGATATATTTGATGTATGAGATGATCATGTTGTAATAGTTAATATCGACTTGCATGTCGATGTATACGGCAACCGGCAGGAGCCATAGGGTTGTCTTTAATTTTGTATGACCTGCGTGTCAATCATTAAGCGCTATGTAATGCTTTACTTTATCGCTAAACGGTAGCAATAGTAGTATGAGCATGGTGGGCGCGCGACAACCCCGATGGCGACACGATGATGGAGATCATGATGATGGGGATCATGGTGTTACGCCGGTGACGATGGAGATCAAGCCGGTGCTTTGGAGATGGAGATCAAAAGCACGAGTTGATGGCCATATCATGTCACTTATGATTTGCATGTGATGTTAATCCTTTTATGCATCTTATTTTGCTTAGGACGACGGTAGCATTATAAGATGATCCCTCACTAAAATTTCAAGATAAAATTGTGTTCCCCCCGAGTGTGCGCCGTTGCGAAGGTTCGTCGTTTCGAAGCACCACGTGATGATCGGGTGTGATAGACTCTACGTTCGCATACAACGGGTGCAAGCCAGTTTTGCACATGCAGAACACTCGGGTTAGACTTGACGAGCCTAGCATGTACAGACATGGCCTCGGAACACGGAAGAACGAAAGGTCGAGCATGAGTCATATAGTAGATATGATCAACATGAAGATGTTCACCATTGACACCACCTCATCTCACGTGATGATCGGACTTGGGTTGGTGGATTTGGATCATGTCACGCTCGGATGACCAGAGGGATGTCAATTTGAGTGGGAGTTATAAGTAATTTGATTAGTTAAACTCACTTATCATGAACAATAGTCTAAGTTGCCTTTGCAAATTATGTTGTAGATCAATAGCTTGCGTTGTAGCTCCCTGTTTAATACGATCCTAGAGAAAGACTAAGTTGAAAGATATTGTAAGCAAGGATGCGGACTGGGTCCGTAGTCCGAGGAGTGTCCTCACTGCTGCACAGAAAGCTTACGTCTTTGATGCACCGCTCAATGTGCAAACCCCTACAACGTTGTCTGTGGATGTTGTGAACACCTGACAGAGACGTCCTGATGACTACTTAATAGTTTAGTGCACCATACTTTACGGCTTAGAATCGGGATTCCAATGACGTTTTGAACGCCATAGAACATATGAGATGTTCTAAGAGCTGAAATTGGGATTTCAGGCTCGTGCCCGTGTTGAGAGGTATGAGACCTCTGACAAGTTCTTTTGCCAAAAAGATGGAGGAGAATGGCTCAACTAATGAGCATGTGCTCAGAATGTCTGAGTGCTAAAATCACTTGAACCAAGTGGGAGTTAATCTTCCAGGTGAGATAGTGGTTGATGGAATTCTCTAAGACACTATCACCAAGCTACTAGAACTTCGTGATGAACTATGACATGCAAAGGATGGTGATAATCCTGGTGCTGTCAGCGGTTCTTAGTACCGCAAAAGTAGAGATCAAGAAGGAGCATCAAGTGTTGATGGTTTAACAAGACCACTGGTTTCAAAAGGGTAAGGGCTAGAAGGGAAACTTCATGAATGGCAAACCTGTTGTCGCTCTGATGAAGGAACCCATGGTTGAACCCAAACCTCGAGACCAAGTGCTTCGACTGTAAGGGTAACGGTCACATCGGAATTACCCCAAATACATGGTAGATAAGAAAAGCTGGCAACTTCAACAAAAGTATATTTGATATACGTGTTATTGATGTGTACCTTAGTAGTACTCCTTGTAGCACATGGGTATTGGATACCGGTTCAGTTGCTATTATTAGTAACTTGAAGCAAAAAGCTACGGACTGAACGGAGACTAACTAAGGGCGAGGTGACGATATGTTGGAAGTGTTTCCAAGGATGATAAGATCACCGTCGCACGCTCCCTCTATTTTCGGGATTAGTGTTGAACCTAGATAAATGTTATCAGGTGTCTACGTTGAGCATGAATATGATTAGATCATGTTCATTGCAATACGGTTATTCATTTAAGTTAGAGAATAATGGTTATTCTGTTTACATGAATAATACCTTTATGGTCATGCACCCAATGGTTTATTGAATCTCGATTATAGCAATACACATGATAATAATATTGATGCCAAAAGATGTAGAGTTAATAATGATAGTACCGCTTTCTTGTGGCACTGCCGCTTAGGTCATTTTGGCATAAAATGCATGAAGAAACTCCATGTTGATGGATGTTTGGAGTCACTTGATTTTGAATCACTTGACACATGCGAGCCATGCCTCATGGGCAGGATGACTGAAATCCCGTTTTTAGGTACAATGAAACGGGCAAGTGACTTGTTGGAAATCATACATGCTGATGTATGTGATCCAATGAGAATTAAGGCGTGTGGTGGATATCGTTATTTTCTCATCTTCACAAACGATTTGAGTAGATATGGTATATTTACTTAATGAAGCAAAAGTCTGAAACGTTTGAAAGGTTCAAAAATTTCAGAGTGAAGATTAAGAATCATCATAACAAGAAGATCATGTTCCTACGATCTGATCAAGGGGATATTATCTGAATTATGAGTTTGGCAATCACTTAAGACATTGTGTAATTGTTTCGCAGTTGAAGTCCCCTGGAACACCACAGCGTAATGGTGTGTCCGGACATCGTAATCGAACCTTATGAGATATGGTGCGATCTATGGTGTGTCTTACCGATCTACCGCTATTATTTTGAGGTTATGCATTAGAGACAGCTGCATTCACTTTATATAGGGCACCGTCTAAGTCCGTTAAGACGACGTCGTGTGGTTTGGCAAGAAACCAAAGTTGTCGTTTTCTTAAATGTTTGGGACTGCGATGCTTATGGCTTCAGCCGGGAAAAGCTCGAACCCAAAGCGGACAAATACATCTTCATAGGATACCCAAAGGTAACAGTTGGGTATACCTTCTATCTCAGATCCAAGGACAAAAATATTTGTCGCTTAGAACGGGTCCTTTCTCGAGAAGGAGTTTCTCTCGAAAGAATTGAGTGGGAGGAAGATAGAACTTGATGAGGTTGTCGAACCCTCACTTCAACCGGAGAGTAGTGCAACACAGAAAGATGTTTCTGTGGAATCTACGACAGTTGAAGAGGAAACTAATGATAGTGATCATGAAGCTCCAGATCAAGTTGCTATCGAACCTCGTAGGTTGACAAGGATATGTACTACTCCTGAGTGGTACGTTGATCCTGTCTTAGAGGTCATGTTGTTGGACAACGATGAACCTACGAACTATGGAGAAGCAATGGTGGGCCCATATTCCGACAAATGGTTAGAAGCCGATAAACCCGAGATAGGATCCATGTATCAAAGCAAAGTATGGACTTTGGTGGTCTTGCCCTATGATCAGCAAGCCATTGAGACAAATGGATCTTTAAGACTAAGACGGACGTGGACCGTATTGTCACCGTCTATGAAGCTCGACTTGTGGCAAAGTGTTTTTCCACAAGTTCAAGGAGTTGACTACGATGAGATTTTCTCACCCGTAGCGATGCTTAAGCCCGTCGGAATCATGTTAGCATTAGCTGCATTTATGAAATCTGGCAGATGGATGACAAAACAAGTTTCCTTACCAGTTTCTGTAAGGAAAGGATGTATGTGATACAATCAGAAAAGTTTTGTCGATCCTAAGGATGCTAAAAGATATGCTAGCTCCAGCGATCCTTCCATGGACTAGAGCAAGCATCTCGGAGTCGGAATATACACTTTGATGGAGTGATCAAAGTTTTTGGGTATACAAAGTTTGTTGGAAACTTGTATTTGCAATAAAGTGAGTGGGAGCACTACAACATTTCTGATAAGTATATGTGAATGACATATTGTTGATCGGAAATGATGTAGAATTTCTGGAAAGCATAAAGGGTTGTTTGAAATGAGTTTTTCAAAGGAAAACCTGGATAAAGCTGCTTACATATTGGGCATCAAGACCTATATAGATAGATCAAGACGTCTGATGATACTTTCAAAGGAACACACACCTTTGACATGATTTTGAAGGAGTTCAAAATAGATCAGTCAAAGAAGGAGTTCTTACCTGAGTTGTAAGGTGTGAAGTTGAGTAAGACTCAAAACTTGACCACGGCAGAAGGAAGAGGAAGGACGAAGGTCGTCCCCTATGCTTTTGTCATAGGCTCTATACGGTATGCCATGCTAAGTACCGCACCTGATATGTGCCTTGCCACATGTCTGGCAAGAGGGTACAAAGGTGATCCAGGAGTGGATTACTAGATAGTGGTCAAAATTATCCTTAGAGGAGTAAGGAAATGTTTCTCGGTTATGGAGGTGATAAAGAGTTCGACGTAAAGAGTTACGTCGATGCAAGCTTAACACCTATCCGGATAACTCTAAGTGGAGATACCGGATACGTATAATAGAGCAACAGTTTGGAATAGCTCCAAGTGGAACGTGGTAGCAGCATCTACGATATGACATAAAGTTTTGCGAAGTACATAGGGATCTGAAGTTTGCAGACCCGTTGACTACAACCTCTCTCACAAGCATAACATCATCAAACCCAGAACTCATTGAGTATTAATCACATATTGATGTGAACTAGATTACTGACTCTAGTGAACTCTTGGGTGTTAGTCACATGGCGATGTGACCTGTGAGTGTTAATCACATGGCGATGTGAACTAGATTATTGACTCTAGTGCAAGTGGGAGACTGTTGGAAATATGCCCTAGAGGCAATAATAAATTGGTTATTATTATATTTCCTTGTTCGCGATAATCGTTTATTATCCATGCTAGAATTGTATTGAAAGGAAACTCAGATACATGTGTGGATACATAGACAAACACCATGTCCCTAGTGAGCCTCTAGATAACTAGCTCGTTGATCAATAGATGGTTACGGTTTCCTAACCATGGACATTGGATGTCGTTGATAACGGGATCACATCATTAGGAGAATGATGTGATGGACAAGACCCAATCCTAAGCCTAGCACAGATCGTGTAGTTCGTATGCTAAAGCTTTTCTATATGTCAAGTATCTTTTCCTTAGACCATGAGATTGTGCAACTCCCAGATACCGTAGGAATGCTTTGGGTGTACCAAACGTCACAACGTAACTGGGTGGCTATAAAGGTGCACTGCAGGTATCTCCGAAAGTGTCTGTTGGGTTGGCACGAATCAAGACTGGGATTTGTCACTCCGTATGACGGAGAGGTATCTCTGGGCCCACTCGGTAGGACATCATCATAATGTGCACAATATGTGATCAAGGAGTTGATCACGGGATGATGTGTTACGGAACGAGTAAAGAGACTTGCCGGTAACGAGATTGAGCAAGGTATCGGTATACCGACGATCGAATCTCGGGCAAGTGCTATACCGATAGACAAAGGGAATCGTATACGGGATTGATTGAATCCTTGACATCGTGGTTCATCCGATGAGATCATCGTGGAACATGTGGGAGCCAACATGGGTATCCAGATCCCGCTGTTGGTTATTGGCCGGAGAGTTGTCTCGGTCATGTCTACATGGTTCCCGAGCCCGTAGGGTCTACACACTTAAGGTTCGATGACGCTAGGGTTATAGGGAAAGTATGTACGCGGTTACCGAATGATGTTCGGAGTCCCGGATGAGATCCCGGACGTCACGAGGAGTTCCGGAATGGTCCGGAGGTAAAGATTCATATATGGGAAGTCCTGTTTTGGTCACCGGAAAAGTTTCGGGCGATATCGGTAATGTACCGGGACCACCGGGAGGGTCCCGGGGGTCCACCAGGTGGGGCCACCAGCCCCAGAAGGCTACGTGGGCTAAGTGTGGGAGGGGACCAGCCCCAAGGGGGCTGGTGCGCCCCCCCACCAAGTCCCAGGGCGCCTCCAAGAGGGGAGGGGGGCAAACCCTAAGGCAGTTGGGCCCTAGGGCCCAATAGTGGTGCGCCTCCCCCTCTCTCCCCCTTGGCCGCCCCCCTAGAGGGTTTCTAGGGCTGGCCGCACCCTAGGGGAGGGAAACCCTAAAGGGGGGCGCAGCCCTCCCTTCCCCCTATATATATGTGAGGTTTTAGGGCTGTTGGACACACGAGAACATCTCCCTCTTGGTGCAGCCCTACCCCTCTCCCTCCTCGTCTCTTGCAGCGCTTGGCGAAGCCCTGCTGGAGTCCCGCGCTCCTCCACCACCACCATGCCGTCGTGCTGCTGTTGGTTGGAGGTTTCCCAACCTCTCCCTCTCTCCTTGCTGGATCAAGGCGTGGGAGACGTCACCGGGCTGCACGTGTGAAGAACGCGGAGGCACCGTCCGTTCGGTGCTAGGATCTTCGGCGATCTGAATCGCGGCGAGTACGACTCCATCAACCGCGTTCTTGAACGCTTCCGCTTAGCGATCTACAAGGGTATGTGGATCCAACTCTCCTCTCGTAGATGCATCTCCTAGATTGATCTTGGTGAACGTAGGAAAATTTTTGTTTCCCATGCGACGTTACCCAACAACTTGTCCATCTCAAGAAGTGATTGAGTTATCTGCTAGCATTCGTTGACGGAACATGCATAATCAAAAAAATAATGATTACCTCTGTTTTTAAAACCAAGAGCTCTGGTACATGCTTTGTCTTTGTTTCCGACTACGGGTTTTCAACCTTGCCAACAAAAGCCACGGTTCGAGAGTCTCCACCTTCTTTTAAAGCACCAACTACTGAGAGCATGATTGTCATTCTGAGTGTAATGTGCATTGTCACAAAGTAGCATTGTCTTTTGCATGATTATGATATCGTTTATTCTGAAATCATTGTATCTAGTCATCACTTAAACCTTGGAGGTACCCCTGCATTTATGTTTTGCTTCACTAAAGGGGGCAAGCGAGATATCACTTTGTCATATTTGCACACCATGCTCATTACAAATCTATTTGATGTTTCAGTATCATATTGTAAAACTTTCAGTTCTTTGTGATTTTCTCATGAGTTAACTTAACTACTAAGAATTCATTGTCTCAGTGAGCTTTTGTCATATGACTATGAAAAATCCTTATATGGTTAATAGCATGTCACCACAGAAATTATTCTTGTTATCATTTACCTACTCGAGGACGAGCAGGAATTAAGCTTGGGGATGTTGATACATCCAAAACGTATCTATAATTTATGCTTGCTTCATGCCTCTTTTGGGTGATATTGCTATGATATTTATACACTTCTATACACTTTTGATCATATTTGGACTAACCTATTAACTCAGTGCACCCCAGTGCCAGTTTCTGTTTTCTGCTGTTTTTGTATTTCAGGTTTTCCCATTACGAGAACTGCCAGAAAAATCCCGGAAAAATTATATAAAAAATCAGCATTCCAGAAGCTTCCCGGCAGCCGAAGTAGGGCCGGAGGGGGGCCACCAAGGCTCCAGGCGCCCTGGTGGCGCGGCCCCCCTCCTGGCCGCGCCGGGGGGGCGCCTGGGCCCCCCAGGCCTCCGCTGATGCCCCCTTTGGCATATATTTATATCGTGTCCCGAAACCCTCGAGACGGGAACCCTTTTTCGTGATCTCATCTCTGTTCCGCCGCCGCCGCGCTTCCAAGATCGGGAGCACCAGGAGAACTCTTCCCGGCACCCTGCCGGAGGGGAGGATCACCACCGGAAGCCTCTCCACCACCATGGACGCCTCCCGGATGAGTTGTGAGTAGTCTCCCTTGGACCATGGGTCCATGACCAGTAGCTATGTGATGTTCTCCTCCCCTTCTTGTGCTTCACTAATTAGTCCTCGTGAGCTGCCCTACATGATCGAGGCACATATGTAATCCTTATGCTGTTGCTATGTTGAGTTTGCTGGGATCCGATGGATTGTGAGATTATGTTCAGATTGTGTTTGAGTAATATATTTGATCTACCTCTTTTATATTTATGTTCGTAAGTAATTATTGCATGTTCTCCGTTGTTATTTATTGCTTTGGCCAAGTAGTAGGTAGTGACTCCAAGAGGGAACGTTATGCTTGATTGTGGGTTCATGCCCCTCGATGACTAGCTTGAGTGACAGAAACATGAATCTAGGGGATGTGTTGTTGCCACAAGGGGGAAAACAACGGTGCTTGTGCCCGCGGGTGCAAGGATTGTTTACTTTACGCAAAGTTCTTTTAATGCAGTTGTCTGTTGCTTTGAGTTTACACTATGGGTGGGACTCGCAACTTAATACCAGCGAGATGTTCTGGATAGATATCTCAAGGTGGATGATTAGTAGTAGATGCAGATGGATTTTGGTCTACTTGCCTTGGCGTACCGCCCATGCTTTGAACCTCTACCTTTCTTGCAACATAGTTAGCATTGGTTTGCGCACATAATTCTGTCAATTGCCCAGCTGTAATTCGTTTACCTCACATAGTTGTTTTATCGTCTTTTGGGAGAGAGACATCACTAGTGAACATCATGGGACCCCGGTCCATATTACCATCACTGATCACATCCGCTATTTACTTTCTGCTTTTACTTACTATTTGCAGCATTACCTATCACTATTATCACTTGCGTTTGATCCTTTGTAAACGACAAGGCCGGAGGGATTGACAACCTCTCTGTACTCGTTGGGAGCAAAGTTATTTGTATCTGTGTGCAGGTCCACGTTGATTGCTAATATCTGGCGCCGTTAGCAGTTGACACCTTCTTGTTGAAACTGGGAGTCTCAGGGAAAATCGATCCTTGGTATCTTTGCCAAGGGAAAACTTCCGCTACACTGCATCTCAAACCTTCCACTTGGGGTAACCAACGAGGGGCGAGAAGCCATCAATGATCAAGTTTCAGAAGATCAGAGAGAAGATAGAGTCATGGAGATGGGAGATCACACCTACTTATTCTGAGATTTTAGAAGAGGGGAAGAAGTGGGCTAAGTATTGTGAAGCATACATGGCAGGCCAGGCATATGGCAAGTCACAAGTAGCTCTGAAAAATATATTTTGTGTTAATTTGAACAACCAAACCTGTGACTGTAGAAGGTGGGACATGACAGTTGTCCCCTGCAGTCATGCCATTGCTGCAATGCACAAAGTGAAGATACATCCTGAAGACTATGTGAATGCTTTCTTCAAGAAACCCATGTATTGTGAAACATATAAGCACATAATATTCCCTATGCCAGGTCCTGACCATTGGCCTCATACACCTGGTGATGATATTTCTCCACCTGTTTTTAGAGAAAAGAAAGGTAAAAAACAAACTACCAGGAGGAAAGGCATGTTTGAGGTGCCAACTAAAAAGCATACTTCTAGGATTGGTACAGTGACATGCAGCAACTGCAAGAAGCAAGGGCACAGGTTCAACAACTGTGATGACCCATTGAAACCCAAGTTCCAGATGAGGATGAACAAGCACCAGGTAGGTCCTTTAGTTCCATTCATTGCATTGTTACATTCATTTCATTTGTAGGAAAATAGAGCTAACTAATCTTCTTATGTGGATAAATAGAGCTAACTACTCTGAGGCTGGTTCTTCAATGGCTGCAACTGCACAAAGGCCACCAAGGGTACATGCTGCCTCTGCACCTGCACCAACAGCTCCTCCAACAACAAATGAGTCAACACAGACAGCTTGTAGGTCAAGGAAGATGGTTGCTTCCACATCAGTAGCAGCACCAGGTACAACATCAACCTCCAAGAAGAGGAGGACCAACATTGAGGCTACAACAGCAGCACCACCTCCTCTCAAGAAGAGCAGGACCAACACCTCTTCAGCAACACCAGTACCACCTCCCAAGAAGAAGAGCACAACTATTTCTTCAACAAAAAATACCACTAGGTCATCAAGGTCTTCTCCAGCAAAGAACACTAGGTCAACTTCTGCCAATAGAGCTAGCAATGGATCTTTCATTTCTCCTATACAATCTGCTAGCAGTGCTGTGCAGGATGGGTCAAAGAGGGTCAGGAAGCCATCTGGGAGGCTGAAAGATTACTTTTATGCAAGTGGTAACTAGCTGAAGTGGTTGAACTCCTCTGTTATCCTAGGTTATGTATGCAAGTGAACTGTTGGATTTGATTTGGTTTGTAGTAACACTGCTTCACTAAGTACTTGATACTGTTGGATTTGATTTGGTTTGTAATATGATATTGTATGTGGATTGAGCACTAGGTTGTCTGCAACTTCAATTTATTTGCATCTTCACAACATTTAGCATAGATTGATATATACAGTCACTGAACAAATGGTGCCAATTCAGAGAAATTGATGGTGCTGATTGAGAGAAATTGAGATGTACATAGTCACTGACCAGATACATTGATTCAGAAACATCCAAACGTTACATAGATAGAAAGATAGTCATCAAAATCTTACAAATACTACCACAACTCTCTCTCAGATACACTTACAGATAGAAAGATAGATAGATAGGTAGATACATAGATTCATCAGTCATAACGCTCGAAGAAACGAACCCACTTGGCCCTAGTAGCTGGATGGGGAGCCATGACTGCCCTCATCCTTGCCCAGCTAATGATCTGCATGAACGTCCTTCCCCTGCCACTAGTGAAAAGCAGCTCCAGGTCTTCATCATTGCATTTCTCCACTACCGTGTCAGAGAGTCGGCGGTTGAACTCCTGTTGCTGCTCATCCTGGGCCGCCTCAAGTGCCCTATGCCTGCGCCTCCTCCTCCTCTGTGTTGCTGCTGCCCTAACCTCCACAGCCTCCCCTCCTCCTCAGTGACATCTCCCATGTCAGGATCCATCTCTAGGGTTTCTTTTGGGTGGCGGCTGGTGGAGTGACCGGGAAAGGGTGGGGGTGGGGAGGGATTTATATTGACAGATGGGGTTGGGTTTTAGTAGGCATAGGGTTGCATTTGGTCAGAGACTAGTGGGCCACTAAGCCCAATTACCCACACAAATGATATATGTAGGCTAGCACATAAGATAGAAGATCAATTTGAACACTTAATAGCATAGAAGATCCATTTCCACTACTTAGTAGCATAGGAGATCCATTACAACACTTAATACCATAGGAGATCCATTACTACTTACTTAAGAACATAGAAAATAAGGTTCTTCCATAAGAAACTAAAATTCAAATGCATGGCCAAACACTAGGTTAACTTCACATTCCCCCAAAATGTACACCCATTTAATCACTTCAGACTGTTAGGACACATCCTTACATATAGGCCTTGGATGTACTTACTTCACCAACATATCACAAGAACTTCATGACTCAAGGATGGCCTTGATTTGCTCTAACTTCTCCTTGCTGCCATACCCATCTTTCAGCAGCTCAACAACAACTAGCTCAAGCTTTGCCTTCTCCTTCTTAAGAACATCTCTGTCAAGTTTAACATCCTTCATAGCCTTCCTGGTGTTCTTGATGATATCAGCTTGGCTCTGCAAAATGCACCTCTGCTCTTTTGCAAGTTTGAGCTTTTCCATCTCCACCTCCAACCTAGCTTTCTCCTCTACCTCCTTCTTCTTCTTCTCAAGTTCTTCCTCATCCACTTGTTTCTGGTTCACCTTGTCCACCCTACCATCCTGCCAACCAAACATCTTGGATACATCATCAACAAGCTTGGTGTACTCAATACAATGCTTGTCATTTTCAGCCTTAAGCTTGGCCAACTCCCTTTCATGTTCACCTTAAGCTTGGCCAACTCCTTCTCAACCTTCTCCTTGTCAAGTACCCTTCCACATTTCTGCTCATGGAACATTTCCCATGGCTTGGACAGACCTATCTGAAGAACAGGAGGCCAAGGCCCATCAACTCACTCTACAACACCACAATTCACACCATTTTCCTGCATTTGTAAATGTGATAAGTTATTATAAGTGGACTAGTAGCTTATTTCAATTCCATGATTAACTTGATAAACTTGATATTTTATACCAATGAATAACATAAATGAGATATGATAAGTTATTACAATGCCATGTTTAAGTTTCCAAAGTAACAAAAGTACATAAGTGACTGTCATATCAAACAAACTGCTGCATCATGTCAAACATCAGTGAACATCCATAGCAGAAAACTTAATTGGCATCTAACCTGGACTGGGCAGCCATAGAAACGCCTTCCTGTTACAATGTCTTCAAAAGCAACACGCTTAATAGGCATCATTTGGGGCAGAATGCACTTGGGTTGAGCAAGCTCAAGTTGGCCACAGAAAAGGGGCTCCACAATGGTGTCTGGTTCCTTCTGCAACCAAAATAACCAACAGAACACTAGTTTCAATCTGCAGTCAATACCACAATCAACTTGCACTGTTCATTAACCATGGACACTCAAAAATCCCCAAATCAGCATGAACCCTAACATTGTACAGAGATGAACCCTAGGTTACCTCAATCCTACAATCAAACCCCACCCTCACAAATCAAGAACAATATCATAGAGACAACAACAACACTACACTTGGCAAGATCCATGGATGTAGCCTAGGCCTACTAGCACCTAACCCTAACCCTAACCCTAGGTGGCAAAGAAAAACTTACCATAAGTCCCATGTCCATGCTGAGGACCTCGCACTCCTCCTCCGAGCTCGTTTCCTCATCGTTCGAGGAAGGCATGGCGGCAAGGAGGTCGACGGCGACCGGCCTCGAAGACGGTGAGCGGCGGCGAGCTCGTGCTGGAGCAGGGGAGAGAGAGCAGGAGAGAGTGAGCGAGCGGGTGCGCCGACCGACCGAAGGGGTATTTACCCCAGTTCCGACCGGGCCGATCGGCTAACGGCCGTCAACTGCTTCGCCGTGAGCGCGCGTGGCAAGGTGACCTAACAGGTGGGCCCAATCTGTCAGGAAAACGGTTAAATCGCTAGTCACTGCGGGTTTGGATTTTTTTAAACAACCACCCACTCGTTTGGTAGTTTTCTGAGAAAAATTAAAAAGTGGTAGTATTTTGAAACCCTAACCTGTAAACTAGTAGTTTTACGTTATTTATGTTGTAAGTGCTTTGTACCAAAAAAAAATAGAGTCAATTACACCACTGGTACTAAAATTTGACACAAAAAATCATTTTAGTGCCAAAACTTGTGGCATACATTGAACTGGTGTTGCAACTTGGGTTTGATGTACATATACGGTGCACAAGACGTTTGTATACAACATGGTGCTGATTTGGCATGTTATTTTTGTGGACAACATGTTCTGATTTGGCCTGTTATTTTGTGGAAAACGCCTCAGATTTTTTTTCTTTTCAAAAAAACCCATGACATGAGTCGGTCCATCTACCAGCGACCCAGAATTTATGTAAATAAAAATGACTGTCATGGGATATTGAACACGAGACCCGCCGCGTGGATGGTCAGTGCCTCACCAACGAAACGAGAAACTTTTGTTGTGCACAATCGATACGTACTGTATATATCCTCAGACCTTAAGTGGGCTGGGCAGACCTACGGCCCCCTTTTGCACTGTTATTAAAAAAAATGGAAAATTATATGCAAATTACAATCATGTGTTATATATAATATAAATTGAATTTTTTAACACTATTGAATAGTACATAATTATTTTCTTAAAAGCATGACGATTTTGAAATGTTTACTTATATATTACTCCCTCCGTCACTAGTGTTAAAAAACGTCTTACATTATAGGACGGAGGGGGTATTATTTACTAAATATGTAGAAAACTATACAATTACTTTGAAATGTTTATAAAACTTGAAAACTATTGCATGCACAATTTTGAAATTTATAATTTACGTATATGGATAAAATTTTAAATCATACGTTAATAATTGTATGATGTATTATTATTATTTATACATATATAATATTTGTAGCATAAGATTACAATCTACATGTATTTTATAAGTTTCTGAAAAGAAAATAACGCTGTTGGGTGGGGTAGTGACGTGCACATGATGACTACATGTTGCTAGTTTAAATCCGCCACAACTATTTTTACATTATATGAATATATGTTTTTTAAAGCATGAGCCCTTTTATTGACTACATGAGTATTTTTTTAAACTGTGAATAGTTTTAAATTTATGTAAGCATTCATTAAAACATATAGAAAAATTATGAAATCATGAAGCCTTTTATATACTACATTAATATATATTTTCAAATTGTGAACATTTGTAAACTTATGTAAGCATTTATTAAAATCTAGAAATGAAAATTTAAAAGCATGAACACTTTTATATACTTCATTGATATTTTTTAGATGTGAACATTTTTAACATATGTAAGCATTTATTAGAATATATAGAAGAAGAAATAAGTTCTTAAAGCGTAAGCACTTTATATATTACACTAATATGCTTGATGAAATAAATTATATATATTATATATATAACACAAGATTATAATTTACATATAATTTATAAGTTTTTGTAAAAAAAATATAACAATGCAAAAGGGGCACAGGGTCTCCAGCCCGCTTAATTCTGAAATGATATATAGAGAGCGTATCGACCTTGAACAGTAAACTCTTTTTGATTCGTTGGTTAGGCACATGCCCCGACATTCGCAGGTCACGGGTTCGAATCACACGGCCAGCATTTTTGCACATTATTTGTGGGGTTGCAGGCAGATGGAAGAAAAAATTTCCGAGGGGTTTTCTATAAAAATGATAGGCCACACGTCCCATCTCTTTCATTAAGTGGCTGACATCGGGTCCCACGCGATGTGGCACGCCTAGTCAGCAAATTATTTGTATACAAAACATGATTTGCATCGTATATGCACATCAAAGCCAATATTGCATCAGCTCAATGTATGCCACAAGTTTTGGCACTAAAGCGATTTTTTATGCCAAGTTTTAACATCAATGATGTAATTGACTCAAAAATATACTATTGTGTAAGTGTTGCATGTATATCTTTTTGTAAATGCATCAAAACTTACAACAGACTACTCGTCCACGGAAAGGTTGGGCACAACCTTTTCCCCAAAAAATGTACTGTTTGCCGCAAGAGCATCTCCAATAGCACGTCTAAACGGACGTGCATACCCGTTTTAGACTATATGGCTGCAAAACTGGCGTTCAGGAGCTCGTCTAAACCGACGTGGATATTTACACATCGTCCAAACCAGCATCGACAACGTCCATAGATAGACGATGTGAAGGCGTCGTCCAAAGCACGAGCGAAGGCCAGGTTCCTCCTTCCCGCTGAGACCAGGAAGAGGCGCGCGCAACCATCGTCAGCTTGCCGCCGTCAGGTACGCCCTTTTTGTTACCGGAGACAGAGAAAGAGAAGGGGAGGGGACCCCGCGGGGTCGGGCTGGATCCACCCGCTGCTCGGGCTGGATCCGCGCTCGGGGAGGACCACTGCCGCCGCTGCGCTCGGGGAGGGCCGCCGCGCTCGGAGATGACCGCCGCCGCCGCGCTAGGGTAGGGCCGCCGCCGCCGCTGCGCTCGGAGATGACCGCCGCCGCCGCGCTAGGGTAGGGCCGCCGCCGCCGCTGCGCTCGGGGATGGCCGCCGCCGCGGCGCTCGGGGTCGGGGCTGGCTCTGGGTCGAGGGGAGCGCTCGGGGATGGCCGCCGCCGCCGCCGCGCTCGGGGATGGTGGCCGCCGCCGCGCTCGGGGAGAGCCGCCGCCGCGGCGCTCGGGGTCACAGGGAGCGCTCGGGGTCG
>LR738712.1:841085396-841130497 GCA_902687465.1 Secale cereale | reverse complement strand
CTCGGGGAGAGCCACCACCGCGGCGCTCGGGGTCGCAGGGAGCGCTCGGGGTCGAGGCTGGCTCTGGGTCGAGGGGAGCGCTCGGGGATGGCCGCCGCCGCCGCCGCGCTCGGGGATGGTGGCCGCCGCCGCGCTCGGGGAGAGCCGCCGCCGCGGCGCTCGGGGTCGCAGGGAGCTCTCGGGGTCGAGGGGAGCGCTCGGGGTTGGGGCTGGCTCTGGACTGTCGCTAGATGCTCGGGGTCGGGGTCTCTGTCGCTATATATGTTCATGGTAGTTAACTGAATATATGTTCAGTTATACTACTGTTGCTACTGCTATTTATACAGAGAATTTTCTTTGATATTGATGCTGCTAGGTAGGTTATATGATGTTGTGCTATATGAAACTTGTGTCGAATTTTTCACAGATGGAAGGCGGCGAGAGTTTCCTGGGCATGTTGAACTTTGGTGTCTCAACACAAGTGCCGGATAGTCCAGTTGGAGAGCAAGAGTCGCCCATGGCAGCATCTACAACTGTGAAAGGAAAATCCACCAAGGGGAAGAATTGGTCTATTGAAGAGGATGATCTGTTGGTGGCAGCATGGGTGCACACTAGTTTGGATGCTTTGATAGGAACTGATCAAACATCAAATTATTATTGGGGTAGGATTTATGACTACTACAGCACGCGCAAAAAAATGTCATGGCCGGTGCATGTTCAAAATGCACTCAACTGTCGTTGGACCACTATTAATGAACAAGTGAGCAAGTTTTATGGATACTATCAGCAAATACTTAATAGAAACCAAAGAGGAGTGACTATTGCTCAGCAGGTATGGAATGATATTTGAGAGAGGAGAGGGATGGTATATATAGGCCAGCAATAGAGCCGTTGGAATAGAGCTGTTGCAATAGAGCCGTTGGAATAGAGGTGTTGGAAAAGTAGCCATTGAAAATATAGCCGTTTGGAAAGTGCCCATTGAAAAAATAGCAGTTGACACTGCAATAATAAATCGTTGAATTATTGTTAAGATGATATTTGAATTGGTAGTTACAAATTAATATTAAAATATAGGAGAGAAAATATAGACGTTCTATATATACACATTTTACTGCAAAACTGAATGTGTATATGAGGGAATTTTTTTAACGAAATATGTATGTGACACACGTGTGGTGGATTGTAAAAACGAACATACGACTTGAGAACGATTCGATTGTGATCAGCGGCTGCTAGCGATCTGCACGAGAGAAGGAAAACCGACACGAGGCTTATCTCCTCGCTCGCGCCCATTTCCTCGCTAGCTCCGCCGTCGCCACACACCCATCTCCTCCCATCCTCCCGGCGTCGTCCCACCGCCATCTCCTCTCCTCCTCCGGGCGACGTCCCGCCCCCATCTCCTCCCCGGCTTCTGCCGCGATGGCTGATCCGGTGCACACCCGCCGTCAGGCTCCTGTTGCACGGCCGCCGCGTCCATGCCCACTGTCGTTGCTCTCTATCCCCAACCTCCCACCATCTCCCTGACTCTGCAAGTCATCGCCGGGCCTACCCCGCGCGTCGTGTGCCTCCGCCACCCCATCCCGTCGCGTCTCCCCACACCGCCACCTCTGATCACCGCCGCCGCTCATTAAATGGAAGGTCCACTGTCGCTGCTTCTGGTGAGTGCCTCCTTTGACCGTTCTGACGAAAGTTTCCGCTGGCGCAATCATCCTCTTTTCTCTCTCAATTTTGTTCAAACAATATAGCATGGGATCAATTACTATGGAAAATGAAAAATTCCTTCTCTGAAGTCCTAATTTGATGGAGAGAAGCCTTCAAAAATTCCAAATTGTCATCTATTTTTGTTGACTATGAGTGCCCTCAACTTGTTTGTAATTATACCTATGAGACTGAATAAATTCCTTTCAATTGTATGCGTATGTGACAGGTTCCTGATCATGGTGTCGTAACTGCGCTCATCCTCTATCAGGTCCATCAGAACTGAAGTGTGTTGCTCCATTCGGTTGTTATTCTTAAATTACGTGATATGTGGTAATCGATTGTACATCACCAATGGCACGTACACGTACTGTTTCAGCTACATATCGTGAAAGGGCCTCAAGACCTTCCGAGAGCTGCACAAACATGACGTCATCTATCTTGAGGCTGACCATTCAGGTACTTACGTTTTCCTCAGTTTTTGGCCTTGGGACCAGTTGGCATGATGAGTATTTTTTTCAGAAGAAGTATAAAGTATGAAACTTATGCATCTCGGGCCTTATAACTTACACTTATGTCAGCTTGGTCACTTCTAATTGGTTAGCATGATATCAATCACTTTGCTAACCAGTCTAACTCATTTTATTTTCAGCAGTAATTCAATTGCTTCCACCTGATAATTCATATTGATTTAGCTTGATAAATTATATCGTGCTAGCATTTTAACTCGAACCGCTTTGAATACTTATTCTTTTTTACTTTTAGCCAGGTAACTTATGAAACTTCAGCCTGATAACTTGTGATGTATCAAAATGTTTAACTCTAACTGGTTTGAACACTCATGTTTTACTTCATCTTGATGACTTATGCGGCTTGAACCTGATAATTTATGGTATGTCGGCCTGAATAAATCCTAGTGTGTCAACATGGTAAGAATCACTTCGTTAGCCTATTTAACTCATTCTATTTTTTTCAACATGGTAACTTAAACAATTTCTGAGTGATAATTCATATGGTTTTAGCCTGATAATTTATATCGTGTTAGCATTTTAGACTGATAATTTCTGACTTCATTTTAGCATGATAATTTATGATGTGTCAGCACAATAATTTGTATTTGTTTCTGCCGATAACTTGTACTGTTTCGACCTAATAAACCACATTTCTCTTTATCTTATCAGAGGGTAGAGAGCCTCATGAACAAGGGCTTCTCCAGCCGTCGGACAGCCATCTCCCAGTATTCCTTCGTGATCGTCGTACTCGCTCTGAGTCACTCAACCTCAAGGTGGCCATCGGCGCCACCAAGCTTGCCAGCACGCTCGTCTCGCTCGACGGCGCCATGGTGCTGACCTTCTACATAGGTGTGGCCTCCAGCTTCCTCTAGGTCGTCGTGCAGCATCGCCGGCTAGACCATCTCCAGCAAGTTCCAGATCAGCAGTTTCCTGTACTCCGTAAGAAACCAACCAATCATCGTGCTTTTGAATTGCATGCTACATTATGCACAACATGGCTTGCCGCTAGTCGGCTATGATTGATTTTACCTGAATTCAGGTTGTGGTCGCGTCCGACATGTCCTTCGTGATGATGCAATCCTTCGTGATGCTAACATGGTGCATCGACCCAGGACCTAGCCTGGTCAATGGGAAATTCTAACAGCACTAACCAGGTCAGCTACATCATGCTTGTGCTAAGATTCACCAATCCATGTGGTTGTTCATTCATGAAACTAGTGACTCAAAAAAAACATCCTGGAAGACCCAACACTCAGGTCATCGACCCGTAGATAACTCGTTCCACCCTAGTTATTGTTCATTATATGACAACTAAAACCGTTATTGTTGCAAGAAGTTTTCTTACATGATGACCTAAGGGGCTGCTAACTTACCCGAGCCTGGTAACTTTTGACCGGGAGATAAAAGGTGCTGGAACACACCTCGATAATTCCCGTGAAAATATCATGGTAATTTACGCACCGCATGACTGGTAAGTTATGTACCCCGTGCCCTGTTAACTTCGACCCGGGGATTTTTTTTTTGAACATACCCTGATAACTTCTGCCTAAATAGCATGGTAATTTAACACACCACAGAGATGGTAACTTCAGTATCTAGTGCATGGAGAGAAGATCACGGAACACATTTTTTTGCCGCCCATAATTTCAGTGTAAACAACATGATAATTTACGTAATGCAGGCGTGATAACTTAGGTACCAACAACACGGTAACTTTGTCACTTGTGGAAGTATGCCGTTGAAAAACATATCGATGTAACTTATGTGTAAATAGAATGGTAATATATGAACAGTAGGCGTGATAACTTACATTCAAAACACTGTGGTAACTTTTAACCCGAGGAAAAAAAGTTGTTGAAACATACCCGAGTAATTGTTTTGCAAATATATGAACCGCATACCCGATAACTTACATACAAACATTGCGGTAACTTTGAACAGAGTGAAAAAAGTTGTTGAAGAAGATATCTTGGATAACTTACATAAAAATAGCATGGTAATATATGAGCAACATACTTGATAACTTAGGTACAAACACCACGATAACTCTGTCCAAGGAGGGGAACAAGCTGTTAAAAAACAGTCCCAGAAACTTATGTGAAAATAGCACGGTAATACGAACCGATACCCGATAACATACATACAAACACCGCGGTAACTTTGAGCAGTGGAAAAAAGTTGTTGAATATATACCCTCGGTAGCTTTTGTGAAAATAACATGGTAATATATGAACCACATACCTGATAACTTAGGTACAAATACCACGGTAAATTTGACCAAGAAGGAGTGAAGAGGACGCCTTGGTTTGTGAACCGCGTGAAACGTGTAGAAAAAATGATAGAACTAGAGCGCATTGTTCTAAAACATGTACAAGTGAGGCTGCCGTTCGAATTTTCAGTTACTAATCACTGTTTTTTTGTTTATTCTCATCCCAGGAAGATACAAGCATGTAAGTTGTACTCCCTCCATTTTTATATACAAGGCCACAAACTCAAATTACACGTACCAATGTAAAATTTAATGCCTGCTTTGCAAGTCAGGTTTTCTTTTCGTTTACTGGGATCATTAATACCACACATCCATGCAAGAACTCTGAATGGAGGAAGTAGCTGATTGTCATTATGACTACATGCATGCAACTATTAAAGAGGTTGCTACTACGAGAAAATATCATTAATTTTGCCTCGATTACTGTTGGTAGCCTTGTATAGATGCAAAACGTATATTCCATAGTGGCCTTGTATATAAAAATGGAGTGAGTATTTAATTAGTTAAGTGGGCTAGTGTAGCTGGATGTTACAGCTTAGTTTTGTATGGAGGGTATGGGTTCGAATCCCCTCAACGTCATTTTTTTCGTATTTTAAACTACAGGCTCGAAAAAAAACTGGAGAAGATGGGATCGAAGGAGGGCGGTCGCTTGAAAGGAGGGCGGGTCGAAGGAAGAGGATGGTGTGGCACTTTTAGCAATCTGGCACACGTGTGCCAAATACCAGAGTCCTTTTTTTAAACCATTGTTTATATGAATATATAGACATCCAAATTTACGCATGGCGTTGGAGATGCTCTAAAACAACCCCAGATCTCCTATATGGACCGAGCCGGGTCAGCTCATAATCGAAAGGGTCCACCCTGCATTTACACCCGGCCGGCCGGCCGGCTCCTCCCAGGAAGCTTCCTCCGACGACAAGCGCTGCACGACCGGGCCCCTCCGCCGTCCCAGCCCCGTCACATCATCCCGTGGCCCGTGCCCTGCCCAGGCTCAGCCCAGAGCTCACTCGTCCCCTCGTGTGTACAGCCACCACGGGTGCCGAGTGCCGACCGGCCGTCCAGCTCCAAATATCTCCTCCCCACCCCCGCGCAGCTTCCCGGAAGCTTCTCCCCCGAGACGGGCATGGGGTCGCCGTCATCATCCCCTCGACCGCACCGTCCTATCCATCCACCATGATCCGTCCTCGCCTCCCTCCCCGCTTTATACAAGAGGCCAGCCCGCGCTCGGCTTCTTGCGCCCCGTCGACGCAGATACAGCGACAGCGACGGTTCTTCGTCGATCGGGCATGGCGGACGACGGCGCGGGCGCGTACGAGGACCTGCTGCCGGTGATGGCGGGCCGGCTGGGCACGGCGGGGCTGCTGGCGGAGCTGCGGGCGGGGTTCCGGCTGCTGGCCGACCCGGCGCGGGGCGCCATCACGGCCGGGAGCCTGCGCCGCAGCGCGGGGGCCGTGCTGGGCGTGGCGGGGATGTCGGACGAGGAGGCGCGGGCGATGGTCCGCGAGGGCGACCACGACGGCGACGGCGCGCTCAGCGAGCGCGAGTTCTGCGTGCTCATGGTCCGGCTCAGCCCCGGCATCATGGCCGACGCCGAGGGCTGGCTCGAGGAGGCCATCGCCGACGAGCTGCTCCCGCCGCCGCCCGCGCCGGCCGCCTGAGCTGTTACCTGCATAGCTAGCCGTCTTGATTGTTATGTGCCACTACTTGCATCGCTACGGACTCTGTATGTTTGTTGTGTCGCCGCCGTTGTTCGAGTGTTGGTAGCACACGGACGGTGATGTTTGTGGTATCACCGCCGTGTAGCCGCCGACGAGCTTTGCTTTATTTTATTGATTAAATTTAGCTCCTCGTGCATGGACTTTTTAGTTCAGCCAGCAATCCTGGCTTGATCGTGGTCGCACTTGCCTTTGATCTTGGTTTCTCAACATTCCAATCTGGGGTCGAAGCGTGCAAACTTGGTTCCAAACAGAGTGGCTGATATCATACAGGGGCATGTGTGTGATCTTACTTTTCCAAGAGCCTTTCGGCCTCTGCTCATGTAACAGAGCAAGCTGCTTCTGTGTATACAAGTTTTCCAGGTCGTTCAGGAGCTGACAAAAATAATACACAACCCTGGGATCTGGGAAATCATGACGTTCTCTCAATGGGGTTGTTGAATCTTCTAACGGTTTGGCTTTTACTGGTCCCATTGCTTAGCTTGTACTGTACTCTATTAGACCATCTCTAACCAATATCATAAAATGTTGTAGACGAAGACGAGTAAATTTTTACTTTTTCTTCTGTTAACTAGATCTAGGACCAGTTCTTTTGGCAGCTTAAACAATGAGTCGCTTCCTCCTTAGCTTATCTCATAAGTCGTCACTCTTATTCATTAGAGTTTCTAAACTAATTATAGGGTAACTAATTTAGAAGTCTCAACAAACACAAGAAGTGGCTTAGTTTTTAAGCTGGGGAAAGACATCTCATTTTTTTAAGCCACCCAAAATAACTAGCCCCTAGCCAATCCTCTAAAAGCTTTGAAGGAGTAAAAATTATCTACCTCGGCTGCCCCCACTATTATTTTTACTCGGCGAGCAACCCAATCCTTGCAGCACCGCTCGATTAGCGAGCGATGTTGTTATACACAACGTCGTGCTGGTCATAGAACGGATCAACGCGCCTACAAGGTGTAGAGGTCGGTCTACTACGTTTTTTAGGTGTTATCCCTGTGTAGAACGAGGTACCCTCTTTACCAGAAGATCACATACACCGTTTTTTTTGGCATCTCGAAAGCTCCGACACTATTTCCAGGAATGCCTTACTCTGTCTTCTCAAGTTCCCCTTGGTGACATCCTTAATAACCAGGATGCCATAGGCTGTGTTTGTTTCAGCTTTTGGAGCAGTTTTAGGATTGAAAAAAGCTGAAGCTGAAACAAACAGGTTATTTAGAACAGCTGTGGAACCACAACCCAAAACTGTTTCGGGAGATTTTCAGTGTAACAGCCTAAAGCTGGTCTCGGTGTACTTTTGGGCCAAAACTGTTTCCCTAGCTCCTCTATCTTTGGCGTTTGGTCATAATTATGTCGTAAATGCCACCGTAGGCATGACATATCTCTACGTTCGCCCCCCTCCTCCTGAAACATAGCGTTTTCACCAGCTCACAGTCGTTTCCACAGCTGCGTTGCCAAACAGCTAACCTTCACTACAGCTGTTTCCTCAGCACAGCAGTTTTGCCAGCACAGCAAGTCCACAGCTGAAACTGCTGAAACCGAAGCTCAAACAAACACAGCCAATATGGGTAGAGAGAGTAGGTGGGTGATGTTTGTGTGCCTGTGGCACGAGGACGAGGGGGATCAAAATAGGCAAGCTGCACGTCACCACACCACGTACACCGGTCTCTTCTTCGTACAACGGTCTTCCCGCGCGCGCGCATACACATGACATGCATGCACACACGTACTCCTACGTAGGTGAGCTCCCACTCCACTCCACTGCGCGAGAACGAGATGAATGTTGATACATTTTTTTCTATAAGTTTGGTCAAGGAAAAAGTCCAAAACAAACCTTAAATTTATAGACCAAAGCTAAACCAAACCCTGATCTCGCAATCCTTGAAATCAGCACACCAAACTCTCTAATCCCGGTCTATTTTAAACCTTGAGAGGACTTCGCCGGTATTTGCTGAATTGGGCCGGCCCAGTAGCGCAATCGCTCACACGCGCGCACTAATTCAATTTTTCTTAGTTTTTTCTTTTACGTTTTCATTTCTTTTTTCATTTTTTCACATGTCTAATTTTACTCAGTATCTAATGTACATTGTTAACGCATACATTACAAATTTGATAAATTTTTTATATTTTCAAATATATTATGGACATTTTCAAATTAAATGTTTTCAAAACTCTTTTGAATACATGGTAATATTTTTGCAAATAGACATTTTATTTTTTCTTAAAGACAATAATCATTTTATAAAACTACACGAACACTCTTGTACATGGATCAACATTTTTAAATTTGCATACACTTTTTCCAAACACATGTCACGTATATTCTGTTAAGGTTATGACACTTTTTTTACAACATGCCAACATTTTTTACATTGTACACAAAGTGTTCGCACTTTAAAATTTTGTTCAGGTTTCAGAAAAAAAATATGTTTCAAAAAGTGTTTGCACTTTAAAATTTTGTTCTGGTTTAAAAAATGTTTCAAAAGGTGTTCTCTTTTTGAAAGTTGTTGTTTGTAAAAGTATTTGAATTTTTTAAAACTTACTTTATAAAATGTTAGAAGATTTTAGAAATAAATACGTTTTCAATACTTGTTTGCCCCTAAAAAAAGTTTTCAAAGTTCGACGCGTTGGTTTCTAATTAAATATTTTCGGCCTCTTATTATGGAAGTCATAGTCGTCTGATGTTGTAGCTAGTGAAATCAGGTTAACCATGCCAGGTCCCAAGTTCGACTCCACAGCATTTTTTTCTCTTTTGGAATTATTACATCGCGCGTTAAGAAAAAGAAAGAAAGAACTTTTACGGCTCGTGATAAGAAAAAACATTATTTACGAAATAATATACGTAATTCCAAAAACGTTATTAAAAATGTGACACAATTCTGAAAATCCAAAACATTTTTCATAGCATGTGAAAAACGGTTGGAATTCTGAATATTTTTGACAACTGTGATTTTTTTTAAATGTGAATAGAATTTAAGAATTCCAAATGTAAAAATAAAACACAAAATGAATTGAATTCGTGCCAAAAAAAATATATAACACGAACATTTTTTAGCGTCTGAACAATTTTGGAAATGTGCGAACATTTTTTAATCTTCACGAATTCTTGTTGTGCTATGGTGGGCCGGCCCAAATTCTTGTCCATGAGAGTAGCTGGTTATCCCGGCCGGGATTGTAGGATTCGCGGTGTGCCAAACAGCTCTAGGGTCTAAAATAGACCGGGATTGCAAGTTCAGAGTGCCAATTTCCGGGATTCAAAGTTCAGGGTTTGATTTAGCTTTCGTCTATAACTTCAAGTTTTATTTTGGACTTTTTCCTTTGGTCAATGTATACGCATATACTTTGATTTTGGACAAAACTTATATGCAGACTTAAAAAAGGACCGGAGTTTTTATTTGGCCGCCGCCTTCTCCTCCTCTACAAAACACTAGGGTTTTCGCCTCCCGCCAACGCCGTCGTAGGTCTGCCTCCTCTCCGGTGGCCTTAGGCCCATGGGGACGCGGTGGATCTCGGCAAGGGTCGGCGGGAGGGTTCCGTTTTTAATCGTTTCTTTCAGTTTTGCTAGGGTTTATGTCCTGATCAGGAAGACGAGACGGCGGCGGCTCCTTGAAGATGGAATAAAGGTCTTCCCGCCTAGCCCCCGTTCCAGCGATGCGGCTAGCATCGTCGGTGGGCGTGTGGAGATGTGTCTCCGGCGGATCTATCTTTGGTGGATTTGCTCGGATCTCGTCGTTGTTCGTCTACGTTCGTGTGTCTTCGGATTTGATCTTTCTGATCTACGTTATTCTTCATCTGCGGCGGTTGCTGTTTTGGTGCGCTGGTCCTACGGGACCTTAGCACGACGACTTCCCGACTGTCTACTATAACAAGTTGTGCCCGACTCCGGCGATGGAGGGGCGATGACGGCGGCGCGCCTTCGGCTCGCTTTGGTGCTGGTAGTTGTCGCTAGGTGGTCTACGGATCTGGATGTAATTTCTATTATTTCTGGTATTCGTTGTACTGCCATGATTGAAGATGAATAGATCGGAAATTTTCTCGCAAAAAAAAAAGACCGGAGGGATGGGTTTTACCAAGGTCGACGACACCGGGTGTCCGCGCCTAGAGAAGGGAGTGAGCTCGTGTGTCTTCCATCTTCGGACGAGCAATGCTGCCGGTACGAGAAATTGACGTCCATAAAAATCAATGGACAAAACTGACAACCTGTTTTCCATCGTCTTTGTTTTCTGTAAAAATCAATGGACAAAATCAACAAACACAAACATTGCCCGGCTCTAGTGGCTCTCGCGTACGTGAGAGGCTCTAAGCCACTATCGCCCTCAAGAGGGCTATAATTAAGTCACAACATAATTCATGGCGCCAACCTTTTATGGCATCACAAATGCCTTGCATACCCAAAGACCCGATAGTGGATCAAGGGGGGTCACACGTGAAACACCGTATCCAAAGGGGGTTTAATCACGCTCCGACTGAAAGTGCTCACTATCATGATACTTCCAAATCTCTACTACTATTAAAAGAGCAAACATGAATTCTCCTACAGACACACCGCAAAGTACACACAGAAAAACCACGAACGTCAGATCAACCTGACTAAATCACATCCAACTGCTCACGTTACATCTGTGAGTTCAACGGTTGAGATGACATGTTCTGCCGGCAGACCTGCCCTCGCACGATCATGCCAGACAACCCAACAACCAACGATCGCTACATCCAGGAGCAAATTACGAGTGCTTTCCTTTTTTCCTTGATGGTGATTAACTGCTGACCCTGCATGCAAGGAAATCAATTAAAGACTGAGACATTAACGGAGCTAGCTATGCATGCAGCCCGTCCAAACATTGCTCAGATTTGTTTTAGATCCCCACACTGCCTTCCACTTGGGCTCCTGGGGCGAGGTCGCTTCCGGGCAAGCTCCTCGACGTCGCAGGAAAGTGTCGCACCGATCCCTAGAGATCCTCGCCGAAAGGTACGGCCCGCTGAGGACGCACCGGTTGGGCACGGTCGTCATTAACGTTGCCTCCTCCGCGACCACAACCTGGGATCGTCGCCGAACACATGCTGTCATCCAAGCGGCTTCACGGGGACGCGTTGCAGCCGCAGCTGCGGGACGATGTCCTCGGCATGCTCCGCCGCGTATCGGAGTTGGCGGCGTCCGGCCTGCCCGTGGAGGCCGGCCATCGTCTGCCACCCGGCGTTCGTGTCCATGATGGACCTGCAGTGCCGCGTCATTTTGTCGGCCGGCCTCAGCGAGGTGGCATCCCGCGTGTCGCACGACTTCGCGCGGGAGGCCGTGGCGCACTACCTCAGGCACAATGTCTCAGACTTCTTCCCTGCGCTCGCGGCAACCGTCGTCCGGCGCGGCTTTACCACACACTTGGCGGCCTCTATGGCGTGTGCAGCACCAACTAGAACAACGTCGGCGCCCTCAACGGCCCTGGACGGTGTTCGCCTCAATTTGCTGGACGCCCAACGCTTCAGTGCCCTCCCTGCATTAGGTCGTCTCGGGAGTGTCCCACGACGGCGCCCTGGACGGCTCTGTGTCCAATTCCTGATTCCTTCACCTATTTTTGTTTCTTTCTTGGATGTCCTGTGCCCGCACGACCATCTATTTCCTTCCCGCCCATAGTTGCCAGCACTAATGCTACTAAAATTCACGTGCGGAGTATTGTCTGATGGAGAACGAGGCACTTTATATTGTGGTGGAAGTTATATTTGACCAGTTGACCAAGGTATGTCCACAACCTCATGTGTAATATACACACATTGATAAGAATTCACTTTGATCACCATTGATAAGATGGTTGCTGCCAACACCATTGCGTATCAAAAGATTTCAGAATAGAAAAATATGGGCCATTTTAGCTCAAGCCGTAGCAAGATGAAGCTCCACCATGGTGGTGTAGACGTGAGTAAAATCTAAATCTCTGGACTTTTTCACTTTGACTCTGTGTACTTGTATATTCGCATCTGGTGCTTATTATTTTGTTCAAGCAAAGAAAGAGTTTGTCCTATTTATGTTTTTTGTACTAAATAAAGATACCAAGGAGATGACAAATAAATATATAATTAATTTTTCATGTTACTCCCAATGTGAGAAGAGAAGTAGTGTCATTCCTGATTATTTCTTCATCATTTTTGTGAGGGTACGGTGTGGTAATATTTGTTCTAAGCCATTGCTATTACTATACGGTTGGTTTTATCTGAAAAAGGGTCTTTAAAATTTAGTAAAAGTTCACAGTGAAAAATATAATTTTATATTTGGAGCAATCTTGAGCAAGATAATAAAGAACAGAAAAAAGTATGTGATCATGTAATCTAATCTAGATTTGGAAAACTTATGGACAACATATTGCATTGACTTTTTTTAGGGAGACGTGCGTTGCACGTACACACTAACTAGTACCCCCAAACGGTGGTAAGGCTCGCTGAATAAAAACCATCCACATCCTTTTCAAACGATTATGCATCCGAAGCAAAAAATAAATAAATAAAAGGACCAGTTTCCAAATGGGACACAAGTCGTTGTTAATTATTAGAGGGTAGGTTTACTATTGTGCACGCGGAGTACTAGTTTATCTTGCACGAGGGGGGACGTCACCACTTATAACGGTCGGCCGGTCGGAACGAGATGAGAACGAATGCGTAGTACGTGGTGCATGCATGAGTGAGTGAGGATTTAGTGCCAAGATTTGGCCGCACGCCACGTGCATGCATGCTGCTCGATTCAAACGGTGCCTACGTACGTGCGCGCGCGCGCGCCAAATCGCCGGGAGCCATGCATGCACGTACACAAGCTTAACCGCTTCTCCTTCTTGTTTCTACTCACAAAGGAAGTGCTCATCAGTCATCACGCTCGCGGAAGCCTTTCTAGCGCCGCCTCCTCCTCCTCCTCCTCCTCCACAAGAAGTTAGGGTTTTTGCCTTCCGCCGACTCCGCCGCAGGTCCGCCTCCTCTTCGGTGGCCTTAGGGCCATGGGGGCGCGGTGGATCTCGGCAAGGGTCGGCGGGAGGGCTCCGTTTTTAATCGTTTCTTTCAGTTTTGCTAGGGTTTGTGTCCTGCTCAGGAAGCGAGACGGCGGCGGCTCCCTGAAGATGGAATAAAGGTCTCCCCGCCTAGCCCACGTTCTGATGATGCGTCTAGCATCGTTGGTGGGCGTGTGGAGGTGTGTCTCCGGCGGATCTATCTTTGGTGGATTTGTTCGGATCTCGTCGTTGTTCGTCTACGTTCGTCTGTCTTCGGATTTGATCTTTCTGATCTACGTTAGTGTCTTTATTTTCTATTTCTTAATGAGGCCCACTAGAGATAGCTTGCATTGAAGAGAAAAACTAAATACAAATGCCTCAAACTACTTTTTGTCATGGGGTATCTATATCCATATGCCACCATTATACATGCCCTAAGTCACCACATAATTCATCGCGCCAACCTTTTATGGCATCACAAATGCCTTGCATACCAAAAGACCCGATACTGGTTCAAGGGGGGTCACATGTGAAACCGTATCCAAAGGGGGTTTAATCACCTTCCGACTGAAAGTGCTCACTATCATGACACTTCCAAATACCCCCAAACGGTGGTAAGGCTCGCAGAATAAAAACCATCCACATCCTTTTCAAACAATTATGCATCCGAAGCAAAAAAAAAAAAAACAGTTTCCAAATGGGACACACACAAGTCGTTGTTAATTATTAGAGGGGAGGAAGGAAGGAACATGGTTTAGTACTTCCTTCGTCCGGAAATACTCATCGAAGAAATGAATGTATCTAAATGTATTTTAGTTCTAGATACATTTATTTTTATCCATTTTTCCGATAAGTATTTTTGGACGAAGGGAGTATTGTGCACGCGGAGTAGTTTATCCGTATTGTACGGGTGGAGCCGTGGAGGTCGGTCGGAACGAGATGAGAATGAATGCGTAGTACGTGTTGCATGCATGAGTGAGTGCGGATTTAGTGCAAGATTTGGACGCACGCACGCCACATGCATGCATGCATGCTGCTCGATTCAAATGGTGCCTACGTACGTGTGCGCGCGCGCCAAATCGCCGGGAGCCATGCATGCACGTACACAAGCTTAACCGCTTCTCCTTCTTGTTCTACTCACAAAGGAAGTGCTCATCACATAGCATTACACCCGATCAAGAGTTTTTTTTTCTCTGCATTATACCATGTGTTTTAGTTTTGATTTGGTGGGTTCTATCGGGCTCGATGACACCATGCATCCGCGCCAGGAGAAGCCGGCACCGGGGCGAGCTCGTGTGTCTTCGGTCTTCGGATGAGCAATGCTGCCGGTACCCGAAATCGATGTCCGTGAAAACCAATGGGCAAAATCGACAACCCGTTTTTCATCGTCTTTGTTTCTTTCCTTTTTTTTAAACAAACTGGGTTGCCCATGTAGGATTTTTCGGTGACCGCCACTGAAGGGGAACAACAAGGTACTCCCTCCGTCCCAAAATACTTGTCGAAGAAATGGATAAAAATAAATGTATCTACAACTAAATTACATCTAGATACATCCATTTGTTCGACAAGTATTTCCGGACGGAGGGAGTATGAAACAGCGAGTGAGAGAGTGGGAACGGGGTTCAACTCACTGCATATCTATCAAACTATGGATGAACCCATGTCCAAACTCCTAGAGGTCGGCAATCCACAACCTTGGTACAAAACCTAATCAACAAACACAACATTGTCCGCCTCTAGTGGCTCTCGCGTATATACGTGAGAGGCTCTAAGCAACTATCACCGTCATCGCCCTCAAGAGAGCTATAAGTCACCACATATTTCATCACGCCAACCTTTTATGGCATCACAAATGCCTCGCATACCGAAAGACACGACGGTGGTTCAAGGGGGCGTCACACATGAAACATGGTATCCAAAAGGGCATGCACGAGCATTGATGGATTGATGGCTACAAGTGACATGGTTATGGAAATAAGGAGCAATGTTGGAGTTGGGGAGATAGGGTTTGGAGTTCACGTAAGTCACGACGAGTGGAATGAGAGGTGTTGATAAGGTACCATTAATTCCCGATCTCGCCTAACACAAACAAGTGGAATGGGAGGTGTTGATAAGGTTTTGCTTACTGCCGGTGTTACTCAAGATTTATCTGCTCGAGGCCTTACTTGAAAATTTCACATTATTATTTCTATTCGTTTACTTTTAAATTTAGGTCCAAAATTTTTAATTTCAAAATGAAGTAATAAATTGAACTATAAGTTGGCTTGGGACCACATATCATGTTTCAAATAGCATCCTGTAAAAACCTAGCATCAATCGATCCATTGTACGCCATGTTAAAACAGAGGGCGTGCACATACTTATCATTTTAGAGACATGTGCTACTTTTTCCTCCCGTTGTAACGAAGGTCTCAAAATGCTTATCATTTTAGAGACATGTGCTATTTTTAATCTCCCATTGTAGGAAGGTCTTAAAATGCTTATCATTTTAGAGACATGTGTTATTTTTTAATCTCCCGTTGTAGGAAGGTCTTGAAATGCTTACCATTATAGAGACGTGTGCTATTTTGTATCTTGTGTTGGTCATTTTTCTAGTCCTCACTCGTGCATGCAACACGTACTACCACACATTCATTCTCATCTCGTTCTGACCGACCGGGGGTTATACGTAGCTAGCGCAGTGGAGTGGGGTGGCGTGGCGTGGCGTGGGAGCTCACGTACGTACGTTTTTTCATGCATGTCACGTGGATCTCTACTTCTAATAGAGCAGTTGGTAGTCTCCCCCGGTCAATTTTCGTCCCACCTTTTCTGATTTTTTTTTGTCCTTCCTCCCACCTCCCAGTTCCAAAAAGACCAAAAAAAACCACGTTGGCGGCGCCTCCTGGTGCGTCCAAGTAGTTCCCTCGCACCCAAAAAAACGGATGAAAAAAAACCTACAAAATTTATTTAACCGACGAAAAAAGTTCCACTACTCGCACGCACGAGCGAGCAAGCAGCTAGGCGTCCCACGATCCCCAAGCCCCTCTCTTCTCCCTCACCCTCACGCCGCTCGCCCGCCCCCGATGCGGTCTTCTTCCATAGCGCCGCCCCATGCCACCGAGACGCTTGCCGGCTGCAACCTCCCCGATCCTTCTCTCCATTCGTTGCCGCCTAACACGCCGCCTCCCCACAGTCTCCACCAGCACTGCAACGGGCGTGGCCTCCGCACGCGCCGCGACACCCCTCCAGATCTGGCCGCCGTCAAGGTTGTATCCATAGGGCGTCTCACATGGAGGGCGTCTCGCATGGAGCTCCTCCCTCACACTTGTCGGCTCCAAGGAGCCCCGCCGCCATGCATGGTGGAGAGGAGCAGGGAGCTCCGCCGCCATGTAAGGTTATATCTATTGTTGCATCTTGTAATTATTAATTTGGAATAAATTATGCAATTGGCATTTATATATGATTTACTCTGTCTTTTTTGTAGACAAACCAAGTCTGCAACGTTTGAATATTATACTCAGTCCGTTGCTCGACTACTTATAGTCCTATTACTCTAGACTTATACTTGGTCAGTTGCCGTGTACATTATTCTAACATAAATGACACCATGTCTATGTGCAAGTCAGAAGGAGCTGACCATCTAAAAAGATGTCAAATTAGTGTGGTACATGCTTCAGTACTGCAAGTTGGAGTAGCAAGTAAGTATACATCAAAAGAAAGTACTGCTTTAGTACAACATGCTTCAGTACGGACCATCTAAAAAGATGTCTAATTAGTGTGCATGAATCATGTTAAAACCTGCAGTGCCTACCTGCGCATTGATACTCATACCTGAAGGTGATAAAAGTTGACATCTTGAGATTCAATTCTTTGATTTATGATGCTTAGCCATATGCACAATGAGAAATATATCCTTCTTACTAATCTCTGTTTTTCTAACTTGAAACTATTTCTTTGTTACTTGGTGTATGTGAAGTGCAATCATAGTCCTGTCACAAACTTGTTTGAGAAAGGAAAAAGACTGGCCTTTTGTGGGACCGAGGAAAGACCGGCTTATTTTATTTTAACACAACATAGCAAGCTCAATATATATCAGTTAGCACATGGCAGGATGCAGACTAGCTATGTTCATTTGTCAACATTTATATTTTCCATTGTGTAGTTGAAGCATGCATAGGAGCGTCCCAGTTATGATGTATAGTTCACAATGTTGATTTGGTAGTAGTTAAAAAATATATGTGATGTATATGTTAAAAGTTGTGCCTCATTCAATTCAGATAATTGATTTTCTGACTTTGCATATCGATAATTGAAAACGATGCACGACACACGTGTTAGTGAAATAGGCTTCAAAATATTCGAAAAAGTGGTGTCGAACTTGGGACCTGGCATGGTTAACCTGATTTCACTAGCTACAACATCAGACGACTATGACTTCCATAATAAGAGGCCGAAAATATTTAATTAGAAACCAACGCGTCGAACTTTGAAAACTTTTTTTAGGGGCAAACAAGTATTGAAAACGTATTTATTTCTGAAATCTTCTAACATTTTATAAAGTAAGTTTTAAAAAATTCAAATACTTTTACAAACAACAACTTTCAAAAAGAGAACACCTTTTGAAACATTTTTTAAACCAGAACAAAATTTTAAAGTGCAAACACTTTTTGAAACATATTTTTTTTCTGAAACCTGAACAAAATTTTAAAGTGCGAACACTTTGTGTACAATGTAAAAAATGTTGGCATGTTGTAAAAAAAGTGTCATAACCTTAACAGAATATACGTGACATGTGTTTGGAAAAAGTGTATGCAAATTTAAAAATGTTGATCCATGTACAAGAGTGTTCGTGTAGTTTTATAAAATGATTATTGTCTTTAAGAAAAAATAAAATGTCTATTTGCAAAAATATTACCATGTATTCAAAAGAGTTTTGAAAACATTTAATTTGAAAATGTCCATAATATATTTGAAAATATAAAAAATTTATCAAATTTGTAATGTATGCGTTAACAATGTACATTAGATACTGAGTAAAATTAGACATGTGAAAAAATGAAAAAAGAAATGAAAACGTAAAAGAAAAAACTAAGAAAAATTGAATTAGTGCGCGCGTGTGAGCGATTGCGCTACTGGGCCGGCCCAATTCAGCAAATACCGGCGAAGTCCTCTCAAGGTTTAAAATAGACCGGGATTAGAGAGTTTGGTGTGCTGATTTCAAGGATTGCGAGATCAGGGTTTGGTTTAGCTTTGGTCTATAAATTTAAGGTTTGTTTTGGACTTTTTCCTTGACCAAACTTATAGAAAAAAATGTATCAACATTCATCTCGTTCTCGCGCAGTGGAGTGGAGTGGGAGCTCACCTACGTAGGAGTACGTGTGTGCATGCATGTCATGTGTATGCGCGCGCGCGGGAAGACCGTTGTACGAAGAAGAGACCGGTGTACGTGGTGTGGTGACGTGCAGCTTGCCTATTTGTTTCAGCCAATGGCTGTGTTTGTTTGAGCTTCGGTTTCAGCAGTTTCAGCTGTGGACTTGCTGTGCTGGCAAAACTGCTGTGCTGAGGAAACAGCTGTAGTGAAGGTTAGCTGTTTGACAACGCAGCTGTGGAAACGACTGTGAGCTGGTGAAAACGCTATGTTTCAGGAGGAGGGGGGCGAACGTAGAGATATGTCATGCCTACGGTGGCATTTACGACATAATTATGACCAAACGCCAAAGATAGAGGAGCTAGGGAAACAGTTTTGGCCCAAAAGTACACCGAGACCAGCTTTAGGCTGTTACACTGAAAATCTCCCGAAACAGTTTTGGGTTGTGGTTCCACAGCTGTTCTAAATAACCTGTTTGTTTCAACTTCAGCTTTTTTCAATCCTAAAACTGCTCCAAAAGCTGAAACAAACACAGCCATTGCCCCTCCCTCCACCCATATAATTTCTTTAAGCATATATACACTACCTCCCTAGTACGCTCCCCCGACATGTCAACTCCCTAAACAAAACAATACTTCGTGGATTCTCACACGTGGTTATGGAGGTGGATTGCTTAGAGGTGCTGAATCTCTGGTCATCGCGCAACACTTCTCGTTCAATTGTTGCGCCTATCTTAAATGAAATTGGGGAGAAGGCAGAAAGTTTTATCTTAGATGGTAATTGCTTGGCCGATCTTTGTGCTAAGCAGGCTTGCACCTTGTTGGTGTCGGACTGTTGGCTAGATGAGTGCCCTTCCTTTCTTATTAGCAGCCTACAGACGGATTGTAATCGGATGTTATTAAAGCAATAAAACTCCCCATGTTCCCGGCAAAAAAAAACAAAACAATACTCGTACTAACCATGCTCCCTAAACACAACAATATAATACCCAACATTCTTCAGGGTGAAAACTCAACATCTTTTTAGCGACGGAACCAGTGTGTCAACGGGGCTCATACCGATGGTTAATGCGCCGAACACGACCAAGGGGTGGCCTGCTGGCAACGGTTTTTCTAGCGACGGAACCAGGGTGGCAGAGCCAGGGGCCGTCCACCCTTGCGTCACTGCTTACATCGCTAGCCTGGGGCAGTGGAGATAGAGAGATAGATAAACATGGATCTCTTGGGAGGGAGGTGTGACGACCCCGGCCCGACCGTGCACTAATCATACACGCAAATGTACACGATCAAGCCTAAGGACTCACGTGAAGGAATCACAGCACAACTCTAAAACATAAATAAATACATACAAGTCATATATTACAAGCCAGGGGCCTCGAGGGCTCGAATACATAACATGATGTCATACACATAGTCAGCGGAAGCGTTAGGTATCTGGGTACAGATACAACACAGCAGAAGATAGGCCTTTACAAAGGCGGGGCAAAATAAAAGCTACGATCGAAAAGGCGCAGGCCTCCTGCCTGGGACCTCCGATCCTACTCCTGGTCGTCGTCCGCCGGCTCCTCGTAGAAGTACTCGCCGGCTGGGTAGTAGTAGTAGCCAGCCTCGGGCTGGTAGTAGTAGTCGTCAACAGGGGCTGCGGGCACCATGGCTCCGTCGTCTGGTTTATCAAGCGGGTAGGACAAAAGAGGAAGCAAAGCAACCGTGAGTACTCATCCAAAGTACTCAGCAAGACTTACATCAGATCTATTCTAGCAATGCATTATTTTCAAAGGAGGCTTTATGTGGGTGGACTAGTCTGCAGAAAGCCAGAGTAGAGAAGGGAAAAGCCTAGTCCTGACGAAGACTAGCATCTTCAGGGTCTTGCAGCAATTTAGGAGGGAGCAGAATAGTACATCATAATGTATAGTGTTCATAGGAATATCTTCATATCACATATCTCAAGTCACCAGTTCTAGTTGTACCGAAGTGGATACAACTCCGAGTGTCCGTTACCGTAGGACAGGCTATCGATAGATTGTTTCTTCCCTGCAGGGGTGCACCAAGTTACCCACCACGCTTGCTTAACTCCGGCCGGACACACCATCAGGTCGTGCCCGCCCTCGGCCAAACAATACGACGCAACCCGACCGGATACCGCCAGAGAGGATCGAGCACGCCGGACTAATCCTATGCCCCCGGGGGTCGGGGCCATCGCCCCGGACGCTCCGCACGTTGCGAGGCCGTTCGGTAGCAGACCTAGCAACCCCTTATACAAGCACGCAGTTGCATCCTAAGTCCAATCCGAACGGTCCGCTCAATCGCTGACGTCATGACGACTCCGGCTGATGTATACGACGCAGAGCACCCACTCACACCCACGTGGTGGTTAGTGCTATCGGACCCGAAGGCCCCTCGGATCAAATATCCAAATCGCTTAGTGTATTGGGAGCACGCGGTAACGAGCAGAGCCTACGATACTGTTGGCCCCGTCGTCCCGTCTCGAGGACTTGTGACAAGGACTGGGAAAGACCGGCCACGCCTCGTAGTTATCTCGCGGGTACCCTCACTGGTCACCCGACTCCACAGCTCACGCCTCAAAGGCACTCGCGGGTACCCCTCTGGGTCAACCCGCCTCCATCCAACATGTGTAGCAGTAACTTCAAGTGTCTTCAGACGCACGATACCTCTGGCCGCACGCCTTTGTTCCTGGCGACGTCCGGCCTCGGGGATCGATACGTCTTTAAACACGGTATGGTGAAACAGGGCATCCGTGTGGTTTCTATGCCGATGAGGAATCCGAGGAATCACCCTCGTTGGACTCCTAAACGACAAGTCCCGTTAAGGTGATACCGGAGGAATCACCCTCGGCGGTAATCACCATAGCGGATGCACGACAAAAGCTAAGTCGGAAGTGGGAAGAGGAATCACCCTCGGTAACCCACAACGAGCTAGCTATACTACAGGGACAACATCGGAAGTGAGTTCGGAGGTATCACCCTCGTCACCCGATGTTAACTCTGCGGAGTCGAGCATTTTAGGGGGTGTGCGGTGATGTGAAGAAGGTCAGGGGAAGGGGCTCGAACGCTTGATCGAGGCAAGGGTACTATGCGAGGCAACTACGAGAGTGTGGGACCATAGCAGTGCTACCCAACCTATACTAAGCAGTTTATGAATAAAGACAGGTATCAACAGTTTTGCAAAAACAGGCTATGCAACAGTAATAGGAGCAGTAGCAGTAGCAGCAATTCTAATGCAAGAATAAGAGAGAATAGACATAGGCGATATCGGAATGATCAAAGGGGGGGTTGCTTGCCTGGTTGCTCGGCAAATGAAAAGGAACAACAGCGGTGAAGTAGTCGATCACCAGGGCACCGTTAGCGGTCTCGGGGTCTACCGGGAAGAAAGGGGGAGAGGAAACAATATAAATACACAGTAACAAAAGTAATCACAAAGCGTGACAAACTAACGCAGTGCTACCGATAACGAAGAAGGGGAACCCATCCGGGAAAGTATTCCCGGTTCCGGATCTGTGTCGGACAGTTGACCGGAGGGGGAACGGTTGCAGGCCTGCGGTGTTATAGGCAGGTGACAGCTAGGGTGCAGTGCAGGATTGCCTAAAGACCTAGCTAAACCATTTTAGCTATTTTAGGAGATCAGCTGGAATTAATAGACGACAGTTAGGCACTATTCATCTACCGGAAAGGGCTAAAAGTTGCGGGTTCACCTCCGTAGAGGGTCCCGACACGGAAACGGATAGCACGGTTAGAATCGTCTCGTCGTTCTGAGCAACTTTCATATAGAAAGTTTTTCGATCCGAGCTACGGTTTAAAAGATATGAATTTTTAAAGATTTAAACATTTTCTGGAATTATTTTATTAACAGAAAAGACTTTATTGCGTCATGCTGGCGTCAGCACTGCATCAGCAGCAGCTGACCAGTCAAATTGGCAGGTGGGGCCCACCTGTCAGCCTCTCTAACTTAACAGCGTTTTAAACTAATCTAACAGAGCTAACAGTGGGGTGGACCCCACATGTCAGTGAGACATTTAACTAACTAACTACTAATTTATTTAACCGAAGTTAATTACCAGTTTAATTATTATTTTAAACCATTTTAAACGCGCGGGGCCCACACGTCATAGACACAGAGTGCCCAGTCAGCAGAGTTGACTGGGTCAACTCGGTCAAGGTGGGGCCCTAGGGCCCACTGTCAGTGGCTTAGGGGTGGGGGCCACCCACGCCACGTCGGCGACGCTGAAACGGCGCCGGAGTTGGCTCCGGCGACCAGATCCGCGGCGGAGCTCGCCGGAATGCATCGGAAATCGCCCACAGTGGGCCGTTTTGCGTGCGGTCACTCGCGTTCGAACGGGCACTCCGTCGCGCATCCATTCATGGCGTCGGACGGGGCTAGGACGGAGGGAAACGACGGTGGCATCGACCGCGGCGGACGCCGGAATCGGGAAGGCGCGGGCGTGCGACTACGGCTCGACTTCGAGCGGGCTACGCGGCTAGGCGGCAGCAGCAGGCCTCCAGGAGCACGCTACGGTGGCCAGGCGGAGTAGTGGGGGCTCGGGAGCTCGGGCGCGGCAGCAATGGCGGACGGCGGAGCTCGGCCTTAGCATCGGCGGCCGGCCAGCTCGAAAACGAGCAGAAAAGAAGGAGGAGGAGATGCGGAGCTCACCGTGCGGGCGCATGGAGGCCCCTCGGGTGTTCGGTCGCGCAGAGGAAGGCCATGGTCGCCGGAGATCGCCGGCGACAGAGGCGATGCAGCCGGGCTCGATTCAGGAATGTGGCGGGCTCCGGCTTGCCCGCGTGGTCGGAGGGGAAAGAGAAGACGACGGCGGTGCGGATGAGCCGATCGGGGAGGCACAGGAGGCTCAGCAGCCGACATGGTGGCGACGGACGGCGGCGACGGCGTTCGGTGATAGAGGGGAAAGAGGAAGAGGGCGAGCTTGAGGGAGAGGGAGGAGGCGGCGAATGGAGGAGGGGCCAGGGGGGATGGAAGGGGGCTGCCTTATCCCCTCCTCCACCTGCTCGGGTGCCGTGGCGAGCTACGAGAGGAGCGCTCGAGCTCTGCCATGGCGGGAGCGACACGAAGCAGGGAGTAGGTGGAAGGAGGCCACGGTTGGGCTGGGCCGGCTCCTGTCACTGTGGGCCTTAGGTCACAGTGGCCTTCCTTAGCCCTTTCCCCGCTCTTCTGTTTTTCTTTTATTTTATTAGCAGAGAGAAAAAGGGCTTTATTTGGGCATCACATGCACTTAGGAAAAATATGGGAAGAGCCCCATTAAATCCATGGCGATTTTAGACAGTGCCAAAAATTGTTTTGGAGACCAATGGATTTCATTTGGACTTTTCATAAATGAATTAGCATTTAAAAATGCTGGAAGTGCACTGAATTAATTCCCAGGGGCAATTTGGTGGTTCCAGAAATATTGGTTTCAATTTTATAATTGCCCTGAGATTATTTGCAACATTATGGACATTTTAGTTTTGCCATATGAAGGAAGAAATATTTGACTTAAGTTTGAATTGAGTTTCAGACAGAAATTTGAATTGATCTGCTTAACCTTGGCTAATAGCATTGCAAATGAACATGACTTGGCATGTTTAAGAGGTGATCACTGTAGTAGGAATCTGGGGATGTTACAAATCTCCTCCACTACAAGAAATCTCGTCCCGAGATTTAAGTGGGGAAGAAAAGGAGTAATTACGGAGGAACTGACCCTTACAAGGTCGAACATCTGACAGATAACTCAGGGGATGCGGCAGAAAGAATCTCTCGAGTTGAAACTTAGGAAAACATCGAGAGTAAAGTGTGAAAGTACCATAAGAAGTTTCAATCTAATGGACATTTGATCGATACCTGGACATAGTATGAAAAGGGTCCAGAGCTTCGGGAAGGGATCAACTCTCGAAGGGTGGCTCGTGGTAACACACAAACCAAGAACCGAAAGATAGTTCGGAATCGAGGATGTACAGAAGGGTCAGGTTCCGATCGTATAGAACCGTGGCGAGGGACGATCGAAAGTAGGGAGAACGGTGACATTTTACCGGTCACGACAACAAGGTATGTCAGGGGCAGTCTGTCAGTTATGTCGGTAACATCGTCGGTACCAAGGGCGAGGGACGAAGAGAACCATTTTCCTGCTCGTTGAACGAGGCGGACCGATAGGCAAGGTTCTCGTCCATCGGTGGTTACCGGAATGTCATCGACAAAGTAGCAGGGTCTCACTGACTGAGTTGCAGACCGAGGTATTTTCATAAGCAGGGAATTATTCCTGCTTATGTCTTAATGATCTCAAGAAAGGTTAAACAAACAAATGGAAAGGAAAATGTGATTAATTGATTAATCACGCCAATGGAAAGATATATGTGTTTACACACAAGTTTTTAGGGGTATATCATTTCGCAAGAAAGAGCGGAGCATGATATACATGATAGGACAGCAAGCTCAAAAGTATTTAGATAAAGGGGCGAGGATTGTATCAGGAGATTACCCATACCACGATGTTTGGGTAATAGATCAAGAAACATTTAGTATTGCACTTCCAATTGTTCTTGTCGATATTCGTAGTACCATTGTCATGCTGCGAGGTAGCAATGACATGGTGTTTCAAATAAGGGTTGGGCCTGAAGATCTGAGGAGATACAAAGGAACACTTCCAAAATTATCTCGGAACACGAGGAATAACCGAACACAACCAGGTCTGTGTTGGTAGAAGTCAGGGACGTCATCGATGACATCACAAATTATCGAGGGGTAGGGATGGTATTTTTCACCATGAATTTTAATTGATAACTTGGAACAAATCAAATATTGGTGATGACCACGACATCTTTGTCGAGAGATTTCATGAAGATGCAATCGATCGGCGATGGCATCCAGTCAAAAGAATGATGAAGCAAAAGGTTAATGGAACCGCGGATACGACACAAGCTTGGAATCAAGCTTGTTGTTCGAAGTGAAAAGATAAGAGGAAGAAGATCAACATAAGCTAAGCTTATCGTCGGAGATGGTGCTCCGGGAAGAAGGACCCGGAAGCACGATTATAATTTAGCATGATAATGATATAGCTGATCAGGCTAGGAATAGATTGAAGGGTTAATAAACTCGTAAGCAACAAGAGTTACTTAGAGTTATTGAGTCGGAGTGCAAAATTGATTCACTTATCGGTGTTCTCGAGCGACGAACAACTCCGAACCCGGGGAAAATGTAATTGGGGCTCAATGGTAGATGATGATGAACACATACGAAGTTATGTGGCACCTGTGATATACTCGAGATACCAGGGGGTAATACTCGAAGGTAAATTCAAGGTAGAGGTTGAGCAGACATATTGATTAGCAAAAGACAAGTGCCTTAACTTGTCCGGAAATGGGGTCAAAGAAGAACAATCGTGGTCGGAACCGCGATTGCAAAAGATCAAATCCCTGATACAAGATGAACTTATACCAAGGGAGTAATTCTTTTTACGAGCAGCTGCCATGATAAGTCCTACATCGGTTCCATGGGCATGAACACCAAGGTTCAAGGTCGACTCCCACTTATCCAATACTTAACCTTTCATTCACTTCTCGTCTTCGAAGAAATTGTAGAGTCGAAAATTTATTCGACGGAACACGAGTAGATATTACCCGCATAACTTTTAATTCACACAGACTAAAGAAGGCATATGTTCAACCCTTCAGGGCAGCTTAGGACCATATACCAGAAATTTTAGGAGTAAATAACTCAGGCCCGATAGTAGAGCATGGTTGACAGAACAGAGGATACAATTTACCAAAGGTATTATGTATTCGAGGAAAGACTCACAGGGTTATTGAAAAATGGAAGACGTTGTCGGATAAAATCCAACAAAGGACCAGATGGTCGGTAAAGAATCTGATGTGAGTATCGGTACTCAACCAGAAGAAGAAGGAATGCAAAGTCATCGAATTATAGAAACATCGGAATAATTCGACGTTTGGGTACAGGGGAATTATAATTCCAAGACGAAGGACCAGAAGCAAAGGCTCTGATCAAAAGATGGATAGGTAGAATAGAATTTGATGGCCAATCAATCAAGGACTGATTTACCGAGAACCAGCTCATGTCATCCTGAAGGACGTCTGAGCCGGAAGGATGGATTAGTAGGAATCAACTGATGATTACGAATATTCGCAATATATTGAATCAAGGGACGCATAATGATAGCGACAAGGATGTCAACGAAGGTTATATGGAATTTACCATGATGCAGACAGACAAAAATTTCAAGAGCAAGAGTCTGTAGAGGATTTTTGGGAGATCAGATAGCAATACGAAGTATTTCATGGAACACAAGAACAACTGGGGATGAATGGATCCTCGGTGTTGTGAGGAATTATCCGCAGTGCGAAAGAAGCTGCACGGCAGTAGACTCAAAAAATTCTCGGATTACAAGGAGTACTTCGGGGTATCTTATTCAGAAAGGGGTGGCTGAGAACGAATATTCAAACGGTAAGGATGTGTAGTTGTTCACGGTGATTATCGGTAGTAGGGCACTCGCAAAAGCAGTGGCCTTAATGGTCTCGATGAACTTCGAGGAGTATCTTCGGAGTCTTCTGATGATGACACGCCATCTTCTGGAATAAGGAGGCTCTCCGGGGGAAACGGTTACGAGAACCTAATGTCGGAGTTAGTAAAATCGTTTAACCCGAATAGAAGAGAGGTTCAGAGTCCCAGAGTATAGACGAGGAATAAAAGAAACTATACCACCCAAATGGCGACGTGGGGCCATAAGCCACACAGCCAAGTTAGTAAAACATTTTTGGACCTCTAGACTCGACTTCGGCCAAGGAGTTGGAAAGGGGGTTCCTACAGGCAGTCGGCTCTGATACCAACCTGTGACGACCCCGGCCCGACCGTGCACTAATCATACACGCAAATGTACACGATCAAGCCTAAGGACTCACGTGAAGGAATCACAGCACAACTCTAAAACATAAATAAATACATACAAGTCATATATTACAAGCCAGGGGCCTCGAGGGCTCGAATACATAACATGATGTCATACACATAGTCAGCGGAAGCGTTAGGTATCTGGGTACAGATACAACACAGCAGAAGATAGGCCTTTACAAAGGCGGGGCAAAATAAAAGCTACGATCGAAAAGGCGCAGGCCTCCTGCCTGGGACCTCCGATCCTACTCCTGGTCGTCGTCCGCCGGCTCCTCGTAGAAGTACTCGCCGGCTGGGTAGTAGTAGTAGCCAGCCTCGGGCTGGTAGTAGTAGTCGTCAACAGGGGCTGCGGGCACCATGGCTCCGTCGTCTGGTTTATCAAGCGGGTAGGACAAAAGAGGAAGCAAAGCAACCGTGAGTACTCATCCAAAGTACTCAGCAAGACTTACATCAGATCTATTCTAGCAATGCATTATTTTCAAAGGAGGCTTTATGTGGGTGGACTAGTCTGCAGAAAGCCAGAGTAGAGAAGGGAAAAGCCTAGTCCTGACGAAGACTAGCATCTTCAGGGTCTTGCAGCAATTTAGGAGGGAGCAGAATAGTACATCATAATGTATAGTGTTCATAGGAATATCTTCATATCACATATCTCAAGTCACCAGTTCTAGTTGTACCGAAGTGGATACAACTCCGAGTGTCCGTTACCGTAGGACAGGCTATCGATAGATTGTTTCTTCCCCGCAGGGGTGCACCAAGTTACCCACCACGCTTGCTTAACTCCGGCCGGACACACCATCAGGTCGTGCCCGCCCTCGGCCAAACAATACGACGCAACCCGACCGGATACCGCCAGAGAGGATCGAGCACGCCGGACTAATCCTATGCCCCCGGGGGTCGGGGCCATCGCCCCGGACGCTCCGCACGTTGCGAGGCCGTTCGGTAGCAGACCTAGCAACCCCTTATACAAGCACGCAGTTGCATCCTAAGTCCAATCCGAACGGTCCGCTCAATCGCTGACGTCATGACGACTCCGGCTGATGTATACGACGCAGAGCACCCACTCACACCCACGTGGTGGTTAGTGCTATCGGACCCGAAGGCCCCTCGGATCAAATATCCAAATCGCTTAGTGTATTGGGAGCGCGCGGTAACGAGCAGAGCCTACGATACTGTTGGCCCCGTCGTCCCGTCTCGAGGACTTGTGACAAGGACTGGGAAAGACCGGCCACGCCTCGTAGTTATCTCGCGGGTACCCTCACTGGTCACCCGACTCCACAGCTCACGCCTCAAAGGCACTCGCGGGTACCCCTCTGGGTCAACCCGCCTCCATCCAACATGTGTAGCAGTAACTTCAAGTGTCTTCAGACGCACGATACCTCTGGCCGCACGCCTTTGTTCCTGGCGACGTCCGGCCTCGGGGATCGATACGTCTTTAAACACGGTATGGTGAAACAGGGCATCCGTGTGGTTTCTATGCCGATGAGGAATCCGAGGAATCACCCTCGTTGGACTCCTAAACGACAAGTCCCGTTAAGGTGATACCGGAGGAATCACCCTCGGCGGTAATCACCATAGCGGATGCACGACAAAAGCTAAGTCGGAAGTGGGAAGAGGAATCACCCTCGGTAACCCACAACGAGCTAGCTATACTACAGGGACAACATCGGAAGTGAGTTCGGAGGTATCACCCTCGTCACCCGATGTTAACTCTGCGGAGTCGAGCATTTTAGGGGGTGTGCGGTGATGTGAAGAAGGTCAGGGGAAGGGGCTCGAACGCTTGATCGAGGCAAGGGTACTATGCGAGGCAACTACGAGAGTGTGGGACCATAGCAGTGCTACCCAACCTATACTAAGCAGTTTATGAATAAAGACATGTATCAACAGTTTTGCAAAAACAGGCTATGCAACAGTAATAGGAGCAGTAGCAGTAGCAGCAATTCTAATGCAAGAATAAGAGAGAATAGACATAGGCGATATCGGAATGATCAAAGGGGGGGTTGCTTGCCTGGTTGCTCGGCAAATGAAAAGGAACAACAGCGGTGAAGTAGTCGATCACCAGGGCACCGTTAGCGGTCTCGGGGTCTACCGGGAAGAAAGGGGGAGAGGAAACAATATAAATACACAGTAACAAAAGTAATCACAAAGCGTGACAAACTAACGCAGTGCTACCGATAACGAAGAAGGGGAACCTGTAACATCCCCAGATGTTAACCCTGTCATCTAGCTCATTAAAATGCCATGTCATGTTCATTGCCTTGCTAATCACAGTGGATAAATGGTCCAATTCAAATTTCTCCTTTGAATTTAAATTCAAACACAAGTGCAAACTAAAGTTGCACCAAAGTTGCTGCAAAAAGGTTCATCACCTTGCAGAAATTCCCTAACAATTATTTGTTAAGGAAAACAACATCACTCCTTGACAAAGATGAGCAGTACCATTTATTTCAGCACCCTTTCAGCAATTAACACCCCCAGCATCACACCACAGTAATCAACCTCTGATCAAGCCAAGTCATCCTTATTTGCAAACTAGATCATAATGGTTAATCAAAACAATTCTAACTCTATTCTGGAAATCAACTCAAATTCAAAAGTGAATTATGAAGTTGCTCAAACACTGTTGGGAAAATGTTCATTAAATGGCAAATAATCCAGGAACATTTGAAAAACCGTCATCAAAATATTTGGAGCTAGAAAAATGAGTCAAACAACCTGAAACAGTACCAAAGCAGCAATATTAAATCCATTTAAAATCATTCCAATTTTAAATGGATTCCAAATCTGTCTCAAACCACTTTTTGGTGAAAGGCAATATTGCAAAGTAATATTTGGGTCAACTACCATATTTTACAAAAATGCTAAAGTGTCCTAACTAATTCAAAACAGAACTGGAGCAAAGAAAAAAAAGAAAACAGAAAAGGAAAAGAATAAGAAAAGGCCACTGTGCACGGGCCTAAGTGCACAGTGCCTGAAGCCCAGTCCGCCGCGGCCCATTCCCCCCCCTCCTTCTTCTCTCTCCCTCGCCGTGTCGGCCGCGCCGTGGCCGAGCTCGCCTCCTCCGGCGTTTGCTCGACGCGTGCGCGCACACAGAGGCCGTGGGGAGGGATAAGCACGCCTCCACCCACTCCCCTGCTCTCTTCCCCATCCACTTTCCCCTCTCGTCCCCTCCCTCGCTCTCGTTTGAGCTCGCCCGAGAGCTCATCGCCACCGTCGCCGCCGTTTTGTCGTTGCCGCGCTCCGGCGCCACCCCGAGCCGCGCCAGGTGGCTCAGAAGCACCGCCGTCCACATCCACGTCCTCTACGGCCGCCCATTCGACGGGAGCTGCCCCGAGAAGCCGCCATCGAGCCGTTCCCCACCGCCACGGCCGCCACACCTCGCCGCCAATTGTCGCCACTCCGGCACTTCTCCGGCCTCCCCGAGCCTCTCCTCGTCATCGTGGTGAGCTCCGCCTCCTCCCCATCCATCTTTCGAGCTCGGTTTCGAGCTACTACGTGCGCCCACCGAAGCCCGATCCCCGGCCATCGCCGAGCTCGAGCGCGGCCGTAGCTCCGTCCATCCCCAGCTGCCGTCGTTCGTTCCTTTGGATGCGCCACATCACAACGACCCCGTAGGAGTGACCCGCGACCAAAATAGCCGCCCGTAGCTCCGTTTTGCTTCGCTCTAGCTCCGGCCGCCGCCTGCCGTCGTCGTGGCGGTCAACTCCGGCCACCCCCGTCCCATCCACGGCCACCATCGGACGCGGCGCGTCACGCCCGTCCCGTAGGACCAAACCCCGGGCCAAATGGGCCCTTGTGCGCCGTTCCCGTTAGCCGCCGCCGCGTCTGTTGCTCGCCGGAGCAACTCCGGTCACCGGCGCCGGCGTGAGCTGACCTGGCTCCCACCAGGGCCTGCCCTGTGAGACTACTAGCGGGTCCCACGGACCGGTTGACATAGTCAACGCCGCTGACGTGGCAGTTACTGCCACTGACCAGCGGGCCCCGCCGCATAAAACGTTTTTGTAAATAACTAAAAGTGCTAATTATAATCTGTTAATTAATCAGTTAATTAATTAGTCTAATAACTCACTGATAGGCGGAGCCTAGCTGCTAATTATCTCTGTTTAAATTAAACAAGACCCTGTTTAGCCCCCTGCCTATGACAGGTGGGACCCACTGGTCAGGTTTGACCTGACCAGTGCGGCTGTTGACTTGCTGATGTCATACTAAGGTCATGCTGATGTCACCCTTCACTATTCTGGATAATTCGAATTTAATTAATTAGAATAATTCCTGAAAATCAGTAAAACTTTAGAAAATCATATCTTTTAAACCATAACTCCGATGAAAATAATTTATATATGAAAAACGATCAGAAAAACGAGACGAATCCGAATATGCCCTCCTCATACCTGTTACATGCCTCTAGCATGATGAACATGGAACTTTCGGCCTGTTTTCGATAAATGAATAGTGCTCAACTTTAATAAAATAAATCCAAAACAAATTCCTAAAATAGCTAAATGACCTAGACATGTCTTTAGGCAACCCTGCACTGCACCCTAGCTGTCACCTGCCTCTAACACCGCAAACATGCAACCGTTCCCCCTCCGGTCAACTGTCCGACACAGATCCGGAACCGGGAATACTTTCCCGGATGGGTTCCCCTTCTCCGTTATCGGTAGCATTGCGTTAGATCGTCATGCTTTGTGATTAGTTTTGTTACTGTGTATTTATATTGTTTCCTCTCCCCCCCTTTCTTCCCGGTAGACCCCGAGACCGCTGACGGTGCCCTGGTGGTCGACTACTTCACCGCCGTTGTTCCTTTTCATTTGCCAAGCAACCAGGCAAGCAACCCCCCCTTGAGCATTTCCGATATCGCCTATGTCTATTCTCTCTTATTCTTGTATTAGAATTGCTGCTACTGCTACTGCTCCTATTACTGTTGCATAGCCTGTCTTTGCTAAATTGTTGATACCTGCATTTATTCATAAATTGCTTAGTATAGGTTGGGTAGCACTGCTATGGACCCACACTCTCGTAGTTGCCTCGCATAGTACCCTTGTCTCGATCAACTGATCGAGCCCTTTTCCCCTGACCTTCTTCACATCACCGCACACCCCCTCCTAATATGCTCGACTCCGCAGAGTTAACATCGGGTGACGAGGGTGATACCTCCGAACTCACTTCTGATGTTGTCCCTGTATTATAGCTTTCTCGTTGTGGGTTACCGAGGGTGATTCCTCTTCCCACTTCCGACTTAGCTTTTGTCGTGCATCCGCTATCGTGAATACCGCCGAGGGTGATTCCTCCGGTACCACCTTAACGGGACTTGTCGTTTAGGAGTCCAACGAGGGTGATTCCTCGGATTCCTCATCGACATGGAAACCACACGGATGCCCTGAGTTACTGTACCGTGTTTAAAGACGTATCGATCCCCGAGGCCGGACGTCGCCAGGAACAAAGGCGTGCGGCCAGAGGTATCGTGCGTCTGATGACACTTTATGGTGACTACTACACATGTTGGATAGAGACGGGTTGACCCTGAGGGGTACCCGCGAGTGCCTTTGAGGCGTGAGCTGTGGAGTCGGGTGACCAGTGAGGGTACCCGCGAGATAACTACGAGGCGTGGCCGGTCTTTTCCAGTCCTTGTCACAAGTCCTCGAGACGGGACGACGGGGCCAACAGTATCGTAGGCTCTGCTCGTTACCGCGCGCTCCCAACACACTAAGCGATTTGGATATTTGATCCGAGAGGCCTCCGGGCCGATAGCACTAACCACCACGTGGGTGTGAGTGGGTGCTCTGCGTCGTATACATCAGCCGGAGTCGTCACGACGTCAGCGATTGAGCGGACCGTTCGGATTGGACTTAGGATGCAACTGCGCTTGTATAAGGGGTTGCTAGGTCTGCTACCGAACGAACTCGCAACGTGCGGAGTGTCCGGGGCGATGGCCAAGACCCCCGGGGGCATAGGTTTAGTCCGGCGTGCTCGATCCTCTCTGGCGGTATCCGGTCGGGTTGCGTCGTATTGTTTAGCCGAGGGCGGGCACGACCTGATGGTGTGTCCGGCCGGAGTTAAGCGAGCGTGGTGGGTAACTTGGTGCACCCCTGCAGGGAAGAAACAATCTATCGATAGCCTGTCCTACGGTAACGGACACTCGGAGTTGTATCCACTTCGGTACAACTAGAACTGGTGACTTGAGATATGTGATATGAAGATGATGTTGCTGCAAACACTATACATTATTATGATGAAACTATTCTGTTTCCCTTCTCATTGCTGCAAGACTTTGAAGATGCTAGTCTTCGTCAGGACTAGGCTTTTCCCCTCTCTACTCTGGCTTTCTGCAGTCTAGTCCACCCACATAAAGCCTCCTTTGAAAATAATGCATTGCTAGTATAGATCTGATGTAAGTCTTGCTGAGTACTTTGGATGAGTACTCACGGTTGCTTTGCTCCCCCTTTTTGTCCTACCCGCATGATAAACCAGACGACGGAGCCATGGTGCCTGCAGCCCCCGTTGACGACTACTACTACCAGCCCGAGGCTGGCTACTACTACTACCCGGCCGGCGAGTACTTCTACGAGGAGCCGGCGGACGACGACCAGGAGTAGGATCGGAGGTCCCAGGCAGGAGGCCTGCGCCTTTTCGATCGTAGCTTTTATTTTGCCCCGCCTTTGTAAAAGGCCTATCTTCTGCTGTGTTGTATCTGTACCCAGATACCTAACGCTTCCGCTGACTATGTGTATTACACTTGTTATGTATTCGAGCCCTCGAGGCCCCTGGCTTGTAATATATAACTTGTATGTATTTATTTATGTTTTAGAGTTGTGCTGTGATTCCTTCACGTGAGTCCTTAGGCTTGATCGTGTGCATTTGCGTGTATGATTAGTGCACGGTCGGGCCGGGGTCGTCACAGGTTGGTATCAGAGCCGACTGCCTGTAGGAACCCCCTTTCCAACTCCTTGGCCGAAGTCGAGTCTAGAGGTCCAAAATGTTTTACTAACATGGCTGTGTGGCTTATGGCCCCACGTCGCCACTTGGGTGGTGTAGCTTCTTTTATTCCTCGTCTATACTCTGGGACTCATTTCTCTCCTATTCGGGTTAAACGATTTTACTAACACCGACATTAGGTTCTCGTGAACGATTCCTTCCGAAGAGCCCTCATTCCAGTTGATGGCTTGGGTCATCAGAAGACTCCGAAGATACTCCTCGAAGTTTGTCGAGACCCTTGTACCCACTGCTTTGCAGTTCCTGACCACTGATAAATTCTGATGGTTAACTACTTGCACTCGTCGTTCATATATTCTTTCCAGTTACCCTCCTGCTCCATCTGACATATCGAAATACTTTTCGATATCTCGAGAATTCTTTGAACCGCTGCCTTGCAGATCCTTTCCGCATGATTACACCTACGAATAACTTCTCATACTTACCGGGGATTCGTTCATCCCTAGTTGATCAAGTGTTTCGCAACATACTTCCCATTGTTAATCGATCTCCCGAAGGACCTCTGCAGCCTACTGCTGTTGGTTACCTTGCCGGCCTGAATTATGGATAATTCCATATGTCTGGCAATATTCATCGTTACCTTTTGACACCGTCATTTTGGTCTTATTGAGTCAACATGAGTGTGAATACACGCAATCATTAGTTGGTCCTTCTAAATTATCTTCTTCGGCTCAGACCTTATTCCGAACGTGAGCTGGTTCTCGGTAAATCAATCCTTGATTGATTAGCCATCTAATTCAATTCAACGTGCTCATCTTTTTTTCAGAGCCTCTGCCTCTGATTCCTCGACTTTGGAAATTGTAACTCTTTGCGTTTAAGCTTCGGCTTATCCAGATAATTTCCATAAACTGATGCCCTTGCATTCTTCTTCTTCTGGTTGAGTATCGATACTCACATCAGATCCTTTGCCGACCACCTGATCTTTTGATGGATTAATATCCGACGCTGCCCTCCATATTCCATAACCTTGTTAGTTTCCCCTGATACATAATACCTTCGGTAAATTGTATCCCCCGTCTTGTCAACCATACTCTACTTCTCAAGCTTATGCTACTTACCCCTGAAGTTTGTGGTATATGTTCTTAAGTTGCCCCGATGGGTTGAACATATGCCTTCTCTAGTCTGAGTGAATCAAAAGCTATGCGAGATATATCCACTCGCGTTCCGTCGAATAAATTTTTGACTCTACAATTTCTTCGAAGACGAGAAGTCAATGAAAAGATTATGCGTTGGATAAGTGGGAGTCGACCTTGAACCTAGAGTTCATGCCCATGGATCCGATGTAGAACTTTTCACGGAAGCTGCTCGTAAAAAGAATTACTTCCTTGGTACAAGTTCATCTTGTATCTCTGAATTGATCCTTTGCAATCATGGTTTCGACCATATCCTCTCCTTGATTTCACTTCCCGGATAAGCTAAAAATACTTGTCTTCTGCAGATCTTTTCACCCGTCCAACCTCTATTCTGATTTACCTTCGGGTATTAACCCTACTACTTGTTACTGGGAAGTCCATCACTCCATCACCTCATTCCTAGCCTGGTCGGCTATATTATTATCGAACTACTCTTAACTGTGTTATCTGGTCCTTATGCCCAGAGCACAACTTCCGACGAAGAGCGAAGCTCACTTCGATCTTCTTCATTTTATCATTTCACCTTGAACAACAAGCTTGATTTCGAGCTTGTGCCGTATCCGTGGCTCCATTAACCCTCTCGCTTCATCGTTCCTTTTATCGATGTCGTCGCTGTTCGATGGCATCCTCGTGAAATCTCTCGACAAAATGTTTCTTGATCCATTATCCACACAACATCGTATGGGTAATATCAAGACTCTTCTCTCGTCCCTTTATCCAAATGTTTTTGGACTTGCTGCCCTATCATGTATATCATGCTTCGCTCTTTCTTGCGAAATGATATACCCCTAAAATTTGTGTGTAAACACATATTTCTTTCCATTGGCGTGATTAATCAATTAATCACATTTTCCTTTCCATTTGTTTGTTTAACCTTTCTTGAGATCATTAAGACATGAGCAGGAATAATTCCCTGCTTATGAAAACATCTCGGTCTACAACTCTGTCAGCGAGACCCTGTTACTTTTGTTGATGACATTCCGGTAACCACCGATGGACGAGAACTTTGCCTATTGGTCCGCCTCGTTTAACGAGCAGGAAAATGGTTCTCTTCGTCCCTCGCCCTTGGTACCGACGATGTTACCGACATAACTGACAGACTGCCCCCTGACATACCTTGCTGCCGTGACCGATAAGATGTCCCCGTACTCTCTACTTTGATCGACACTCACCACAGTTCCACAAGATCGGAACCTGACTCTTCTGTGCATCCTTGATTTTCCGAAGCATCCTTTGCTCTTGGCTTTGTGTGTTACCACGAGCCACCCTTCGAGTGATGATCTATTTCCGTTGCCCTGAACCATTTTCATACTATGATCAGGCATCGATCGGAAGTCCATTCGCTCGAAACTTTCTCTTGAACTTTCACACCTTGCTCTTGATGTTTGCTTAAGTTTTAACTCGAGGGATTCCTTCTGCCTCATCCCCTGAGTTAACTGTCAGGTGTTCGACCTTGTAAGGGTCAGTTCCTCCGAAGTTACTCCTTTTCTTCCCCACTTAAATCTCGGGACGAGATTTCTTGTAGTGGAGGAGATTTGTAACATCCCCAGATGTTAACCCTGTCATCTAGCTCATTAAAATGCCATGTCATGTTCATTGCCTTGCTAATCACAGTGGATAAATGGTCCAATTCAAATTTCTCCTTTGAATTTAAATTCAAACACAAGTGCAAACTAAAGTTGCACCAAAGTTGCTGCAAAAAGGTTCATCACCTTGCAGAAATTCCCTAACAATTATTTGTTAAGGAAAACAACATCACTCCTTGACAAAGATGAGCAGTACCATTTATTTCAGCACCCTTTCAGCAATTAACACCCCCAGCATCACACCACAGTAATCAACCTCTGATCAAGCCAAGTCATCCTTATTTGCAAACTAGATCATAATGGTTAATCAAAACAATTCTAACTCTATTCTGGAAATCAACTCAAATTCAAAAGTGAATTATGAAGTTGCTCAAACACTGTTGGGAAAATGTTCATTAAATGGCAAATAATCCAGGAACATTTGAAAAACCGTCATCAAAATATTTGGAGCTAGAAAAATGAGTCAAACAACCTGAAACAGTACCAAAGCAGCAATATTAAATCCATTTAAAATCATTCCAATTTTAAATGGATTCCAAATCTGTCTCAAACCACTTTTTGGTGAAAGGCAATATTGCAAAGTAATATTTGGGTCAACTACCATATTTTACAAAAATGCTAAAGTGTCCTAACTAATTCAAAACAGAACTGGAGCAAAGAAAAAAAAGAAAACAGAAAAGGAAAAGAATAAGAAAAGGCCACTGTGCACGGGCCTAAGTGCACAGTGCCTGAAGCCCAGTCCGCCGCGGCCCATTCCCCCCCCTCCTTCTTCTCTCTCCCTCGCCGTGTCGGCCGCGCCGTGGCCGAGCTCGCCTCCTCCGGCGTTTGCTCGACGCGTGCGCGCACACAGAGGCCGTGGGGAGGGATAAGCACGCCTCCACCCACTCCCCTGCTCTCTTCCCCATCCACTTTCCCCTCTCGTCCCCTCCCTCGCTCTCGTTTGAGCTCGCCCGAGAGCTCATCGCCACCGTCGCCGCCGTTTTGTCGTTGCCGCGCTCCGGCGCCACCCCGAGCCGCGCCAGGTGGCTCAGAAGCACCGCCGTCCACATCCACGTCCTCTACGGCCGCCCATTCGACGGGAGCTGCCCCGAGAAGCCGCCATCGAGCCGTTCCCCACCGCCACGGCCGCCACACCTCGCCGCCAATTGTCGCCACTCCGGCACTTCTCCGGCCTCCCCGAGCCTCTCCTCGTCATCGTGGTGAGCTCCGCCTCCTCCCCATCCATCTTTCGAGCTCGGTTTCGAGCTACTACGTGCGCCCACCGAAGCCCGATCCCCGGCCATCGCCGAGCTCGAGCGCGGCCGTAGCTCCGTCCATCCCCAGCTGCCGTCGTTCGTTCCTTTGGATGCGCCACATCACAACGACCCCGTAGGAGAGACCCGCGACCAAAATAGCCGCCCGTAGCTCCGTTTTGCTTCGCTCTAGCTCCGGCCGCCGCCTGCCGTCGTCGTGGCGGTCAACTCCGGCCACCCCCGTCCCATCCACGGCCACCATCGGACGCGGCGCGTCACGCCCGTCCCGTAGGACCAAACCCCGGGCCAAATGGGCCCTTGTGCGCCGTTCCCGTTAGCCGCCGCCGCGTCTGTTGCTCGCCGGAGCAACTCCGGTCACCGGCGCCGGCGTGAGCTGACCTGGCTCCCACCAGGGCCTGCCCTGTGAGACTACTAGCGGGTCCCACGGACCGGTTGACATAGTCAACGCCGCTGACGTGGCAGTTACTGCCACTGACCAGCGGGCCCCGCCGCATAAAACGTTTTTGTAAATAACTAAAAGTGCTAATTATAATCTGTTAATTAATCAGTTAATTAATTAGTCTAATAACTCACTGATAGGCGGAGCCTAGCTGCTAATTATCTCTGTTTAAATTAAACAAGACCCTGTTTAGCCCCCTGCCTATGACAGGTGGGACCCACTGGTCAGGTTTGACCTGACCAGTGCGGCTGTTGACTTGCTGATGTCATACTAAGGTCATGCTGATGTCACCCTTCACTATTCTGGATAATTCGAATTTAATTAATTAGAATAATTCCTGAAAATCAGTAAAACTTTAGAAAATCATATCTTTTAAACCATAACTCCGATGAAAATAATTTATATATGAAAAACGATCAGAAAAACGAGACGAATCCGAATATGCCCTCCTCATACCTGTTACATGCCTCTAGCATGATGAACATGGAACTTTCGGCCTGTTTTCGATAAATGAATAGTGCTCAACTTTAATAAAATAAATCCAAAACAAATTCCTAAAATAGCTAAATGACCTAGACATGTCTTTAGGCAACCCTGCACTGCACCCTAGCTGTCACCTGCCTCTAACACCGCAAACATGCAACCGTTCCCCCTCCGGTCAACTGTCCGACACAGATCCGGAACCGGGAATACTTTCCCGGATGGGTTCCCCTTCTCCGTTATCGGTAGCATTGCGTTAGATCGTCATGCTTTGTGATTAGTTTTGTTACTGTGTATTTATATTGTTTCCTCTCCCCCCCTTTCTTCCCGGTAGACCCCGAGACCGCTGACGGTGCCCTGGTGGTCGACTACTTCACCGCCGTTGTTCCTTTTCATTTGCCAAGCAACCAGGCAAGCAACCCCCCCTTGAGCATTTCCGATATCGCCTATGTCTATTCTCTCTTATTCTTGTATTAGAATTGCTGCTACTGCTACTGCTCCTATTACTGTTGCATAGCCTGTCTTTGCTAAATTGTTGATACCTGCATTTATTCATAAATTGCTTAGTATAGGTTGGGTAGCACTGCTATGGACCCACACTCTCGTAGTTGCCTCGCATAGTACCCTTGTCTCGATCAACTGATCGAGCCCTTTTCCCCTGACCTTCTTCACATCACCGCACACCCCCTCCTAATATGCTCGACTCCGCAGAGTTAACATCGGGTGACGAGGGTGATACCTCCGAACTCACTTCTGATGTTGTCCCTGTATTATAGCTTTCTCGTTGTGGGTTACCGAGGGTGATTCCTCTTCCCACTTCCGACTTAGCTTTTGTCGTGCATCCGCTATCGTGAATACCGCCGAGGGTGATTCCTCCGGTACCACCTTAACGGGACTTGTCGTTTAGGAGTCCAACGAGGGTGATTCCTCGGATTCCTCATCGACATGGAAACCACACGGATGCCCTGAGTTACTGTACCGTGTTTAAAGACGTATCGATCCCCGAGGCCGGACGTCGCCAGGAACAAAGGCGTGCGGCCAGAGGTATCGTGCGTCTGATGACACTTTATGGTGACTACTACACATGTTGGATAGAGACGGGTTGACCCTGAGGGGTACCCGCGAGTGCCTTTGAGGCGTGAGCTGTGGAGTCGGGTGACCAGTGAGGGTACCCGCGAGATAACTACGAGGCGTGGCCGGTCTTTTCCAGTCCTTGTCACAAGTCCTCGAGACGGGACGACGGGGCCAACAGTATCGTAGGCTCTGCTCGTTACCGCGCGCTCCCAACACACTAAGCGATTTGGATATTTGATCCGAGAGGCCTCCGGGCCGATAGCACTAACCACCACGTGGGTGTGAGTGGGTGCTCTGCGTCGTATACATCAGCCGGAGTCGTCACGACGTCAGCGATTGAGCGGACCGTTCGGATTGGACTTAGGATGCAACTGCGCTTGTATAAGGGGTTGCTAGGTCTGCTACCGAACGGCCACGTAACGTGCAGGAGCGTCCGGGGCGATGGCCAAGACCCCTGGGGGCATAGGTTAGTCCGGCGTGCTTGATCCTCTCTGGCGGTATCCGGTCGGGTTGCGGCGTATTGTTTAACCGAGGGCGGGCACGACCTGATGGTGTGTCCGGCCGGAGTTAAGCGAGCGTGGTGGGTAACTTGGTGCACCCCTGCAGGGAAGAAACAATCTATCGATAGCCTGTCCTACGGTAACGGACACTCGGAGTTGTATCCACTTCGGTACAACTAGAACTGGTGACTTGAGATATGAGGTTGATGTTGCTGCAAACATTATACATTATTATTATGAGACTATTCTGCTCCCCTCTATTTGCTGCAAGACGCTGAAGATGCTAGTCTTCGTCAGGACTAGGCTTTTCCCCTCTCTACTCTGGCTTTCTGCAGTCTAGTCCACCCACATAAAGCCTCCTTTGATAATGATGCATTGCTTAGTATAGATCTGATGTAAGTCTTGCTGAGTACTTTGGATGAGTACTCACGGTTGCTTTGCTTCCTCTTTTGTCCTACCCGCTTGATAAACCAGACGACGGAGCCATGGTGCCTGCAGCCCCCGTTGACGACTACTACTACCAGCCCGAGGCTGGCTACTACTACTACCCGGCCGGCGAGTACTTCTGCGAGGAGCCGGCGGACGACGACCAGGAGTAGGATCGGAGGTCCCAGGCAGGAGGCCTGCGCCTTTTCGATCGTAGCTTTTATTTTGCCCCGCCTTTGTAAAAGGCCTATCTTCTGCTGTGTTGTATCTGTACCCAGATACCTAACGCTTCCGCTGACTATGTGTATTACACTTGTTATGTATTCGAGCCCTCGAGGCCCCTGGCTTGTAATATATAACTTGTATGTATTTATTTATGTTTTAGAGTTGTGCTGTGATTCCTTCACGTGAGTCCTTAGGCTTGATCGTGTGCATTTGCGTGTATGATTAGTGCACGGTCGGGCCGGGGTCGTCACAGAACCCATCCGGGAAAGTATTCCCGGTTCCGGATCTGTGTCGGACAGTTGACCGGAGGGGGAACGGTTGCAGGCCTGCGGTGTTATAGGCAGGTGACAGCTAGGGTGAAGTGCAGGATTGCCTAAAGACCTAGCTAAACCATTTTAGCTATTTTAGGAGATCAGCTGGAATTAATAGACGACAGTTAGGCACTATTCATCTACCGGAAAAGGGCTAAAAGTTGCGGGTTCACCTCCGTAGAGGGTCCCGACACGGAAACGGATAGCACGGTTAGAATCGTCTCGTCGTTCTGAGCAACTTTCATATAGAAAGTTTTTCGATCCGAGCTACGGTTTAAAAGATATGAATTTTTAAAGATTTAAACATTTTCTGGAATTATTTTATTAACAGAAAAGACTTTATTGCGTCATGCTGGCGTCAGCACTGCATCAGCAGCAGCTGACCAGTCAAATTGGCAGGTGGGGCCCACCTGTCAGCCTCTCTAACTTAACAGCGTTTTAAACTAATCTAACAGAGCTAACAGTGGGGTGGACCCCACATGTCAGTGAGACATTTAACTAACTAACTACTAATTTATTTAACCGAAGTTAATTACCAGTTTAATTATTTTTTTAAACCGTTTTAAACGCGCGGGGCCCACACGTCATAGACACAGAGTGCCCAGTCAGCAGAGTTGACTGGGTCAACTCGGTCAAGGTGGGGCCCTAGGGCCCACTGTCAGTGGCTTAGGGGTGGGGGCCACCCACGCCACGTCGGCGACGCTGAAACGGCGCCGGAGTTGGCTCCGGCGACCAGATCCGCGGCGGAGCTCGCCGGAATGCATCGGAAATCGCCCACAGTGGGCCGTTTTGCGTGCGGTCACTCGCGTTCGAACGGGCACTCCGTCGCGCATCCATTCATGGCGTCGGACGGGGCTAGGACGGAGGGAAACGACGGTGGCATCGACCGCGGCGGACGCCGGAATCGGGAAGGCGCGGGCGTGCGACTACGGCTCGACTTCGAGCGGGCTACGCGGCTAGGCGGCAGCAGCAGGCCTCCAGGAGCACGCTACGGTGGCCAGGCGGAGTAGTGGGGGCTCGGGAGCTCGGGCGCGGCAGCAATGGCGGACGGCGGAGCTCGGCCTTAGCATCGGCGGCCGGCCAGCTCGAAAACGAGCAGAAAAGAAGGAGGAGGAGATGCGGAGCTCACCGTGCGGGCGCATGGAGGCCCCTCGGGTGTTCGGTCGCGCAGAGGAAGGCCATGGTCGCCGGAGATCGCCGGCGACAGAGGCGATGCAGCCGGGCTCGATTCAGGAATGTGGCGGGCTCCGGCTTGCCCGCGTGGTCGGAGGGGAAAGAGAAGACGACGGCGGTGCGGATGAGCCGATCGGGGAGGCACAGGAGGCTCAGCAGCCGACATGGTGGCGACGGACGGCGGCGACGGCGTTCGGTGATAGAGGGGAAAGAGGAAGAGGGCGAGCTTGAGGGAGAGGGAGGAGGCGGCGAATGGAGGAGGGACCAGGGGGGATGGAAGGGGGCTGCCTTATCCCCTCCTCCACCTGCTCGGGTGCCGTGGCGAGCTACGAGAGGAGCGCTCGAGCTCTGCCATGGCGGGAGCGACACGAAGCAGGGAGCAGGTGGAAGGAGGCCACGGTTGGGCTGGGCCGGCTCCTGTCACTGTGGGCCTTAGGTCACAGTGGCCTTCCTTAGCCCTTTCCCCGCTCTTCTGTTTTTCTTTTATTTTATTAGCAGAGAGAAAAAGGGCTTTATTTGGGCATCACATGCACTTAGGAAAAATATGGGAAGAGCCCCATTAAATCCATGGCGATTTTAGACAGTGCCAAAAATTGTTTTGGAGACCAATGGATTTCATTTGGACTTTTCATAAATGAATTAGCATTTAAAAATGCTGGAAGTGCACTGAATTAATTCCCAGGGGCAATTTGGTGGTTCCAGAAATATTGGTTTCAATTTTATAATTGCCCTGAGATTATTTGCAACATTATGGACATTTTAGTTTTGCCATATGAAGGAAGAAATATTTGACTTAAGTTTGAATTGAGTTTCAGACAGAAATTTGAATTGATCTGCTTAACCTTGGCTAATAGCATTGCAAATGAACATGACTTGGCATGTTTAAGAGGTGATCACTGTAGTAGGAATCTGGGGATGTTACAGGAGGGAATCCCATGTTCCGCGTTCTTTACCCACTCTCTGAAACAACATCGACTCTGGTCACAATAGGCGCAAGATAGTTCAAACCCCACATCTATGACCGCCTTAGCTGGTTTAGTCTGATATATGCCTATTTAAGAACCATAAAAAAAAGAGAAACAAGGGATACATTGTACCGTTGATCTCTCTGAGCTGGCTGCATTTACGAGACACCAATATTGCCCAAATAGAAAAGATCAAAAACCACAAACACGTTTTCACCATGATTGTGCTCTCGACCAAAGAGACCATAGACCAACCCATTGGTCTTTCCTTTTCGCCAAGACAAATAACACCCCCCCTCCCCGGGTTTTGGTCACCGAACAAAATTTTGAGATTTCCTGTGGTTACTGAGTATTTCGGTGCCCCCCTCCCCACACAATAAATCTCCATACCGAGCAAAAAACATCATTTTTTGATCTTAAACCTCGATCGGCGGCTGGATCGGGCCCCCATACCAAGCAAAAAGCACCCCCTAGGCGCCCGATTCATCCGCTGATCGGCCCCGAACCAAGTAAAGTAGGTAGGATCTAAGTAATTTTATGAGAGTTGGTTATAGCGTGTTGGTAGCAACCTAGCCCCCTTCTTGATTTTTCTAGAGAGGTCTCTGGTTCGAGTGTCCGTCACAGATCGCGCGGAGACAAAGTTCCACTGAGGTGGTAGACACGACACGGACCACGGGAGAGACAAAGTTCCACTGAGCTGGTAGACACGACACGGACCACGGGAGAGACAAAGTTCCACTGAGCTGGTAGACACGACACAGACCACGGGAGTAGTGCTGGCTTGTCCGGTCGCGGATGCTTGGTGTCGTCGAGCGCGATAAAACCCATCGTCAAAAGTAAGAGCACATGATGTAATGCAGAGAAGTAAAAAAAGGGAAAACCTCTTGATCGGGTGCAATACTATGTGATGAGTTCCTTTGGCAATGTAAATGTTGCGTACGTGCATTGCTCCCGGGCCGGCCATTTGGTTTGAATCGAGCATGCATGCATGTGGCGTACGTACGTGCATGCATGTACGCGCGCGGGGGAACGAGTGAGAGACCGTTATACGAGCATAGCGTGGTGACGTAGGTGCACCTTTGTTGCCTATTTTGATCCCCTCATCCCGACCGTGCAACACCCACTCTCCCCATATTGCCCTTCCCTCCACCCATATAACAC
>LR738712.1:841071750-841085316 GCA_902687465.1 Secale cereale | reverse complement strand
AAAAACAAATACTACTAGCTATGTTCTTTCCTACCTGCCCTCTGATTAACAGCAGTTGTGTCCCATTTGGAAAAAATAATAGTTTTTTTACACATTTCGATATTAGTTTTACTAGCGCCGCCACCGGTGTTTACCCCTTCCCCCTCCCAATGGTTGGCCACACTAGTTCTTTCTACAATCCGCCCCAAACACCCCACTCCCCTCTTCAGGGCCAGAGCCATCGTTTCGTTTCGCACCGGACGATCGATCTCAACCGATTAAGACCGTCCGTCCACGTGGCTGCTCTCGATCAACGGTTCAACCAAAGTCGTCGCCCCCTCCACGTGGGAGCTAACCCTGACCTAGGATGGCCTCTTGGCAGTGGCTTTTCTAGCGACGGAACCAAGGTGGCAACGAGGCTCATATCGATGATTAATGCGCCGAACACAACCAAGGATATAGCCTGTTCCTGTGGCGTTTCGAGCGTCCGAACCAGTGCGGCAATAGGGCTCGAACCGATAATTAATGCGCAAAAGCCGACCAAAATGCCCTACTAGAGTCGCAGAGCCAGGGGGCGTCCACCGTTCCGGATGCGTCACTACTTACATGGCTAGTGTGGGCGGTGGAGATAGAGAGATAGATAAACATGACTCTCTTGGGAGGGAGGGAATCCCATGATCCGCGTTCTTGGCCTGCTCTTTCAAACAACAACGACTCTAATCACAATAGGCACAAAGAGGAGTCCAAACCCCGCATCTATTGCCGCCTTAGCTGACTTCGTCCGATAACGAAGAGACCATTAGGAAGAAACACCCCCCCCCCCAGGTTTTGGTCACTAACGGTTTTGAGATTTGCCGTGGTTACCGAGTATTTCGGTGCCCCCCCCATACTGAGCAAAAAATACCCCCGATTGGCCTCGGGCTGAGTAAAGTAGGTAGGATCTAAGTAATTTTATGAGAGTTGGTTATAGCGTGTTGGTAGCAACCTAGTGCCCTTCTCGATTTTCCGACAGAGGTCTCTGATTCGAGTGTCCGTTCTTTCAACCTTGTATTTTTTTTGTAGAATACAAAAGCGCAAAACGCAGAAATAAAAAGACCGAGAAGTCGAACCCGAGACATCGCAGCCCGCGCGGAGACAAAGCTCCACTGAGCTGGCAGCCACGACACAAACAACGCAGAGACGGAAGCAAGACAGACACGGCAACGACAACACCTCTGAGCTGGCGCATTTACGACCCACGCGCCCCACCGATGCTGAAAAGGACCACTAACGCGTTTTCTCCCCCTCGCCGCGTTCCCGGCTACATACATACATACAGACCGAGAAACGAAGAGCGAGGACAATATACTATACCAACCATAATAACATAGCACAAAAACTAGGTCATGCATGTATATCCTTTTGAAAAGAAATTGTGGTAGAAACACAAAAGAATTGCTTGGCAGCATTAAATGGAAAGATTAGGATAAAGGCAAAAGGCCTTGGGCATGAAGGAATGAAGGAGGATAGAGGGGTATTTTGGTCATTTAGAGGGAGGGGAGGCAAAAACAATAAACAAGACGGGCTCCTCTCCTTCCTTCTTCCACCTCCGACTCCTCCACCCCCGATCCATCCATCCATCCATCCATCCAAACCCTAGCCCATCCGTCCCCGGCCGCCCGATCCCGCCGCCGATCGGCCCATGACCGCCGCCTCCACCGGCGGCGGCGACGGCGGAGGTGGAGGTGGGGGCGCGTCGTCCCCGGCGGCGCCGCGGGCCATGAAGCGCGAGCTCGCCTTCGCGCTGCAGTCCCTGTCCGAGATCACCGCCAGCCCCGGCCGCACCCGCTCCGGCCGCTCCCTCGTCGCCTCCCCCGCCCTCCCCTCCTCGCCCGCCAAGCGCAGGAAGCCGCCCAGATCCGACCCCCAGCCCACCCCGCCCCCGGATCTGGTCTCCCCGCCCACCCCGCCCCTCGACGCCGAGGCGCCCAAGGCCGCCCCTCACCACGACGCCGATGCCCTGCTGCCGCCCCCCGAGGAGCCGGCCTTGGATGCGGAGGTGCTGCCCGAGGTGCCGCCCTTGGATGCAGAGCTACTGCCCCTGGCTGCCACTCACCACGCCGCCGACGGGTTGCCCCTGGACGCCCTGGTCCCGGCCGAGGTAGCCAGCCAAGATGCTGCCCCGGCGCCGCCCGAGGCAGCCAGCCAAGATGCTCCCCTGGAGCCGCCCTTGGATGCAGAGGTGCTGCCCAAGGTCAGCCACAACGCTGCCGAGCTGCTGCCCTTGGCCGCTGAGGTGCTGCCCGAGGTCAGCCACAACACTACAGAGGCGCCGTCCTTGGCTGCTGTGGTGCTGCCCGAGGCCTTGGCTGCCGAGATGCTGCCCGAGGTCAGCCACAATGCTGCTGAGGCGCATGCGGTGGCCAACCAAGATGCTGCTGAGGTGCATGCGGTGGCCAACCAAGATGCTGCCGCTGAGGCGTCACCCAAGGCCAGCCACTCTGACGACATCGTCATGGTGGACGCCGAGGCACAGCTCAATGCTCAAGGCGACGCAGACCTCATGGGCCCCTGCGCATTCCCGGCGTCAACGGAGAAGAAGAAGGAAGAGGAGGGGGATGGGTCCAATGCTGCCGTCCCCCCTCAGCACCAAATGGATGGACTCCCTGCTCCTGTAACAGAGGCTGAATCTGCTGGCGTGGCGGCAACACAGGACGCAGGAGTTGAGCCCAGCGCTGCTGCTGCGCATGCAATGCCGGACGCTGAAGAGGGCACTAGCATGGAACTGGATGCACCTTCGGCTTTGCTTGAGTCCACTGCTGGATCAAATGAACCCAGTATGCTGGACAATGCGTTGGCTGATCCTCCTGTGGCCGCCGAGGATGCCGCCACACCTGCTTCCACTGCCATGGACACTGAGGATGCCGCCACACCAGTTTCCACTGCCAAGATCATCAAGCCTAAAAGACGCTTCACACGCTCGCTGCTTGGACTGGACAGAGAGACCGCAGCCAGTGAAATTATAGGAGATGCCTCGCTTGATTTGTCTGCAACACCGGGGAGGAGGTTCACAAGGTCACTGCTCAAGCCAAAGGTGGATGCACCTCCTGCCAGCAGCCTGGTTGTGCCTGAAGAGCCCATTGACACCACACCAGAGACCCCTCCATCAGTGACCAAGATGGAGATGAAGATGTCCAAGAAAGTTGCCTGCCTCTCAAAGCACCCAGGCAACACCAGAGATTTGCTCAGCACAGGACTGCTCGAGGGAATGCCGGTTATGTACATCATCCCTAATAGCAAGGTATGAGACAATCAGTCATAAGTTTTATCAACAGTTTCTTGTCTGTCAGCACCACTTTACTCCATTTGAGGATTGCACGAGCCTATCACTGCACCAATATATTAGGTTAGCCGAGTAATCAGTGTTCAGGAAGTTTTTCTGTTCAGTCAATACATACATGTGTTTGCTTTTGTCGTGTTAAGTCATTTGCTACACCTTGACAATAGCTTTGATGATACAATTTATTTGAGAACTTCCAGGTACTAGTTACAATTAAATGTGTGATGACTTGTTGGAGACCAACAGTCTCATCCTATTTGCCTCAGTTTTCAGTGCAACACCTGTAGCTATGCCATGTTATATTATGAGTAGCAATGAACCCCATATCTTGCTGCTCAAGATGCCTCGTGTAATATATAAATATTATCTCTCTTTTTTAGAGCATGAAATTTTAATGCAGCACAATTAATATGAATGTTGTTTGCAAGTTGCAGAAGCCTGTGCTGAAAGGTGTGATTGCAGGTTGCAATATACGTTGCTTCTGTGCTAAGTGTGGTGGCTCCAAGGTTAGTATTCCTTCCCTTCAAAAGGAAAAATAGGTTAGTGCTAACTACTGTATCTGTAAGCCGTTGCAGGACACAAAAATGTTTACATGATGTTGTTCTCCTTCTGAATTTTACAGGCCATTACTACATATTTCTTCGAACTACATGCTGGAAGCAGCAAAAAACACCCTGCAGAGTACATCTACTTAGCAAATGGTAATAGTTTGCGGGATGTGCTGCGTGCCTGTGAAAATTCTCCTTTGGATTCTCTAGATAAAACAATCCAGTCCTGCATTGATCCCATGCTTACGAGGACCCGCACGAATTGTCTGAACTGCAACGGTGAGACTTTCATCATGCTTATGTAATTCAGGGAGTTGTAGTACTAGTTTCCTTTGGTGCCTTTGCTTATGTCTCCTAATCTTGCAGGCGAGCTACCTTCACAAACTGAAGAACAGTTTCTGTGCCATCAGTGTTGCCCAGAGTCAAACCAACCTCAAGATCCTACTTCCCCGTTGCCATGCAGCAAGAGCAGTTCCAGGTGTGCAATTTAATAAGCATAATAATGTGCTAGATGTGCTCTTATGTCTAATTAACTAGAGACCAAGAGCTATTATTTACACTGTTCTATCATAAGGAAATAAATTTTAATGGCTGCAAAATTTGTTCAAGAGCTATTACTTTACACCCTGCTGCTGTTATAAGAAAATAAGTTGTCTGTATCGCTATCTGACAATACTGTTTACTTCTAGTTTGGAACTTATGTTTATTTATAAATGACATTCCTTTTCATGTTCTGTTTTGGGGTGCCATAGCCTGACTCCAAGTTCCAAGGAATCTTTGTTGAAGAGGATGTCGGCAAGCAAAGGCGCGAGTACTGGAAAAGTAACAACAAAGTCGGTACCTCATTAGTTATCCCTTTTAGTTTCTCATTATTGAGCGCTTAATTCATTGGTCCCTGCTTGACAAATTTTCAGGGATACGGGGCTACACAAACTGGTATTCAAGGTTTTGCTTGACGGTACTGAAGTAACCTACTATGTTGATGGGCAGGTTTGGATCAAGATCTATTATTTCCTTATTTTGTACCACTCCCTGTGTTTTTTGTTGTTGATAATTTGCACTTGCACTGTGCAGAAAATAATCGATGGATATATCAAGGATCAAAGAATCTACTGTAACCATTGCAACAAAGTGGTGCGCCCCCTTTCTCGTCAAAGCTATTTTTTACTGTGTATCCATTTTTTCTCTGTGAATTGACCTTTTATGAGGAATATCCAGGTCAGCCCCTCAGCGTTCGAAGCTCATGCGGGTGAGGGATCAAGACGCAAACCGTAAGTCGGCTGTATCCTCTTTTTAGCTTAATACCAACCTGCACTTCTCTGCTTGCTCTTATTTATCACATTGCTATCAGGTATGACAACATCTATACGTCAAATGGGGTATCCCTGCATGAGCTGTCGATGAGTATTTCGAAGGACATGCAATTGTCGGAACGTGAAACCGATGATCTGTGCAGAGAATGTGGTCTAGGAGGGGACATTTTCCCTTGTAAAATGTGTCCAAGGTCATTTCACCCAGGTAGAGCCTTCCATCTTCCTCCTAAAACTAACGGTCAATAATGCGTTAGCTATTCTCTCGTAAATGATCATCTCAACCAATCTAATATGGATCTGCTTACTTACAATCTGTAGCTTGTGTTGGGCTGCCTGGATTTCCCTCGGAGGAGTGGTTTTGTGATAACTGCACCATTCTTGTTCAAAAAGAGAAGGCTTTAGCAGCAAATAAGAATGCCAAGGCTGCTGGGAGGCAGGCCGGAGTCGATTCTATTGAGCAGATTTTGAAGAGAGCTATTAGAATCGTCCCAATCTGTGATGACCTTGGAGGATGCGCCTTATGCAAGTGAGTACTATTTGTCCTAAAATGTTGCTAGCTATGCTGTCACTCTCTTACCTTATTTTTTTGACTACTTTGTATTCTTGTAATAATCTTTCTGACAAATCTTCTTGGTGCAGGAAAAAGGATTTTAACAATGCAGTATTTGATGAGCGCACTGTGATACTCTGTGATCAAGTATGCCTTCTGCATTACTAGAAATTGCATCTTGATCGTTACTGCTTAAATTCAACTTATGATCCTGATATTAAGACACATTTTTCTTCCATCTTTTTTCTGTGCTGTTCAGTGCGAGAAAGAATACCATGTAGGATGTTTGAGGAGTGAATGGCAGGTCGACCTGAAGGTTAGCACTTAAAAACTTCATCTCCACCTTTAAGTTTTTATGTGCATGATATATTCACATGAAACGAACATCTTTGGTGGAAGATAACACAGTTAGCTTGTTTATGCTCTGCAGGAATTACCAGAAGGGGAGTGGTTCTGTTGTGATAGTTGCTCTGAGATACGCTCCTCTTTGGACAAGATGATTTCTGAAGGAGCTCAGCCTTTGCCGGAGTCAGACCTTGATATCATAAGAAAGAAACACGAGTCAAAAGGTTTGATCATGGACAGTAACACAGAGATCAGATGGCAATTGGTTGCTGGTAGAAGTGCCACTGAAGATGGCAACTCATTGCTTTCTTCTGCTGTCCCAGTTATTCATGTATGCGCTGCATTTTCTTAAATCTTGTATGCTGCATTTTGTTGCGCCTCTTACCTCACTATTTTATACTGACTGCTTCACTTGCCTGGTTGTTTTCTCCTTGCAGCAATCTTTTGATCCAATCATCGAAGCCCATACTGGTAGGGATCTAATTCCTGAGATGGTCCACGGGTAAGAGAAGATAACCGTTTCCCAATATTTTGTTCAATGCCTAGAGTAGAACCGTGTTAAATGGGATTTCTCTTTTCTTCCAGGAGGAGACCTAAAGAAGGAATGCCAGGCCAAGATTACAGTGGAATGTACTGTGCGGTCTTAACTGTAGGGTAAGAATTCTTTATCATTTGATTTGAAACAAAAAATTGGCCATGCTTTTGCATCCAGTGTTACTGAATTCTGCTTGCCTATCGCAGTTCTACTGTCGTGTCGGCAGCACTCTTGCGTGTCATGGGAGGTGACGTGGCCGAACTGCCACTGGTTGCTACAAGTATGGATCTTCAAGGACTGGTGAGTTTACAGTTGCTGCTTAGCATTATATCATCCATGCAGTCCAAAAATGCAGTTCTCTGAGACCACCGGGTTAACCATTAACTTCCACAAAAGCAACTTCACGCCTATCCACGTGGACCCGGAGCTAACTCTAAGCCTAGCAGCTATCCTCGGATGTCAGATCGCTACTTTCCCACAATCCTACCTGGGTCTGCCCTTATCAACCCATAAGCTTAACCTGGCCGATTTCTTCTTCATCATTGACAAGGTCGACCGGCGCTTAGCCGGTTGGCGGGGCCTTCTTTTATCTATCGCTGGCAGGGCTATCCTGGTCCGCTCTGTCCTTCGCGCCCTCCCCATCTACGCTATGAGTGTCCTTCTGCTCCCCGCCGGAACCCTTCAAGAGATCGAAAAACGTTGTAGAGCCTTCTTTTGGACTGGCCAAGACTCAGTCACGGGCGGCAATTGCAAAGTTGCTTGGGATACTGTTTGTGCCCCCTTCACCAATGGTGGGCTTGGTTTCCTCTCTCTCAAGCACATGAACCTCTGCCTGCTTCTTAAACACCTCTCTAAGCTTCACGACGACCAGGCCTCCCCTGAACCTTCCTACCTAGTCTCCCGATTCGGCTGGTCCCCCTCGCATGATGTTGGCTCCCCTAACCCCATGCACCCTCCTATATGGCGGGACATCATCAAAGGGCTCGATCTCTACCGCTCCAACACCAGAGTTCAATTAGGCAATGGGACCTCCACCTCCTTCTGGAATGATCTCTGGCTACCGCACTCCACTCAAACCCTCGCACATCAATTCCCGGCGCTTTTCACCCACTCCAACAGAATCCACACCTCTGTGGCACGTGTAATGGCCTCGGCCGACCTAACCCTAGACCTTACCCCTCGGCTCTCTTCCACGGCCGAACGAGAGCTTAATGAACTCCGATCCTTGTTGGCTACGGTAAATTTGAATTTGCAGGCTACTGACAGACGAATGATGAGAGAGGCTGGTCACCCGTTAACCACTAAGCGGGCGTATGAGGCAGTTTGGAAGTCCCGGCCTAAGGACCCTCTTGCGCCAGCAATCTGGAGAAACTACGCGCCTAACAAGTGCAGAATTTTCGCTTGGCTCGCCCACAAAGACCGCAAGTTCACCAACGTGCGCCGTTTTCGCCGGGGCATCACTAGCTCGGCCAAGTGCCCCTTCTGCAGTCAAGACGAATCCACCGACCACCTGCTCTTCACTTGTACGCGGCTCACCCCCCTCTGGGCGGAGCTAAACAGCCTGTGCCCCTCCCCACAGGGGCTACCTCACGCTTGGGAGGGGGAAGTCAACAATAAAATCAGGTCAACGGTTATGCTAGCCATTCTTTGGAATATTTGGAAAAGACGCAACGCCAAGGTCTTTCGGAATGAGCACCAACAGCTACACCAACTTGCCAACTCCGCGGCAGATGATCTGCGACTATGGTCCCATCGATGCAAAAACATTCAAAAGCAACTCAGCATTCATGACTGGGGCACCATGTTGTTTCACATCGCTGGGAGAATTTAGTCCCCAGCCCTCCTTTCTTCTTCTTTTTTGTTGTAATCTCTGCTCCCCCTAACCACCATGTAACTCTTCTCCTTGTAACAACTCTGTGGGTTTTGACAATAAAGTTCAGGCAGGCGTAAGCCTGCCGTTGACGCGTCAAAAAAAAATGCAGTTCTATTGTACAGTAGTAACCTGTGTGTTGTATTCACATCTAGGTATGTTTTATTGATTGCATATCCTTTTTATTTTCTAATGATATTTTTGTGCTGATGGAAAAACAGGGCTACTTCCAAGTGTTGTTCTCATGCATCGAAAGGCTGCTAGTTTCGCTGAAGGTGAAGCACTTCATGCTTCCGGCCGCCCATGAAGCTGAAGCCATCTGGATGAAGAAGTTTGGCTTCTCTAAAATCCCTCAGGATCAGGTTTGTTACGATTCGCTGAGCCGTTTGTTTTTGCTGTCCAGCTATGGTGTTGTGTTGAGATGCCCGAGAGATGTGAACCTAATCAAACTGACTGGTTGTGCAGATGGAAGCTTATCTTAACGGTGGGCACCTCACCGTGTTCCATGGAACGTTGAATCTGTACAAGGCCGTTCCCTTGCTTGAATCTTAGCGTGGCTGTCGAAGCCGCCTTGTGCTTAATGGAGATATGCTCATCAGACATGTTTGTCATTTGAGGCTCTGCTGGTAACTGTACATAATAAGATGATGAAGCATGGCGAAAAGATGATGATAGTTACTGCAAATCTAAAAGAGGGGAGCATACAAGAAAGATAGCAGAAACAGCCGGAAATGTTTGATCCTGCGGTGAAGATAGATGTGGAGAAGCTGGAACAGGGGAAGCAGTTGTTCTCTTCCGGGTTTTGTTTTCCGTTTTGTACTTTTAGTAGGGCGTTCAGCTGAGCCGCCATGCCGAGGAGCAAGCGCTGTCGTTTTTCGATGTACATGCCTGGCCGTCTCAGGAACTGCAGAATGGAATTTTGTGGCGATGGTTGTGATGTTGTCTGTTGGTCTGTGGTGGTTGAAATTTTGATCTGTTCATTGGTGGGGTGGCGCGTTTGTAAGAAAAGAGTTGGTTTCGTCGGTCTGGTTGTCGAATTTTGATGAGAAATGAGGATAGATGTGGGGGTTGTTTGTTTGTTTGCACCTTTTGACTCGTGTGATGGCTTTAGATTCCTTGTGTGCTTTACATGTGTGTGTGGTCGTATAATTGTGTTTTGCTTTGCCCCACATCCTATAGAAACTATTTCAAAACGAAGGCCATATTTTAACTTTTGAGAATGCATGGCTTTAACCAACAGTTTACCTTACTAGGTAGCAAAAAATGTGGCATGGAGTTTATGTTGTAAGGTTCATATTTTAAATTGTTAATTGTTTGGGATTGTTTTGAGAGGATATCATGACTTGTTGATTAGGAATTATCTTACATTCAGTCTTTCTTTTTTTAGGGATTATCTTACATTCAGTTTGCCCCACGAACGCGCATGCAGAAACAAATGTATTATTGCATGAAAAACATCTAAAAAAGTGGCTCTTTGTGAATCGAACTCGCGACCTCACGCTCGTCTTCGTATTTGGCTGCTAGTGATTCACTTCAGCGCGAATGGATTTAAGAACCAGCGTAGCAGCGCTACTTATTAGATTTTTGAATTATTTGAAAACATTAATTAAAAACGTGAATGTATGGAAAAAATGTGAACAAATTTGGAAAGTTGACGAACATGCATAAAAAAGTTGGCCAATGTAAAAAGGGTTCATGTATTCAAATAAGTTCATGAATTCAAGAATAAAAGTTCATGAAATGGGAAAAAAAAGTGCACTAATTTTTTTAAAAAAGTTCACAACAATGAAAAACGACCATTAGTTTGAAAAAAGTTCATCAGATTTGAAAAGAGTTCACCGGATTTGAAAACAAAAGTTCATCAATTCATAGGATTTGAAAAGAGTTCATCGATTTTTTTTAAACAGTTCATCGTTTTGAAAAATGTTCATCGATTTTGAAAGAAAAAGCTCATCAATTTGACAAAAGTTCATAGATTTTTTTAAAAGTTCATGAATTATAAAACTTTACGCATTTAGTGTACAAAACAATAAACACAAAATGAGAAAAAGTAAAGTAAAAAAACTGTTCCGAAAAAAGAAAGCCGGGATTCCGTGATCATGACAAAGAATAAATAAAACAAAAGAAGTGTGTGAACACATCTGTTCGCTTGTCGTAGTGGTTGTGCACTGCTCTCTCAACCTGGAGATCCCGTATTCAAAACCTGCAATGGGCGCGTTTAGGGTTTGCCGCAACCCACCCACCTCACCATCGGCGGCGCACTACTCTTATGGCCGCCCCTCTTCTCCCTCGCCGTTCACCGCCCGTGAGCACCACGCTGCTCGCCAGATCATGTGCCACCCCTGAGCAGCGCCCAGCTCGCCGCACCGATTCGTGCCACCCCCGCCGACCTGAGATCCGCCTCTGTTCGCCGCCCCTAAGCACTACACGGATTGCCGGATCATGCGCCACCCTTGAGCAACACGCAGCTCGCTGGACCGATTCGTGCCACCCCGCCAACCTGAGATCTGCCTCTGTTCACCGCCCCTGAGCACCACACGGCTCGTGTCCGGTCTATTTGATATGGGCCGGACTGATGGGCCATGAAGACGAAGCAGAAGATCACCCCCCGTGTCCGGAGAGGACTCCTATATGCGTGGAATGGTAAGTTTCGTGTCCGGATGTAATACTTCCTTCCCCTGTGAACCGACTCTGTACAAACCCTAGCTCCCTCCGGTGTGTATATAAATCGGAGGGTTTCGTGTGTAGGGCAGGATCAGAACAATCATAGGCTAGACAACTAGGGTTTAGCCATTACGATCTCGAGCTAGATCAACTCTTGTAACCCCTATATTCATCAAGATCAATCAAGCAGGAAGTAGGGTAATACCTCCTTTAAGAGGGCCCGAACCTGGGTAAACATCGTGTCCCCAGCGTATCTTGTTACCACCGATCCTTAGATTCACAACTTGGGCCCCCATACCCGAGATCTGCCGATTTTGACACCGACAATGGTGCTTTCATCGAGAGCTCCGCTGTGTAGTCACGAAAAGCGATCTATGGCTCGCCTTGTCATCAACGACGATATCACTTCAGGAAGGAGCCTAACTTCAGGACAGGTCCTCCAGCTCGGCGGTTTTACCGTAGGGGCCAATGAAAGTGTGTTATATCGACTAGAGGGGGGGTGAATAGGCGATTTTTATGAATTCTTCACTGAGGAATTTGGAATTTGCTGTTGAGGAAATTCCTTAGCAAAGAACTACTTGCAGCGGAATAAGTACTCAGAAGTAAACATAACAGAATACAAGCATGGTCATCATGAAGAAATGAAGACAAACACAGAGTACAGAAAGCCTAATCACAGGATAACACAGGATGAAGACAAACAGACTGAAGAAATTGAACTGAGGAAATTGAGAAACTCTTCAAACATATATGAACAAGCACACAACACATATATGAGGAAATGGAAGAGTTGAGGAAATAGAACCAGTAAGCTTGGTGAAGACAATGATTTGTTAGACCAGTTCCAACTGCTGTCTCAGTTGTACATCTGGTTAGGACGGCTAGGTATTTAAACCTGAGGACACACAGTCCCGGACACCCAGTCCTGGACACACAGTCCAAGACACCAAGTCCTCACCGTACTCCCCTTGAGCTAAGGTCACACAAACCTCGCCCAATCACTCATGGTAAGTCTTCAGGTGACTTCCAAACCTTCACAGACTCGGTCACTCGGCGATCCACAATTCCTCTTGGATGCTCTAGACCATGACGCCTAACCGTCTGGAAGAAGCACAGTCTTCAAAAGTAACAAGCGTCGGATCCACTCAGGATCAATCTCTTCAGTGATGCTCAATCACTTTTGGGTTTGTAGGTGTTTGGGTTTGGTTTTGGGTTTTTCCTCACTTGATGATTTTCGCTCAAAGTCCTCGGAGGATGGGTTGCTCTTATGACAAGTGTCAGTTTCTCTCGGAGCAGCCAACCATCTAGTGGTTGTAGGGGGCGGCTATTTATAGCCTAGGGAGCAGCCCGGCATGATAAGACATAAATGCCCTTTAATGATATGACCGTTAGGTAGGTAGATATTTTCGGACAGCTGGAGCGTAGCACAACAACGATCGGAAATTTGAGTATCAAATTCCTCAGGGCTACCATGTTCCTCACTGTGTAGGAAATTTGCACTGGCGAATTCCTAACTCCTCAGTCAGAACAAATTCCTCAGAGACCAGAAGAGCTTCATCTCTGTCACTGAAGAATATGACTGAACTGTATGAGATTTCCAATGTCTTCACTCGAAGGGATTGGTAGGTGTAGAATTTTGAGTTGAGCATCACATGGAAACTTTTCCTTAGTATTTCCTCGACCCCCTTTAACAGTACGGTGTTTCCTATGACTCAAGAAAGAGAAAATGAAACTACGAAAACAAAAGTCTTCACGCTTCATGTTCCTCAAATGAATACCAAGTCTTCAAGGTCACACCAATTTCTTCACTTTCAAAGTCTTCAGAAAGTCTTCAGAAGTACAAAGTCTTCAGTCGAAGAACTTCATTTTTAGGGGTCGACTTTCTTTGTAAATATCAAACTCCTCATAGACTTATAGACCTGTGTACACTCATAAACACATTAGTCCCTTAACCTATAAGTCTTCAACACACCAAAATCACTAAGGGGCACTAGATGCACTGACAATCTCCCCCTTTTTGGTGATTGATGACAATATAGGTTAAGTTTTCAACGGGGATAAACATGTTGGGGAACGTAGCAGAATTCAAAAAATTTCCTACGCTTGACCAAGATCAATCTAAGGAGTCATCTAGCAACGAGCATAAAGGAGTGCATCTACATACCCTTTGTAGATTGCGAGCGGAAGCGTTCGAAGGAACGTGGATGATGGAGTCGTACTCATCGTGATCCCTGTCACCGATGATCCCAGCGCCGAACGGACGGCACCTTCGCGTTCAACACACGTACAGTACAACGACGTCTCCTCCTTCTTGATCCAGCAAGGGGGGAGGAGAGGTTGATGGAGATCCAGCAGCACGACGGCGTGGTGGTGGATGCAACGGGAAAAGCTGCAGGGCTTCGCCAAGACACTGCGGGAGGAGGGAGAGGTGTAACGAGGGGGG
>LR738712.1:841038363-841064497 GCA_902687465.1 Secale cereale | reverse complement strand
GGCCCTAGGAGATTGGATCTCCTAGGGGGGGGGGCAAGGGGGTGGCTTGCCCCCCAAGCCTAGGGGGGCGCCCCCCACCCCTAGGGTTGCCAACCCTAGGCGCAGGGGGGAGGCCCAAGGGGGGTGTGCCAGCCCACTAGGGGCTGGTCCCCCTCCCCCTACGGCCCATGGGGCCCTCCGGGATGGGTGGCCCCACCCGGTGGACCCCCGGGACCCTTCCGGTGGTCCCGGTACACTACCGGTGACCCCCGGAACTCTCCCGATGGCCGAAACTGGACTTCCCATATATCATTCTTTACCTCCGTACCATTCTGTAACTCCTCGTGACGTCCGGGATCTCATCTGGGACTCCTAACAACATTCGGGTTATCGTGTGCATATATCTCTACAACCCTAGCGTCACCGAACCTTAAGTGTGTAGACCCTACGGGTTCGGGAGACACGTAGACATGACCGAGACGACTCTTCGGTCAATAACCAACAGCGGGATCTGGATACCCATGTTGGTTCCTACGTGTTCCTCAATGATCTCATCGGATGAACCACGATGTCAAGGATTCACTCAATCCCGTATGCAATTCCCTTTGTCCATCGGTACGGTACTTGCCCGAGATTCGATCGTCAGTATACCGATACCTTGTTCAATCTCGTCATGGCAAGTCTCTTTACTCGTTCCGTAATTCATCATCCCGTGACTAACTCCTTAGTCACATTGAGCTCATTATGATGATGTCTTACCGAGTGGGCCCAGAGATACCTCTCCGTCATACGGAGTGACAAATCCCAGTCTCGGTTCGTGCCAACTCAACAGAAACTTTCGGAGATACCCGTTGCGTACCTTTATGGCCACCCAGTTACGTTGTGACGTTTGGCACACCCAAAGTATTCCTACGGTATCCGGGAGTTGCACAACCTCATGGTCTAAGGAAAAGATACTTGACATTGAAAAAGCTTCAGCATTACGAACTACACGATCTTGTGCTAGGCTTAGGATTGGCTCTTGTCCATCACATCATTCTCCTAATGATGTGATCCCATTATCAATGACATCCAATGTCCATGGCCAGGAAACCGTGACCATCTGTTGATCAACGAGCTAGTAACTAGAGGCTTACCACGGGCACTTTGTGGTCTATGTATTCACACATGTATCGCTGTTTCCGTACAATACAATTCAAGCATGAATAACAGACGATTATCATGAACAAGGAAATATAATAATAACCATTTTATTATTGCCTCTAGGGCATATTTCCAACAAAACATATGAAGTGTAAATATTGATATTGAGGAATTTGATTGCAAGATATAGAAGAACTCCCCTGAAGATGTGCATAGTGAGGAATTTGCTTTTGAAGCAATGCACACTTGAAGAGTAGAATCATGGAGATCTTCCCATATATCTTGTAATTCGCATTTGACATATAATATGAAGAATTTGAAATGCATGAAGAAATATGGTGACTGATGTAATTCAGCATGCGTGCATAACATTAAGGAGGAATAAGCATGCAGAAACACCACAGCAAAAGTATCAGGTCACCATAGAGTTTAAGTTTACAACTCGATCCAACAAAGTCATCAGAAGAACGAGAGTTGTAACTTAGCAAAAAACACCCATATATATAGGCCCGCTTGAAGACTAACTCAAATTTATCCCCCTTTGTCATCGAATGACCAAAAGGATCGAAACTGAGGACTAACGCCCCTGAAGAATCTCAAGATGATGAAGGAGCGCCAGCGTTGTTGGGGTCGATTGTTGATGTAGGGCCTGCCGCAGTGTCGTCCAAGTCTTCATACTCGTCGGTTTCGTGCGATGAAGAATAGGAGATGGACACCAAGGGAGGAACCTCGACCTTCTTGTATTTCTTCGGTGGAGGAGCAGACCAGTCAAAGTCATCCTTGAGACCCATTTTCTTCAGATCTTCTTTGCAATACAGATGAGACAGAACAACCCAGGTGCGGTTGAGGGTTTCATGAAGGTAGTAATGGTTTTTCTTCACTTCATTATGTGTAGAGGTCATGTTGTGAAGAATTGAACCAAACTGACGCTTGACCCATTTGTGGTTGCGATCAACCTTCTAATGAAGACTGAGGAGAAGCTCACGATCTGTCATCACCCTGGGATATTCATGTTGATCATATCTTCTATACGACTCATGTTCGACCTTTCGGTCTTCCGTGTTCCGAGGCCATGTCTGTACATGCTAGGCTCGTCAAGTGAACCCTAAGTGTATTGCGTGTGTAAATCTAGCTTACACCCGTTGTATGCGAACGTTAGAACCTATCACACCCGATCATCACGTCGTGCTTCGGAACAACGATCCTTAGCAATGGTGCATGGTTAGGGGGAACACAATTCTTGAAATTTTAGTGAGAGATCATCTTATTTACTACCGTCGTTCTAAGCAAATAAGATGTAATAAACATGATAAACATCACATGTAATCAAATAGTGACATGATATGGCCAATATCGTTTAGCTCCTTTGATCTTCATCTTCGGGGCTCCTTGATCATCATCGTCACCGGCATGACACCATGATCTCCATCATCGTGTCTTCATGAAGTCGTCTCGCCAAACATTACTTCTACTACTATGGATAACGTTTAGCAATAAGGTAAAGTAATTACATGGCGTTATTCAGTGACACGCAGGTCATACAAAAAATAAGACAACTCCTATGGATCCTGCCGGTTGTCATACTCATCGACATGCAAGTCGTGATTCCTATTACAAGAACATGATCAATCTCATACATCACATCTTTTGGCCATATCACATCACACGGCACATGCTGCAAGAACAAGTTAGACATCCTCTAATTGTTGTTGCAAGTTTTACGTGGCTGCTATAGGTTTCTAGCAAGAAAGTTTCTTACCTACGCCAAAACCACAACCTGATATGTCAATTTCTATTTACCCTTCATAAGGACCCTTTTCATCGAATCCGATCCGACTAAAGTGGGAGAGACTGTCACCCGCTAGCCACCTTATGCAACTAGTGCATGTCAGTCGGTGGAACATGTCTCACGTAAGCGTACGTGTAAGGTCGGTCCGAGCCGCTTCATCCCACGATGCCGCCGAATCAAGATAAGACTAGTAGCAGCAAGAGAATTGAACAAATCTACGCCCACAACTGTTTTGTGTTCTACTCGTGCAAGATACTATGCATAGACCTAGCTCAGATGCCACTCTTGGGGAACGTAGCAGAATTGAAAAAATTTCTATGCTTCACCAAGATCAATCTAAGGAGTCATCTAGCAACGAGGGAGAGGGGATTGCATCTACATACCCTTGTAGATCGCGAGCGGAAGCGTTCAAGAGAACGTGGATGATGGAGTCGTACTCGTCGTGATCCAAATCACCGATGATCCCAACGCCGAACGGACGGCACCTCCGCGTTCAACACACGTATGGTGCATCTACGTCTCCTCCTTCTTGATCCAGCAAGGGGGGAGGAGAGGTTGATGGAGATCCAGCAGCACGACGGCGTGGTGGTGGATGCAACGGTATTTCAGCAGGGCTTCGCCAAGCGCTGCGGGAGGAGGGAGAGGTGTAACGGGAGGGAGAGGGAGGCGCCAGGGGCAAGGGTGCGTCTGCCCTCCCTCCCCCCACTTTATATAGGGGGCCTAGGGGGTGCGCCGGCCCTAGAGATGGGATCTCTAGGGGGGCGGCGGCCTAGGGGGGGCGGACTTGCCCCCCAAGTCACATGGGGCGCCCCCACCCCTAGGGTTCCCAACCCTAGGTGCAAGGGGAGGGCCCAAGGGGGGCACACCAGCCCACTACGGGCTGGTTCCCTTCCCCTTTCAGCCCATGGGGCCCTCCGGGATAGGTGGCCGCACCCAGTGGACCCCCGGGACCCTTCTGGTGGTCCCGGTACACTACCGGTGACCCCTGAAACTCTCCCGATGGCCGAAACTGGACTTCCTATATATATTTCTTTACCTCCGGACCATTCCGGAACTCCTCGTGACGTCCGGGATCACATCCGGGACTCTGAACAACATTCGTGTTACCGCATGCATATATCTCTACAACCCTAGCGTCACCGAACCTTAAGTGTGTAGACCCTACGGGTTCGGGAGACACGTAGACATGACCGAGACGACTCTCCGGTCAATAACCAACAGCGGGATCTGGATACCCATGTTAGTTCATACATTCTCCTCGATGATCTCATCAGATGAACCACGATGTCAAGGATTCAATCAATCCCGTATACAATTCCCTTTGTCTATCGGTATAGTACTTGCCCGAGATTCGATCGTCGGTATACCGATACCTTGTTCAATCTCGTCATTGCAAGTCTCTTTACTCGTTCCGTAATACATCATCACATGACGAACACCTTAGTCACATTGAGCTCATTATGATGATGTCTTACCGAGTGGGCCCAGAGATACCTCTCCGTCATACGGAGTGATAAATCCCAGTCTCGGTTCGTGCCAACTCAACAGCTACTTTCGGAGATACCCGTTGCGTACCTTTATATCCAACCAGTTACGTTGTGACGTTTGGCACACCCAAAGTATTCCTACGGTATCCGGGAGTTGCACAACCTCATGGTCCAAGGAAAAAATACTTGACATTGGAAAAGCTTTGGCATTACGAACTACACGATATTGTGCTTGGCTTCGGATTGGGTCTTGTCCATCACATCATTCTCCTAATGATGTGATCTCGTTATCAATGACATCCAATGTCCATGGTCAGGAAACCATAACCATCTGTTGATCAACGAGCTAGTAACTAGAGGTTTACCAGTGACACGTTGTGGTGTATGTATTCACACATGTATCACTGTTTCCGTATAATACAATTCAAGCATGAATAACAGACAATTATCATGAACGAGGAAATATAATAATAACCATTTTAGTATTTCCTCTAGGGCATATTTCCTACAGTCTCCCACTTGCACTAGAGTCAATAATCTAGTTACATTGTGATGATTCGAACACCCATAGAGTTCTGGTGTTGATCATGTTTTGATCGTGGAAGAGGTTTAGTCAACGGATCTACGACATTCAGATCCGTATGCACTTTACAAATATCTATGCCTCCATCTTGAACATAATTCCGGATGGAGTTGAAACGGCGCTTGATGTGCTTGGTCTTCTTGTGAAACCTGGGCTCCTTGGCAATGGCAATAGCTCCAGTGTTGTCACAGAAGAGAGTCATCGGGCCCGACGCGCTTGGAATGACTCCTAGGTCGGTGATGAACTCCTTCATCCAGACTCCTTCCCGCGCTGCTTCGCAAGCAGCTATGTACTCCGCTTCACATGTAGAATGCGCCACGACGCTTTGCTTGCAACTGCACCAGCTGACTGCCCCACCATTCAAAATATACACATATCCGGTTTGTGACTTGGAGTCATCCAGATCTGTGTCGAAGCTAGCATCGACGTAACCCTTTACGACGAGCTCTTCGTCACCTCCATAAATGAGAAACATATCCTTAGTCCTTTTCAGGTACTTCAGGATGTTCTTGACCGCTGTCCAATGTTCCATACCGGGATCACTTTGGTACCTCCCTACCAAACTTATGGCAAGGTTCACATCAGGTCTGGTACACAGCATGGCATATATAATAGAACCTATGGCTGAGGCATAGGGATGACACTCATCTTTTCTCTATCTTCTGCCGTGGTCGGGGGTTGAGCTGTGCTCAATCTCATACCTTGCAATACAGGCAAGAACCCTTTCTTGGATTGATCCATATTGAACTTCTTCAATATCTTATCAAGGTATGTGCTTTGTGAAAGACCAATGAGGCGTCTCGATCTATCTCTATAGATCTTGATGCCTAATATGTAAGCAACTTCTCCAAGGTCCTTCATTGAAAAACTCTTATTCAAGTAGGCCTTTATGCTCTCCAAGAATTCTATATCATTTCCCATCAGCAGTATGTCATCCACATATAATATGAGAAATGCTGCAGAGCTCCCACTCACTTTCTTGTAAATACAGGCTTCTCCCCAAGTCAGTATAAACCCAAACGCTTTGATCACATCATTAAAGTGAATATTCCAACTCCGAGATGCTTGCACCAGCCCATAGATTGAGCGCTGGAGCTTGCATACCTTGTTAGCATTCTCAGGATCGATAAAACCTTCCGGCTGCATCATATACAGTTCTTCCTTGAGGAAGCCATTAAGGAATGCCGTTTTGACGTCCATTTGCCATATCTCATAATCATAGAATGCGACAATTGCTAACATGATTCAGACGGACTTCAGCATCGCTACGGGAGAGAAAGTCTCATCTTAGTCAATCCCTTGAACTTGTCGATAACCTTTAGCGACAAGTCGAGCCTTATAGTTGGTCACATTACCATCCGCGCCAGTCTTCTTCTTAAAGATCCATTTATTTTCTATGGCATGCCGATCATCGGGCAAGTCCACCAAAGTCCATACTTTGTTTTCATACATGGATCCTATCTCGGATTTCATGGCTTCAAGCCATTTGTTGGATTCCGGGCCCGCCATCGCTTCTTCATAGTTCGAAGGTTCACCGTTGTCTAACAACATGATTTCCACGACAGGGTTACGGTATCACTCTGGTGCGGAATGTGTCCTTGTGGACCTTCGAAGTTCAGTGGTAACTTGATCTGAAGCTTCATGATCATCATCATTAACTTCCTCCCTAGTCGGTGCAGGCACCACAAGAACATCTTCTCGTGCTGCACTACTTTCCGGTTTGGGAGGGGTGACTGTCAACTCATCAAGTTCCATTTTCCTGCCACTCACTTCTTTCGAGAGAAACTCTTTCTCCAGAAAGGATCCATTGTTGGCAACGATGACCTTGCCTTCGGATCTGAGGTAGAAGGTGTACCCAATAGTTTCCTTTGGGTATCCTATGAAGACGCATTTTTCCGATTTGGGTTCGAGCTTTTCAGGTTGAAGTTTCTTGACATAAGCATCGCAACCCCAAACTTTCAGAAACGATAGCTTAGGTTTCTTGCCAAACCAAAGTTCATACGGTGTCATCTCAACGGATTTGGACGGAGCCCTATTTAAAGTGAATGCGGTAGTCTCTAAAGCATAACCCCAAAATGATAGCGGTAAGTCGGTAAGAGACATCATAGATCGCTCCATGTCCAACAGAGTACGATTACGACGTTCGGACACACCGTTACGCTGAGGTGTTCCAGGCAGTGTCAATTGTGAAACAATTCCACAGTTTCTTAGGTGCGTGCCAAATTCGTGACTTAAATATTCTCCTCCACGATCCGATCGTAAGAACTTTATTTTTCTGTCACGTTGATTCTCAACCTCATTCTGAAATTCCTTAAACTTTTCAAAGGTCTCAGACTTGTGTTTCATCAAGTAGACATACCCATATCAACTTAAGTCATCTGTGAGGGTGAGAACATAACGATAGCCTCCGCGAGCTTCAACACTCATTGGACCGCACACATCGGTATGTATGATTTCCAATAAGTTGGTCGCGCGCTCCATTGTTCCGGAGAATGGAGTCTTGGTCATCTTTCCCAAGAGGCATTGTTCGCACGTGTCAAATGATTCATGATCAAGAGACTCTAGAAGTCCATCTGCAAGGAGCTTCTTCATACGTTTGAAAACAATATGACCAAGGCGGCAATGCCACAAGTATGTGGGACTATCATTATCAACTTTACATCTTTTGGCATTCACACTATGAATATGTGTAACATCACGTTCGAGATTCATTAAGAATAAACCATTGACCAGCGGGGCATGACCATAAAACATATCTCTCATATAAATAGAACAACCATTATTCTCGGATTTAAATGAGTAGCCATCTCGCATTAAACGAGATTAAGATACAATGTTCATGCTCAAAGCTGGTACTAAATAACAATTATTAAGGTTTAAAACTAATCCCGAGGGTAGATGTAGAGGTAGCGTGCCGACGGCGATCACATCGACCTTGGAACCATTCCCGACGCGCATAGTCACCTCGTCCTTCGTCAGTCTCCGCTTATTCCGCAGCTCCTGCTTTGAGTTACAAATGTGAGCAACTTCACCGGTATCAAATACCCAGGAGCTACTACGAGCACTGTTAAGGTACACATCAATAACGTGTATATCATATATACCTTTGACGTTGCCGGCCTTCTTATCTGCTAAGTATTTGGGGCAGTTCCGCTTCCAGTGACGCGTTCCCTTGCAATATAAGCACTCAATCTCAGGCTTGGGTCCATTCTTTGGCTTCTTCCCGGCAACTGGCTTACCGGGCGCGGCAACTCCTTTGTCGTCCTTCTTGAAGTTCTTTTTACCCTTGCCTTTCTTGAACTTAGTGGTTTTATTCACCATCAACACTTGATGTTCTTTCTTGATATCCACCTCCACTGATTTCAGCATTGAATACACCTCGGGAATGGACTTCTCCATCCCTTGCATATTGAAGTTCATCACGAAGCTCTTGTAGCTAGGTGGGAGCGACTGAAGGATTCTGTCAATGACCGCTTCGTCTGGGAGATTAATTCCCAACTGAGACAAGCGATTGTGCAACCCAGACAATTTGAGTATGTGCTCGCTGACAGAACTATTCTCCTCCATCTTACAACTGTAGAATGCGTCGGAGACGTCATATCTGTCGACTCGGGCATGAGCTTGGAAAACCATTTTGAGCTCTTGGAACATCTCATATGCTCCGTGGTGCTCAAAACGCTTTTGGAGCCCCGATTCTAAGCTGTAAAGCATGCCGCACTGAACCAGGGAGTAATAATCACAACGTGACTGCCAGACATTCATAACGTCTTGGGCTGCTGGGAAAACGGGTGCATCACCTAGCGGTGCTTCAAGGACATATGATTTCTTGGCAGTTATGAGGATAATCCTCAAGTTACGGACCCAATCAGTATAGTTGCTACCATCGTCTTTCAGCTTGGTTTTCTCTAGGAACGCGTTGAAGTTGATGGCAACATGAGCGTGGGCCATTTGATCTACAAGACATATTGTAAAGATTTTAGACTAAGTTCATGACAATTAAGTTCATCTAAACAAATTTAATGAACTCCCACTCAGATTGACATCTCTCTAGTCATCTAAGTGATACATGATCCGAATCGACTAGGCCGTGTCCGATCATCACGTGAGACGGACTAGTCATCAACGGTGAACATCTTCATGTTGATCGTATCTTCGATACGACTCATGTTCGACCTTTCGGTCTTCCGTGTTCCGAGGCCATGTCTGTACATGCTAGGCTCGTCAAGTGAACCCTAAGTGTATTGCGTGTGTAAATCCGGCTTACACCCGTTGTATGCGAACGTTAGAGCCTATCACACCCGATCATCACGTGGTGCTTCGGAACAACGATCCTTAGCAATGGTGCACAGTTAGGGGGAACACAATTCTTGAAATTTTAGTGAGAGATCATCTTATTTACTACCGTCGTTCTAAGCTAATAAGATGTAATAAACATGATTGACATCACATGCAATCAAATAGTGACATGATATGGCCAATATCATTTAGCTCCTTTGATCTTCATCTTCGGGGCTCCTTGATCATCATCGTCACCGGCATGACACCATGATCTCCATCATCATGATCTCCATCATCGTGTCTTCATGAAGTCGTCTCGCCAAACATTACTTCTACTACTATGGCTAACGTTTAGCAATAAGGTAAAGTAATTACATGGCGTTATTCAGTGACACGCAGGTCATACAAAAAATAAGACAACTCCTATGGCTCCTGCCGGTTGTCATACTCATCGACATGCAAGTCGTGATTCCTATTACAAGAACATGATCAATCTCATACATCACATATGTCATTCATCACATCTTTTGGCCATATCACATCACACGGCACATGCTGCAAGAACAAGTTAGACATCCTCTAATTGTTGTTGTAAGTTTTACGTGGCTGCTTAGGTTTCTAGCAAGAACGTTCCTTACCTACGCCAAAACCACAACGTGATATGTCAATTTCTATTTACCCTTCATAAGGACCCTTTTCATCGAATCCGATCCGACTAAGTGGGAGAGACTGTCACCCGCTAGCCACCTTATGCAACTAGTGCATGTCAGTCGGTGGAACCTGTCTCACGTAAGCGTACGTGTAAGGTCGGTCCGGGCCGCTTCATCCCACGATGCCTTCGAATCAAGATAAGACTAGTAGCGGCAAGAGAATTGAACAAATCTACGCCCACAACTGTTTTGTGTTCTACTCGTGCAAGATACTACACATAGACCTAGCTCAGATGCCATTGTTGGGGAATGTAGCAGAATTCAAAAATTTTCTACGCTTCACCAAGATCAATCTAAGGAGTCATCTAGCAACGAGGGAGAGGGGAGTGCATCTACATACCCTTGTAGATCGCGAGCGGAAGCGTTCAAGAGAACGTGGATGATGGAGTCGTACTCGTCGTGATCCAAATCACCGATGATCCTAGCGCCGAACGGACGAAACCTCCGCGTTCAACACACGTACGGTGCATCGACGTCTCCTCCTTCTTGATCCAGCAAGGGGGGAGGAGAGGTTGATGGAAATCCAGCAGCACGACGGCATGGTGGTGGATGCAACGGTATTTCAGCAGGGCTTCGCCAAGCGCTGCGGGAGGAGGGAGAGGTGTAACGGGAGGGAGAGGGAGGCGCCAGGGGTAAGGGTGCGGCTGCCCTCCCTCCCCCCACTTTATATAGTGGGCCTAGGGGGTGCGCCGGCCCTAGAGATGGGATCTCTAGGGGGTGATACGTCCAAAATGCATCACTATTTTATATCGTAATTTATCCTTATTCATTGATATATTTCACGTTACGATGATGTTCTTATGTTATTTTGGTCTATTTTACACAGTTTGCAACTTTCCGATGCCGAAGCAGCAGACGCAGGATTCAGCAGTAAAAAATGGACGCTGACTTGCTGAAGAAGAATACCTCCAAATTACCTGAAAATTGACGGGAGATATTTTTCAGACGGATCACGAAGGCATGCAAAAGGGGAGCCAGAGGGGGGCCACAGGGTGCCCAGGCGCCCTGGGGGTGCGCCCCCCTGGCCGCGCCGGGGGGGGGGGGGCGCCTGGAGCCCCTGGCCCACCTCCGGTTGCCCCCTTTTGCCTATATACTCTCCGTTATCCGAAAACCCTAAAAACGATAGTTTTTACGGAGTTCCGCCGCCGCTCCGTGGCGGAAACCTACAGAGAAGAAAAAGCCATCTCCGGCGGGCAGATTCCGCCGGGGAGATCACCTCCCGGAAGGGGAGATCGTCGCCATCGTCATCACCATCGTCACGGGCATCATCAACATCATCCCCAACACCAGCACCATCTCCATCTTCATCCAAATCTCATCTCACAATTGCAACTTGTGTTGTAACTCGTACTACCTATCCTCTCTACTCCATTGGTGTTGATTACTACTTTGTGGTGAATGCTATTGAGTTTTGTTGGAGAAATATTATTATGTCCAGATTGTTTATCACCCATTTATCTCCACTGATCATGATCTCTTTTATGTCTCGTGAGTAGTTACCTTAGTTCTTGAGGACATGGGGAAAGTCTTGTTGTTAGTAGTCATATGCTGTTGAAGTAATATGTGTTGTTTGATACTTAAGTTGCGTTGTCATTCTACTAGTGGTGTTGTGTGAGTCGAACACTCAACACTTCGCCTTATTAAGGACCTAGGAGAATACATTGTGTACAAAGAATGCTTACGGTGGGTTGCCGGAGTGACAGAAACCTGAACCCCAGTTCGCACACTTTTGCATAAGGGAACAATGGATCCTCGATCGTATTGCTATGGTTAGGCTTTTGCCTTAAATTCTATCTTGTATTTGCGGATGCTTGCAAGGTGTTTAATCATAAGAGTGCACTCATCTTAGTCTAGAGAGTGTACTAGCATAGATCCATCCACTCAACACTTATCAACACATAACATAGTATCAATACGGAATATGGTGAAAGCACATGACTACTCTTCCCGTGTGTCCTCAGGAACGCTTTAGCCTTTATAAGTTCAGTTGTTAGGCCTCTCCTTTGCTAAGAAAGGATTGGGCCACTTGTTACTCTCAGTGCCTTTTACATTGCTTGCTTTTACTTTACTGTCGCTTATATCGAGAAAACCCCTAAAAAGTTATCTTTCAGTGCTTGCAATAATTTCTTGCTCAGAATTGCTTATCAATACCTTCTGCTCCTCGTTGGGTTCGACACTCTTACTTATCGAAAACGCTGCAATAGATCCCTTACGGTTGAGGGTCATCAAGTACCGTTTTCTGGCGCCGTTGCCGAGGAGCGTAGCGCTATTGGTAAAGTGAAACTGGTAAGGAAGTTTTTATAATTCTGTTTTTATTTTTGCTATTGCTGCTCTTTGTCCTTATGGACAACCCTGTTATTGGATCGTTGCTTGCTGGAAGACGCCCCACACCTGTGGTGGTTGATCCCCCCCTACCGAAATTGTGCCATATAAAATACCAGCTGGTATTATCGATTATGTTTTGGCTAATCGTTATGCAGGAGACAGACATCCCGGTGAACACTTGCTATATCTGTCACAACTATGTTCATTATTTAAGCTTGCAGGTGTATCGAGGGAGTTTGTCATGAGGAAATTGTTTGCTGTATCACTTATAGATAAAGCTTCAGATTGGTATAGGCTTCTCGATAACTCACACTTGCTTGAATGGCAGGAGCTTATGTCTCTCTTTTATACTAAGTTTTATCCTCTTCATGAAATTCATCGAGACAGGAACTATATCTATAACTTTAGGTCTCGTGACGGAGAAAGCATTGCTCAAGCTTGGGGGAGATTGAAGTCCCTAATGCTCAAATGCCCTATTCATAAGCTTCCCAAGGAAATTATACTTACAAATTTTTATGCCAGGCTTTCTCGTCAGGATAAGGAGATGCTGGATGCCTCCTCTAGTGGGGTATTTCAGAAGAAGTGTGTTGAAGAAAGGTGGGATCTCATTGAAAGGATCCAGAGGAATACCGAAGATTGGGAAATTGATAAAGGTATTGAACCCGCTATAAATTATGAACATGATTATATTGAGAGCTATGTGAAAACTGATTACTTCAATACTTTTTGCTCTAAGATTGGTCTTGATTCCCATCTAGTGATTGATTTCTGTAAGAATTTTGCCTCTCACGTTGATTCTTTTAAAAAGAAGAGAGACCAACATCATGAACCTTTTAAAGAGCCACCTGTTGATATTCATGTTGCTGACCCTATTTTGCCTGCAGTTATATATGAATAACCTCCTTTTCCCACAAGGATGAGGGAGCATACTCTTGTGACAAGCATAATAAATAAAAGTGAGAGAAGAGTTGATGAGCCTGAGGACCAGATCAGGGTCGATCCTCAAGTTGCATTGATTAAAGACCTTGTTACTAATGATGTTTTGGATTCCAATATAATTTTTTGTGCTGTTTCCACTAACCTTGTCACAGCCAAGAATAAAGGCCCAATTTCAGGTACTCAAGTGGTATCTGTTAAAATAGGAGATCACAATTATTATGGGCTATGCGATTTGGGATCGAGTGCAAGCGCTATCCCCTATTCACTTTATGAAGAGATCATCGGTGAGATTCCTCCTTGTGAACTTGAAGAAGTTGATGTTACCATTCATCTCGCAAACAGAACAACTATCTCTCCTATCGGAATTGTGAGGGACGTTGAAGTCCTATGTGGAAAGGTAAAATACCCTACCGACTTTCTAGTACTTGGTTCAGAGAGGGACAATTTTTGTCCAATTATTTTTGGTAGACCTTTTCTTAGAACTTGTGGAGCTATAATAGATTGCAAGAAAGGTAAAGTTTCTGTTGAATTCAATGGTGAGCCGTATGAATTTAATTTTTCTAAGTTCTCTAAGCAGCCTCGTGGTACCAATTTACCTAGTGATGATAAACTTATTGAAAGTATTGCTTCTATTGCTATTCCCCCTAATGATCCTTTGCAGCAATATATGGAGGACCACGAGAATGATTTGCATATGCAGGAAAGAAATGAACTAGATGAAATATTCTTGAGGCAACCTGCTATCCTGAAGCACAACCTTCCGGTTGAACCTTTGGGAATTTTATCAAAACCAAAAGAAGACCCGGTGTTCGATCTTAAACCTCTTCCAGATACGCTCAAGTATGCTTATTTAGATGAAAAGAAAGTATATCCTGTTATTATCAATTCTAACCTTTCAGGATATGAAGAAGAGCGACTATTGGAAGTACTCCGTAAACACCGAGGTGCAATTGGCTATACCCTTGATGACCTTAAGGGGATTAGTCCATCTATCTGTCAACATACTATCAACCTTGAGCCTGATGCTAAACCAGTTGTTGATCATCAACGACGGTTGAACCCGAAGATGATGGATGTTGTGAGAACTGAGATTCTCAAGCTTCTAGCCGCAGGTATTATGTACCCTATAGCTGATAGTAAGTGGGTAAGCCCGGTACATTGTGTTCCTAAGAAAGGAGGTACAACTGTGGTTCCTAATGATAAGAATGAACTAATACCTCAGAGAATTATTATTGGATATAGAATGTGTATTGATTACAGGAAGCTGAACAAGGCAACCAGGAAGGATCACTACCCGTTGCCGTTTATCGACCAAATGCTTGAAAGGTTATCCAAAAATACCCACTTTTGTTATCTCGATGGTTATTCTGGCTTCTCTCAAATTCATGTTAACACTGCTGATCAAGAGAAGACCACTTTTACTTGTCCCTTTGGTACTTATGCTTATAGGCGTATGCCTTTTGGTTTATGTAATGCCCCTGCTACTTTTCAAAGGTGTATGTCTGCTATTTTTCATGGTTTCTGTGGCGATATTATGGAAGTCTTCATGGACGATTTCTCCGTCTATGGAACCTCCTTTGACCATTGTCTTCACAATCTTAATAAAGTTTTGCAGAGGTGTGAGGAGACACATTTGGTACTCAACTGGGAGAAGTGCCACTTCATGGTTAACGAAGGAATTGTTCTTGGTCACAAGATTTCCGAAAGGGGAATTGAAGTGGACAAAGCCAAGATCGAGGCTATTGAGAGGATGCCCTATCCAAGGGACATCAAAGGTATTCGCAGTTTTCTTGGTCATGCTGGTTTCTATAGAAGATTTATTAAAGACTTTTCTAAAACCTCGAGGCCCCTCACTAATCTTCTCCAGAAGGACGTCCCTTTTGTATTTAATGAGGATTGTAAGGAAGCTTTTGAAGTCCTTAAGAAAGCTTTAATAACCGCTCCTATAGTACAACCACCTGACTGGAATTTACCTTTTGAGATTATGTGTGATGCAAGTGATTTTGCTGTTGGAGCTGTTTTAGGACAAAGAGTTGATAAGAAATCGAATGTTATACATTATGCTAGCAAAACCCTTGATAGTGCTCAAAAGAATTATGCTACTATTGAGAAGGAATTCTTAGCTGTAGTTTTTGCTTGTGATAAGTTTAGGCAGTATATTGTTGATTCCAAATTTATTATTCATACTGATCATGCTGCCATTAAATATCTTATGACAAAGAAGGATGCCAAGCCAAGGCTTATCAGATGGGTACTCCTTCTTCAAGAATTTGATTTGCAGATTGTTGATAGGAAAGGAGAAGACAATCCGGTGGCGGACAATCTTTCAAGGATGGAAGACATACCGCACGACCCCATCCCAGTCAACGATAGTTTTCCAGACGAGCAACTTGCCGTTGTAAAAGTACAATCTCTATCCGATCCTTGGTATGCAGATTATGCTAATTTTATTGTTGAGAAGTATTTGCCTCCAGGTTTAACATTTCAGCAAAGGAAGAAGTTCTTTCATGATTTGAGGCACTACTTTTGGGATGACCCACATCTTTTCAAAGAAGGTCCCGACGGGATCGTGAGAAGATGCATACCGGAACATGAGCAGAAGGACATTCTCAGACGGTGTCATGATAGTCCCTATGGAGGACATCATGCCGGTGAGAGGACTGCACATAAGGTTCTTCAATCAGGTTTTTATTGGCCTACTCTCTTTAAGGATGCTAGAAATTATGTTTTAGCCTGTGATAAATGTCAGAGAGTTGGTAACATTAGTAGAAGGAATGAGATGCCTATGAATTACTCACTAGTGATTGAACCTTTTGATTGTTGGGGTTTTGATTTTATGGGTCCTTTTCCTTCTTCGCACAAGTACACTCACATTTTAGTAGCTGTTGATTATGTGACCAAGTGGGTTGAAGCAATCCCCACTGAAAGTGCTGATCACAAGACATCTTTGAAAATGCTTAAAGATGTAATTTTTCCTAGGTTTGGTGTACCAAGGTATCTCATGACTGATGGAGGATCACACTTCACGCACGGAGCTTTTAGAAAAGCTTTAGCCAAATACGATGTCAACCATAGAATTGCTTCACCATATCATCCTCAAACTAGTGGGCAAGTTGAGCTCACCAATAGAGAGATTAAGTTGATCTTACAGAAGACACTAAACAGAAATAGAAAGGACTGGTCGAATAAGTTAGGAGATGCTTTGTGGGCATATAGAACTGCTTACAAAAACCCCATGGGCATGTCCCCCTATAAGATGGTATATGGCAAGGCTTGCCATTTGCCATTAGAGTTAGAGCACAAAGCTTTCTGGGCTGTTAAAGAGCTTAATGCTGACCCAAAATTAGCTAGTGAGAAGCGTCTCATGAACTTGACTTCTCTAGATGAATGGAGAAGTGAAGCTTACGAGAGCGCTAAAATGTTCAAGGAAAAGGTAAAGAAGTGGCATGATAGGAAGATTTTGAAACGTGAATTTAATGTTGGTGATAAAGTTTTGTTGTTTAGATCCCGTTTCAGGTTTTCTCCAGGTAAACTACTTTCCAGGTGGGAAGGGCCATTTCATATTGAAGACGTCTATCGGTCTGGTGCAATTAAGATTAACAATTTTGAAGGCACCAAACCTCAAGTTGTGAATGGGCAAAGACTGAAACATTACATAGCAGGAGACCCTGTCGATGTTGATGTGAATATAATATACATAACAACTCACGAAGAACATGTTGCAGCCCTGTTTCAGACGCCAGCAGAAGCAGAATAAAGAAAAGGTATGTAGTACGGTAAGGAAACATCACGAACCGCCATAAAAGTTCCGTATTACGAGTTTTTGCAAAATTAGTAAAATTCTGAGCCTAAGTGGAGCCGGAGACGAGCTCCAGGGGGTCCAGGCGCCCCCCTGGCGCGCCCTACCTCCTGGCCGCGCCGGGAGGCCGCCTGGACACCCGGGATTCCGCCTCCGACCCCGCTTTAGCCTGTTACCTTCCTTTCTGTGCATAACGTTTTGCTATATATTTGCCCGGATTGTTCCGGCAACGTATCTTGCGATTTCGTGTGTTTTCTTTTCGATCTGTTTCTGCCAGGGAATCTTTCAGCTGAATCTAGGTGCCATGGCTTCTCCAAGTTCCCCCAAGGACAAGTTCGTCGTCAACGTCATCAACCCTTACCTCGCTGAAGTGAAGAAGCACCCTCAGGTTGTTCGGATGGAGGACGGTGTCCTTCATCAAGAAGATCTGAAGGGACCTCCCAAGGAGGGGAGCATCCAGGCCAGGCTGGAAGAAGTGGAGCAAGAAGTCTTCGAGTACAAGAAGATGATCGAGCGTGGTGTTGAAGCTAACTTTAACATCACCAACGAGCTGAAGAACTACTTCCTGAAGGAGATGAAGGAGATGTGGAAAAGCATCACCGCATCTAAAGAAAGAATTGAAGAGCTCCAAGGGCAAATTAATGATCTACATCGCCAGAACTGTGAGTATGAACTAAGGTTTATGCGCATGAGTATGGGTGTTGCATGCAGGATTCAGGAGACAAGCTTCTCATATGAGACTGGAGAACCCCTTCCATGGAAGCGTTTCGCCGAGGACTACGTGATCAACGCCAACAAGGATGAGGAGTGAAATCTCCTGGGGGTAATGGCATTCCCTTGGCTTGTTCCAAGCTTGGGGGGGTGCCCGGTATCTTTATCTTTACCTTTTGCCTTTGAGAGTCAAGTAGAGTCGTATCATGTCTAGGGAGGTTATTATATGAAATAGGTGTGTGCATTGAGGTCTATCACTCCTTCGGTGGAGATTGTATCCGTGAGTGTGGAGTCGTCTATGATGGAATATTAATGAGAAGTTTATTGGTTCCTTTTGCTGCACTCGGTATTCTCTTCACGCAATCGACCTTATATGATGATTCTTATGGGGAGTATTGACCTTATATCAGGTATGGCTGTGAAAACTTTATTTAATCTTGTCAAACATAGCTTTGGTCATAACAACAAGCATGATTTTCTTAAAGTATCGACATAGCCAAAACCTTTATGTTATTATGCTTGAAGTGTTATGCTGACAAGGAAGACAACTTGATGTGTTATGCTTATTTCAATATTTATGCTTTATATTGTTTTGCATCTTAGTCATCATCAATTGTCTGTTCTCTCAAAACCTTTTGCTAGCCTAACTCTGTACTAAGCGGAATTCTGCTTGTGCATCCATACCCTTAAACCAATACCTTCCATATGAGTCCACCATACCTTCCTACTCGTGGTACTCCACTACCACTTCCTAAAGTACAGAATTTATGTGTTATCCTTAAATGTTCAAAATCTTTTATTTTTGTGCCTCTGCTTTAGCTCATGAGGAAGTAATAGTTAATTCATGATCTTTTTGAGTTGGACAAGCTTCACCCCGGGATTGCATGTCTAATATGCAAACCCATAATACGAGAAGGAACTGGCAAAGAGTGCGCTCGGCTCAAAAATAATATAACAAACAAACCCTCCTTCACGCTTTGTTCATGAGAAATCAGAAAACTTTGGCAGTGATAAACAAAGGATTATAAGAGGATGTGATCGTCCTCGTGCGGGAGCCGTTCCTCGAAACTTGTCCAGCTCAAGAAGTAATTGAGTTATCTATTAGCACTCGTTGACAAATCATGCACCTCTCAAAACTTTATTTCATTCTGTTTGATTTAAGGATAGCACATGAGTTTTCCCTACTACCCTAGAGCAGGGCCTATCTTTTAATTTTAAATTGAGTCAGTTATTCCTACTTCCTTCTATTCTTAAAGAGAGCAGACATTTGATGTTGATAAGGATTCATTCATATAAAGTTGCATTAAGATTTGTCATATCATATCCTTGTTGACATTATCATTTGATAAGTAAGTTGTTTGTCAAGCCCAGCTAAGGCAAATATCTTCCTCTGTGTTAACACTTTCACTTCTTGCCTAATAACAGGTTCTTTCAAAAGCTTCAGTTAATCTCATCAAAACGTAAAGAAAGAGCAAAAGTAAAAGCTATTAGTTGTTCCTTGACCAAAGGACATGTTTGCCATGATTCAATGAGTTTCCTTAGCCCTACTTCCGAATATAAGTGTTACTACTCTTTTATAAGGGCCGTATGAATTGAAGATTGCTGTTGAGGATATTTGAATTGGTGAAGAAACTGTGATGCTTCTTGTCCGTATTCTATTTATCGACACTTCACTCTCTAAACTTGTGGACAGGTTTACTGAGCTCAGTATTCGCTTGGGGACAAGCGAGGTCTAAGCTTGGGGGTGTTGATACGTCCAAAATGCATCACTATTTTATATCGTAATTTATCCTTATTCATTGATATATTTCACGTTACGATGATGTTCTTATGTTATTTTGGTCTATTTTACACAGTTTGCAACTTTCCGATGCCGAAGCAGCAGACGCAGGATTCAACAGTAAAAAATGGATGCTGAGTTGCTGAAGAAGAATACCTCCAAATTACCTGAAAATTGACGGGAGATATTTTTCAGACGGATCACGAAGGCATGCAAAAGGGGAGCCAGAGGGGGGCCACAGGGTGCCCAGGCGCCCTGGGGGCGCGCCCCCCTGGCCGCGCCGGGGGGGGGGGGGGCGCCTGGAGCCCCTGGCCCACCTCCGGTTGCCCCCTTTTGCCTATATACTCTCCGTTATCCGAAAACCCTAAAAACGAGAGTTTTTACGGAGTTCCGCCGCCGCTCCGTGGCGGAAACCTACAGAGAAGAAAAAGCCATCTCCGGCGGGCAGATTCCGCCGGGGAGATCACCTCCCGGAAGGGGAGATCGTCGCCATCGTCATCACCATCGTCACGGGCATCATCGAGATCATCATCAACATCATCCCCAACACCAGCACCATCTCCATCTTCATCCAAATCTCATCTCACAATTGCAACTTGTGTTGTAACTCGTACTACCTATCCTCTCTACTCCATTGGTGTTGATTACTACTTTGTGGTGAATGCTATTGAGTTTTGTTGGAGAAATATTATTATGTCCAGATTGTTTATCACCCATTTATCTCCACTGATCATGATCTCTTTTATGTCTCGTGAGTAGTTACCTTAGTTCTTGAGGACATGGGGAAAGTCTTGTTGTTAGTAGTCATATGCTGTTGAAGTAATATGTGTTGTTTGATACTTAAGTTGTGTTGTCATTCTACTAGTGGTGTTGTGTGAGTCGAACACCCAACACTTCGCCTTATTAAGGACCTAGGAGAATACATTGTGTACAAAGAATGCTTACGGTGGGTTGCCGGAGTGACAGAAACCTGAACCCCAGTTCGCACGCTTTTGCATAAGGGAACAATGGATCCTCGATCGTATTGCTATGGTTAGGCTTTTGCCTTAAATTCTATCTTGTATTTGCGGATGCTTGCAAGGTGTTTAATCATAAGAGTGCACTCATCTTAGTCTAGAGAGTGTACTAGCATAGATCCACCCACTCAACACTTATCAACACATAACATAGTATCGATACGGAATATGGTGAAAGCACATGACTACTCTTCCCGTGTGTCCTCAGGAACGCTTTAGCCTTTATAAGTTCAGTTGTTAGGCCTCTCCTTTGCTAAGAAAGGATTGGGCCACTTGTTACTCTCAGTGCCTTTTACATTGCTTGCTTTTACTTTACTGTCGCTTATATCGAGAAAACCCCTAAAAAGTTATCTTTCAGTGCTTGTAGTAATTTCTTGCTCAGAATTGCTTATCAATACCTTCTGCTCCTCGTTGGGTTCGACACTCTTACTTATCGAAAACGCTGCAATAGATCCCTTACGGTTGAGGGTCATCAGGGGGGCGGCGGCCTAGGGGGGGACTTGCCCCCCAAGTCACATGGGGCGCCCCCACCCCTAGGGTTCCCAACCCTAGGCGCAGGGGGAGGGCCCAAGGGGGGCACACCAGCCCACTATGCGCTGGTTCCCTTCCCCTTTCAGCCCATGGGGTCCTCCGGGATAGGTGGCCCCACCCGGTGGACCCCCGGGACCCTTCCGGTGGTCCCGGTACACTACCGATGACCCTCGAAACTCTCCCGATGGCCGAAACTGGACTTCATATATATAATTATTTACCTCCGGACCATTCCGGAACTCCTGTGACGTCCGGGATTTCATCCGGGACTCCGAACAACATTCGGGTTACCGCATGCATATATCTCTACAACCCTAGCGTCACCGAACCTTAAGTGTGTAGACCCTACGGGTTCGTGACACACATAGACATGACCGAGATGACTCTCTGGTCAATAACCAGCGGGATCTGGATACCCATGTTGGTTCCTACATGCTCCTCGATGATCTCATCGGATGAACCACGATGTCAAGGATTCAATCAATCCCGTATATAATTCCCTTTGTCTATCGGTATAGTACTTGCCCGAGATTCGATCGTCGGTATACCAATACCTTGTTCAATCTCATCATGGCAAGTCTCTTTACTTGTTCCGTAATACATCATCTCGTGACCAACACCTTAGTCACATTGAGCTCATTATGATGATGTCTTACCGAGTGGGCCCAGAGATACCTCTCCATCATACGGAGTGACAAATCCCAGTCTCGGTTCGTGCCAACTCAACAGATACTTTCGGAGATACCCGTTGCTTACCTTTATAGCCACCCAGTTACGTTGTGACGTTTGGCACACCCAAAGTATTCCTACGGTATCCGGGAGTTGCACAACCTCATGATCTAAGGAACACTACAAGAAATATGTCAACTTGTGACCTTGACTATTTGTCACTGAATGGTCATTATTTTCCATTTGTGACCTTTTTGTGACCAAAAACAGATGGTCAAAAGTTGGCCATCGTAAACTGAAAGTAATGACCTTTCTTCTAGAATGGTCAAATACGTTTACGACCAAAACAAAAGGTCATTGAACCAACGACCTTTCGTTTTGGTCACTAGCTGTCTGCCTAGGCCACGTCGGATCCGACGTGGCAATCTGACGTGGAAAAATTGCGACCAAATGAAAAGGTCGTTGAAAAGAATCAGCCCGGTCCGATTAGGTGTCTATATGGTCCGAGCCCATTAATTCAACCGATTTGTTGTTTTTTTCTTTCAATTTGGGTAAGCTACACGGGCCAGGCCCTATAATTCGGCCTTTTTATTTTTGGGTTGTGGCCCTTTTTTTTCTTTTTTCAAATGGGTCCCAATTTTCAGGTTCTGATAAGTGGGTCCCAAATGTCTGATGCTGTTTGTGGGTCCTTGTTGTCATGATCATGTTCCTCAGATTTCAATATGCCAATAATTAAAAAGCAATATTTAACTCAAAATAGACAGAAAACAGGTGTAATAATTTAAATAACAAGAAGCGACAATCTGTTACATCATCACACATACAAATGCGATCACATTATAACATGCTCTACATGTGTACAATATGTCACATGAGCCAAGTTCATGCTTCAATTTGTTCCAATACGGACAGCATCAAGGGCTTCATTACTCCTTGAACTAGCTCCAATGAGCTAGAACTATGCTTCTTCCGACTTCTTCGTCTTGATGCTCGCGACGAAACATGAAACGCCAGCATCTGCACGTTATAGAACAAAATGGTTAGGTACAAAATAAAAGCAAATCTAACAGCATATATCTAACAGTAGATACAAAAATAATGCAGGCCAATCCGTGTGCATATATACTAGCGTGCATATATACCAGCAGAACACATAAACCCATCCATCATAATCTTGTTTCTGAACATTGGCATCAAATCAACACAAACACTGAATTAACATGCACAAAAGGAAAGAGCTAATACAGGGCAGGTATATGGGTAGCAAAACAAACAAGAAAAAAACTACAATCTATTTTAAGTACTTCAGGTATGAGCCATTTTCGGTACTACAATCAATACATAACAACCAACATTTCAATCCATGGACACCACATGACAGAAAAGGTACTAAGGTACTTGCTACTTAAAACCACAGCAAGGTACAGAGCACATGCAGGCCAACAATAAATTGGTACCAAATCCAAAAATCACAGTATGAAATGAAGTTAATGAAAAATTTTAGAATCAATTTAACAATTGATAGTAATGTTTGCATTGGACACATCCAGAACTAAAAATTATACATACACGCCCAAATTCCGATGGCCAATGCCTCAGTACAGTAAACACTAAGCATGGTACATAGTAAGGTTTGTAACAACCAGAACTGAAAGCATTCACAAGAAAAGAGAGATACACAACGGGGTAGCAGCCACATAAAGAGAATCACTTAACAAACAACACGAACATGAATAAATCACATAACTAAGTACAACCAAGTATCTTCCCTAAAAACTATCCCAGCTGAGAGCGAACATGTATTCGACATTTCTGCCATTTTTATACATGCACGACAAAGAGTGGCGATCTGTTCTTACCACGACACAAGCAAGAGATGACCCCAGATGATGCACTGCTTGTCCAGGTTGCACTCAAGACTCGACCAACTCCACGGTATGGAAGATGCCCCCTCCTTGCTCCGTCCGGATGGCAGGGTGTAGACTCGGAAGCCCTGCACATTGAAACTTGTCTCAATGCAGCAGAAATACAAGGAACTGATATCAAGCAGAGCACAAATTGAGAGAAAGTTGCGGTCCAGGAGCTGACCTTCCAAGGGAGCATCATGGTGCATCGTGGTGCCTTCATCTGGAGTCACAGGTCGGGTTGTGGGCTGCTGCTTTACTTCCCCATATAGCACACCTGGTTCTCCTAAGATAGCGAACTGAAAACATAAAACATGATTAGGGAGTTGGTACATAAGAAAAGGAATTCATGCACGAATGGCATATACAACTAAAAAAAATCAGGCATCACATATTATTAGAATTGCATATTAGATGGCTAAAAGGTAAGTGTTTCTTCGTATAAAGTAACTAGAATTAGCACCCAACAGCTAGATAGCATATGGTGGAGAAACTAGTTTTAGCTTATCCAGAAATACCAGGATAAAATCAAATAATCAAAGAACAAGACACTTGGAGCAAGCAACTTATGCAGTAACAAGCTTTGATGGTGCTAAATGCAACAGGTTTGCATAACCTGATTCACATCAACGTACTCATCTGGTACAAGGAGATCATCAAAATGCATCACACTCATGGTCATCAGAACGCAGCAGCAGGAGCAAATACAAGTTTAGCCCATCATGAACAGGGGGCGCTAGGCAATCCAGTAGCAATGTCATATGTAGGTAATAATAATAGGACCTTAGAAATTAGTTTTCGTTTCTCTGTTTTTCTTGTGCAGCAACAAACAGAGCTAGAGCGAGGGAGAGCAGCAAAGCAGAGCGGACCTTGGTCATCTTGTGTGGCAGCATGAGTATTCAATAGCAGCGTGAAGGATTTGTAACACTATTATTTCATGTCAAAAGGACATCATGAAGACTTGCTTTCACTTGGGGAAATAAAGCTAAGTAGCAGTCTAGAGAGACAGTACAAGTACATGCATCAGATAACGCCACGAGCAACACATGGTTCAAGAAGAATGATATGACAGAAGTTTTAACATCCTAGGATCAATTGTTTTCTAGTAAAAACAATTCTAATTAAGAGAGCATGCTTCTTAAGATTGTGCTATTTTTCCAAATTGACAACATTACATGTGAATAGATATATGACAATAGCAGATATAGATAATTTGAGGGAACCACAAGTAGTAGATATGACAATAGCAGCTACAAATTAAAGTGCTCATGTTACCAGAATTTATTATGATAGCCACTGGGCTTCACAAGTATATGCAAGAAACATATCCCAATGCTTCACTTGATGTTCTTTTTCTTAACAGTGGATGAGGAATAAGTTATATAGGAGGCATCATGTGAGGATGAAATGAAATCTAGTGAAGTTTCTGTATTATTTATACCTATCAGGTTAATAAACTTAAGCAACACGAGTAACTTAACAAGAAATCTAGTGATAGTGCAAGTCCTTGAGTAATAATAAACTTAATAATACACGCTAACCGTCCGAGATTAATAACTTAACTATGATACTTATTTAAGCCCTTATCAACCTTTGCTGCAAGGCGAGAAAAACAGAAGCAACACAACTGCACTTAATAATACACACTAACCATCCGAATTTATTAACTTTGCTATCAATTTAATTTCTATTTCCAAGTCTTGTATATCCATCACATGCTGGAGTAAAGGCCAAGTAATCCAGTATGATGATATGCATGTCCAAATGATATAATGCAACATTTCCTGCACATTCCAAGTGTGTTTGCCTCTTGCAAGACCAACATATCCCTTCTGGTGATTGTTTCCATTGGACAAAGCAAGGAACTGCTTTGACTTGCTGATGCAACACTAGAACAATCACCAGACTGAATCCTACTGCAAGAACAACATATACTCAATCCTACTGAGACGAGCCAACAGAATCCTGCTGAGACGAGCCAACAGAACAACACCAGGAAATTAAACAAAATGCGATACGCCGCCGACGACGGCAGAATCCGATTGCCTCACCTGTTCCCCCATGGGCACGACGAGCCTGACGTCGCACTCGCGGTTGAGCATGATGCAGTGCAGCCACCAGCGGGCGTGCATGGTGACAGTGGCCGTGTCGAGCGCACAGTAGACGTCCCGATCGATCTCCTTCATCTGCAGCTGGATGAGCGCGGGCTAGTAGATGGGCACATCGGGGGTGTCGACGGCGCCGGGGTCATAGACGACCGCGTAGGCCATCGGCGCGGCGGGGAGCAGCAGCACGAGCGCCGCGTCGGGCCCGCGCTCCATCCCCGCGGGCGACCGCGGCGGGGGCAGCCCTCCTAGCAACACGAGCCGCTTTGACAGCTTGAGCCCGTCCTCCACCGCACGCGCGAAGTCATCCACCCGTGCGCCACCTCCACTTAGGGTTTTGACGGGATGGGAGGGAAGGGGGAGAAGGTCATTTGATATGTTGATGA
>LR738712.1:840990205-841038271 GCA_902687465.1 Secale cereale | reverse complement strand
AAAGGGCTGCCGTCGAGGGAAGGCTAGGCGGTGAGGGAAGCTGGGTGGCGGATCTGAATCTGGAGCGGGGTTGGGAGACGGCTGCAAGGGATCTGGAGCGCTAGGGTTCGCGTGCGGGGCTATGGGCCGGGCTTCGTGGGGTGAGAGGGTGAGGGAGTTTTTATGAGACAAAGAGGGGGTGAGGGAGAAAGGGCTGCCGTCGGATCCGGAGCATCCGACGGTGTTGGAGACACGATCCGCGTGGCATGCCCATGGACCAATCAGAACCCAATACACATTATGACCCTCTAAATTGGTCGTAATCGACTAAAAATAAGGTACTGAATCATATAAACAGTTTTATGATATGAGAAATTCAGAAAAATAAAAAACATTCTCATTGTGTCAGCAAATGTGACCTAGCTTTTTATTGAAACTAACAAACTTGGAATTGGAATAAGACAAATATCTTTAAAAAGTGTTATGAGAAATGATTTTTTAGGGAAAAATCATTTTCTATTTTCGGAGTGATAAAATTCTTTTTTTGTGAAGAATCTACCAAATATTTGTTCCAAAATGGCACCACACCATTTTCCAAAACTATAAGACATCATTTTATGTACAGTTGACCAAATCTTAACATGCAAAATGCTTTCGATCCACCTCTCATCAAAAAGACAATTTATGTTTCAAAAAAGAACATACCTGAGCATTCTTTGTTTCTACTTTTTCACATGAAAAATTCAAAAACATGATCTCATATTGTGCACAAAGGGGCATCTTGGAATGGCAAACAATGTTGCCTAAGGAAGTTTTCATTTTCTTTGGACGAAAAATTCATTTTCCATTTTTCGAGTGTCTAAAATGAGTTTTTTTGTGAAGGACCTATAATATATTTGTTGCAAAATTGTACCAAATCAATTTTCTAAAATACTAGGACATATTTAATGCATAATTGACCAAATGGTTGGGTGTAAAAAGTTTTGATCCACCTCTCGTGAAAAAGACAAATTTTGGCCGATTCAGTTGGAAGCGGGTCAAATTTGAATTGTAGCTGCCTCGTAGTTTGCTCTCTATTTTTTCAAAAAATCATTTGTAGGTACATAAGTATCTATTTAATCAGAGAAACACCAAAAAAATTCCAAGATTCAACCACTAGCTAGGAACGGTTATTCCCGCCGTTTTCACCGCATTTTGAAACGGGCATAAAAAATTCAAAAAAAAAAATCAAAAATTGGAAAACCTTCGCATTGTGTCATTATATGTGGCCAAGTTACCAGCAAAAATTATAAACTTATAATACAACAATTATTTAAAAAGTGTTATCAGAAACGAGCTATCATGCGTGAAGATTCATGGCTTTCAAGCCAAATGATCAATCTTATGGCCACATTCATGACATAGTTTGTTCAAATGATCTCATATTGTGCACAAGGGTGCATTTCGGAATGACAAACAATATTGCCTAAGAAAGTTTTCATTTTATTTGGATGAAAAAATAATTTTCCATTTTTCGAGTGCCCAAAAGGAGGTTTTTTTTGTGAAGGACCTCCCAAATAATTGTTGCAAAATTGGACCAAATCAATTTTCTAAAATACTAGGACATATTTAATGGACAATTGAAAAAATGGTTGGGTGTAAAAAGTTTTGATCCACCTCTCGTGAAAAAGACAAATTTCCGCCGATTTAGTTGGAAGTGGGCCAAATTTGAACTGCAGTTGCCTCATACTTTGCTATTTATTTTTTCCAAAAATCATTTCTAGTTACATAAGTACCTATTTAATCATAAATACATGGTTTGGTGGCGATACGTCGAGGTTTGGGCGGTGGTCGAGGGCCCCAACTCTAGAGCGCATAAACTCGCATGCCCGCCGCGTGGTAACCGCGTGACTGTGGCGTTGCCATGTGTTCTGGGCGGCCTAGGCATGTCTAGTGGGTTGGGCACTCCCCAGGTAGGTGCTAGGAATAAAATTACAACATAAGATTCTCACGAGGAGACCGATCGATGCTCAAACATGAATTAGCAGCCAAGTGTTTGATTAGCGGTACGGGAATGCACATGGCTAATGGGCGTGAGTTTTGGTTGAGGATGATAAGTTACTAAGAAGACCGTCTTCACAAATTTTCAGCTCAAAAGGAGGAGTCTAGGTGGTACTTGCTTTGCGAAGTACCACACTGGACATAAATACGAATGTTGAAGCTGGGCTCAAAATAATGAATGGATTGAGCTGGCATTTGGTGGAGGATAGTTATTTGGGCATAAGAAAGCATTGTAGAAAATGGATACCATTTGGACATGCCAAAGTGGTACTTCCTTCACAAAGTGTTTTTTGAACAGAATAGGAAAATAAATATTTTTGAATTATTTCTGAACTAGGCAAGGAAGGTTTTTTTTACATATTTGACGAAGATATGAGCCAAAGAATTTATGAGATTTTTTGGGGAATTTTGGGAATGACAGAAATATAGGTTGCTTTACAACCTAGGGCAAAAACTGCCACATGGACATGACACATAGGCAAAACTGATGAGGTGGCGCCTAGTCGTAGCAACCCACCACAATTTACAAGGTTATGACCATCTATATTGGTCATGATCAGCTAGAAATAAGGCAGCGGACTAGTGCTATCTGCTTTATGACCATTTCGTGTAAGGAAATTACGACCTTTCTGACCAAAATGGTCGTTATAGTTTAGGGTTTGGAGCCCCCCGAACAGCTTTTAACCAATTGGTCTGAAATGGTCATAGATCTATGACCAATTCTTCCAGTGTCACTGACAGAAGGTCACTAGTTGACATATTTCTTGTAGTGGAAAAGATACTTGACATTGGAAAAGCTTTAGCTTTATGAACTACACGATCTTGTGCTAGGCTTAGGATTGGGTCTTGTCCATCACATCATTCTCCTAATGATGTGATCTCGTTATCAATGACATCCAATGTCCATGGTTAGGAAACCGTAACCATCTGTTGATCAACGAGCTAGTAACTAGAGGTTTACCAGGGACACGTTGTGGTCTATGTATTCACACATGTATCACTGTTTCCGTATAATAAAATTCAAGCATGAATAACAGACAATTATTATGAACATGGAAATATAATAATAACCATTTTATTATTGCCTCTAGGGCATATTTCCAACATTTTCTTCACGAGCTGGAATGCAGTCATCAGCCCTAGTATTTTCTTCAGCAGCCTGATGTTCTTCAGCGGTGCTGGCATGTCCTTCAGCAGACTGAGCATATGCTTCAGCCTGAGGAATTTCAATGTGCGTTTGACGAGGAGCACTTGAAGAAAAACCTTTAGTCAAATTCACAAATCTGACTTTGGCGCCCATCCAGTCTGCGCGGTATGCATCAAATTCATCACTGAGGGTTTTGATTTCACCCTATAGCCTGACAAGTTCTTCAATTGTCATGTTGACAACATTTTTCTTCAAGAAGCGCTCCTTCTTGTACTGCGCTTTCTTCGTCTGCCTAGCCTTTTCAAATTTCCATTTTTCTTCGCCTATGAAGGCGGACAGCATATGACTTTGGCCAGGTGTCAAGTTGAAGTGAGGCATAGGAGTGTTGGGGTCCTGATGCCAGAGATCAATGAAATCAAGGATCACCTTTGGATCCAAAAGCAGTGGCACTTCGCTTCCTTTGGCTCTAGCGACCCTTTCTTGTCTATCTCTGATGATTTGAACAAGTTCATCATCATCAGCTTCGTCATCAGACGGCACTTGGAAAGCAACTTGTTTCTTCTGAGGACTTGGGTGAGAGCCGCGTCCAGCAGTGGTCTTTTTCTTCAGTAGTGAGGGACCAGCTGAGGAATTTGGTATAGCTGAGGAACTAGGAGCAGCTGAGGAACTTGCAGAGGCTCCTGAGGCAATGGATATGCCCGCAGTCCTTTGACATGTGGCAAGATGCACTGGAGCAGATGATTTTGCTGTAGCATCTGAAGACTTTGGTAGAGGAGCTGAGGACTTTGGAGGAGCAGGAGCAGTCTGAGGAATTTGCCGTGAGGGCTTTGAAGAATCTGGCCATGAGGGCATTGAGGAAGAAGCACTTGGCTTGTGAGCAGGCTTCTTTGCCATGGCCTTCTTAGGCTTGGAGGCCGAGGCCTCAGTGGTGGCAGCGGCAGCAGAGTCTTCATTGAATTTCCTCACTGCTTCTTTAGCTTGTTTGGCCAACTTGGCCTGGCGGTTGGCCCATTCTTCAGGATAATCCTCACCACGCTTGAGGCTAGTGGGATCAGCAACTTGGCCATGTGCCAATGGAGGTCTTGGGCAGGGAGGATTGAGTGCGAATTTCTTCATGTATTTGGGTGTCACATATCTATACTCCCTCTACTCTCTTGCCCATCTCCTCTCTATTCTTTGTATGCGCACTATGCGCTTATTCTTGTCCTCTTTTCCGAATTTTGCCTCATGAGGAGTGCAATAGTCAGCATATATGTCTTTAGGTATCTCGAAAGCAGTATTGACCTCAGGCCTCTTTCCTCCTAAGGCTTCTTTCCATCAGCCATTTTCTTCAGACGAGGAATTTGAACAATTGAATTCTCTGAAGAAGTATGCAACTTTTCTTCGAGGAACACTGCAAATGAGTTAAGTTGATGATAACCTAGTGATTCAGCAGCGGACATGAGTACATGTGAATAGAGTATAGTTGCGAGGAATTTGGAGAGGTCATATGCGTTCTCAGAAGGTTTTGTAAAAGGAACAAGTTTGAGGAATTTGACCAGATGAGTCTTGAAGAATTTGACTAAGCGTTCTTTGTCTTAGGTTCCAAAGTTGTATAGGTTGAAAATCCACACAATTGAGGAATCTTGAAGATAAATGTAGCTTAGAGAAATTGAATCAGGAACAGATGACATGTGAAGTGTTTAGTGTGTGAAGATTTGAAGAAGAAAACACCTTTTGAGAATTTTGAAGAAAACAATCGAATCAAAGAGAGCAGTAAAAGTAACTTTTAATTACCCTGGACGAAGAACACGACGAACTGTGAGATGGAGAAGTGAAGTTCGTCTGTGCAGATCTTCCACGCCCTAACTTGGCTGAGGAAGACAGCTACGGCGGCGGCGGAGTGAAGAAATCCGCGGCCGGCGCGAGTACGACGGCGACGAGGTCGAGGCAGTGAAGCTCTTCCTCACCGGCGACGATGAAGTAGCGGCGGCGCTAGGGTTGGAGAAGCTTGAGCGGGAGAGTGAGAATGAGCGGAGTAAAAAGTGAAAAGAGGGAAGGGGAGGGGTATTTATAGCTGCGATGAATAACCGTTCGCCCGAAGAATTTGGACGAACGTGCCCCTGACCCTTCTCATTCGCACGACATGTGTCACCCACGTACAATGTAGTGGAGATCGTGGGTGAATAGATAAGTATTATCATGGGATGCGGACCGATTCGAGCGGCAAAACCGAAAATTTTGGAAAGAATAAGTTTTAACCTTGCGTTCGCAATTTCTTCAGCTGACAAGGACACAGTGAAGATTTTGAACAAGTTTCAAATAGAACGCATATGACGAATTTGTGAATGGAATGGGTTGAGTTTAGCATAAATGGGGAAGGGTCCGATCACATTCACTTAGCAGAGAAACCAACTTGAAGAATTAGCAATAAGTGAATGCTGTAGAGGACATAAACTCATATATATATATATATATATATATATATATATATATATATATATATATATATATATATATATATATATATAGCCAATGAAGAAAAAGAGACGGAAACAGTGAAGACAATGCAAAGTTGAAGAATATGAATAACTGAGGAATTTCAGAAAAAACTTAAATTGAAAATTTTCAACTTTTGTGGTGGCGTGACCCACCGTATAAGAATGAAGATTTCAGACAGTGCGTACAATTGTCGTAGGGTTTTGAGAATCAAATTCTTCATTAATTTCTTCACACTTAGAGCATTATTCTTCATTGATTGAAGAAAAACAATTCTTCATGTGTTGCACATCTAAGTCATCAATTTTGCATAAGTGTTAGGATGAGTGTCCAATTCAAAGAACATTCGAAGATTCTAAGATATTTAGCTCACACCGCAACTTACTAAATCCCTTCTCATCCAAGGGCTTTGTGAAGATATCAGCTAGCTGTTCTTCAGTCTTCACAGGCTCAATAGAAATGTCACCCTTCAACACATGATCACGAAGAAAATGATGACGAATCTGAAGGAAATATGCCCTAGAGGCAATAATAAAGTTGTTATTTATATTTCCTTATATCATGATAAATGTTTATTATTCATGCTAGAATCGTATTAACCGGAAACTTAGTACATGTGTGAATACATAGACAAAACAGAGTGTCCCTAGTATGCCTCTACTAGACTAGCTCATTGATCAAAGATGGTTATGTTTCCTAACCATAGACATGAGTTATCATTTGATCAACGGGATCACATCATTAGGAGAATGATGTGATGGACAAGACCCATCCGTTAGCTTAGCACTATGATCGTTTAGTTTTACTGCTATTGCTTTCTTCATGACTTATACATGTTCCTATGACTATGAGATTATGCAACTCCCGAATACCGTATGAACACCTTGTGTGCTATCAAACGTCACAACGTAACTGGGTGATCATAAAGATGCTCTACAGGTGTCTCCGAAAGTGTTCGTGGTGTTGGCATAGATCAAGACTAGGATTTGTCACTCCGAGTGTCGGAGAGGTATCTCTGGGCCCTCTCGGTAATGCACATCATAATAAGCCTTGCAAGCAAAAGAATAATGAGTTATTCATGAGATGATGTATTACGGAACGAGTAAAGAGACTTGCCGGTAACGAGATTGAACTAGGTATAGAGATACCGACGATCGAATCTTGGGCAAGTAACATACCAATGACAAAAGGAACAACGTATGTTGTTATGCGGTTTGACCGATAAAGATCTTCATAGAATATGTAGGAGCCAATATGAGCATCCAGGTTCCGCTATTGGTTATTGACCGGAGATGAGTCTCGGACATGTCTACATAGTTCTCAAACCCGTAGGGTCCGCACACTTAACATTTGATGACGATCGGTATTATGAGTTTATGAGTTTTTATGTACCGAAGGAGTTCGGAGTCCCGGATGAGATCGGGGACATGACGAGGAGTCTCGAAATGGTCGAGACGTAAAGATCGATATATTGGACGACTATATTCGGACATCGGAAAGGTTCTGAGTGATTCGGGTATTTTTCGGAGTATATGAGCCTTATTGGGCCATACGGGAATAGAGGAGAAAGGCCAAAAGGAAGGAGGCGCGCGCCCCCCCTCTGGTCCGAATTGGACAAGGGGTGCAACCCCCTTTTCCTTCTCCCTCTCCACCTCTTTCCTTCTCTCCTACTCCGGAAAGGAAAGGGGAATCCTACTAGGACTTGGGAGTCCTAGTAGGACTCCCCACACTTGGCGTGCCCCCTCTAGGGACGGCCTCTCCCTTGCTCCTTTATATACGGGGGCAGGGGGCACCCTAGGACACACAAGTTGAATTGTTTTAGCCGTGTGCGGTGCCCCCCTCCACAGAAACACACCTCGGTCATACCGTTGCAGTGCTTAGGCGAAGCCCTGCGCCGGTAGATACATCGCCGTCGTGCTGGCGAAACTCTCCCATGAAGCTCAACTGGATCAAGAGCTCGTGGGACGTCATCAAGCTGAACGTGTGCTGAACGCGGTGGTGCCGTACATTCGGTGCTTGATCGGTTGGATCGCGAAGAAGTTCGACTACATCAACCGCGTCACTTGACGCTTCCGCTCCCGGTCTACGAGGGTACGTAGACACACTCTCCCCCTCCTTGCTATGCATCTAGTAGATAGATCTTGCGTGATCGTAGGAAAATTTTGAAAATACTACGTTTCCCAACAGTGGCATCATGAGCCAGGTCTATGCGTAGATGATATGCACGAGTAGAACACAATGAGTTGTGGACGATACTAGTCATACTGCTTACCAGCATGTCATACTTTGCTTCGGCGGTATTGTGAGATGAAGCGGCCCGGACCGACATTACGCGTACGCTTACGCGAGACTGGTTTCACCGTTATGAGCACTCGTTGCTTAAAGGTGACTGGCGGGTGTCTGTCTCTCTCACTTTAGCTGAATCAAGTGTGGCTACGCCCGGTCCTTGTGAAGGTTAAAACAGCACATACTTGACGAAACATCATTGTGGTTTTGTATGCGTAGGTAAGAACGGTTCTTGCTAAGCCCATAGCAGCCACGTAAAACTTGCAACAGCAAAGTAGAGGACGTCTAACTTGTTTTTGCAGGGCATGTTGTGATTTGATATGGTCAAGACATGATGAGATATACGGTTTTGTATGAGATGATCATGTTTTGTAAAGTTATCGGCAACTGGCAGGAGCCATATGGTTGTCGCTTTATTGTATGAAATGCAATCGCCATGTAATTGCTTTACTTTATCACTAAGTGGTAGCGATAATCGTAGAAGCAATAGTTGGCGAGACGACAACGATGCTACGATGGAGATCAAGGTGTCGCGCCGGTGACGAAGGTGATCATGACGGTGCTTTGGAGATGGAGATCAAAAGCACAAGATGATGATGGCCATATCATGTCACATATTTTGATTGCATGTGATGTTTATCTTATTATGCTTCTTATTTTGCTTAGTTCGACGGTAGCATTATAAGATGATCCCTTACTAAATTTCAAGGTATAAGTGTTCTCCCTGAGTATGCACCGTTGCGAAAGTTCGTCGTGCCGAGACACCACGTGATGATCGGGTGTGATAAGCTCTACGTTCAAATACAACGGGTGTAAGCCAGTTTTGCACACGCAGAATACTCGGGTTAAACTTGACGAGCCTAGCATATGCAGATATGGCCTTGGAACACTGGAGACCGAAAGGTCGAGCGTCAATCATATAGTAGATATGATCAACATAAGATGTTCACCATTGAAACTACTCCATCTCACGTGATGATCGGACATGGTTTAGTTGATTTGGATCACGTGATCATTTAGATGACTAGAGGGATGTCTATCTAAGTGGGAGTTCTTAAGTAATATGATTAAATTGAACTTTAATTTATCATGAACTTAGTCCTCGTAGTATTAGCATATCTATGTTGTAGATCAATAGCTCACGATGTTGCTCCCCGTTTATTTTTTATATGTTGCTAGAGAAAACTAAGTTCAAGGATGTTAGTAGCAATGATGCGGAATTGTTCCGTGATCTGAGGATTATCCTCATTGCTGCACAGAGAATTATGTCCTTGATGCACCGCTAGGTGACAGACCTATTGCAGGAGCAGATGTAGACGTTATGAACGTTTTGACAAAAGGTGAGTATGATGACTACTTGATAGTTTAAGTGCACCATGCTTTACGGCTTAGAACCGGGACTTCAAAAACGTTTTGAACGCCACGGAGCATATAAGATGTTCCAAGAGTTGAAATTAGTATTTCATACTCATGCCCGTGTCGAGAGGTATAAGACTTCTGACAGTACTTTGCCTACAAGATGGAGGAGAATAGCTCAACCAGTGAGCATGTGCTCAGATTGTCTGGCTACTACAATTACTTGAATCAAGTGGGAGTTAATCTTCCAGATAAGATAGTAATTGACAAAGTTCTCTAGTCACTATCACCAAGTTAGTAGAACTTCGTGATGAACTATAATATGCAAGGGATGACGAAAGGAATTCCCGAGCTCTTCGCGATGCTGAAGTCGGCGAAGGTAGAAATCATGAAAAAGCATCAAGTGTTGATGGTTAACAAGACCACTTGTTTCAAGTAAAGGGCAAAGGGATAGAAGGGGAACTTCAAGAAGAATGACAAGCAAGTTGTCACTCCCGTGAAAAAACCCAAAGCTAAAACTCAAGCCTGAAACTAAGTGCTTCTACTGCAAAGGAAATGGTCACTGGAAGTGGAACTGCCCTAGATACTTGGCGGATAAGAAGGATGGCAAAGTGAACAAAGGTATATTTTGATATACAGATTATTGATGTGTACTTTACTAGTGTTCATAGCAACCCCTGGGTATTTGATACCGGTTCAGTTGCTAAAATTAGTAACTCAAAACGAGAATTACAGAATGAACAGAGACTAGTTAAAGGTGAAGTGACGATGTGTGTTGGAAGTGGTTCCAAGATTGATATGATCATCATCGCACACTCCCTATACTTTCGGGATTAGTGTAAAACCTAAATAAATGTTATTCGGCATTTGCGTTGAGCATGAATATGATTTGATCATATTTGTTGCAATACGGTTATTCATTTAAAGTCATAGAATAATTGTTATTCTGTTTACATGAATAAAACCTTCGATGGTCATACACCCAATGAAAATAGTTTGTTGGATCTCGATCGTGGTGATACACATATTCATAATATTGAAGCCAAAAGATGCAAGGTTAATAATGATAGTGCAACTTATTTGTGGCACTGCCGTTTAGGTCATAAAGGTGTAAAGCGCATGAAGAAACTCCATAGTGATGGACTTTTGGAATCACTTGATTATGAATCACTTGGTGCTTGCGAACCATGCCTCATGGGCAAGATGACTAAAACTCCATTCTCCGGAACAATGGAGCGAGCAAGAGATTTGTTGGAGATCATACATACAGATGTATGTGGACCAATGAGTGTTGAAGCTCGCGGCGGGTATCGTTATTTTCTGACCTTCACTGATGATTTGAGCAGATATGGGTATATCTACTTAATGAAGCACAAGTCTGAAACATTTGAAAAGTTCAAAGAATTTCAGAGTGAAGTGGAGAATCATCGTAACAAGAAAATAAGAGTTTCTATGATATGATCGTAGAGGTAAAATATTTGAGTTAGCGAGTTTGGCCTTCAGTAAAAACAATGTGAAATAGTTTCACTACTCATGCCACCTGGAACACCACAGTGTAATTGTCGGGGAAACTGGTCGCCCACGAACACCTATGGGACCGGAGCCCCTTCTACGGTACGGCAAGGGAGCGGAGGGAGTACAAAGAGCAGATCGAGGGACACACGCGGGCAGTTTACCCAGGTTCGGGCCGCACGGATGCGTAAAACCCTACTCCTGCTTTGGTTGTATTGAGTTCTTGAGCTCGGGAGCTTGAAGATCTACAGTACTAGCTACACCGAGCGAGGGAGTGATCAAGTTTCTAGGATCGAACCCCCTCTACGTTGTGCATGGGACTCCTTTTATAGCTCAAAGGGGTCACCGACAGGTGTCAACGTAGATGAGGGTAAAAGTGTAAAATCGGTGGTAGATGGAACAATGCATGAACAGTGTATGCACAGTGCACGTACAGTGATCTATACCTAACCCAGACGGTGGGGGACAAAGGCATTGAATGCCCGTCGCCGTCACCCCAAAAGCGTCCGTCAGGGCGTCTTCGTTCGCCACGATGGTGGCCTCGTCACCGTGGCTCGCCACCGTGTACCCCAGGCTGCACAGCCATCTGCCACGTGCCCCTGGAAGGGCCCCAAGGCGACGCGTGACCGGATGAGCTAGAGCGCAGGCACACAGTGTAAGCCTTCCCCGGCAAGCACCTTGCCGGGGTTGCTATCTTGCCGGGCCCGGAAGCTTGTCGCTCTCCGGGTCCTGCCGGGGCGCATGATGCGCCGCGATATATCTTCTGAGGTGATGTTCTTTGGCCTACCTGGCAAGCTCCTCTTGCCAGGGTCTTGTGCTGGAATGATAACCTTGAGCCTGGTGCGGCCTTCCCGGCAAGCTCCTCTTGCCGAGGCCTTATTCTTCTGACTTGTATACTTTGTTCTTGAATGGCTTAAAGGGATCTAGAGCGGGCCTTGGCGAGCGCGTGGTGAGCCAGACCACGGGAGGCTGCTACTGCCCGTGCACAAGTCGGGATACTAAGGTACCCCTACCCTAGTACACCGACAGGAGCCCCCGGGCCTGGGCCACACACGGTGCCGAGCGCTGTTGGGCCAGGCCCAAAACAGTGCACGGGCACACGCGGGCCACGGCGCGCCGTTTCCCACTCCGCATCAGCCGCATCTCTCCCTAACGGCACGCGTCGATTGCGGCGTCGTGGGAGAGATCGTGGCCTGCTTCTTTAATGGGAAAATGCGGAACGTCCCCCACTTCCCTCTTAAAAGCAGAGGGAGCAGGGGCAGTTTCCCCCCATTGCTTTCATTGTGTCTTCAATCTCCAGAAACCCCCGCCGCCCTCTGCCTTCCCAAAAGTTGACAGAGAGCCGAGCTCCGTCCTTCATCCGCCGTCTCCAGCATCCGCAGCGCCGTCGACCTCCCTCGCCGTCCCCGCCATGGCCCCGAAGAGCGACAAGGCGAAGAGCGACAAGGCGAAGAAAGAGAAGTCCGACAAGGCGGCGAAGCTTGCAGCCATGCGGAGGAGGATGGTGGTCTTCCCGCCGAGGCTCGGCGCAAGGGAGCTGCGAGACCAGTATTACCTGTTCTGGGCGAGGGAGACGAAGGCTCACCCGCGCACCAGGGTCCTCCCCGCCGAAGCCATCGACCTGTACTCGGGAGGTTACCACTTCTTCGCTTTGTTCTTCCATTGCGGTCTCTGTCCTCTGTATTCAGAGTTTTTCTGCGATGTGTTGAACACGTACGGACTCCACCTCCTCGATTTCACCCCGAATGCCGTCCTCACTTTGGCCGTTTTCGCACATCTATGCGAAAACTATGTCGGGGTCCACCCAAACGTAGCTCTCTTCCGCCACTTCTTCACACCTAGAGTAGAGTCCGGATCTCCACTCTCCGGCGGTATCTCCTGGATCTTCAGGCTCGGCAAGAAGGAGGCGTACTTGATTGGAGAGCTCCGCGGCAAGTGGGAAGAGTGGAGGGCTGATTGGTGCTGGGTCATGGAAGACGAACCCGAGCAGTTCACCTCGCCGCGCCGGACTGCAATAGTGCGCGGCAAGGATTGGAGTGACTTGGCCCTGGAGGACGACAAGCTGCAGATTGCCCTTACCAGGATCCTTTGCCTCCGGGCCGCCAACCTTACTGTAGGTGAAGTCGGGGCTGATTTCCTCCGCCGCCACATTGCTCCCCTGCAGGAAAGGAAGAGGCCTGCCTGGGAGTTCGGCAACGCGGCAGACCGCATGAGGCTGCGCCCCGGGTTGAATTATAACTTCACTGTTTTGGAGCTCAAGGGAATGGTCCGGGAGCTGTTCAAACATGACCCCAAGCACCCGGAATGGTTCAGACCGTCAGACGGAGTAGTCCCATTGTGCAACAACTCTACCCTTAGTGCCATCCGCGCGGCAATGCCTGAGTGTGACTCCCACGGGGTTGTTCCTACTTGGCTGACGCCTTCAGAGGAGACCGTGCAGACCTTCTTTGATAACCTGGTTGAACGGCCGCGCAACCCCGAGGAGAAAAAGGGGCTCACCCGTGAGACCACCGAGCGAGATGTGGCATATATAGCCACCAGAATGGAGGAGGCCACCGCAGCTGCGGCTGCGGGTGAGTTTGGGTACACCGTGGACGAAGCGGAAGCGGCGGACGCGGTGAGCCAGGCCGAGGAGGAGGAGATCCTCAAACTGCTGAGGCCCGCGGGGAAGCTTGCCGCGGAGCTTGCCGGGGAGTCTGCCGGGGAGCCTTCCGGGACGAGCGAGGCTGCCGGGCAGGGCTCCGAGTCCAGTGAGCCCGCCGAGGAGGAGGACGCCGAATCTGGCGATTCCAATGAAGACTCGGGCGGGTCACTGAACCTCGACGACGACGCCTCCTCATCCTCAGAGAACTCTTCGCCACCACCAAGTCCTCCGCCACAGCCGAAGAAGCGCCTCCGCAAAGCCACCGAGACGGCGAGGCCACCGGCGCCCCGACAGCAGCCGAAACGTCGTGCGACGCGTGCCACCACGACGAGCAAGGTCGTCAAGGAGGCGCCCCGTGCCCGAGCGACAAGCGGAGGGGGATCTTCCCGGAGTGGTTCTGGTGCTCCCTCCGCCCCTCGGTCCTCGGGGACGACCGGAGCGGGGTCTTCACAACCCACGGCTCCGGAGCCCGCCAAGCGCCCGAGGGAGCCTTCTCCTCCAGCTCCTCGCGCTGGAGCACGCGAGGCGGAGTTTGACTTCTCCGCCCTCAGCTCCGACGAAGAGGAGGAAGAGTAAGCACTTGCAATTTCTATTTCCTTTGATTTTTGTTGCTTTTGTCTTGATTTCTCTTGCCTGGTTCTGATCTTGTTTGGCTTCCATGACCTTGACCCAGAGGATGGCGAAGAGGGCCAAGATCCCTGTGGTTGACCTCGAGGATGACGAGCCCGTCGCAGTGGCAGGTGACGCGCCAGCGACAAGCTTGCCGGACCAGCCCGCTGCTCTGGAGAGCAGCCCCCAGCGTAAGTCCTTTGTTCACTTTTCTGCTTGATGGGCGCGCTTGAGCTTGTCCTTGCTAACGTCTCGTTTGCCTGTTGTCTTGTGCAGAAATGGAACCGCAGCCGCAGGAGCACCAAGAGGCCGCCCCCGATGAGCCGCTTGTTCCACCCTCCCCGCCAAGGATGAGCTCCCCGGCGAGGGACAGCGCTCCGCCAAGGATGGGTACCCCACCGAGGGCGAGTACCCCGACAAGGGTGAGCACCCCGCCAAGGGAAGGCGCCAGTGGCCCTCCGCCGGCGGGGGCTTCTACTACGCCGCCAAAGGAGAACTCCCCGGCGAGGGACCCCGTTACGGAAGAGGCCCGCGCAGGTAACCCTTGCAATTTCTTCCTCTTGGATTTCTTCTTTTTGGATATTTGCTTGACGATTTTTCTTTTCTTTTTCTTCTGTCAGATCCGCCCGCCCCGGAGTCGATGGAGACGGAGACCATCGCCGAGGAGGACGTGCGCGGCAATGCTGGCGACGCCACTACCACTGAGGGAATGGCTGGTGCTGACGATCCAGCCGCCGAGGAGACCGCCCCGACCGCTGACGCCGCAGCTGGGGAAGGGACCGGCGACCACACTGCTGGCCCTGAGGCCGCAGGAGCGCCGGACGCTGCACCGGCCGCCGACCCCTCTGTCCCCGCGGCTGGGTCGGGTGTCTATCTAGAGGCCGCCAACGGGGTCTTTATCCAAGTCCCGTGGGCGTCCTCATCAAGGGCACCCACGGAGGGGGAGACCTTCGACGGAGAAGTTCTCGCCTCCGCCGGGCTGAGGATTGTCGACGCGCCCGGCAGCAGCGACGAGCCCGAATAGGAGCAACTCCTACGTCGACTCCTGGGTTTGTATCGGGCCAGGCAAGCCAAGCTGGAGTCCCGAGAGGCTCTGGCTGCCAAGGCCGGTGCTGATCTGGAGAAGCGCACCGCGGAGCTCCGTGCTGCCAACCAGGCGGCCCTCCGGAACTTGGCGGAGGAGCGCGAAGAGCTTGCCGGAGCGCACCAGGCGTTCCTCCTCGAGAAGGCCGAGGTGGAGGAGCAGCAACGGCTGGCCGCCGAGGAGCTATCTCGGCGGGAGGGAGAGCTCAACCAGCGGAAGGTCGACCTCGATAGCCACGAGGAAGACCTTACCGCTCGCGAGCAGGCCATTGGCGGGGCTCTGCAGGAGGCGAGGGATGCCGCGGCCACCGCAGAGACCACCAAGAGGGATCTGGAGGCCAGGGTGGCGCAGTTGGAGACGAGCTTGAAGGCGAGCGAGGACAGGGTTGCCGCGCTCAACGTGGCGTGGGAGAAGGACGCCCACACCAACTCTGAGCTGCAAGTCCGCCTCTCCGAGAAAGGCAAAGAGCTCAACGACGCCAAGGACTCCATTGCTGACTTGGAGCTGAAGGTTTCCACCCTCACCGATTCGCTTGACGCCGCCCGGGACCGCGAGACGAAGCTGAAGGACGATCTCCGTGCTGAGAGGGCCTTGCTGGACAGTGCCGCTCTGTCGCAGAGCAACTTCCAGCAGACGGTGGAGCAGTGGACCGAGGAGCTCGTCGCCTCCGCCGCCAACATCGACAAGGAGATGGTGGCGCTGAGGGCGGAGCACCTCGTGTACTCCCCCGACGCGAGCCTCCCTCACAGCGCCAAGCTGAGCCTGTTCTTCAGAGGAGTGGCGCCGGCTCTCGCGTAGCTACGGGAGAAGATCCCTGCGCAGCTGGCTGACGAGGCGCGCCGACTTTGCATGGGTACTATGGAGCGGGTGCTGTCGAAGATCGTCTACCGCAACCCCGGGATCAACCTCATCAACGTCCTCCGGACCCTGCCGCCCGAAGCTGACCAGGAGGCGTTGAAGGCACAAGTTGCCCACATCGTAGCCAAGGCGGACAAGATGAAGAGGATCGACGGAGACCGAAAAGACTAGGCTCCCTTCTTTCTGCTTCCCTTGCCGCTGTCGATTAAGTCATGGGTAGTAGTTGGTTAGAACAGCGGCAAGCTATCTTGTAATATAACTTTATTTCGGATAATCAATGCAGTGTTATCTCTCTTGTTTAGTCCCTTCACTTTGTATGCTTTCCACCCTACGCTTTTAGGGAACTTGCCGGCGAAGGAACCCTTGCCGCGAGCGCTGAGTGCGGGACTCTTAGCAGCCTGCTAGCAATGCCCTTGCCGGCAAGAAACCTTGCCGCAGCTAGTCGCAGCACACTTAGATTGTTGAGCGAACTCGAAAACGAAGTAAGGGCGCGACACTTGTCGCGGCTCACTTAAGCCGTTGAGCGTGCTCGAAACAAAGTAAGGGTGCGGCTAGCCACGGGTAGGTTCCTCCGCGCACAGGTTTTCCATACAAAGTGTGGCTGTTCAAGGGAGACAACTAAGAAATTTTTCTAAAATTTTGAATGCTCAAACTTTGTCAACTTATCTTATGTGTGCTATTCGTTTCCCGGCAGGGCTTCCCTTTCTTGAACAGCACTTGGTCCATACCACTATCTCCTTCCCCCCGGCAAACTTGTGCGCGAGGAACACTTCTTCTGTTTAAGAGAGAAAGGAAAAGAGGAGGAAACACAAGTATGGAGCCTTGCGGCTTGTTACTGTTTACCGGGGATGTGTGCTGCACAAAATGTCAGATGATACATGCAAGTAAAAAGAAAAGCATGAAAATGACAAACAGTGCGAAGCACAAAAGTTTTACTGATGCACGGGGTCTGCGCCCGGCTTTGTACAAAGGTTTACATGCAACAGCGGCAAGACTTGTACAAAAGGTGGTTTCCGGAGCGGATCACGGCAACCGCGCCTTATGGGTGAAACTTGCGAAGATGCTCTATGTTCCAGGAGTTGCTCACCGGTAAGCCTTCTTCGGTCTCAAGGCGGACATCACCGGGCCTCGTGACTTGTCTCACCCGATAAGGGCCTTCCCACTTCGGCGTCAACTTGTTGGAATTCTTGGCGGACTGAACGCGCCGAAGAACAAGGTCGCCTTCCTCGAGACTCCTGGCCTTGACCTTGCGGCTATGATAGCGACGCAAGGCTTGCTGGTATCGAGCAGCTCGTACAACAGCCTGGAGACGGTCCTCCTCGAGGAGCAATGCATCATCTTGCCGCAGTTTCTCTTGCTCGAGCTCGTCGTAAGCGAGCACTCGAGGAGACCCGTATACGAGTTCCGTGGGGAGAACTGCCTCTGCTCCATAGACAAGAGCAAAGGGTGTCTGTCCGGTGGCTCGATTTGGTGTCGTCCTGATTGACCAAAGAGCCGCCGACAACTCCTCAATCCAGTTTCTTCCGCACTTGTGCAGCCTGTCAAAGGTTCTTGTCTTGAGTCCGCGCAGCACTTCAGCATTTGCCCTCTCTGCTTGACCATTGCTCCTCGGGTGAGCAACAGAAGCGAAGCAGACCTTGGCGCCAAGGTCTTGGACGTACTGCATGAAGGTGCGACTTGTGAACTGCGTGCCGTTGTCGGTGATGATCCTGTTAGGGATTCCGAAACGGCAAACAATTGACCTGAAGAACTTCACTGCTGATTGTGCGGTCACCTTTCTCACTGGTTCCACTTCCGGCCACTTTGTGAACTTGTCGATAGCAATGTACAAGTACTCAAAGCCCCCGACGGCACGGGGAAAGGGGCCGAGGATATCGAGCCCCCAGACCGAGAAGGGCCAGGACAAAGGAATCGTCTAGAGAGCTTGAGCTGGCTGATGTATTTGTTTGGCATGGAACTGGCACGCTTCACACTTGGTTACTTGTGCAGTTGCATCTTGGAGGGCTTCTGGCCAAAAGAAACCTTGCCGGAACGCCTTCTCGGCAGGTGCTCTTGCGCCAATGTGGTGGCCACATATGCCTCCGTGTATCTCTGCCAACAGCTTCTGTCCATCTTCCCGGGAAATGCACTTCAATCTGACACCATTGAGTCTTCTTCTGTACAGCTCGTTGCCGACGAACTGGTACATACTTGACTGTCTGGTTATCCTCTCTATCTCTTCTGGTTCTTCGGGAAGTTCTCCAGTTTGAAGAAAACAGATGATTTGCTGTGCCCATGCTGGAGCCTGAGGCTCAACAGCAAGGACTAAAGGCATCAGGGTTGCTGCGGGAACCTCAGCTTCTACGGCAAGAACCCGTGGCTCTGCCGGAGCTGAGTGTTCCCCGGCAAGCCTGCCGGGGCAAGACTTGTCGGGAACGCCTGCTTCAACTGCACAGACCCTTGGGTCCGCAGGAGCAGACTGTTCCTCAACATCTTGGTTGTTGATCTTGGGGACCTTGGCGGCGGCTTCAGGAAGATCCGCCGGCAAATAGTCACCGGGGACCAACTTCCTCTTCTTGCTTTGCCCAACCGACGGTGTAACGGATGGTTGAGTTAGCTTGAGCACGAAGACCCCTGGTTCCACAGGTAACTTCATTGCAGCACACTTTGAGAGGCCATCTGCGATATCATTCTGAGCTCTTGGGACATGCTCCATCTGCAGGCCTTCAAAGTGTTCTTCAAGCTTCCTCACTTCATCGACATAAGCTTCCATCAAAGGACTCTGGTAACTTTTGTTTACTTGTCGGACCACCAATTGTGAATCTCCCCGCACAATCAGCTTCTTGATCCCAAGTTCGGCCGCAATTCTGAGGCCGGCAAGCAAACCTTCATACTCAGCAGTATTGTTTGTCGCTTGCTCCTTGGGAAAGTGCATCTGAACAATGTACTTGAGGTGCTCCTCGGTGGGTGCGACAAGTAGCACACCAGCACCGGCGCCTTGCAGCGAGAAGGCACCATCGAAGTACATTATCCACTCTTTGCTTGCTTCTTGGACGGGGATGCTTGTCTCTAGAACTTCTTCATCTGGTGTTGGTGTCCATTCTGCTATGAACTCTGCCAAAGCTCTGCTCTGTATAGTTGAAGTACTCTCAAACTTAAGACCAAAGCTTGATAGCTCCAATGCCCACTCGACGATCCTACCTGTTGCTTCTGGATTTTGCAATATCCTCTTCAACGGAAAGCGAGTGACCACCGTTATCTCGTGCGCTTGAAAGTAATGGCGCAGCTTCCTTGAGGCCATGAGGAGTCCGAAAAGCAACTTCTGCACCCCAGAGTATCTTGATCTAGCCCCCTGCAAGAGGGAACTTACAAAATAAACCGGGCGCTGCACCATCTTCTTTCGCACTTCTCCTTGTTCCTGCGCAGACTTGTCCTTGTCGGGTTCAGAGCTTGTCGGGGAAGCCCCCTGCTTGTCGCTGGATGCGCTTGCCGGGGATGTGGGTTCCTCATCTGCCTCCCTTTCCGCTACCAACGCAGCGCTAACCACTTGATTGGTTGCTGCTAAGTATAGCAGCAACTTCTCTTGCGGCCTAGGTGCGACAAGTATTGGAGTGGAGGACAGGTATCCTTTCAAGTCTTGCAGCGCTGCCTCCGCTTCCGGAGTCCATTTCATAGGACCTGCCTTTTTCAAGATTTTGAAGAAAGGCAGGGCGCGTTCTGCAGACTTTGAAATGAACCTGCTGAGGGCAGCCACACAACCAGCAAGCCTCCGTACATCCTTGACGCGCTTCGGGGCTTCGATCTGCTCGATGGCCTTGATCTTGTCGGGATTGGCTTCAATCCCCCTCTGGGACACAAAGAACCCGAGAAGCTTGCCGGAGGGGACTCCGAAGACGCACTTCTCGGGGTTCAGCTTGAGTTGTATCTTGCGTAGATTCTCAAAGGTTTCTTCTAAGTCTTGAATCAGGGTATCCTTGTCCTTGCTCTTGACCACTATATCATCCATGTAGGCTTCTACATTCCTGTGTATCTGTGGCTCAAAAGCAGTGTGGACCACCCTTGCAAATGTTGAGCCTGCATTCTTCAATCCAAAGGGCATGCGTATGAAACAGTAAGTGCCACATGGAGTAATGAATGCGGTCTTCTCTTCGTCTTCCTCAGCCATGAATATTTGGTGGTAACCTGAGTATGCATCGAGAAATGAAAGCAACTCACATCCAGCCGTGGAGTCAACAATCTGGTCAATGCGCGGCAAGGGAAATGGATCCTTGGGACAAGCTTTATTCACATCAGTGAAGTCTATACAAAGTCTCCATTTCCCATTGGCTTTGCGCACGACAACTGGATTGGCCAGCCACGTGGGATGAAGTACACCTCTAACAAGGCCTGCTGCTTCCAACTTCTTGATTTCTTCAGCTATGAACTCTTGGTGCTCCACCGCTTGCTTCCTGACCTTCTGCTTGACGGGCCGCGCGTGAGGACAAACAGCAAGCTTGTGCTCAATTACCTTCCTGGGAACGCCGGGGATGTCAGACGGTTGCCATGCGAACACGTCGACATTCGCCCGCAGGAAGGCAACGAGCGCGCTTTCCTATTTGGGGTCGAGCGTAGCATTGATGGTGAAGGTACCACCAGTGCCGTCCTCCTTGGCGGACACCTTCTTGGTTGCCGGTGGAGCTGCCATTCCTTTCTTGCACTTGCCGGTGGAGCTCGATGGTGCGTCCTCGACGGCAGCGCAGCACTCCGAAGAGGTGCGTTTGCCGGAGTGGGCTCCAGAGCTCTTGCCGGACTTGGTCTTGGTCTTCCCCCCGGGAGCTTCAGCGGCAAGTGTTTTGCTGTCTGCCGCGGTTGCTGCGTCCCAGTATATCTTGTTGGCGCAGATAAGCGCATCCTTCTTGTCGCCGGGGACAGAGATGACGCTTATTGGCCCTGGCATCTTGAGCATGTTGTATGCATAGTGCGAGGCTGCCATGAACTTGGCGAGCGCAGGACGGCCAAGTATCCCATTGTACGGCAATGGGATATCGGCAACGTCGAACGTGATCCTCTCCGTCCTGAAGTTAAGCTCTCCGCCAAAGGTCACCGGCATCGTGATCTTCCCCTTCGGCTTGCTCCTTCCCGGGTTGATTCCTTGAAAAGTCCCGGTCTCCTCGAGCTCGCTGTCGGGGATCTGCAGCTTCTTAATCACAGCGGAATAAATCAAGTTGAGGCCGGCCCCGCAGTCAACCAACATCTTGGTGACCTTGAGGTTGCGGATAGTTGGCGAAACCAACATCGGCAAACACCCGACTGCAGTTGTGCGGTCAGGGTGGTCCTCAAGGTCGAAGATGATGGGCGTGCCGGACCACTTCAGCAGCCTGCGCGACTCGACGGGTGGCTCAGCTGCATTCACTTCCCGCACCCATTGCTTGAGTTGGCGGTGGGAAGTGTGCAGAGAGGCACCTCCGTCGACACACAGAACTTCTGTGGCCTTCTGGAATTCCTGCTCGCTGTTGTCTCCTTCGTCCATGTCCTCGTCATCGTCCTCGTCTTCATCCTTGTCGCGGCCCCAGGGAGGTCTGTCTCCTTGCCGCTGCTTGGCCTTGCCGCGGCGTCCTCCCCGGCCATTGAATGGCCGCTTCTTGCTGGGCTCTCCCCCGCCTCCTTGGGCCTTCTCCTTGTCGCGACGCTCGTATTCAGCCTTCTGCTGTTCTACGAGGTACTCTACCCTCTTGCAGTTCTGGAGATCGTGGCCCTTGGTGCGGTGGATCTTACAGTACTGCTTGTCGAAGCCGTCCTGCTTGTCGGCTGCCGCTACAGGGGTGGACTCCTTGCCGGAGCCACCAGCCTGTGTCTTCTTGGCGGCAGCCTCCTTGCCGGACTGCTCGACAACCAGTACCTCCTTGTTCTTCTTCTTCTTGTTGCTCCGCCGCCGGTTTTTCCTTGCCGGGGCGGCATCCTCGCTGTCCATTCCTCCTGCTCCAGTATCCTCTCCGGGGAGTCTCCTCCCCTCTTCAGTACGGGCACACTTGTCAGCCAGAGCATAAAGCTCACTGACGTCCCGGATCTTGGTCATCGCCATCTCCTCCCTCATCCGGCGGTTACGCACGTTCTGATGGAACGCGCTGATAACCACGGCAGGGTGGACATCCGGAATGTTGTGCTGAACGCGGCTGAACCTTTGGATGTACTTGCGCAGGGACTCTCCCTCCTTCTGGGCAAGAATGTGGAGATCGCTCTCCTGGCCGTGGGGTTTGTGGCCGCCCGTGAAGGCGCCGACAAACTGGTGGCACAGATCCGCCCAAGAAGAGATGGAGTTTTCCGGCAAGTGCATAAGCCAAGATCTGACGTTCGGCTTAAGCACGAGCGGGAAGTAGTTTGCTAAGATCTTATCGTCGCGTCCCCCGGCAGCCTGCACCGCGATGGTGTAGATGCTGAGGAACTCCGAGGGGTGTGTCTTGCCGTCGTACTTCTCGGGTACGTCGGGCTTAAAGTTCTTCATGCTGGGCCACTGGACTTGCCGCAGCTCTCGGGTGAACGTAGGGCAACCTGCCGCGTACGGCAAGTCGCCTGGTTCACCGGGCGCGTGCATGTCGACAGCAGTCCCAGCGCGCTGATCGGACTGTCTTCGGGCTTCTCTTCGACGCTCGATACGAGTTCGAGCGTCCTCTTGTCGCCTGTCGTCGAGGACTTGGCGCTGATCGCGGCGAGCTCGCGGGTCCGACGACGCCGTGGAGTCGTCGTCGACGTTGATCCGGCGAGTCGGCGATTTCTGCTTCCGCGGAGGGGAGTGTACGGTAGTAGCACCCCCGGCGGTCTTGTCGCCATCGGCCTTCGCTTGGCTGACTTGCCGCGGCCGTGATGTTGCCGGCTGCTGCGGCGTGTCGTTGTTGGCGAAGGCGATGAGGCTCTGGATCGTAGCCCTCCAGTCTTCGGCCTTGTCTGCCGCTGGAGGGAAATCGAGGAGCAGCTGTGCTCTGGCTAAAGCTTCCGCTGGAGAGGAGGGAAGCGGCGGCGAGCGGTGCGAGGAGCGAGATATGCTCGGACTTCTAACAACGTTAGAAGGAGCAGGCTCTCGTCCAGGCGACCGCGCCTTGCTCGTGCCAGCACGCTGGCCTTGAGCGTCCCGTGACCCGCCAGCTTGGCCTTGTCCCAGCAGGCGGATGGTACCGTGGGTACCACGCCGCTGCTGGCCCGGCACCTCCTGAGAGGGACGGGGTGCGTGCACGGACGCCGAGGCTTTGGAGTTCGCTCGGTCGTCCATCTTGTCCTTGGACTTGGCGGCGCCGTGAGTGTCCTCGCCGGCGTCCACCCTTTCGCCAGCGTCTACCCCACCAACCGTTGGTTCTGGTGGTGGTGGGATCGACGCAGACGGGCCTCCGACCTCCGAAGCCTTCTTCTTCGGTGGCATGCTGGTGTAGTCGATGAGGTTGATGAAGCTGGAAAAGTTGTTGAAGATTGCGCCCGCATGAGCGCCGGATCAGGTTCGCACAACCTCGACGCCCCCTACCTGGCGCGCCAAAGATGTCGGGGAAACTGGTCGCCCACGAACACCTATGGGACCGGAGCCCATTCTACGGTACGGCAAGGGAGCGGAGGGAGTACAAAGAGCAGATCGAGGGACACACGCGGGCAGTTTACCCAGGTTCGGGCCGCACGGATGCGTAAAACCCTACTCCTGCTTTGGTTGTATTGAGTTCTTGAGCTCGGGAGCTTGAAGATCTACAGTACTAGCTACACCGAGCGAGGGAGTGATCAAGTTTCTAGGATCGAACCCCCTCTACGTTGTGCATGGGCCTCCTTTTATAGCTCAAAGGGGTCACCGACAGGTGTCAACGTAGATGAGGGTAAAAGTGTAAAATCGGTGGTAGATGGAATAGTGCATGAACAGTGTATGCACAGTGCACGTACAGTGATCTATACCTAACCCAGACGGTGGGGGACAAAGGCATTGAATGCCCGTCGCCGTCACCCCAAAAGCGTCCGTCAGGGCGTCTCCGTTCGCCACGATGGTGGCCTCGTCACCGTGGCTCGCCACCGTGTACCCCAGGCTGCACAGCCATCTGCCACGTGCCCCTGGAAGGGCCCCAGGGCGACGCGTGACCGGATGAGCTGGAGCGCAGGCACACAGTGTAAGCCTTCCCCGGCAAGCACCTTGCCGGGGTTGCTATCTTGCCGGGCCCGGAAGCTTGTCGCTCTCCGGGTCCTGCCGGGGCGCATGATGCGCCGCGATATATCTTCTGAGGTGCTGTTCTTTGGCCTACCTGGCAAGCTCCTCTTGCCAGGGTCTTGTGCTGGAATGATAACCTTGAGCCTGGTGCGGCCTTCCCGGCAAGCTCCTCTTGCCGGGGCCTTATTCTTCTGACTTGTATACTTTGTTTTTGAATGGCTTAAAGGGATCCAGAGCGGGCCTTGGCGAGCGCGTGGTGAGCCAGACCACGGGAGGCTGCTACTGCCCGTGCACAAGTCGGGATACTAAGGTACCCCTACCCTAGTACACCGACAGTAATGGTGTGTCCGAACGTCATAACCGTACTTTATTAGATATGGTGCGATCGATGATGTCTCTTACCGATCTACCACTATCGCTTTCGGGGTTATGCATTAGAGACAGCTACATTCACGTTAAATAGGCACCATCTAAATCCGTGGAGATGACACCGTATGAACTGTGATTTGACGAGAAACCTAAGCTGTCATTTCTTTAAGTTTGGGACTGCGATGCTTATGTGAAAAAGTTTCAACATGATAAGCTCGAACCCAAATCGGAGAAGTAAATCTTCATAGGATACCCAAAAGAAACTGTTGGGTACACCTTCTATCACAGATCCGAAGGCAAGGTCTTTGTTGCTAAGAGTGGATCCTTTCTAGAGAAGGAGTTTCTCTCGAAAGAAGTGAGTGGGAGGAAAGTAGAACTTGATGAGGTAATTGTACCTTCTCCCGAATTGGAAAGTGGAACATCACAGAAACTAGTTCCAGTGATTCCTACACCAATTAGTGAGGAAGCTAATGATGATGATCATAAAACTTCAGATCAAGTTTCTGCTGAACTTCGTAGATCAACGAGAGTTCGTTCCGCATCAGAGTGGTACGGCAACCCGGTTCTGGAAGTCATGTTACTGGACCATGATGAACCTACGAACTATGAGGAAGCGATGATGAGCCCAGATTCCGCAAAATGGCTTGAGGCCATGAAATCTGAGATGGGATCCATGTATGAGAACAAAGTGTGGACTTTGGTTGACTTGCCCGATGATCGGCAAGCCATCAAAAATAAATGGATCTTCAAGAGGAAGACTGACGCTGACGGTAATGTTACTGTTTACAAAGCTCGACTTGTTGCAGAAGTTTTTCAACAAGTTCAAGGAGTTGACTACGATGAGACTTTCTCACCCGTAGCGATGCTTAAGTCTGTCCGAATCATGTTAGCAATTGCCGCATTTTATGAAATCTGGCAAATGGATAACAAAACTGCATTTGTTAATGGATTTATTAAAGAAGACTTGTATATGATGCAACCAGAAGGTTTTGTCAATCCTAAAGGCGCTAACAAAATGTGCAAGCTCCAGCGATCCATCTATGGACTGGTGCAAGCATCTCGGAGTTGGAATATACGCTTTGATAAGTTGATCAAAGCATATAGATTTATACAGACTTGCGGTGAAGCCTGTATTTACAAGAAGTGAGTGGGGGCACTACAACCTTTCTGATAAGTATATGTGAATGACATATTGTCGATCGGAAATGATGTTGAATTTTCTGGAAAGCATAAAGGAGTGTTTGAAAGGAGTTTTTCAAAGAAAGACCTTGGTGAAGCTTCTTACATATTGGGCATCAAGATCTATAGAGATAGATCAAGACGCTTGATAAGACTTTCGATGAGTATATACCTTGATAAGATTTTGAAGTAGTTCAAAATGGATCAGTCAAAGAAGGAGTTCTTTCCTGACTTGTAAGGTGTGAAGTTGAGTAAGACTCAAAGCCAGACCACGACAGAAAAATATAGAGAGAATGAAAGTCATTCCCTATGCCTCAGCCATAGGTTTTATAAAGTATGCCATGCTGTGTACCAAACATGTTGTGTACCTTGCCATGAGTTTGTCAAGGGGATACAATAGTGATCCAGGAGTAGATCACTATACAGCGGTCAAAATTATCCTTAGTAACCGGATGACTAAGGAAATGTTTCTCGATTATGGAGGTGATAAAGAGTTCATCGTAAAGGGTTACGCCGATGCAAGCTTTGACACTAAATCCAGATGACTCTAAGTATCAATCTGGATGCGTATTGAAAGTGGGAGCAATTAGCTAGAGTAGCTCTATGCAGAGCATTGTAGACATAGAAATTTGCGAAATACATACGGATCTGAATGTGACAGACCCGTTGACTAAACTTCTCTCACAAGCAAAACATGATCACACCTTATTACTCTTGGGTATTAATCACATAGCGATGTGAACTAGATTATTGACTCTAGTAAACCCTTTGGGTGTTGGTCACATGGCGATGTGAACTATGGGTGTTATTCACATAACGATGTGAACTATCGGTATTAAATCACATGGCGATGTGAGCTAGATTATTGACTCTAGTGCAAGTGGGAGACTGAAGGAAATATGCCCTAGAGGCAATAATAAAGTTGTTATTTATATTTCCTTATATCATGATAAATGTTTATTATTCATGCTAGAATTGTATTAATCAGAAACTTAGTACATGTGTGAATACATAGACAAAACAGAGTGTCCCTAGTATGCCTCTACTAGACTAGATCATTGATCAAAGATGGTTATGTTTCCTAACCATAGACATGAGTTGTCATTTGATCAACGGGATCACATCATTAGGAGAATGATGTGATGGACAAGACCCATCCGTTAGCTTAGCACTATGATCGTTTAGTTTTACTGCTATTGCTTTCTTCATGACTTATACATGTTCCTATGACTATGAGATTATGCAACTCCCGAATACAGTAGGAACACCTTGTGTGCTATCAAACGTCACAACGTAACTGGGTGATCATAAAGATGCTCTACAGGTGTCTCCGAAAGTGTTCGTGGTGTTGGCATAGATCAAGACTAGGATTTGTCACTCCGAGTGTCGGAGAGGTATCTCTGGGCCCTCTCGGTAATGCACATCATAATAAGCCTTGCAAGCAAAAGACTAATGAGTTAGTCACGAGATGATGTATTACAGAACGAGTAAAGAGACTTGCCGGTAACGAGATTGAACTAGGTATAGAGATAACGATGATCGGATCTCGGGCAAGTAACATACCAATGACAAAAGGAACAACGTATGTTGTTATGCGGTTTGACCGATAAAGATCTTCGTACAATATGTAGGAGCCAATATGAGCATCCAGGTTCCGCTATTGGTTATTGACCGGAGATGAGTCTCGGTCATGTCTACATAGTTCTCGAACCCGTAGGGTCCGCACGCTTAACGTTTGATGACAATCGGTATTATGAGTTTATGAATTTTGATGTACCGAAGGAGTTCGGAGTCTCGGATGAGACCGGGGACATGACGAGGAGTCTCGAAATGGTCGAGACGTAAAGATCGATATATTGGACGACTATATTCGGACATCGGAAAGGTTTTGAGTGATTCGGGTATTTTTTGGAGTATATGGGCCTTATTGGGCCATACAGGAATAGAGGAGAAAGGCCAAAAGGAAGGAGGCGCGCCCCCCCCCCTTTGGTCCGAATTGGACAAGGGGTGCAGCCCCCTTTTCCTTCTCCTTCTCCACCTCTTTCCTTCTCTCCTCTCCGGAAAGGAAAGGGGAATCCTACTAGGACTTGGGAGTCCTAGTAGGACTCCCCACACTTGGCGCGCCCCCTCTAGGGCCGGCCTCTCCCTTGCTCCTTTATATACGGGGGCAGGGGGGCACCCTAGGACACACAAGTTGAATTGTTTTAGCCGTGTGCGGTGCCCCCTCCACAGAAACACACCTCGGTCATACCGTTGCAGTTCTTAGGCGAAGCCGTGAGCCGGTAGATACATCATATCTGTCACGACGCCGTCGTGCTGGCGAAACTCTCCCGTGAAACTCAACTGGATCAAGAGCTCGTGGGACGTCATCAAGGTGAACGTGTGCTGAACGCGGAGGTGCCGTACGTTAGGTGCTTGATCGGTTGGATCGCGAAGAAGTTCGACTACATCAACCGCGTCACTTGACGCTTCCGCTCCCGGTCTACGAGGGTACGTAGACACACTCTCCCCCTCGTTGCTATGCATCTAGTAGATAGATCTTGCGTGATCGTAGGAAAATTTTGAAAATACTACGTTTCCCAATAGAATCTGAATGTGCTTTGTCTTCGAGTGCTGAACTGGGTTGTGAGCAATCTTGATGTCACTCTCATTGTCACAGAAGAGAGGCACATTCTTCACATTGACGCCATAGTCCTTGAGAGTTTTCTTCATCCATAACAATTGAGCACAGCAAGATCCAGCAGCAATATACTCAGCTTCAGCAGTAGACAGTGATACACAGTTCTGTTTCTTCGAGGACCAACAGACAAAAGATCTTCCGAGGAAATGACATGTACCAGATGTTGATTTGCAGTCCACACGATCACCAACATAGTCAGAGTCTGAATATCCAATGGGATCAAAAGCCGAGCCCTTGGGGTACCATAATCCAAGTGTTGGTGTGTGAGCTAGATATCGAAGAATATGTTTCACAGCCTTATGGTGTGATTCCTTCGGTGTAGCTTGAAATCGGGCACACATGCAAACACTAAGCATTATATCTGGCATAGATGCACATAGGTATAATAAAGAACCAATCATGGAGCGGTATACCTTATGATCGAAGTCAATACCATTTTCATCAGTGCACAGATGGCCATTTGTGGGCATAGGAATTTTGACGCCTTTGCAATCGTGCATGCCGAATTTCCTCAGTACATCCTTGAGGTATTTCTCCTGAGATATGAATATGACATTGCGTTGTTGACGAATTTGAAGACCTAAGAAGAATTTCAACTCTCCCATCATAGACATTTGATATTCTTCACTCATCATATAGGCAAATTCATCACTATAATGTTGGTCAGTACAGCCAAAGATAATATCATCAACATATATTTGGCACACAAATAATTCACCATCATAAGATTTAGTGAAAAGAGTAGGATCAGGTGACCCGGGTTTGAAGCCTTTCTTCATGAGGAATTCCTTCAAAGTATCATACCAAGCCCGAGGGGCCTGCTTGAGTCCATAGAGGGCCTTATTGAGTTTGAAGACTTTGTCAGGATTCTTTGGATCTTCAAAACCTGGGGGTTGAGCAACATATACTTCTTCCTCAAGCTTACCATTGAGGAATGCACTTTTCACATCCATTTGATATAGAATGATATCATGATGGTTAGCATAAGCAAGTAATATGCGAATAGCCTCAAGTCTAGCAACAGGTGCAAAAGTTTCATCGAAATCAATTCCTTCAACCTGTGTGTAGCCTTGAGCTACAAGCCGTGCCTTATTCCTTACCACAAGGCCATTTTCATCTTGCTTGTTGCGGTAGATCCACTTTGTGCCAATGATATTATGCTTGCGAGGATCTGGACATTTGACCAGTTACCAGACGTTGTTGAGGTCGAACTGATGTAATTCTTCTTGCATAGCTTGAATCCACTCAGGCTCCATAAATGTTTCATCCACCTTAGTGGGCTCTGTGATAGAGACAAAAGTAAAGTGCCCACAAAAGTTAGATAAATGTGAAGCTTTTGAGCATGTGAGAGGACCTGGTATATTGATGTCGCTGATGATTTTCTCAATCTACACTTCTTTCGTAACGCGAGGATGAGCTGGTTGTCGTCGAGGAAATTGATCAGCATTTTCTTCAACACCATTTTCTTCAGCATTTTCCTCAGGTGCATTAGTTCGACGTTCTTCAGGTCCTGGAATGAATTCTTCAGCAGATTCTTCGGTAGGAATGACATCCTCAGTAGCCTTGAATTTGATAGTTTCCTCAGGTGTTGGTTCATCTATCACAGTAGGTAGGTGCTCTCTTTGCGAGCCGTTAGTTTCATCGAACCGCACATCTACAGTTTCAACAACCTTGTGAAGAACGTTGTTGAAGACTCTGTAGGTGCGCGAGTCCTTTCCGTAACCAAGCATAAACCCTTCATGTGCTTTCGGTGCAAATTTTGAGTTGCGATGAGAATCTCTAATCCAACATTTAGCATCGAAGACTTTGAAATAACTCACATTGGGTTTCTTGTTAGTGAGGAGTTCATAGGCAGTCTTCTTGAAGAATTTGTGAAGATATACTCTGTTGATGATGTGGCATGCAGTATCAATTGCATCAATCCAGAAACGACGAGGCGTTTTGTATTCATCAAGCATAGTGCGAGCCATCTCATCAAGAGTCCTGTTCTTGCGCTCCACGACGCCATTCTGCTGAGTAGTATAAGGAGCAGATAGCTCATGAGTAATACTAAGTTCATCAAGATAGTCATCGAGACTAGAGTTCTTGAACTCAGTTCCATTGTCACTTCTGATGTGCTTGATCTTCACACCAAAGTTGGTTGAAGCCCTTGAGGAAAATTGTTTGAAGACTTCCTGCACTTCATGTTTGTAAGTAACAATGTGTACCCATGTGTATCGAGAGTAATCATCAACAATAACAAAGCCATATTCAGAAGCATCATTTGAAACTGCAGAATAATGGTTAGGACCGAAGAGATCCATGTGAATCAATTCAAATGGTCGAGTGGTAGTCATGATAGTCTTCGCTAGATGCTTGGCCTTGGTCATCTTTCCAGCTTCACAGGCACCGTATAAGTGATCCTTGAGGAATTTGACATTCTCAATGCCAATGACATGCTTCTTCTTCGCAAGCGTGTGCAAATTCCTCATGCCTGCATGACCTAGTCATCGATGCCATAGCCAGCCTTCTGAAGCTTTTGCAAGTAGACACACAGCTGGTTGAGGTCCTGTAGAGAAATCAACAATATACAAGTCTCCTCTCCTAAAGCCTTCGAAGACTTTGGAATTGTCAGATTCCATGACCACAACACAACGATATTTGCCGAAGACTACAACCATATCAAGATCGCAAAGCATTGAGACGGACATGGGGTTGTATCCTAAGGACTCGACAAGCATGACTTTGTCCATGTGTTGATCCTTTGAGATCGCAACCTTACCTAGACCCAATACCTGACTTTTGCCTTTGTCAGCGAAGATGATATGCTTCAGATGTAATGGTGATATGGGAGCATCCATCAATAGATTCTTGTCACCCGTCATGTGATTTGTACATCCACTATCGAGGACCCACTCAGAGGCTTTGGGTTGAACATCCTGCAGATGAATTAGTGCATCTTACAAACTCAAATACTTCATGAGTGAAGAATATGACATCAAATCATCAGATCAATTTCATCAAGCAATGCAACAGATAAAGCAGTATGAGGACGTGAGAAATGAGAGTTCATTTCTTCATGATTAGCCTGCGTCCTTTCAGGCAGTTTTTAGGTCTCCAGCAAATTCTTCAGACGTTTGAGCACGTCTGGAGACTTGACCATGCAGAAGAGATTAGTTCTTTTTCTTCACCACCCACATCTGAAGGGGTGGCAAAGAGTTCATCACTCTGCGAGCTCCATATGAAAAAGGTGGCATAGACGCCAGCCCATTTCGTTTCACATAAGAGGAGTTAGGATAAGCATATGAATAAGCACAGTAATTCGTCGAGGACTTATGAACATAATGGTTAGAAGAATACTGCTCATATTCATAGCCCTTAGCTCTTCCCTGCGAAACAAAGTTGTTAGCATGATGATATTCATATGAGGACTTTGATCCTTTTGAGGAATTTGATCCATATGAGGAATTTTGTCTGTATGAGGATTTTACTCCATCTGAAGATTTTGATCCATATGAAGAATTGGATCTGGGGATCCTATTCCTCACATGAGGTGTCATGAGGACATTCACTTGATGATTTTCAAGGTGCCTCTTAGGGACCCAAATTTTCTTCATAGGGGGACCATTCCTGCAGTTAGTTCCAACATATCTAGCAAATACTTCACCATTCTGATTTTTGAATAGTTTATAGTTGGAGTCAAATGACTCATCAGAAGAATGAGGAGATTCACATGTAAAGCCAGATAAATTGGATGGATCAACTAGAGGTCCCTTTGCAGCAACCCATGAGGTTTTGGGGTACTTGATACGTCCAAAACGTATCTATAATTTCTGCTTGCTCCATGCCTCTTTTGGGTGATATTGCTATGATATTTATACACTTCCATACACTTTTGATCATATTTGGACTAACCTATTAACTCAGTGCACCCCAGTGCCAGTTTCTGTTTTCGGCTGTTTTTGTATTTCAGGTTTTCACATTACGAGAACTGCCAGAAAAATCCAGAAAAAATATATAAAAAATCAGTGTTCCGGAAGCTTCCATGCGGCCAAAGTAGGGCCGGAGGGGACCCACAGGGGCTCCAGGCGGCCTGCCCACGCGGCCCCCCCCTGGGCCGCGCCGGGGGGGCGCCTGGGCACCCCTGACCCCCTCCGGTGCCCCCCTTTGGCATATATTTAAAGCGTCTCGCAGAAACCCTGATTCCGGACCCCTTTTCTCCAGACGCGATTCCGATCTCCGCCGCCATCGCCATCAAGCTTCGGGGGACCAGAATTCCTGCGCCGGCACCCTGCCGGGACGGGGAAGTGCCCCCGGATTCATCTCCATCGACGTTGCTTCCTCCCTCCATGATGCGGGAGTAGTTCCTCCTCGGGGCTGAGGTTCTTACCAGTAGCTATGTGGTCAATTCTCTCTCCCATGATGTGATCTTCGTTGTGATCATAGGCTATGTTAATCTAGGGTGATCCTATGATATTTCCCCTTCCTCTATGTATTGGATTGATGTACTCACTTGTCTTTATCTAGTATAATCCCCGAGACCAAGGTGACAGCGGTCTATTGGACATGGATTAGAAAAGTATTTTCATGAGTGATTTCCTCTCTTGTGTGTTGATTGAAGATTGAGAGTCTCTTGGTGCTTGTCTTTGACTATCCTTTAGATATGTTGTGGTGATTGTGGGACTCTCTTTGGATGGACGCGGTGACATTGGGAAATCCTTAGATTGAGAACTACGAACTTTGAGGTGTGCTTTTGTAGCCCTACATAATTCTCGTCCTCTCTTGACCACGAAGGAATGACCTCCGGGTGCGTCTCCATTGCATGTTTTATGGGAAATATCATGTGATTCGATTATGTTAATGTTGTTGGGAGTTGCCTCTAGTGAAAGTATGATCCCTAGGCCTTGTTTCCACCATTGCAATACCATTTGTGCTCACGTTTACCACTTGTTTGCTTGCTGCACTTTTTATTACAGATCTATATTACTTTGTTTTGCCATCCATATCACTTGCCATTTAACATCTCTTCGCCGAACTAGTGCACCTATACATCTAACAAGTGTATTAGGTGTGTTGGGGACACAAGAGACTTCTTGTATCTTAGTTGCAGGGTTGCTTGAGAGAGACCATCTTCAACCTCTACTTCCCTGAGTTCGATAAACCTTAGGTCATCCACTTGAGGGAAATTGCTGCTGTCCTACAAACCTCTGCGCTTGGAGGCCCAACATAGTCTACAAGTGTAGAAGCGTGTGTAGACATCAGCCGGCACCCTGCCGGGACGGGGAAGTGCCCCCGGATTCATCTCCATCGACGTTGCTTCCTCCCTCCATGATGCGGGAGTAGTTCCTCCTCGGGGCTGAGGTTTCTACCAGTAGCTATGTGGTTATCTCTCTCTCCCATGATGTGATCTTCGTTGTGATCATAGGCTATGTTAATCTAGGGTGATCCCATGATGTTTCCCCTTCCTCTATGTATTGGATTGATGTACTCACTTGTCTTTATCTAGTATAATCCCCGAGACCAAGGTGACAGCGGTCTATTGGACATGGATTAGAAAAATATTTTCATGAGTGATTTCCTCTCTTTTGTGTTGATTGAAGATTGAGAGTCTCTTGGTGCTTGTCTTTGACTATCCTTTAGATATGTTGTGGTGATTGTGGGACTCTCTTTGGATGGCCGCGGTGACATTGGGAAATCCTTAGATTGAGAACTACGAACTTTGAGGTGTGCTTTTGTAGCCCTACATAATTCTCGTCCTCTCTTGACCACGAAGGAATGACCTCCGAGTGTGTCCCCTTTGCATGTTTTATGGGAAATATCATGTGATTCGATTATGTTAATGTTGTTGGGAGTTGCCACTAGTGAAAGTATGAACCCTAGGCCTTGTTTCCACCATTGCAATACCATTTGTGCTCACGTTTACCACTTGTTTGCTTGCTGCACTTTTTATTACAGAATTATATTACCTTGTTTTGCCATCCATATTACTTGCCATTTAACATCTCTTCGCCGAACTAGTGCACCTACACATCTAACAAGTGTATTAGGTGTGTTGGGGACACAAGAGACTTCTTGTATCTTAGTTGCAGGGTTGCTTGAGAGAGACCATCTTCAACCTCTACTTCCCTGAGTTCGATAAACCTTAGGTCATCCACTTGAGGGAAATTGCTACTGTCCTACAAACCTCTGCGCTTGGAGGCCCAACATAGTCTACAAGAGTAGAAGCGTGTGTAGACATCAAGCTATTTCTGGCGCCGTTGCCGGGGAGGTCAGCGCTTGAAGGTATATCTTTAGATCTTGCAATTAAATCTTTTTGTTTCTTGTTTTTATTTCACTAGTTATGTTTATGGAAAACCGTGCTATTGGATCGTTGCTTGCGGGAAGACGCCCCACACCTGTGGTGGTTGCTCCTCCCCCTACTGAAATTGTGCCCTATAAAATACCACCTGGTATTATCGATTATGTCTTGGCTAATCGTTATGCAGGAGACAGACATCCCGGTGAACACTTGCTATATCTGTCACAATTATGTTCATTATTTAAGCTTGCAGGTGTATCAAGGGAGTTTGTCATGAGGAAATTGTTCGCCGTATCACTTATAGATAAGGCTTCAGATTGGTATAAGCTTCTCGATAACTCGCACTTGCTTGATTGGCAAGAGCTTATGTCTCTCTTTTATACTAAGTTTTATCCTCTTCATGAAGTCCATAAGAATAGGAATTATGTTTATAATTTCTATCCTCATGACGGAGAGAGCATAGCTCAAGCTTGGGGGAGACTGAAAACGTTAATGCTAAAAAGTCCTAACCATGGGCTCCCCAAAGATATGATTATTACTAATTTCTATGCGAGGCTTTCTCGACAGGATAAAGATTTGCTCGACGCTTCCTCTATGGGTTCTTTCACAAACAAAAAGATTGATGCTAAATGGGAACTCCTTAAAAGAATTCAACGCAACACTGAAGATTGGGAGATCGACAAAGGTAAAGAGTCAGGTATAATTTATGAGTATGATTGCATTAAGTCCTTTGTTGAAACTACAAGTTTTAATAAGTTTAGTGCTAAGTTTGTGCTTGATTCTCAACTCCTTGTTGATTTCCTCAAATCTTTTGCTTCACATCTTAATATGCCTAAGGAGGATTGGATCAAGCATCATAAACCTTTTAAAGAGACTTGCAAAGAAAATGAAATTGTTCATAATGATTGCAACATGCATGATCCTATTCCTAAAAATGAAGTTTTATATAAGCATGTTAATTTTTGTGGAGTGGATAGACCTTGTGATAGGCCTATGATTGAAGAAGAGAAGTATTGTAAGCAACATAAGCATGAAAGAGCAATCATTTGGGTCAGAGATTTAAATGAAATTGCTAGAGAATTGTGTGACCTTTATCCTTTTACTTGTGAACTTTGCCGTATAGAGGGTCACTTTAATTTTCAATGCATGAACTTTCAAAACATAACTGTTAACCGGTTGTGTGATAACATGATCACCTCTAATCTTTATGATGAGCTTATGTTATTTTTGATGTGTGAAGAGTTATCAGAAAAGACTTCTTGGCTGGATGATAATGCCATAGGAATAAAAAACACTTTGCAAAATTGCCATATCTATTGTGTTGTTAATTGCCATGAAAATGATTACACAAGTAAGATTAGAAAGGAGGGAACTTTACCAAAGTATAAAAATGTCTCTTATATTTCTGCTAATAAAAAGGAGAGTTTCTCCCAAGTTTCCCCTATTGTTTCTAATGATAAACCAGGATATGTGGAGAAGCTTCATCTCCAACCATCCCCTCCTAAGGTGAAGAAGAAGAAAAAGAAGAGGAGGAGGAGGAGGAGCAAGAAGGAAGAAGAATGGGTATTAACCTGGCCTGAGCATATTCCTCCCATCAACTTTTATCCTAACGGTTGTAAGTTTAAAGAAGAAGGTGAAGTTTATTGCCTTAATTATCATCTTGATGATACGTCCGTAGGTACTATTGAAGATGATTTTGATTATGATATGCATGTTACTTATTGTGATTGGGAAAATGATGATAATGCTGCTTATGATCTTGAAAATCTTTTTGGTACCAACTCTGAAAGTGAAGATATGGGAAGCTCTAAGCTTGGGGATGATAGGATTGCAAATACTATCCCCACTAGTGATGTGATAATTGATAATTCTCTTGCTAGTAAGAATAAAGACAACATGTTTACAAATATAGTTGCTAGCAATGATAATGCTCTTCTCTACCATGATGATGTTATAACTCCAATCTATAGTGATTATAAAGGTACCTATGACATAAGGAGAAATTATCCTTATGAAACTTGTCATAATCATGAAGGGAATTACTCCCTTGTTGAACACCACCCTCCTAATATACAACTAATCTATAGTGTTCAAGTTGTTTATGATAGTCCTACTCCCACTATTACCAATGAGAAAAATTATGCTTATGTGGGGAGTGAGAGTACCTTTGTGCATGTGGATCATGGTAACAATGCTTTATGTGATGCTTATATTGTTGAGCTCATCCATGATGCCACTGAAATTTATAATGATCGAGGGAGGCTTGGTTCTAAATATCTTAATAATAAGAAGTTTCCTCTCTTTATGGTGAATATTTTGAAGTTATGCTTGTTTTGCCTTCCTATGCTAGTTGCTTCGTGCTTCAATGAATTATTCTATTGCAATATTCCTATGCATAGGAAGCATGTTAGGCTTAAATGTATTTGGCCTTTGCTTCTTGATGCCCCCTTTTGTTCTTCAGCTCTTATTCTTACGAGAGCATCATTAAAGTCCTATGTCTAGCTTAAAGGCATAAAACAAAGCGCTTTTGGGAGGCAGCCCACAATGAATAAAATTTTATTTTGCTTTTGTTGTGTCTTGATGTTGTTACTACAGTAGCATCATCATTGTATTTTTACTTTTCAACTTTGTGCCAAGTGTAGCCTTTGATTGCAAGAAAGTTCAAAAGTTGTGACGTGCTGTCCAGGAAACAGATTCTGTCCTTGGATAGAAAAATTCGTATAAAATCACCAGATCATCTTTTTGGTCTGAATTTTTTCGACAGCGTGCTCTATACAATTGTCTTTCGTGCGTCTGTTCTGAGTTTTTTGATTAGAGTTGCAGAAGTGCCCCGAACAAATCATTTACTACCTGCTGTTTTGTTTTTCACAGATTCTGTCCTGTTTTGCCTTTCTTTCATTTTCCAAACCAAGAGCTTGCTTTTTCTTTGCAAAAACCTTTTGGCAATCTTGAGAAATAGTTGAACTTCAAGAATATCTTTATTTCCAGCAAGGAACAATTATTTTATTATGGGTACTAACCTCGCTAATCAGATTATGATGAGTTATGTATGAAGGGAGTTTTCAAGTGTGCGAATGAAGATGATAAAAAGATTCAGGAGTGTCAAGCGCTCAAGCTTGGGGATGCCCCCGTGCACCCCCAAGAAATATTCAAGGAGACTCAAGCGTCTAAGCTTGGGGATGCCCCCGTGCATCCCCTTCTCCATCAACATTATCAGTTCGTCTTTCGTTCCACTATATTTTTATCACTTCATGTGTTATGTGCTATGCTTGGAGCGTCTTGCTTTTAGTTTTATTTTTAGTTTTCTTTAGCTTTGCTTGTTTTTCATAATGAGTTGGAACTCAGCTTTCTTTGTGTGGGAGAGAAACACGCTCCACTTCAACCTAGAACACAACATAGAATTTTCATGTTTATCTTTGATGTGTATGTTCTTGGTCTTTCAATAGCTACTGTCATGCTTAGCTCTTAGTATTCATGCTTATCTTTTCAAAGAGCTTTTGTTTAGTTGGTTGCTTGAACTCTCTTTAATTACCATGCTCACCTTATTAAGAGAGTTTGCTTCCGTTGCATTGGTTGATATGTCTATGATAAAGATGCTACGTGCATAATGGCGCTTAGTAGTTCATGTTTTCTTGTGGTTAGTCTCAAATAGCCGGGGGATTCCCAATGTGTTATTGGAATACCAACTTGATTTGTTTGCCTATGATGTGGTATGGTTTAGTAATATCTTCCTTCAAGAATTTATTTTGATTGACTTGGCGTATGCTCACGCATATTTAAGACTGTAAAGAAAGTCTGTCAAGCCTTGATGATCTTTTGTTTCTGAGTAGCGATATAACTTCCATGCCTGATTCAATGTTGCTTTGTCGCTCTGCATGATTATGACCGTCATTGCTCTTTTAGTTGGTCGCTCCCAGTCTTTTGCTAACCTCCACCTGTACTAAGCGGACTGACTGCTTGTGCATCCAAAATCCTTTAAACCAGTTATGCCATATGAGTCCACCATACCTTCCTATACATGGTATTTACCTGCCATTCCTAACGAAGACTTTCATGTGCCATCTCGAAATTATTCAAAAAAGCATTTCTATTTTGTGCCTCTGTTTTAGCTCATGAGGAAGTAGTAGTTAATTCATGATCTTTTTAAGTTGGACAAGCTTCACCCCGGGATTGCATGTCTAATGTGCAAACCCATAATACGAGAAGGAACTGGCATAGAGTGCGCCCGGCTCAAAAATAATATAACAAACAAACCCTCCTTCATGCTTTGTTCATGAGAAATCAGAAAACTTTGGTAGTGATAAACAAAGGAGATTAAGAGGATGTGATCGTCCTCATTCGGGAGCCGTTCCTCGAAACTTGTCCATCTCAAGAAGTAATTGAGTTGTCTGCTAGCATTCGTTGACGAAACATGCATATTCAAAAAAATAATTATTACCTCTGTTTTTAAAACCAAGAGCTCTGGTACATGTTTAGTTTTTGTTTCCGACTACGGGTTTTCAACCTTGCCAACAAAAGCCACGGTTCGAGAGTCTTCACCTACTTATTAAAGCACCAACTACTGAGAGCATGATTGTCATTCTGAGTGTAATGTGCATTGTCCCAAAATAGCATTGTCTTTTGCATGATTGTGATATCGTTTATTCTGAAATCATTGTATCTAGTCATCACTTAAACCTTGGAGGTGCCCCTGCATTTATGTTTTCCTTCACTAAAGGGGGCAAGCGAGATATCACTTTATCATATTTGCACACCATGTTCATTACAAATCTATTTGATGTTTCAGTATCATATTGTAAAACTTTCAGTCCTTTGTGATTTTCTCATGAGGAAACTTAATTACTATAGATTCATTGTCTCAGTAAGCTTTTGTCATATGACTATGAAAAAGTCCTATATGGTTAATAGCATGTCACCACAGAAATTATTCTTGTTATCATTTACCTACTCGAGGACGAGTAGGAATTAAGCTTGGGGATGTTGATACGTCCAAAACGTATCTATAATTTCTGCTTGCTCCATGCCTCTTTTGGGTGATATTGCTATGATATTTATACACTTCCATACACTTTTGATCATATTTGGACTAACCTATTAACTCAGTGCACCCCAGTGCCAGTTTCTGTTTTCGGCTGTTTTTGTATTTCAGGTTTTCACATTACGAGAACTGCCAGAAAAATCCAGAAAAAATATATAAAAAATCAGCGTTCCGGAAGCTTCCATGCGGCCAAAGTAGGGCCGGAGGGGACCCACAGGGGCTCCAGGCGGCCTGCCCACGCGCCCCCCCAGGGCCGCGCCGGGGGGGCGCCTGGGCACCCCTGACCCCCTCCGGTGCCCCCCTTTGGCATATATTTAAAGCGTCTCACAGAAACCCTGATTCCGGACCCCTTTTCTCCAGACGCGATTCCGATCTCCGCCGCCATCGCCATCAAGCTTCGGGGGACCAGAATTCCTGCGCCGGCACCCTGCCGGGACGGGGAAGTGCCCCCGGATTCGTCTCCATCGACGTTGCTTCCTCCCTCCATGATGCGGGAGTAGTTCCTCCTCGGGGCTGAGGTTCTTACCAGTAGCTATGTGGTCAATTCTCTCTCCCATGATGTGATCTTCGTTGTGATCATAGGCTATGTTAATCTAGGGTGATCCTATGATATTTCCCCTTCCTCTATGTATTGGATTGATGTACTCACTTGTCTTTATCTAGTATAATCCCCGAGACCAAGGTGACAGCGGTCTACTGGACATGGATTAGAAAAGTATTTTCATGAGTGATTTCCTCTCTTGTGTGTTGATTGAAGATTGAGAGTCTCTTGGTGCTTGTCTTTGACTATCCTTTAGATATGTTGTGGTGATTGTGGGACTCTCTTTGGATGGCCGCGGTGACATTGGGAAATCCTTAGATTGAGAACTACGAACTTTGAGGTGTGCTTTTGTAGCCCTACATAATTCTCGTCCTCTCTTGACCACGAAGGAATGACCTCCGAGTGTGTCCCCTTTGCATGTTTTATGGGAAATATCATGTGATTCGATTATGTTAATGTTGTTGGGAGTTGCCACTAGTGAAAGTATGAACCCTAGGCCTTGTTTCCACCATTGCAATACCATTTGTGCTCACGTTTACCACTTGTTTGCTTGCTGCACTTTTTATTACAGAATTATATTACCTTGTTTTGCCATCCATATTACTTGCCATTTAACATCTCTTCGCCGAACTAGTGCACCTATACATCTAACAAGTGTATTAGGTGCGTTGGGGACACAAGAGGCTTCTTGTATCTTAGTTGCAGGGTTGCTTGAGAGTGACCATCTTCAACCTCTACTTCCCTGAGTTCGATAAACCTTAGGTCATCCACTTGAGGGAAATTGCTACTGTCCTACAAACCTCTGCGCTTGGAGGCCCAACATAGTCTACAAGAGTAGAAGCGTGTGTAGACATTAGTACTGCTCAGGCTTCCAATATGAACCATCAGCATTAAGTTTCCTCTCAAAGGCAATACCCTCTTTCCTAGGGTTCCTGTTGAGGATCTGCTTTTTAAGCACATCACAAAGAGTCTAATGCCCTTTGAGGCTTTTGTACATGCCTGTCATGTACAATTCCTTCAGCCCTGCATTATCAGTGATACTAGCAATGTCCTCAGATGAGGAATTAGTGATAGTAGAGACAGTTGAAGAATTTGTAGCATTTGAAACATTTGAACATTCAGGTGAAGAATTTGTAGTTTCACGTTCAATGCATTTCAAGCATGGAGGAATGAATTCTTCGTGAGAAGCAATGATTTGTTGAGCAAGTAATGAATCGCGCTCCTTCTGAAGATCTTCATAACTCACTCTTAGCTTTTCAAGATCTTGCTTTCTTTGAAGAAATTCATAAGAAAGCTTTTCATGACCGGACAAGAGAGTGTTATGATGACCTTGAAGGTTATCATACTTTGACTGAAGTCTCTGAAGATTTTCAGTCAAGATTTTAGATCGATCCATTTCTTCACCCAACATATCATCACTTTTATCTAGCATGTTTTGAACCTTGTCAAGGGCCTTTTATTGTTGCACAGCAATCTTAGCAAGTTTAGAGTAGCTGGGCTTAAGGTTTTCATCAGATTCATTTTTCACTATATTCAGAGGAGGTATATTTGAGTACCTTGGTACCCTTTGCCATGAAGCAATAGGTGGGAGCATAGTCATCAGTCTTGTTGGTGAAACCATTTTCTTCAGTGTTGAAGATAGACTTGCCGACGAATGTAGTAGCGAGAGCTAGACTTGCCACACCAGACTCGGACTCCTCAGATTCCTCCTCTTCCTCATGATCCTCAGATTCAGCTTCAGAGTCCATTTCCTTTGTGACGCCCCCGATTTGACCGTACACTAATCATGCACGCAAATGTGTACGTCCAAGATCAGGGACTCACGGGAAGATATCACAACACAACTCTAGACACCAATAAAATAATACAAGCTTCATATTACAAGCCAGGGGCCTCGAGGGCTCGAATACAGAAGCTCGAAAGCAACAGAGTTAGCGGAAGCAACAATATCTGAGTACAGACATAAGTTAAACAAGTTTTGCCTTAAGAAGGCTAGCACAAACATCAACGATTGAAGAGGCAAGGCCTCCTGCCTGGGACCTCCTAACTACTCCTGGTCGTCACCTGTCTCCATGTAGTAGTAGGCTCCATCGGGGTAGTAGTAGTAGTCGACTGGGGTGGCATCTGGCTCCGGGGATCCGCCATCTGGTTGTAACAACCAGAAAGAAGAAAGAAGGGGGAAAAGGGGAAGCAAAGCAACCGTGAGTACTCATCCAAAGTAGCCGCAAGCATCAGATCTATACTAAGTATGCATCAGTATAAAAGGAATAAGCTGTATATGTGGACTGAACTGCAGAATGCCAGAAGAGGAGGGGAAAAGTCTAGCCTATCGAAGACTAGCATCTTCAAGCATCTTCTGGAAAGCACCATCTTGCAGCAGTAGAAGGAAATATAGAATAGCAGTTTATAATTAACAAGCATGCTGTAGTATTAACGGCCTAGAGATCCTTCCTCGACTCCCTGCGAGAAAGTAATCTCGCAACCACAAATCCAACACATATCTCAAGTATCCATTTCTAGTTGTAATAGATCAGGATATAAGACTGAACGTCCGTTACCGTGGACACGGCTATTCGAATAGATAACTTCCCTGCAGGGGTGCACCACGTTACCCTCACGCTCGATCATCTCTGGCCGGACACACCTTTCTGGGTCAATGCCCGGCCTCGAAAGATCAACACATCGCAGCCCTACCTAGGCTCAGCAGAGAGGTCCCTGCCGGTCTACATCCTAAGCGCTCCGGGGTCATGGGCCATCGCCCGTTGCACTCCGGATCGTTGCGCGCAGGGCGATCCAGGCCACCTCCACTGGGGCGCCAACCAGGCTGTGCCGCAATGCTGAACTGGACGTCTGACAAAGCTTCGGCTGATACCACGACGCCGAGGCCCATAACTATTCTCACGTGGCGGTTAGTGCGTAAAGGCCAGAGGCCAACTCAGAACAAATACCCAAATCTGTTAGTGCACTATTGACAGAAGTGACGGCTGTCGGGACAAGTCCAGAGCTATCACCCCTCCTGGATGATACCGCTAAGCAGCCAGCCGCCACCGTAAGAATTCCCGCGGGTGCTCTCCGGGCCCGCCCGCCTTTCACAAAGGTCTCAAGTAAAGTCCATGTAACCGTGTGTACAAAACATCAAGGTGGAAAACCAGAGGAATCACCCCCGACGAATTCCACTCGATGTGTCCGTCAAGGCGAACTATGAGGAATCACCCCCGAGGTTCACACTTGAGGGGTTGCACGACAAAGTCGTATCGGGAATGGAGAAAGAGGAATCACCCTCGATGACGACGACCGAATAGCTACACTACAGAGTTATCATCATGAGTGCGTTATGAGGTTTCACCCTCGGCACCCGATAGTACCTCTGTAGAGTCGAGCAACAAAGGGGGTGTGATGTGATGTGAAGTGTCGGGCTCCGGTCTCCGATCACGTTGCTCGAATCGTTGATGATGAAGCAGGGGCAACAAGGACAGTCGGGCTCCTGTCTTCAATCACGTTGCTCGAGTCATCGATGATGAAGCAGGGGCAACAAGGACAAGGTGGGGGTCACTGATGGATCACTATCCAATCTATACTAAGCAGTTTAGCATGGCATGGTAAGTAACAATAGCAGTTACAAAAGCAGGCTATGCATCAGAATAGGATCAAACAATAACAGTAGCAAAATCTAATGCAAGCATAAGAGAGAATGGAATGGGTGATATCGGGATGATCAAAGGGGGGCTTGCCTGGAAGCTCTGCTGAACAGAAGGAATGTCGTCGTCGACGTAGTCGATCACAGGGGCATCATCAGCGGTCTCAGGGTCTACCGGAGAAGAAGAGGGGGAAGAAACAATAAATACATAGCACACAAATGCATGACATGACAATAAGCGGTACTAGGCGTGTTCTAACGCAGTACTACACGATACCGACAAAGGGGGAAACACCCGGGAAGGCATTCCCGATGTTAGGCATTTTCGGACAGACGAACCGAAGGGGGATTGTTCCATGTTCGGTATGCTAGGAACATGTGGCGGACGAACGGACTGCATATCCGGGTTTGTCTCGAAATTCTGAGCAACTTTCATGTACAAAATATTTTAATCCGAGTTACGGATAATTTTATATGATTTTCCGAAATGTTTATAGTTTGATGAAATTATTGTATTTTGTTTAATCCGAATTGACCAAGTCAATTTGACTAGTTAAGAGGGGAGGTGGTGGCCCACATGTCACTATTCAAATAATTTCCGAAGGGATTTATCTAAACTAATTAGATGGACCCACATGTCATTTGCTAATAGGCTAAATTAGCACAAAACTAATACTAAGTTACACCTAACCTAATTAAACAAGGGCCGGCTATTAGTGGGCAGAGCCCACCACACGCACGGCACACTCACACAACACACACAGTGCACACACACACTGCACACACGCACACAACTGCACACAGCACACAGCACATAATGTTGTGATAGCATTTTGTGATTTTCATAGTATTTGATACATGCATCAAATGAATTTGGTCCAATGGACACATTTGAGCCTTGTCAAATGTACTACCTTCACATATTTTTTAGTCATGTTAACCGCTGTTTAACTGCAGATTAGGGGCTGTGTAGGGGGTTAGTCAATGTAAAAATTGAAAAAGCTAGCTAGTACTAGTACAGTAAGCAGCGGCACTGCGGCAGTAGTAGTAGGATGCAGCAGCAGGTAGTAGCATCGCCGCATCATGCAGTAGGTAGGGCCGCGAGCGACTGCGGGGGCACGCGCTGGACACGGCCAGGGCGAGCGGCGGCCAGCGCCGGGCGCGGCGGGCGCGCGCACGCAGAAGGCCGTCGGGCGGCGGCGAGTGTGGCCGGGAGCGAGGTGCGTAGGGTAGGGTGCGGGTAAGGGCGGCTACAGGCGGCAGCTTGCGGCGAGCGGGGCAGCAGCAACGCAAGAGCAGTAGCAACATGAATCAACAGAGAAAGTGAGCAGCGACAGCAAGCACGCACGTACGTGTACGCAGGAGCCCGGACGATCTCGGGGACGGCGATTACGGCAACAAATCGAGGGGACAAGGAAGGGGGTTGGACGCGGCTCACTGCGAGGGAGGTCGTGGACGTGCTCGGAACCACGGGGAGGCGCCGGTGGTGGAGATCGACGGTGATGGCGCCGTGGCCGTGGTGGGGAAGACGAGGACGTATCGGGCACCGCTGCGATCTCCAGCTCGAACGGCTCCTCCAAGACAACGTAGTCGACGACGGTGCTTCTTCTGGATAGCCTCTCACAGCACGGGGGCGACGGTGGCCACGCGGGCAAGGGTCTCCGTGGCGGCGGCGGTTTGGGTCCTTCCGGATCGAGGAGAGGGTGCTGGGAGAGGGGCGAATGGGGATCTAGGGTTCGTCGATGAAGCCGGGGCGGTCTTATACACGCGGGGAAACGGCGGAGAGGGGCGGGATGGCCGCCACGGCGACGAGCCGAGGCCGTGGCGGGCATCAAAGGCATCCACGGTTCCCCTCCCTGTAGCGAGGAAGAGGACAATGGGGAGGAGCTGGGCCGGCCTGTGGCCTAGTGGGCCAAAGGCCCAAGGGGGAGGCCGGTTCCTTTTAGTTTTTGTTTTGTTTTGTTTTCCCTTTATTAATTTTTCTGTTTTACATTTATTCTTTTCTTTTTGCATTTTGTTTTAGCTAACAAATGTAACTTGAAAAATGTGGGACTTGGCCACATAAATAACTTGCATCATCTAGCACTAACACAAGCTAGTTTGGGAGGCTTTTGAGTTTGTTTGAATTTTCCATAAATGGAAATGCATTTAATTAATTGTTAACGCCACTGTTTTAATTATTTTAGTGCAACTAAACCTTTTATAAAAATGTGGCTTCTTCACCAATATTACCTATGAATTATTTGTCACTCACTACAAGAAATATGTCAACTTATGACCTTCTGTTAGTGACCCTGGAAGAATTGGTCATAGATCTATGATCATTTCAGACCAATTGGTCAAAAGCTGTTCGGGGGGCTCCAAACCCTAAACTATAACGACCATTTTTGTCAGAAAGGTCATAATTTCCTTACACGAAATGGTCATAAAGCAGATAGCACTGGTTCGCTGCCTTATTTCTAGCTGATCATGACCAATATAGATGGTCATAACCTTGTAAATTGTGGTGGGTTGCTACGACTAGGCGCCACCTCATCTGTTTTGCCTATGTGTCATGTCCATGTGGCAGTTTTTGCCCTAGGTTGTGAAGCAACCTATATTTCTGTCATTCCCAAAATTCCCCAAAAAATCTCATAAATTCTTTGGGTCATATCTTCGTCAAATATGTATAAAAACCTTCCTTGCCTAGTTCAAAAATAATTCAAAAATATTCATTTTACTATTCTGTTCAAAAAACACTTTGTGAAGGAAGTACCACTTTGGCATGTCCAAATGGTATCCATTTTCTACAGTGCTTTCCTATGCCCAAATAACTATCCTCCACCAAATGCCAGCTCAATCCATTCTTTATTTTGAGCCCAGTTTCAACATTCGTATTTATGTCCAGTGTGGTACTTTGCAAATCAAGTACCACCTAGACTCCTCCTTTTGAGCTGAAAATTTGTGAAGACGGTCTTCTTACTAATTGATCATCCTCAACCAAAACTCAAGCCCATTATCCATGTGCATTTCCCGTACCGCTAATCAAACACTTTGCTGCTAATTCATGTTTGAGCATCGATCAGTCTCCTCGTGAGAATCTTATGTTGTAATTTTCTTCCTAGCACCTACCTAGGGAGTTCCCAACCCACTAGACATGCCTAGGCCGCCCATAACACATGGCAACGCCACAGTCACGCGGTGACCACGCGGCGGGCATGCGAGTTTACGCGCTCTAGAATTGGGGCCCTCGACCACCGCCCAAACCTCAATGTATCGCCACCAAACCATGTATTTATGATTAAATATGTACTTATGTAACTAGAAATGATTTTTGGAAAAAATAAATAGCAAACTATGAGGCAACGGCAGTTCAAATTTGACCTGCTGCCAACTGAATCGGCGGAAATTTGTCTTTTTCACCAGAGGTGGATCAAAACTTTTTACACCCAACCATTTTGTCAATTGTGCATTAAATATGTCCTAGTATTTTATAAAATTGATTTGGCCCAATTTTGCAACAATTATTTGGGAGGTCCTTCACAAAAAAACCTCCTTTTGGGCACACAAAAAATGGAAAATGATTTTTTCGTCCAAAGAAAATGAAAACTTCCTTAGGCAATATTGTTTGCCATTACAAGATGCACCCTTGTGCACAATATGAGATCATTTGAACAAACTATGCCATGAATGTGGCCATAGGATTGATCATTTGGCTTGAAAGCCATGAATCTTCACGCATGATAGCTCATTTCTGAGAACACTTTTTTAAAAGAATTGTCGTATTACAAGTTTATTATTTTCCTGGTAACTTGGTCACATATAATCACTGTTCAAAAAATCGACCGAGTAGACGATTAATCGGCCGATTAATCGCTGCTCGGCCATCCACCTTGTAAATTACATGTACTCTCCAGTGTTAATCGGCCTGGGGATTAATCGGCCGATTAATCGTCTGACAACCGATTAATCTGCTGCAGACCGATTAATCGCCGGACTCCCAGGGGGCATACTGTAAAAGTAAAATATCAGCCCCCCTCATCTCTCCTCAATCCTCACCCGTATGTGGTGTTAGGTCTGGTAGACCAGAGAAGTACACCCCGCGCCGCCGCCTGCGCTACCCACCTAGCACCGCCGCACCCCCCACCGGCGGCCAACAGCGTGGCCGGCCCTCCCTCTCCCTCCTCTCCTCGCAGCCCCCCCTCCTCCCCTCCCCTCCTCCTGCATCTACCCCGCCCCCCTCCT
>LR738712.1:840957928-840987559 GCA_902687465.1 Secale cereale | reverse complement strand
GGGGGGGCTCTCCATGGTCAACCTCCTTCGCGGCCGCCGCAGCTTCACCTGCCGCCTCGAGCGCCCCGTGTGGCTGTGGCAGCCGAGCCCGCCTTGGGATCTTGGTGCGGGCGCGCCTCCCATCGGGCTTCGGGCTTCCGATGCCGGGGCCAACCCCGCCGCTGCACCCGTTCCACCCCGCCTTCATCCCCAGGAGCAACTTCGGCATCGTGGTGCAGCAGTCGCTGCCGCAGCAGAGGTACGCGGCGCAGACCTGGCCACAGGCGCCCAATTCTGGCAGCATCCGCCTCGGTTCTGGCCGCAACTGTTGCAGCCGCCACTGATTCACCAAGACATCACATGGAGAACAGCCAGGGGCATGCAGCATCACAAACTTGATGGTAAACGTTGTGCCAGGAATAGATTCATGTACTGTTCTTTCCTGTAGTGGAGCTTATAAAGTGATTCTTGCTTCCAATTACAATGATTTTCCCAGCATCAAATGTACTGGAACTTCGCTTATAAATGTACTGAAACTCTGCTTAGCTAGTGGCTGGTTCTCTATAATGATTGACAATTGCAATGGAGTGAAAGAAATAATGTCTTTTGACTTGACTTTTCTTTTCAGAAAGTAGCTAGTCAAGCAACCAAATGTGGTATCTTGTTCTAATTCCTGAGATATTATCGAAATCAGGTTCTGAAGAATGGTGTGGAGGTGAAGTTGCAGAGGAGTGCCCTGAGTGTCTTGGAAGCTCCAGCTACTGTAAGACCATGCTATCATTCCCAATGTGTGTAGAAAAAATGCTTTAAATTGTCAATAGCACAATCAGACTAAATGTGTTCTTCTTGTTTGTTTTCACTGCAATCTCAGTACATACTCCCTGTATTACAGTTTCTTTATCTACTGCAGGTAGAGTGCAGAGTAGCTTCTTAATTTTGCAGTTCCCTTGCTAGTCATGAATGTTCATTGCTTTGGCGAGGGAACTTATGTAGTCGAACATGTTTATGTACTCCAGTCTTGTTCTGCATGCTTAAGCAGTCGAACATGTTTAGATATTCCAGTAGGAGTACTTGTATCTCAGCATTTACTCCAGTCTTGTTCTGAATTTGTTCACTTGCTTACCAGTCTTGTTAACTGAAAATAAAAAAGGGGCCAAACAAGTTAACTTGTCTTGTTAATTGCTTGAAACTCACCGTAAATTGGTCCTCTCCTCTCTCTGTGTAAATTTGTTGTGCATGTTGAGTATAAATTTTTTGTAGCTTCTGTTAAAAATAACTTATTCTCATGAAGCTTCTGTAGGAGGTTGAACTTTCAAGATGCACAACAATACATTTCGGAAATGAAAATGATCAAATGGAGTAGTACAACATTCTTGCATACTTTGTTTGCACTATTCTCTTGCTTGCACTGCTTGTTTAACATTAAATGATCAAATGGAAATGAAAATGATCTTGGAGTAGTTTAGTGTAGGACTTGGAGTAGTACATGGAACTTTTTGATTTGCTGCTGGTAATTACTAGTATTAGAGTGCCGCTGGTTTATTAGGATGTGACTGAAACCATTGGATGTCCTTCCTGGACATGTTATCCAAAATTGGTACTTGTTCCATTTTTTGTTTCCTTGATGGACATGTTATGGTTCAAGTGTCGATGATGTCTAGTACTCCCTCCGTCCGAAAATACTTGTCATCAAAATGGACAAAAGAGGATGTATCTAGAACTAAAATACATCTAGATACATCCTCTTTTATTCATTTTGATGACAAGTATTTCCGGACGGAGGGAGTTGTAGTTTGCTAGCTATACACCTGCTGCTGATTGATGCTCTTGTGGCCTCGATACTTAGCTTGGAAGAATGACTACACAGGTAAGCATTCTAATGATCACATACATGTATCTAGTTCTCCTCATAAAATATTTGCATGCATGACAAAGCTCCAACACGTACACTCTCATGCTTACTTATATTAGAAGCATTCTGTAGAAGACAAACTACTATATGCTAGTCTTACTTACACTGTGTGTGTGGGGCACTCTCCTTTAATTTTCTAGCATGTTAAATTTAACATTCTAATATATTTTGCTGGTAGTGTCCATTTAGCTATTTTTTTACTATGTTTCTACCAAGATGGTTCAGTCATTTGTTTGTTTTACTGCAGCGAAGTGCGGCTGGACAATCAAGGCTGCTATTCTGCCTTGATGTGCACACAAAGAGTTCCTGGACCTGACTTGAAGCAAGTGTGGCTGCAAGCCAACAATATCTGAAGACAGGTGCTGCTTGTCTATGTTTTCAGCATAGCTATAGGCTGCCATGTCTTTTCCACTTTCCTTTTCGCTTTCTGTAATGCTAACTTGACGGTTTGCCTATAGTTATGCGAAGAACATCGGCAAGCAGCACCCGTCTTCAGACATACACTGCCATGTCTTGTTCCATTAATCACCTAGTGCTCATGTTAGTGACATTCATCTAGTATTTTATTTTGCAAAGCATGTAATGGTTTGGAGTACTTGATCATAGCCTGATGGAACCTAGATGTTGTTACTACAGCAGCTAGAAGCAATCCATTTTATTAAAAGCATTCTGGTTAGCATTTGGTCATGGCATCACCTTGATGTTCTGTTTGTTTTAAATCTGGTTGCAAGTTTACTATTTTTCCATAACCATTATCTTAGATTTTTGGCATTGAGCATTGGTGGATCTCAATAGCTATATGATGAATACACATCATGATATATACTTGATGAATCTGCCTACTACATCTCAACTTGTGTATCTGTTTTGGTATCTCTTCCACTTTGTATCTGTTTTCTTGTATGAGTGGGTATCTCATTTTAACTACTTGGAGAACAAAAAGCATGGTACTAGCTAGTTCAATTTGTGTTATCATTCTAAATAAATGTCATTTTCTTGAATGGTCTGTTCATAATATATTTGCCTCAGTTTTTCTAATTCTTCTCTCATTCATGTAACAGGGTGACACAGGAAGCCTTGTTGCCGTGTTGTTTGTTCCCAGCCTTGACTATGGTTGTCCAGCGAGTCCGGCATGTCATCATTTTCTTGTAAAGCAGTATTGTATCACACTTGTAGAGCTCGTTACACATGTTGATCTTGTGAAGTACTGTATTACACATGGTCATATGTATTGGCAACGTGATCTGGTTGCTCTTGTTTGAAGTAGCATGTGTGCTTTTGTCTGCCAAGTTAAATACTAGTTTAAATATGAAGAATATGAGCCTGATAGATGGGACTAACTTACCAGACCCAAACCTGACAACTGGGACCCATCTTACTGGTGGACCCATTTAATAAAAAAAGGAAATTAAAATTATTTAGACGAAAAGGCCAAGGCCCGATAATAAAAAAGGCCTGGCCCAAAAATAAAAAAGCTATAATGTTGAGAAAAATAAAAGAAGAAAAATAAAAATTGTTGAGAAAAAGGTCAGGCCCAAAAATAAAAAGGCTATAATGTTGGGCCTGGCCCATGTGTCTGTCCAGAATTAATAGGGAAAAAATATATAAAAGACCGAATTATTGGGCTCGGCCCATGTAAAACAACGAATTGGACCGGGCTGAATCTTGTGCCACATCAGCTTGCCACGCTGGATGCCTACGTGGCCTGGGGAGGCTGCTAGTGACCAAAACACGACAATAGGCATATTTTGGTCATAAACGTCTATGACCTTCTCACAGAGAAGGTCGCTATAGTCAGTTTATGACGGCCAGCTTTTGACCTTATGTTTTTGGTCACAAAAAGGTCACAAATGGAAATTTGTGACCATTCATTGACCAATAGTGGTGGTCACAAGTTGACATATTTCTTGTAGTGACTGTTTGCACTTTTTAGTATTGTCATTTGAAAACTTTTATTTTAAATTTGTATTTGAACGAATTTGAATCAACTGATACTAGCAACAGTAACATTGGTGACAAGGCATCATTAACGAGGGATTACTGTAGCGTAATTATCCGGGCGTTACATCCTTGCCAATGAACGCCCGAGCTTTCTTGGAGCTGTTCTTCTTGTGAGATGAAGACTTTGAGGATTTTGATGATGACGATTTTGACGATTTCTTCTTCTTCTTTGCATCATCAGAACTGTAATCCTTGTATTTCTTCTTCTTAGATTCCTTTTTCCACTGAGGACAATGTTGAATGTAGTGACCATGCTTCTTGCATTTGAGACATAGCCTCTTATTATAGTCACTGGATGAGGAATCATTTCTCTTTGAGAACTTTCCAAAGCGACCACGTCTTGAGAACCTTTGGAATTTCTTCATGAGCAGTGCTAGCTCCTGGCTCAGTTCTTCAGGATCACCAAGGCTACTACCAGAATCTTCACTTTCAGATTCAGAGATGACTTTGGCCTTCAGGGCACGTGATCTGCCGTAGCTTGGTGATACGTCCAAAACGTATCTATAATTTCTGCTTGCTCCATGCCTTTTTTGTGTGATATTGCTATGATATTTATGCACTTCCATACACTTTTGATCATATTTGGACTAACCTACTAATGGTTGCAAAAGTGCACAATGTTCTTGTTTTACACTTTATTGTGTAGGAATTACTTGGAAATTGACAAAAACGCAAAAGGAGTCGTATTGGAGTAGGACTCTGACTTTCCTGAAATCTGTCTGAGAACGTTTTTTAAAGATGGTCACGTTCCGGCCCGAAGACGACGTCAAACGGGAAAAGTCTAGTTGCGAAAGTTGTGGGGAATTTCGAGGCGATGCTTCTGGATATACAATTCGTCCAAATCGGAGTCCGGACGGCCAAGTAAAGCCCGTTTTATTGAGGCCCAAAATCTGATGACGGGAATCCGAGAATCTATATAAAGAGAGGAAACCTAGGTCACCAAGGGCCACGAATTTTCCTCCCCCCGAGCCGACGTCTTGGAGGGAAGGACCAGCACCATTGCAGCACCATCCACAAGGAAGAAGGGGGGGCCAAGGAGACGCTGCCCCCTAGGGCCGCCGCCGCCCCCAAGGGCCGCCGCCGTCTCCTCCTCGCCGCCGCCGCCTCCGTGGCCGCCGCCGGCCGCCGCCTCCTCGTGGGGCTGCACCTCTCCATCAACACCATCATCAACCTCCTCCTCACCATGTCCATGTGTGAGTAGTCTTCTCCGGGGCCGAGGGCTCGTACGTGTAGCTATGTGGTTATCTCTCTCTCCCATGATGTGATCTTCGTTGTGATCATAGGCTATGTTAATCTAGGGTGATCCCATGATATTTCCCCTTCCTCTATGTATTGGATTGATGTACTCACTTGTCTTTATCTAGTATAATCCCCGAGACCAAGGTGACAGCGGTCTATTGGACATGGATTAGAAAAATATTTTCATGAGTGATTTCCTCTCTTGTGTGTTGATTGAAGATTGAGAGTCTCTTGGTGCTTGTCTTTGACTATCCTTTAGATATGTTGTGGTGATTGTGGGACTCTCTTTGGATGGCCGCGGTGACATTGGGAAATCCTTAGATTGAGAACTACGAACTTTGAGGTGTGCTTTTGTAGCCCTACAAAATTCTCGTCCTCTCTTGACCACGAAGGAATGACCTCCGGGTGCGTCTCCATTGCATGTTTTATGGGAAATATCATGTGATTCGATTATGTTAATGTTGTTGGGAGTTGCCACTAGTGAAAGTATGATCCCTAGGCCTTGTTTCTACCATTGCAATACCATTTGTGCTCACGTTTACCACTTGTTTGCTTGCTGCACTTTTTATTACAGATTTATATTACTTTGTTTTGCCATCCATATCACTTGCCATTTAACATCTCTTCGCCGAACTAGTGCACCTATACATCTAACAAGTGTATTAGGTGTGTTGGGGACACAAGAGACTTCTTGTATCTTAGTTGCAGGGTTGCTTGAGAGAGACCATCTTCAACCTCTACTTCCCTGAGTTCGATAAACCTTAGGTCATCCACTTGAGGGAAATTGCTGCTGTCCTACAAACCTCTGCGCTTGGAGGCCCAACATAGTCTACAAGAGTAGAAGCGTGTGTAGACATCAAGCTATTTCTGGCGCCGTTGCCGGGGAAGTGAGTGCTTGAAGGTATATCTTTAGATCTTGCAATTAAATCTTTTTGTTTCTTGTTTTTTATTTTACTAGTTATGCTTATGGACAACCTTGCTATTGGATCGTTGCTTGTGGGAAGACGCCCCACACCTGTGGTGGTTGCTCCTCCTCCTACTGAAATTGTGCCCTATAAAATACCAGCTGGTATTATCGATTATGTTTTGGCTAATCGTTATGCAGGAGACAGACATCCCGGTGAACATTTGCTATATCTGTCACAACTATGCTCATTATTTAAGCTTGCAGGTGTATCAAGGGTGTTTGTCATGAGGAAATTGTTCGCGGTATCACTTATAGATAAAGCTTCAGATTGGTATAAGCTTCTCGATAACTCGCACTTGCTTGATTGGCAAGAGCTTATGTCTCTCTTTTATACTAAGTTTTATCCTCTTCATGAAATTCATCGAGACATGAACTATATCTATAACTTTAGGTCTCGTGACGGAGAGAGCGTGGCTCAAGCTTGGGGGAGACTGAAAACGTTAATGCTAAAAAGTCCTAACCATGGGCTCCCCAAAGATGCTTATGTGGAGAGTAAGAGTACCTTTTTGCATGTGGATCATGGTAACAATGCTTTATGTGATGCTTATATTGTTGAGTTTATTCGTGATCCCACTGAAAATTATTATGAGAAGGGAACATATGCTTATAGATATTTCAATAATATCAAGTTCCCTCTCTTTATGTTGAAGGTTTTGAAGCTGCGCTTGTTTTGTCTTCCTATGCTTATTGCTTTGTGCTTCAATGAATTATTCTATTGCAATATTCCTATGCATAGGAAGCAAGTTAGGCTTAAATGTATTTGGTATTTGCTTCTTGATGCTCTCTTTTGTTCTTCAACTCTTATTCCTACGAGAGCAATATTAAAGTCTTAAGCCTATCTTTATGGCTATAAAGAAAGAGCTCTAGGGAGACAACCCTTGTTATCTTTGCTTTCAGTTTTTAGTGGTCTTGATGTTTGTACTACTGTAGCAACATCATTGTATCTTTATTTTTCAGCTTTGTGCCAAGTTTAGCCTCTGATTGCAAGAAAGTTCAAAAGTTGTGACGTGCTGTCCAGGAAACAGATTATGTCCTTGGACAGAAAAATTCGTATAAAATCACCAGATCATCTTTTTGGTCTGAATTTTTTCGACAGAGTGCTCTATACAATTGTCTTTCGGGCGTCTGTTCTGAGTTTTTTGATTTGAGTTGCAGAAGTGCCCCGAAAAAATCATTTACTACCTGCTGGTCTGTTTTTCACAGATTTTGTCTTGTTTTGCCTTTCCTTCATTTTGCAAACCTTGAGCTTGCTTTTTCTTTGCAAAAACCTTTTGGCAATCTTGAGAAACAGTAGACCTTCAAGAATATCCTTATTTCCAGCAAGGAACAATTATTTTATTATGGGTACTAACCTCGCTAATCAGATTATGATGAGTTATGTATGAAGGGAGTTTTCAAGTGTGCGAGGGAAGATGATAAAAAGATTCAGGAGTGTCAAACGCTCAAGCTTGGGGATGCCCCCGTGCACCCCCAAGAAATATTCAAGAAGACTCAAGCGTCTAAGCTTGGGGATGCCCCTGTGCATCCCCTTCTCCATCAACAATTATCAGTTCGTCTTTCGTTCCACTATATTTTAATCACTTCATGTGTTATGTGCTATGCTTGGAGCGTCTTGCTTTTAGTTTCCTGTTTAGTTTTCTTTAGCTTTGCTTGCTTTTCATAACGAGTTGGAACTCAGCTTTCTTTGTGTGGGAGAGAAACACGCTCCACTTCAACCTGGAACACAGCATAGAATTTTCATGTCTATCTTTGCAGTGTATGTTCTTGGTCTTTCAATAGCTACTGTCATGCTTAGCTCTTAGTTTTCATGCTTTACTTTTTAAAGAGCTTTTGTATAGTTGGTTGCTGGAACTCTCTTTAGTTATCATGCTTATCTTGTTAAGAGAGCTGGCTTCTGTTGCACTGGTTGATATGTCCATGATAAAAATGCTATGTGCATAATGGTGCTTAGTAGTTCATGTTTTCTTATGGTTAGTCTCAAATAGCTGGGGGGTTCCCAATGTGTTATTGGAGTACCAACATGATTTGTTTGCCTATGATGTGGTATGGTTTAGTGATATCTTCCTCCGAGAATTTATTTTGATTGACTTGGCATATGCTCACGCATATTTAAGACTGTAAAGAAAGTCTATCAAGCCTTGATGATCTTTTATTTCTGAGTAGCGATATAACTTCCATGCCCGATTCAATGTTGCTTTGTCGCTTTGCATGATTATGACCGTCATTGCTCTCTTAGTTGGTCGCTCCCAGTCTTTTGCTAACCTTCGCCTGTACTAAGCGGACTGACTGCTTGTGCATCCAAAATCCTTTAAACCAGTTATGCCATATGAGTCCACCATACCTTCCTATACATGGTATTTACCTGCCATTCCTAACGAAGACTTTCATGTACCATCTCGAAATTATTCAAAAAAAAGCATTTCTCTTTTGTGCCTCTGTTTTAGCTCATGAGGAAGTAGTAGTTAATTCATGATCTTTTTAAGTTGGACAAGCTTCACCCCGGGATTGCATGTCTAATGTGCAAACCCATAATACGAGAAGGAACTGGCATAGAGTGCGCCCGGCTCATTAAAAAATTATACAACAAACAAACCCTCCTTCATGCTTTGTTCATGAGAAATCAGAAAATTTTGGCAGTGATAAACAAAGGAGATTAAGAGGATGTGATCGTCCTCATGCGGGAGCCGTTCCTCGAAACTTGTCCAGCTCGAGAAGTAATTGAGTTATCTACTAGCATTCGTTGACGAAATATGCATCTCTAAAAAATAATTTTTACCTCTGTTTTTAAAAACCAAGAGCTCTGGTACATGTTTAGTTTTTGTTTTCGACCACGGGTTTTCAACCTTGCCATCAAAAGCCACGGTTCGAGAGTCTCCACCTTCTTTAAAGCACCAACTATTGAGAGCATGATTTTCATTCTGAGTGTAATGTGCATTGTCCCAAAGTACCATTGTCTTTTGCATGATTATGATATCGTTTATTCTGAAATCATTGTATCTAGTCGTCACTTAAACCTTGGAGGTGCCCCTGCATTTATGTTTTGCTTCACTAAAGGGGGCAAGCGAGGTACCACTTTGTCATATTTGCACACAATGCTCACTACAAATCTATTTGATGTTTCAGTATCATATTGTAAAACTTTCAGTTCTTTGTGATTTTCTCATGAGGCAACTAAATTACTACGGATTCATTATCTCAGTAAGCATTTGTCATGTGACTGTTAAAAGTTCTTATATGGTTAATAGCATGTCACCACAGAAATTATGCTTGTTATCATTTACCTACTCGAGGATGAGCAGGAATTAAGCTTGGGGATGTTGATACGTCCAAAACGTATCTATAATTTCTGCTTGCTACATGCCTTTTTTGTGTGATATTGCTATGATATTTATGCACTTCCATACACTTTTGATCATATTTGGACTAACCTACTAATGGTTGCAAAAGTGCACAATGTTCTTGTTTTACACTTTATTGTTTAGGAATTACTTGGAAATTGACAAAAACGCAAAAGGAGTTGTATTGGAGTAGGACTCTGACTTTTCTGAAATCTGTCTGAGAACGTTTTTTAAAGATGGCCACGTTCCGGCCCGAAGACGACGTCAAACGGGAAAAGTCTAGTTGCGAATGTTGTGGGGAATTTCGAGGCGATGCTTCTGGATATACAATTCGTCCAAATCGGAGTCTGGACGGCCGAGTAAAGCCCGTTTTACTGAGGCCCAAAATCTGATGACGGGAATCCGAGAGTCTATATAAAGAGAGGAAACCTAGGTCACCAAGGGCCACGAATTTTCCTCCCCCCGAGCTGCCGTCTTGGAGGGGAGGACCAGCACCATTGCAGCACCATCCACAAGGAAGAAGGGGGGCCAAGGAGCCGCTGCCCCCTAGGGCCGCCGCCGCCCCCAAGGGCCGCCGCCGTCTCCTCCTCGCCGCCGCCGCCTCCGTGGCCGCCCCGCCGGCCGCCGCCTCCTCGCGGGGCTGCACCTCTCCATCAACACCATCATCAACCTCCTCCTCACCATGTCCATGTGTGAGTAGTCTTCTCCGGGGCCGAGGGCTCGTACGTGTAGCTATGTGGTTATCTCTCTCTCCCATGATGTGATCTTCGTTGTGATCATAGGCTATGTTAATCTAGGGTGATCCCATGATATTTCCCCTTCCTCTATGTATTGGATTGATGTACTCACTTGTCTTTATCTAGTATAATCCCCGAGACCAAGGTGACAGCGGTCTATTGGACATGGATTAGAAAAATATTTTCATGAGTGATTTCCTCTCTTGTGTGTTGATTGAAGATTGAGAGTCTCTTGGTGCTTGTCTTTGACTATCCTTTAGATATGTTGTGGTGATTGTGGGACTCTCTTTGGACGGCCGCGGTGACATTGGGAAATCCTTAGATTGAGAACTACGAACTTTGAGGTGTGCTTTTGTAGCCCTACATAATTCTCGTCCTCTCTTGACCACGAAGGAATGACCTCCGGGTGCGTCTCCATTGCATGTTTTATGGGAAATATCATGTGATTCGATTATGTTAATGTTGTTGGAGTTGCCACTAGTGAAAGTATGATCCCTAGGCCTTGTTTCCACCATTGCAATACCATTTGTGCTCACGTTTACCACTTGTTTGCTTGCTGCACTTTTTATTACAGATTTATATTACTTTGTTTTGCCATCCATATCACTTGCCATTTAACATCTCTTCGCCGAACTAGTGCACCTATACATCTAACAAGTGTATTAGGTGTGTTGGGGACACAAGAGACTTCTTGTATCTTAGTTGCAGGGTTGCTTTAGAAAGACCATCTTCAACCTCTACTTCCCTGAGTTCGATAAACCTTAGGTCATCCACTTGAGGGAAATTGCTGCTGTCCTACAAACCTCTGCGCTTGGAGGCCCAACATAGTCTACAAGAGTAGAAGCGTGTTTAGACATCACTTGGTTCATAGAGATCTCTCTTTTCATCAAGATGGAACTCATGAGTGTTTAGCCTTTCGAGGATATCAGCGGGATCAAGTGACTTTTAATCACCACGCTCTTGAATCATCAATGCCAGAGTATCAAACGAGGAATCAAGCGATCTCAGCAATCATCAATGCCAGAGTACCATGCGCCACCCTTGAGCAACGCGCAGCTCGCTGGACTGATTCGTGCCACCCAGCCAACCTGATATTCGCCTCTGTTCACCGCCCCTGAGCACCACACGGCTCGTGTCCATTTTATTTGATATGGGTCGGACTGATGGGCCGTGAAGACGAAGCCGAAGATCATCCCCAGTGTCCGGAGAGGACTCCTATATGCGTGGAATGGTAAGTTTCGTGTCTGGATGTAATACTTCCTTCCCCTGTGAACCGACTCTGTACAAACCCTAGCTCCTTTCGGTGTGTATATAAAACGGCGGGTTTCGTGTGTAGGGCAGGATCAGAACAATCACATGCTAGACAACTAGGGTTTAGCCATTACGATCTCGAGCTAGATCAACTCTTGTAACTCCTATATTCATCAAGATCAATCAAGCAGGAAGTACGGTATTACCTCCTTTAAGAGGGCCCGAACCTGGGTAAACATCGTGTCCCCGGCATATTTTGTTACCACTGATCCTTAGACTCACAACTTGGGCCCCCATACCCGAGATCCGCCGATTTTGACACCGACAATGGTGCTTTCATCAAGAGCTCCACTGTGTAGTCACGAAAAGCGATCTATGTCTCGCCTTGTCATCAACGACGATATCACTTCAGGAAGGAGCCTAACTTCAGGACAGGTCCTCCAGCTCAGCGGTTTTACCGTAGGGGCCAATGAAAGTGTGTTATATCGACTAGAGGGGGGTGAATAGGCGATTTTTATGAATTCTTTACTGAGGAATTTGGAATTTGCTGTTGAGGAAATTCCTTAGCGAAGAACTACTTGCAGCGGAATAAGTACTCAGAAGTAAACATAACAGAATACAAGCATGGTCATCATGAAGAAATGAAGACAAACACAGAGTACAGAAAGCCTAATCACAGGATAACACAGGATGAAGACAAACAGACTGAAGAAATTGAACTGAGGAAATTGAGAAACTCTTCAAACATATATGAACAAGCACACAACACAAATATGAGGAAATGGAAGAGTTGAGGAAATAGAACTAGTAAGCTTGGTGAAGACAATGATTTGTTAGACCAGTTCCAACTGCTGTCTCAGTTGTACATCTGGTTAGGGCGGCTAGGTATTTAAACCTGAGGACACACAGTCCCGGACACCCAGTCCTGGACACACAGTCCAAGACACCAAGTCCTCACCCTATTCCCCTTGAGCTAAGGTCACACAAACCTCGCCCAATCACTCGTGGTAAGTCTTCAGGTGACTTCCGAACCTTCACAGACTCGGTCACTCAGCGATCCACAATTCCTCTTGGATGCTCTAGACCATGACGCCTAACCGTCTGGAAGAAGCACAGTCTTCAAAGGTAACAAGCGTCGGATCCACTCAGGATCAATCTCTTTAGTGATGCTCAATCACTTTTGGGTTTGTAGGTCTTTGGGTTTGGTTTTGGGTTTTTCCTCACTTCATGATTTTCTCTCAAAGTTCTCGGAGGATGGGTTGCTCTTATGACAAGTGTCAGTTTCTCTCGGAGCAGCCAACCAGCTAGTGGTTGTAGGGGGCGGCTATTTATAGCCTAGGGAGCAGCCCGACATGATAAGACATAAATGCCCTTTAATGATATGACCGTTAGGTAGGTAGATATTTTGGGACAACTGGAGCGTAGCACAGCAACGGTCAGAAATTTGAGTATCAAATTCCTCAGGGCTATCATGTTCCTCACTGTGTAGGAAATTTGCACTGGCGAATTCCTAACTCCTCAGTCAGAACAAATCCTCCGAGACCAGAAGAGCTTCGTCTCTGTCACTGAAGAATATGACTGAACTGTATGAGATTTCCAATGTCTTCACTCGAAGGGATTGGTAGGTGTAGGATTTTGAGTTGAGCATCACATGGAAAATTTTCCTTAGTATTTCCTCGACCCCCTTTAATAGTACGGTGTTTCCTATGACTCAAGAAAGAGAAAATGAAACTACGAAAACAAAAGTCTTCACGCTTCATGTTCCTCAAATGAATACCAAGTCTTCAAGGTCACACCAATTTCTTCACTTTCAAAGTCTTCAGAAGTACAAAGTCTTCAGTCGAAGAACTTCATTTTTAGGGGTCGACTTTCTTTGTAAATATCAAACGCCTCATAGACTTATAGACCTATGTACACTCATAAACACATTAGTCCCTTAACCTATAAGTCTTCAATACACCAAAATCACTAAGGGGCACTAGATGCACTGATGATCTCTCCCTTTTTGGTGATTGATGACAATATAGGTTAAGTTTTCAATGGGGATAAACATATGAAGTGTAAATGCTGATATTGAGGAATTTGATTGCAAGATATAGAAGAACTCCCCCTGAAGATGTGCATAGTGAGGAATTTGCTTTTGAAGCAATGCACACTTGAGGAGTAGAATCATGGAGATCTCCCCCTATATCTTGTAATTCGCATTTGACATATAATATGAAGAATTTGAAATGCATGATGAAATATGGTGACTGATGTAATTCAGCATGCGTGCATAACATTAATGAGGAATAAGCATGCAGAAACACCACATCAAAAGTATCAGGTCACCATAGAGTTTAAGTTTACAACTCGATCCAACAAAGTCATCAGAAGAACGAGAGTTGTAACTTAGCAAAAAACACCCATATATATAGACCCGCTTGAAGACTAACTCAAATTTCTCCCCCTTTGTCATCGAATGACCAAAAGGATCGAAACTGAGGACTAACGCCCCTGAAGAATCTCAAGATGATGAAGGAGCGCCAGCATTGTTGGGGTCGATTTTTGATGTAGGGCCTGCCGCAGTGTCGTCCAAGTCTTCATACTCGTCGGTTTCGTGCGATGAAGAATAGGAGCTGGCCACCAAGGGAGGAACCTTGACCTTCTTGTATTTCTTCGGTGGAGGAGCAGACCAGTCAAAGTCATCCTTGAGACCCATTTTCTTCAGATCTTCTTCGCCATACAGATGAGACAGAACAGCCCAGGTGCGGTTGAGGGTTTCATGAAGGTAGTAATGGTTTTTCTTCACTGCATTATGTGTAGAGGTCATGTTGTGAAGAATTGAACCAAACTGACGCTTGACCCATTTGTGGTTGCGATCAACCTTCTGATGAAGACTGAGGAGAAGCTCACGATCAGTCATCACCCTGGGAGCCGTGCCTTGAGGATTTGGCTTGGGAGCGTTGGCGGCAGAGTCATGAGTGGCAGAGTCATCATTGGTGGAGTAAGATGCAGCTTTGCAAAACTGACCATCCAATGGACGAATGCCTTCATCAAAAACAGCAGTGGCCTTGCCCTTGTCATCAGCTCAGGAAAATGTCCGTTTGAGGACTTCAATTGGGGGCAAGTAGCTGCAATGATTCAGTGTGTCAGCTTTGTAATTCACTGAAGACCTTGTCTAGATGAATCTCATAATCCATGGAGCATAAGGCTTCAGGTTGAAAGGGGACAATGCAACATTTGCCATAGTCCTCATGAAGAAATCATGGAAGTTGACGGGAACGCCATGGATGATGTTGAACAGCAGATTCTTCATGATGCCAACGACTTCTTCATCATTTGAGTCGTGGCCCTTGATTGGACTCATTGTCTTCGTCAGAATGCGATAGAAAGTCCGTGGCAGAAACATCAATTCCTTCACGAGGAACTTGGTCAGTGAGGCTTGACCAGGCTTCATAAGCACTTGCATGTAGTGATCAGTGAGTTCAATTTCTTCATACATGCAACGTGCTGCTTCATTGGGAGGACTGAGAGGTAGAGCTTGAAGTAATTCAGAGGCTGGTGCCTTGAAGTGAGTGTTTTCGGTCATCCAGTCCAGCACCGATGAATTCACATCTTCAGAATTGCGAGTGATGTGCAGCGTTGCATAGAATTGAAGAATTAGTTCTTCATTCCAATCGCACATGTCAGTGCAGAAACCCAACAGTCCAGCTTCGTGAAGAACACTGAGGACTGGCACGAAGCACGACAGTGATTCCATATCCACGTGAGGAATATGCGGATGATCGAAGACTTTGTCTTTATTGTATAGCACTGAGGAATAGAAATTTGCCTGACTGGCAGTCCAAAAACACCTCTTCCTTATGCGAGCAGAGTCATAAGGATTGAAGTCAGTGAAGAACACATGCTCGCCGAAGAAATCAGCCTTCCTGAAAGTTTGCTTTCTTGAGAAAGGATCCTTTGGCTTGGGTTGAGGAGTGTCAGTCAATTGCATCACAACCACTGGATTCGCAATCTCAGGTTCTTCAGTCTGAGGAATTTCTGGTTCCTCTTCAGTGGCAGTCTTCACAGATTCAGCATCAGCAGCAGTTTCTTCAGCACTAGTGGCTGGAATGTCTTCATGAACAGATTCTGTGGGATGAGTTTCTTCAGAGCCCAATGGAGCAGTTTGTGCTGGTGAATGAGGAATTTTTTGCAGCAGCATGAACAGAGGAGAGTTGGGTTGCTGACTATCCCAAAATTCATCGTTCATCAAAGGAGTGGCACTCCCAATGTCCACATCCGAGTCTTGTTCTTCCAATTCCTCAACGCCGGCCTCTTCAGCAGTAAACTGAGGCATAGGCGAGGAGATGATTGGGGTTGAAGGGATTGCGTCCACTTCAATTTCTTCGTCCGTCTGCTCTAAGTAAGCAGTAGAGGGAATATCTTCATCTGATTCACTAGGAATCACATACTCTTCATCAAATGGAATGAGTTCCTTTGATGGCATCACTACAAGAAATATGTCAACTTGTGACCTTGACTATTGGTCACTGAATGGTCATTATTTTCCATTTGTGACCTTTTTGTGACCAAAAACAGATGGTCAAAAGCTGGCCGTCGTAAACTGAAATTAACGACCTTCTCTGTGAGAAGGTCACAGACGTTTACGACCAAAATATGCCTACTGTCTTGTTTTGGTCACTAGCAGCCTCCCCAGGCCACGTAGGCATCCGACGTGGCAACCTGATGTGGCACAAGAATCAGCCCGGTCCAATTCGGTGTTTATATGGGCCGAGCCCATTAATTCAGCCCATTTATATTTTTTTCCTATGAATTTTTTGTCAGCTTCATGGACCAAGCCCAACATTGCAGCCTTTTTATTTCATGGGTCGTGGGCTTTTTGTACCAACAGTTTTAGTTTTCTTTTTTATATAAAATGGGTCCATTAGTCAAACAGGTTGTCGGTGTACTAAAGTAGGGGTACCTTAGTATCCCAACTCGTGCACGGGCAGCAGCAGCGTCCCGTGGCAGGGCTTGCCACACGCCCGCCAAGGCCCACTATGGTTCCTTTGGAGCCATTCAAGAACAAAGTATTCAAGTTAGAGAAACAAGACCCCGGCAAGAGGAGCTTGCCGGGAAGGCCGCTCCAGGCTCCATACCTCCCCCTTGGCACAAGACCCTGGCAAGAGGAGCTTGCCAGGAAGGCCAAAACATGGCATTTCAGGAGACTTGCCGTGGCGCGTCGAGCGCCCCGGCAAGGCCAGGAGAGCGACAAGCTCCCGGGCGCGACAAGTTAACAACCGCGGCAAGGTGCAAGCCGCGGCAAGCTCCCACTACGTGCCCGCGCTCCAGCTCATCCAGCCACGCGTCGCCCTGGGGCCCTTCCAGGTGCACGTGGCGGAAGGCTGTGCATCCTGGGGAACACGGTGGCGAGCTGCGATGACGAGGCCACCATCGTGGCGGACGGAGACGCCCTGACGGACGTTTTTTGCACTGTTTGGGGCGACGGCGACGGGCATTTAATGCCCTTGTCCCCTGCCGTCAGGGTTAGGTATAGAGCACTATGCTACACTGTTCCAACTACCACCATTTTTACGTTTTTACCCTCGGCTGCGTTGCCACCTGTCGGTGACCCCTTTGACCTATAAAGGGGGGCCCATGCGCAACGTAGAGGGGGTTCCGATCTTTGACCACTCTCACGCTCGGTGTTGCTAGCGATAGGCACTGTAGCCCTTCTCGCTCCCGAGCCAAGAACGTAATACAAACCAAGGCAGGAGTAGGGTTTTACGCATCCGTTCGGCCCGAACCTGGGTAAACTGCTCGCGTGCACCCTTCGATCCGCTCTTCGTGCATCCTCCGCCCCCTTGCCGTACCGAAAAGGGGCTCCGGTCCCATAGGTGTTCGTGGGCGATCAGTTTCCCCGACATCTTTGAAGGAGACAGTGGTACGGACCAAGTGCCGTTCAAGAAAGCATTGCCTTTGCCGGGGAGCAAACGACACACAAAAGCTAAGTCGCCAAAGTTTGAGCATTCAAAATTTTAAATTTTTAAGGTTATCTTCCTTGAACGACCGCACTTTGTATGGAAAACCTGTGCGCGGAGGAACCAACTCGTGGCTAGTCGCGCCCTTACTTTGTTTCGAGCATGCTCAACGGCTTAAGCGCGCCGCGACAAGTGTTGCGCCCTTACTTTGTTTTCGAGTTCGCTCAACAACTTAAGTGCGATGCGACTAGCTACAACAAGGTTTCTTGTCGGCGACGGCACTGCCGGCAGGCTGCTAGAGTTCCGCACTCAGCGCTCGCGGCAAGGGTCCCTTCGCCGGCAAGTTCCCTGAAAGCGTAGGGTAAAAGCATACAAAGCAAAGAAGTCGAGTAAAGGAAATAACACTGCATTTACTACCCAAAATAAAGTTATGATACAAAATGACTTGTCGCTGTTCTAATAGACTGTTGTTCGTAACATAATTGGCAGCAACAAAGGAAAACAGCCTAGTCTACGCGGTCACCGTCGACTCTCTTGATCTTGCCCACCTTGGCCACGATGGGTGCGACAAGGCTCTTGAGCGCCTCCTGGTCGGCGTCGGGCGGCAAGGTCCTTAGGACGTTGTCGAGGTTGAGTCCTGGGTTGCGGTAGGCTATCTTCATCAGCACCCTCTCCATGACTCCTGTGCAAAGTCTGCGCGCCTCATTCGCCAGCTGCGTGGGGATCCTTTCCCGGAGCTGCTCGAGGGCCGGCGCCACTCCCCTGAAGAACAAGCTTAGCTTGGCGCTGTGAGGGAGGTTCTCGTCGGTGGAGTAGCTGAGGTGCTCTGTCCCCAGCCCCGCCAACTCCCTGTCGATATCAGCGGCGGCGGCAACAAGCCCCTCGGTCCAGTGCTCCACCGTCAGCCTGAAGTTGTTTTGGGAGAGGGCAGTGCTGTCCAACAGCGCCCTCTCAGCCCTGAGGTCCTTCAGCTTCGTCTCCCGATCTCTAGCGCCGTCAAGTGATGCGGTGAGGGTGGACAGCTTCAACTCCAAGTCTGCAACGGAATCCTTAGCGATGGCGAGCTCCTTGCCCTTGTCAGAGAGACGGACCTGCAGCTCGGAGTGGCTGTGGGCGTCCTTCTCCCTCTCCGACACGAGCGCAGCAACTTTCTCCTCGCTCGTTTTCAAGTGGACCTCCAGTTGCGCCACCCTCGCCTCCAAGTCTCTCTTGGCAGTCTCAGCAGCTGCAGCGGCGTCCTTCGCCTCCTGCAGAGCTCCGCCAAGAGACTGTTCGCGCGCGGCAAGGTCGTCCTCGTGGCTGTCGAGGTCGACTTTCCGCTGCGTTAGTTCACCTTCCCGCCGAGACAGCTCCTCGGCGGTGAGCCGTTGCTGCTCCTCTGCTTCGGCCTTCTCAAGTATGAACGCCTGATGCGCCTCGGCGAGCTCCTCCCGCTCTTCCGCCAAGGATCGGAGGGCCGCCTGGTTGGCGGCCCGGAGCTCTTCGGCACGCTTCTCCAAGTTGACGCCCGCCTTGGCAGCCAGAGCCTCTCGGGACTCCAGCTTGGCCTGCCTGGCGCGGTACAGGGCCAGAAGCCTGTGCAGAAGCTGCTCCTCCTCGGGCTCGCTACTGCTGCCGGGCGCGCCGACGAACTTCAGCCCGGCGGAGGTGAGGACTTCCCCATCGAAGACCTCTCCCTCCGCGGGCGCCCTCGACGTAGATGCCCACGGGAGCTGAATGAAGACGCCGTTTCCAGCCTCCAGGTAGGCGCCAGTTTCGGCCGCGGCGGCAGCAGGGTCACCGGTCGACGCAGCGTCTGACGCTCCTGCGGCCTCAGGGCCGTCAGTACGACCGCCGGTCCCCTCCTCAGCTGCCGCGTCGGCGGCCTTGGCTGCCTCTTCGATGGCAGGCTCGTCAGTACCGGTCGCCTCTTCGGTAGCCGCGGCGTCGCCAGTGTTGCCGCGCGCGTCCTCCTCGGTGTCGGCCTCCGTCTCCATCGGCTCTGGAGCGGACGAGTCTAAAGACAAGAAAAGAAGAAGAAAGAAGAAGAAAGTAACTGTCAAGTGATACGTCCAAAACGTATCTATAATTTCTGCTTGCTCCATGCCACTTTTGGGTGATATTGCTATGATATTCATACACTTCCATACACTTTTGATCATATTTGGACTAACTTACTAATCCAGCGCACCCCAGTGCCAGTTTCTGTTTTCGGCTGTTTTTGTATTTCAGGTTTTCACGTTTCGAGAACTGCCCAGAAAAATCCAGAAAAATTATATAAAAAATCAGCGTTCCGGAAACAACACTGTGTCCGAAGGGCAGCCTGGGGGGGGCACCATGGCTCCAGGCGCCCTGGCGTCGCCCCCCCCCCCTGGGCCGCGCGGGGGCGGCGCCTGGGCCCCCCAAAGCTCCCCCGATGCCCTACTTTGGCATATATTTAAAGGGTCCTCCGTAACCCTCAGAACAGGAACTCCTTTCGCGATCCCATCTCTGTTCCGCTGCCGCCGCCGCTTCCAAGATCGGGAGCACCAGGAGAACTCTTCCCGGCACCCTGCCGGCGGGGAGGATCACCACCGGGAGCTTCTCCACCACCATGGACGCCTCCAGGATGACTCGTGAGTAGTCTCCCTTGGACCATGATTCCATGACCAGTAGCTATGTGATGTTCTCCTCCCGTTCTTGTGCTTCACTAATTAGTCCTCGTGAGCTGCCCTACATGATCGAGGCACCTATGTAATCCTTATGCTGTTGCTATGTTGAGTTTGCTGGGATCCGATGGATTATGAGATTATGTTCAGATTGATCTTGAGTAATATATTTGATTCACCTCTTTTATATTTTTGTTCATAAGTAATTCTTGCATGTTCTCTGTTGTTATTTATTGCTTTGGCCGAGTAATAGGTAGTGACTCCAAGAGGGAACGTTATGCTCGATTGTGGGTTCATGCCCCTCGATGACTAGCTTGAGTGACAGAAACATGAGTCTAGGGGATGTGCTGTTGCCACAAGGGGGAAAACAACGGTGCTTGTGCCCGCGGGTGCAAGGATTGTTTACTTTATGCAAAGTTCTTTTAATGCAGTTGTCTATAGCATTGAGTTTACACTATGGGTGGGACTCGCAACTTAATACCAGCGAGATGTTCTGGATAGATATCTCAAGGTGGATGATTAGTAGTAGATATTGATGGATTTCGGTCTACTTACTTTGGTGTACCGCCCATGCTTTGAACCTCAACCATTCTTGCAATGTAGTCAGCATTGGTTTGCGTTCGTGGTCATGTCAATTGCCCAGCTGTAATTTGTTTACCTCACATAGCTGTTTTATCGTCTTTTGGGAGAGAGACATCACTAGTGAACATCATGAGACTCCGGTCCATATTACCATCATTGATCACATCCACTATTTACTTTTCGTTATTATTTACTATTGCAAAACATTATCTATCACTACTATCATTGCTTTTAATCCTTTGTGAACTACAAGGCCGGAGGGATTCACAACCTCTCTGTACTCGTTGGGAGCAAAGTTATTTGTATCTGTGTGCAGGTCCACGTTGATTGCTACTAATCTGGCGCCGTAGCAATTGACACCTACTTGTTGAACCTAGGAGTCTCTGGGGATTCGATCCTTGGTATCTTTGCTAAGGGAAAACACTTCTACTTACTGCATCTTACACCTTCCACTTGGGGTAACCAACGAGGGGTTCGAGGCCCATCAAGGAGTATTTTCTGGCGCCGTTGCCGGGGACTCCACTCTTCAGATAGGGGAGTTGCATGCTATCTTTTACCTTTGCTTTTTAGTCTTGTTAGTTTACCTTTCATTTTTGCTTTAGTACCTTTTTATCGAAAATCACAAAAATAGTTATCTTGCTTGCTTGCTATTATGGGTCCTACCAAAAACACTAAATTGGAGGAGTACACCCCTTCTTCCATTACCCCAATTACCACTGTCGGGATTTACAAAAGTGATAAACCTTGTGATTATATTAGTCTTGACGGAGGGTTATGCCCATGGCATGGTCTTCCAGGAAAAGAGTATGAGCCTCTGTTTAAAATTGCTCCTAAGCTTCCCCAAACTTGGGAAGATGTTCAAACTCTTATAATAGAGAGCGAATTAAACAAAGAGGATGACACTACAATTCTGCCCACTAATGATAAAATTGATTTTGATAATTGTAGTATTTCAGAAGTTGTCACCTTTCTACAAGGAATGGCTAAAGATCCCCACACTAGCACGCTTAATCTTGCCTTCATAGAGCATGTCACTAATGCTCTCATCAAAGCTAGGGAGGAGAAACTTAGAGTAGAAGCCTCCATACCTAGAAAGCTAGAAGATGGTTGGGATTCTATGATTAAAATTAAGATAAACAACTTCTCATGCTATGCTTTATGTGATATTGTAGCTAGTACTTCTATTATGCCCAAAAGACTATATGATATGCTTAAATTGGAACTTTATGATTCTTGTTCTTTTGGTGTTCGTCTCGTTGATTCTTCCATAAAGAAACCTTTGGGGAGGATCGACGATGTTCTAATTGTTGTCAATGATAATTATGTGCCCGTTGATTTCACTATTATGGATATTGAATGTGATCCTTCATGTCCAATTATTTTGGGACGTCCCTTTTTGCGCACCGTTGGTGCTATCATTGACATGAAAGAGGGTAATATAAAATTTCAGTTTCCTCTCAAGAAAGGGATGGAACACTTCCCTCGAAAGAAGATCAAGTTACCTTTTGAGTCCGTTGTACGGGCTAGTTATTCTTTTACTCTTGATAAAACTTGATCTCTATGCATTATGCCTAGCTTAAAGGCATAAAAGAAAGCGCTTTTGGGAGGCAGCCCACATGAATAAATTTTTTGCTTTTGTTGTGTCTTGATGTTTTTTACTGCTGTAGCATCATCATTGTATCTTTGCTTTTCATATTTGTGCCAAGTATAGCCTCCGATTGCTAGAAAGTTCAAAAGTTGTGAGGTGCTGTCCAGGAAACAGATTCTGTCCTTGGATAGAAAAATCGTATAAAATCACCAGATCATATTTTTGGTCTGAATTTGTTCGACAGCGTTCTCTATATAATTGTCTTTCGTGCGTCTGTTCTGAGTTTTTTGATTTGAGTTGCAGAAGTATCCCGAACAGATTAATTACTACCTGCTGTTTTGTTTTTCACAGATTCTGTCCTGTTTTGCCTTTCCTTCACTTTGCAAATCAAGAACTTGCTTTTTCTTTGCAAAAACCTTTTGGCAATCTTGAGAAACCGTAGAACTTCAAGAATATCCTTATTTCCAGCAAGGTATAATTATTTTATTAAGGGTACTAACCTCGCTAATAAGATTATGATGAGTTATGTATGAAGGTAGTTTTCAAGTGTGCGAGGGAAGATGATAAAATGATTCAGGAGTGTCAAGCGCTCAAGCTTGGGGATGCCCCCGTGCACCCCCAAGAAATATTCAAGGAGACTCAAGCGTCTAAGCTTGGGGATGCCCCCGTGCATCCCCTTCTCCATCAACATTATCAGTTCGTCTTTCGTTCCGCTATATTTTTATCACTTCATGTGTTATGTGCTATGCTTGGAGCGTCTTGCTTTTAGTTTTATTTTTAGTTTTTCATAACGAGTCAGAACTCAGCATTCCTTTATGTGGGAGAGAAACACGCTCCACTTCTACCTAGAACATAACATAGAATTTTCATGTCTATCTATGCTGTGTGTGTTCTTTGTCTTTTAATAGCAACTATCGTGCTCTGCTCTTAGTATTCATGCTTATCTTTTCAAGAGCTTTTTTTTAGTTGGTTGCTTGAACTCTCTTTAATTATCATGCTCACCTTATTAAGAGAGTTTGCTTCCGTTGCATTGGTTAATGTGTCTATGATAAAGATGCTACTTGCATGATGGTGCTTAGTAGTTCAGGTTTTCTTATGGTTAATCTCAAATAGCTGGGGGGTTCCCAATGTGTTATTGGAGTACCAACATGGTTTGTTTGCCTATGATGTGGTATGGTTTAGTAATATCTTCCTTCGAGAATTTATTTTGATTGACTTGGCGTATGCTCACGCATATTCAAGACTGTAAAGAAAGTCTGTCAAGCCTTGATGATCTTTTATTTCTGAGTAGCGATATAACTTCCATGCCTGATTCAATATTGCTTTGTCGCTCTGCATGATTATGACCGTCATTGCTCTCTTAGTTGGTCGCTCCCAGTCTTTTGCTAACCTGCACCTATACTAAGCAAACTAACTATGCAATACATAGCTCATGGGAAAGTAGCCTAAAAACTATTGTGGTAAAGAATATGTTGCCTATGTATCTTATTTCTTATGAGTTGCTTGCTGAGCGGTAACCATGTTTCTGGGGACGCCATCAACTGTCACACTTTTGTTGAATATCATGTGAGTTGCTATGCATGTTCGTCTTGTCCGAAGTAAGGGTGATTTGCCGTGGGTTGAATGAATATGCATATTGTTAGAGAAGAACATTGGGCCGCCAACCAAAGCCATGCATCATGGTGGAAGTTTTAGCTTGGACCTTAATCCTCAATCTCTCATGAGAATATGCTTATGCATTAAAGAGGAGTCCATCATCTATTTTCTATGTTGTCCCGGTATGGATGTCCTCAAGTTGAGATCTATCAAAAACGAGAAATCAAATGCGATCTATCTCCTTGGACCTTTGTACAGGTGGCATAGAGGTACCCCTTTGTGACACTTGGTTGAAACATATGCAATGCAATGATAACCCATGGAAATCCGAGCTAATTAGGACAAGGTGCGAGCACTATTGGTATACGATGCATGAGGCTTGCAACTTATAGGATGTTTTATGCATGACACATATGAAGTACTACTACCGTTGACACAATTGCTTCCATGTTTTCAAAATAAAAGGCTCTAGCACTTAACCTTTCTTTTACCTTTATGTTAAAGCACCAACTACTGAGAGCATGATTGTCATTCTGAGTGTAATGTGCATTGTCCCAAAGTAGCATTGTCTTTTGCATGATTGTGATATTGTTTATTCTGAAATGATTGTATCTAGTCATCACTTAAACCTTGAAGGTGCCCCTGCATTTATGTTTTGCATCACTAAAGGGGGCAAGCTAGATATCACTTTGTTATATTTGTACATCATGTTCATTGCAAATCTTTTTGATGTTTCAGTTTCATATTGTAAAACTTTCAGTCATTTGTGATTTTCTCATTAGGCAACTTAATTACTTTAGAATCATTGTCTCAGTAAGCTTTTGTCATATGACTATAAAAAGTCCCATATGGTAAATAGCATGTCACCACAGAAATTATTCTTGTTATCATTTACCTACTCGAGGACGAGCAGGAATTAAGCTTGGGGATGTTGATACGTCCAAAACGTATCTATAATTTCTGCTTGCTCCATGTCACTTTTGGGTGATATTGCTATGATATTCATACACTTCCATACACTTTTGATCATATTTGGACTAAATTACTAATCCAGTGCACCCCAGTGCCAGTTTCTGTTTTCGGCTGTTTTTGTATTTCAGGTTTTCACGTTTCGAGAACTGCCCAGAAAAATCCAGAAAAATTATATAAAAAATCAGCGTTCGGGAAACAACACTGCGTCCGAAGGGCTGCCTAGGGGGGGCCACCAGGGCTCCAGGCGCCCTGGCGGCGCCCCCCCCCCTGGGCCGCGCCGGGGGGGCGCCTGGGCCCCCCGAAGCTCCCCCGATGCCCTACTTTGGCATATATTTAAAGGGTCCTCCGTAACCCTCAGAACAGGAACTCCTTTCGCGATCCCATCTCTGTTCCGCCGCCGCCGCCGCTTCCAAGATCGGGAGCACCAGGAGAACTCTTCCCGGCACCCTGCCGGAGGGGAGGATGACCACCGGGAGCTTCTCCACCACCATGGACGCCTCCCGGATGACTCGTGAGTAGTCTCCCTTGGACCATGAGTCCATGACCAGTAGCTATGTGATGTTCTCCTCCCGTTCTTGTGCTTCACTAATTAGTCCTCGTGAGCTGCCCTACATGATCGAGGCACCTATGTAATCCTTATGCTGTTGCTATGTTGAGTTTGCTGGGATCCGATGGATTATGAGATTATGTTCAGATTGTTCTTGAGTAATATATTTGATTCACCTCTTTTATATTTTTGTTCATAAGTAATTCTTGCATGTTCTCCGTTGTTATTTATTGCTTTGGCCGAGTAATAGGTAGTGACTCCAAGAGGGAACGTTATGCTCGATTGTGGGTTCATGCCCCTCGATGACTAGCTTGAGTGACAGAAACATGAGTCTAGGGGATGTGTTGTTGCCACAAGGGCGAAAACAACGGTGCTTGTGCCCGCGGGTGCAAGGATTGTTTACTTTACGCAAAGTTCTTTTAATGCAGTTGTCTGTTGCATTGAGTTTACACTATGGGTGGGACTCGCAACTTAATACCAGCGAGATGTTTTGGATAAATATCTCAAGGTGGATGATTAGTAGTAGATATTGATGGATTTCGGTCTACTTACTTTGGCGTACCGCCCATGCTTTGAACCTCAACCTTTCTTGCAATGTAGTCAGCATTGGTTTGCGTTCGTGGTCCTGTCAATTGCCCAGCTGTAATTTGTTTACCTCACATAGCTGTTTTATCGTCTTTTGGGAGAGAGACATCACTAGTGAACATCATGAGACTCCGGTCCATATTACCATCATTGATCACATCCACTATTTACTTTTCGTTATTATTTACTATTGCAAAACATTATCTATCACTACTATCATTGCTTTTAATCCTTTGTGAACTACAAGGCCGGAGGGATTGACAACCTCTCTGTACTCGTTGGGAGCAAAGTTATTTGTATCTGTGTGCAGGTCCACGTTGATTGCTACTAATCTGGCGCCGTAGCAATTGACACCTACTTGTTGAACCTAGGAGTCTCTGGGGATTCGATCCTTGGTATCTTTGCTAAGGGAAAACACTTCTACTTACTGCATCTTACACCTTCCACTTGGGGTAACCAACGAGGGGTTCGAGGCCCATCATCAAGCAAATAGCCAAAAAAGAGAAATCCAAGAGAAGAAAAGTACAAGGGTTACCTGCGCGGGCCTCTTCTTCGACGAGGTTCCTTGACGAGGAGTCCTCCCTCGGCGGCGTGGTGGTAGCCCCCGCCGGCGGAGGGCCGCTGGCACCTTCCCTTGGCGGGGTGCTCGCCCTCGGCGGGGTGCTCGCCCTTGGCGGGGTGCCCGCCCTTGGCGGGGTACTCACCCTTGGCGGAGTACTTGCCCTTGGCGGAGTATCCTCCCTTGCCCGGGGGCTCCTCCTTGGCGGAGAAGTCGAGATGTGCGGCTCGTCGGGAGCAATCTCTTGGCGCTCCTGAGGCTGCTGCTCTGCTTCTGCACAAGTCAACAAACAAACTAAACGTTAACAAGGATAAGAAGCCCACGCGCGCCCGACAAGCGGAGAGTAGTCAGAAGACTTACGCTGGGGGCTGCTCTGCGGAGCACCTGCCCGTCCGGCGAGCTTGTCGCAGGCGCATCCCCTGCTGCTGCGACGGGCTCGTCCTCAAGATCGACCACCGGGATCTTGGCCCTCTTCGCCGCCCTCTGAGCCAAGGTCCTGGAAGACAGACGAAATCAGAATCAAGCGAAGAAAATTCAGGACAAGAGCAACAAAAATCGAAGGAAACAAGAGTTGACAGTGCTTACTCTTCCTCCTCCTCGTCAGAGCTGAGCACGGAGAAATCAAAATCCGCCTCGCGCGCCCCGGCGCGAGGAGCTGGAGGAGTAGGCTCCCTCGGCCGCTTGGCGGGAGCAGGGACGGTGGTTTGAGAAGACCCCGCTCCAGTTGTCGCCGAGGCACGAGGGGCGGCAGGAGCGTTAGCCCCAACCCGGGAAGACCCTCCTCCAGCCGCTGCTGAAGCGCGGGGCACCCCCTTGGCGGCCTTGCCCGCCGCGGTGGCGCGTGTCGGACGGCGCTGCGGCTGCTGACCCGCCGGCTGCCCCGCCACGTCTGCGGCTTTGCGGAGGCGCCTCCTCGCTGGAGCCGGAGGACTTGCCGGTGGCGGTGAACTACCCGAGGACGAAGAAGAAGAGTCGAGATTCAGAGACCCGCCTGAGACTTCGGCAGAATCGCTTGATTCGACGCCCTGCTCGGCGGGCCCGCTCGACTCTGTGCCTTGCTCGGCGGCCTCGCTTGTCCCAGCAGGTTGCCCGGCAGGCTTCATCACTTTGAGGAGCTCTTCCTCCTCGGCCCGACTTACCGCCTCCGCTGCATCCGCCTCCTCCAAAGTATATCCGAACTCGCCCGCGGCCGCGGCTGCGGCTGCCTCTTCCAACCTGGTGGCGATATACGCCATCTCTTGGTCGGTGGTGTCGCGGGTGAGGCCCCTCTTCTCGTCGGGTTTGATGGGCAGCTCCACCAGGTTGTTGAAGAACGTCTGCACGGCTTCGTCAGAAGGCTCCCGCCAAGTGGGGTCGATCCCATGGGAGTCACACCACGGCATCGCCGTGCGGATAGCACTAAGTGACGAATTGTTGCACAACGGAACTACGCCCCGCGGCAATGCGAACCACTCTGGGTGTTTGGGGTCGTGCTTGAATAGCTCATGGAGCATTCCGTTGAGCTCCATGACAGTGAAATTGTAGTTGAGGCCTGGGCGCAGCCTCATAATGTCTGCCGTGTTATCAAACTCCCAAGCAGGCCTTTTCCTCTCCTACAAGGGAGCGATGCGGCGGCGAAGGAAATCTGCTCCGACAGCCCTTACAGTGAGCCTGGCTTGCCGGAGGTGAAGGATGCTGGTGGTGGCTATCTTCAGCTTATCATCCTCAGGGGCTAGGTCACTCCAGTCATTGCCGCGCACTATTGCAACTTGGCGCCGGGAAGTGAACTACTGCCGTTCATCCTCCATGATCCAGCACCAGTTGGCCCTCCACTCCTCCCACTTGCCGCGGAGTTCCCCAGTCAAGTAAGCCTCTTTCTTATGAAGCCTAAAGATCCAAGAAATCCCACCGGACAGAGGAGACCCAGACTCGACTCGAGGTGTAAAGTAATGGTGGAAAAGAGCTACATTGGGGTAGACTCCGACAAAGTTCTCGCACAGATGTGCGAAAACGGCCATGGTCAAGACAGCGTTTGGGGTGAAATCAAGGAGATGAAACCCGTAGGTATTCATAATATCACAGAAGAATTCGGAATACGGCGGGCAGAGTCCGCAGTAGAAGAACAAAGCAAAAAAGGCGTATCCTCCCGGAAACATGTCGCAGGCCTCAGCGGGGAGTACCTTGGTGCGCGGGTGCGCTTTTGTCTCCCTCGACCAGAAGAGGTAGAAGGAGTCCTTCAGCTCCCTCGCGCTGAGCCTCGGCGGGAAGACCGCCATCTTCTTCCGCATTGATGCTAGCTTCAGCGCCCTGGCAGTCTTCGCGGCTTTCGCCTTGTCGCCCTTCGGGGCCATGGCGGGGACGGCGAGGGAAGTCGGCGGCGCTGGAGAGGCTGGCGGCGGCGGAGGAAGGGCGGAGCGCTGATGGGCCTCGAACCCCTCGTTGGTTACCCCAAGTGGAAGGTGTAAGATGCAGTAAGTAGAAGTGTTTTCCCTTAGCAAAGATGCCAAGGATCGAATCCCCAGAGACTCCTAGGTTCAACAAGTAGGTGTCAACTGCTACGGCGCCAGATAGTAGCAATCAACGTGGACCTGCACACAGATACAAATAACTTTGCTCCCAACGAGTACAGAGAGGTTGTCAATCCCTCCGGCCTTGTAGTTCACAAAGGATTAAAAGCAATGATAGTAGTGATAGATAGTGTTTTGCAATAGTAAATAATAACGAAAAGTAAATAGCGGGTGTGATCAATGATGGTAATATGGACCAGAGTCTCATGATGTTCACTAGTGATGTCTCTCTCCCAAAAGACGATAAAACAGCTATGTGAGGTAAACAAATTACAGCTGGGCAATTGACAGGACCACGAACGCAAACCAATGCTGACTACATTGCAAGAAATGTTGAGGTTCAAAGCATGGGCGGTACGCCAAAGTAAGTAGACCGAAATCCATCAATATCTACTACTAATCATCCACCTTGAGATATCTATCCAGAACATCTCGCTGGTATTAAGTTGCGAGTCCCACCCATAGTGTAAACTCAATGCAACAGACAACTGCATTAAAAGAACTTTGCGTAAAGTAAACAATCCTTGCACCCGCGGGCACAAGCACCGTTGTTTTCCCCCTTGTGGCAACAACACATCCCCTAGACTCATGTTTCTGTCACTCAAGCTAGTCATCGAGGGGCATGAACCCACAATCAAGCATAACGTTCCCTCTTGGAGT
>LR738712.1:840910737-840957918 GCA_902687465.1 Secale cereale | reverse complement strand
CGCAAGGTTGTTTCCGAAACGCTGATTTTTTATATAATTTTTCTGGATTTTTCTGGGCAGTTCTCGTAACGTGAAAACCTGAAATACAAAAACAGCCGAAAACAGAAACTGGCACTGGGGTGCACTGGATTAGTAAGTTAGTCCAAATATGATCAAAAGTGTATGGAAGTGTATGAATATCATAGCAATATCACCCAAAAGTGGCATGGAGCAAGCAGAAATTATAGATACGTTTTGGACGTATCAACATCCCCAAGCTTAATTCCTGCTCGTCCTCGAGTAGGTAAATGATAACAAGAATAATTTCTGTGGTGACATGCTATTAGCCATATATGACTTTTTCATAGTAATATGACAAAAGCTTACTGAGACAATGATTCTATAGTAATTAAGTTGCCTCATGAGAAAATCACAAATGACTGAAAGTTTTACAACATGAAACTGAAACATCAAATAGATTTGCAATGATCATGATGTGCAAATATGATAAAGTGATATCTAGCTTGCCCCCTTTAGTGATGCAAAACATAAATGCAGGGGCACCTTCAAGGTTTAAGTGATGACTAGATACAATCATTTCAGAATAAACGATATCACAATCATGCAAAAGACAATGCTACTTTGGGACAATGCACATTACACTCAGAATGACAATCATGCTCTCAGTAGTTGGTGCTTCAACATAAAAGTAAAAGAAAGGTTATGTGCTAGAGCTTTTTATTTTGAAAACATGGAAGCAATTGTGTCAATGGTAGTAGTACTTCATATATGTCATGCATAAGACATCCTATAAGTTGCAAGCCTCATGCATCGTATACTAATAGTGCTCGCTCCTTGTCCTAATTAGCTCGGATTCCCATGGGTTATCATTGCATTACATATGTTTCAACCAAGTGTCACAAAGGGGTACCTCTATGCCACCTGTACAAAGGTCCAAGGAGATAAATCGCATTTGATTTCTCGTTTTTGATAGATCTCAACTTGAGGACATCCATACCGGGACAACATAGAAAATAGATGATGGACTCCTCTTCAATGCATAAGCATATTCTCATAAGAGATTGAGGATTAATGTCCAAGCTAAAACTTCCACCATGATACATGGCTTTGGTTGGCGGCCCAATGTTCTTCTCTAACAATATGCATATTCATTCAACCCACGGCAAATCACCCTTACGTCAGACAAGACGAACATGCATAGCAACTCACATGATATTCAACAATAGTGTAATAGTTGATGGCGTCCCCAGAAACATGGTTACCGCTCAGCAAGCAACTTATAAGAAATAAGATACATAGGCAACATATTCTTTACCACAATAGTTTTTAAGCTACTTTCCCATGAGCTATATATTGCAAAGTTAGTTCGCTTAGTACAGGTGGAGGTTAGCAAAAAGACTGGGAGCGACCAACTAAGAGAGCAATGACGGTCATAATCATGCAGAGCGACAAAGCAATATTGAATCAGGCATGGAAGTTATATCGCTACTCAGAAATAAAAGATCATCAAGGCTTGACAGACTTTCTTTACAGTCTTAAATATGCGTGAGCATACGCCAAGTCAATCAAAATAAATTCTCGAAGGAAGATATTACTAAACCATACCACATCATAGGCAAACAAACCATGTTGGTACTCCAATAACACATTGGGAACCCCCCAGCTATTTGAGATTAACCATAAGAAAACCTGAACTACTAGGCACCATTATGCAAGTAGCATCTTTATCATAGACACATTAACCCATGCAACGGAAGCAAACTCTCTTAATAAGGTGAGCATGATAATTAAAGAGAGTTCAAGCAACCAACTAAACAAAAGCTCTTTGAAAAGATAAGCATGAATACTAAGAGCAGAGCATGATAGTAGCTATTAAAAGACAAAGAACACACACAGCAAAGATAGACATGAAAATTCTATGTTATGTTCTAGGTAGAGGTGGAGCGTGTTTCTCTCCCACATAAAGAATGCTGAGTTCCGACTCGTTATGAAAAACTAAAAAGAAAACTAAAAGCAAGACGCTCCAAGCATAGCACATAACACATGAAGTGATAAAAATATAGTGGAACGAAAGACGAACTGATAATGTTGATGGAGAAGGGGATGCACGGGGGCATCCCCAAGCTTAGAAGCTTGAGTCTCCTTGAATATTTCTTGGGGGTGCACGGGGGCATCCCCAAGCTTGAGCGCTTGACACTCCTGAATCTTTTTATCATCTTCCCTCGCACACTTGAAAACTCCCTTCATACATAACTCATTGTAATCTGATTAGCGAGGTTAGTACCCTTAATAAAATAATTATACCTTGCTGGAAATAAAGATATTCTTGAAGTTCTACTGTTTCTCAAGATTGCCAAAAGGTTTTTGCAAAGAAAAAGCAAGCTCTTAATTTGCAAAGTGAAGGAAAGGCAAAACAGGACAGAATCTGTGAAAAACAGAACAGCAGGTAGTAATTGATCTGTTCGGGATACTTCTGCAACTCAAATCAAAAAACTCAGAACAGATGCACGAAATAAAATTATATAGAGAACGCTGTCGAAAAAATTCAGACCAAAAAGATGATCTGGTGATTTTATACGAATTTTTCTATCCAAGGACAGAATCTGTTTCCTGGACAGCACCTCACAACTTTTGAACTTTCTAGCAGTCAGAGGCTATACTTGGCACAAATATGAAAAGCAAAGATACAACGATGATGCTACAGCAGTAAACAACATCAAGACACAACAAAAGCAAAAATTTATTCATGTGGGCTGCCTCCCAAAAGCGCTTTCTTTTATGCCTTTAAGCTAGGCATAATGCATATATCAAGTTGTATCAATTGAACCATCATCAAGATCATCAAAAAGCTCTTCAATAATACAACTAGTCTTGAGAGGACTTTCAAACAAAGGCCTCATAGAGATACTTCTAGGTAGAAGACCAAAAGGATAAAAGTCAAGGGAAGATTCATTTATAAATTCATTACAGAGAGGTGTTTCTTCCAAAGTCTTTACAGTTTCATCCCCTTTGGCAATAGATGGATTACTTTTAGAATGGGGAGCCTTTGGAACGTGAACAAACTTAGGCTCCCTCTTTGCCGGAGTTTCTACCTTTTTGGTTTTGATCGAGGAGAAAGTAGTTCCTAAGGTATCAAATATTTCCTCAATCTTGTCTATCCTAGAAGAGTCAGAGTCATGGAATTTGACGGTCTCCAAAATTTTGAAAATTTTATGCATGGAGCTATCAAGTCTATTCAAATTCCCTTGGATCTTACGATCCAACTCATTCATCTTATTAATGCTTGGCATCTCTAGCTCTATTTTTTCAAGTTTTTTCATAATGTGAGCTAGGGTGATGTCCTCTCGAATGCTAACAACAGGGAGATTCCCAACAAGATTTTCAATAATACTAAGGGACTCCCAAACTGGGGCCTCTAGGAAATTCCCATTGATAGCAGTATCTAGAATAAACCTATTCCAAGAAGTAATTCCAACATAAAAATTTCTAAGCAAGATAGTAGTAGGTTGCTTCTTGGTGGCTCTTTTTTGTGAATCATTAATTCTATACCAAGCATCTTTCAAACTTTCCACACCTCTTTGTTTAAAGGTGAGAACTTCTGAAATATTACAATTATCAAAATCAATTTTATCATTAGTGGGCAGAAATGTAGTGTCATACTCTTTGTTTGAATTGCTCTCTATTATAAGAGTTTGAACATCTTCCCAAGTTTGGGGAAGCTTAGGAGCAATTTTAAACTGAGGCTCATACTCTTTTCCTGGAAGACCATGCCATGGGCATAACCCTCCGTCAAGACTAATATAATCACAAGGTTTATTACTTTTGTAGATCCCGACAGTGGTAATTGGGGTAATGGAAGAAGGGGTGTACTCCTCCCATTTAGTGTTTTTGGTAGAACCCATAGTAGCAAGCAAGCAAGATAACTATTTTTGTGATTTTCGATAAAAAGGTACTAAAGCAAAAATGAAAGGTAAACTAACAAGACTAAAAAGCAAAGGTAAAAGATAGCATGCAACTCCCCTATCCTGAAGAGTGGAGTCCCCGGCAACGGCGCCAGAAAATACTCCTTGATGGGCCTCGAACCCCTCGTTGGTTACCCCAAGTGGAAGGTGTAAGATGCAGTAAGTAGAAGTGTTTTCCCTTAGCAAAGATGCCAAGGATCGAATCCCCAGAGACTCCTAGGTTCAACAAGTAGGTGTCAACTGCTACGGCGCCAGATAGTAGCAATCAACGTGGACCTGCACACAGATACAAATAACTTTGCTCCCAACGAGTACAGAGAGGTTGTCAATCCCTCCGGCCTTGTAGTTCACAAAGGATTAAAAGCAATGATAGTAGTGATAGATAGTGTTTTGCAATAGAAAATAATAACGAAAAGTAAATAGCGGGTGTGATCAATGATGGTAATATGGACCGGAGTCTCATGATGTTCACTAGTGATGTCTCTCTCCCAAAAGACGATAAAACAGCTATGTGAGGTAAACAAATTACAGCTGGGCAATTGACAGGACCACGAACGCAAACCAATGCTGACTACATTGCAAGAAAGGTTGAGGTTCAAAGCATGGGCGGTACGCCAAAGTTAGTAGACCGAAATCCATCAATATCTACTACTAATCATCCACCTTGAGATATCTATCGAGAACATATCGCTGGTATTAAGTTGCGAGTCCCACCCATAGTGTAAACTCAATGCAACAGACAAGTGCATTAAAAGAACTTTGCGTAAAGAAAACAATCTTTGCACCCGCGGGCACAAGCACCGTTGTTTTCCCCCTTGTGGCAACAGCACATCCCCTAGACTCATGTTTCTGTCACTCAAGCTAGTCATCGAGGGGCATGAACCCACAATCGAGCATAACGTTCCCTCTTGGAGTCACTACCTACTACTTGGCCAAAGCAATAAATAACAACGGAGAACATGCAAGAATTACTTATGAACAAAAATATAAAAGAGGTGAATCAAATATATTACTCAAGATCAATCTGAACATAATCTCATAATCCATCGGATCCCAGCAAACTCAACATAGCAACAGCATAAGGATTACATAGGTGCCTCGATCATGTAGGGCAGCTCACAAGGACTAATTAGTGAAGCACAAGAACGGGAGGAGAACATCACATAGCTACTGGTCATGGACTCATGGTCCAAGGGAGACTACTCACGAGTCATCCGGGAGGCGTCCATGGTGGTGGAGAAGCTCCCGGTGGTGATCCTCCCCTCCGGCAGGGTGCCGGGAAGAGTTCTCCTGGTGCTCCCGATCTTGGAAGCGGCGGCGGAACAGAGAAAAGAGTTCCTGTTCTGAGGGTTTCGGAGGACGCTTTAAATATATGCCAAAGGGGGGCATCGGGGAAGCTTCGGGGGGCCCAGGCGCCCCCCCGGCGCGGCCCAGGGGGGGCGCGCCGCCAGGGCGCCTGGAGCCCTGGTGCCCCCCCCCCCCCGGCTGTCCTTCGGACGCAAGGTTGTTTCCGAAACGCTGATTTTTTTATATAATTTTTCTGGATTTTTCTGGGCAGTTCTCGTAACGTGAAAACCTGAAATACAAAAACAGCCGAAAACAGAAACTGGCACTGGGGTGCACTGGATTAGTAAGTTAGTCCAAATATGATCAAAAGTGTATGGAAGTGTATGAATATCATAGCAATATCACCCAAAAGTGGCATGGAGCAAGCAGAAATTATAGATACGTTTTGGACGTATCAAGTGCTGCTCTCTTTCAACCTTCGGGGAGGAGAGGAGCAGCGGGGGTTTCTGGAGGATGAAGAAGCAGCGGGCAAATGTAAGGAACTGCCCCTGTCTCCCCTGCTTTTAAGGGGGAGAGGGGGGCGTTCCGCATTTCCCCGATTAAAGAAACTGGCCACGATCTCTCCCACGACGCCACAATCGGCGCATGCCGTTAGGGAGGGGCGCGGTGGATACGGAGTGGGATGGGGCGCGCCGTGGGCCGCGTGTGCCCGTGCACTGTTTTGGGCCTGGCCCAACAGCGCTCGGCACCGCGTGTGGCCCAGGCCCGGGGGCTCCTGTCGGTGTACTAAAGTAGGGGTACCTTAGTATCCCAACTCGTGCACGGGCAGTAGCAGCGTCCCGTGGCAGGGCTTGCCACACGCCCACCAAGGCCCACTATGGTTCCTTTGGAGCCATTCAAGAACAAAGTATTCAAGTTAGAGAAACAAGACCCCGGCAAGAGGAGCTTGCCGGGAAGGCCGCTCCAGGCTCCAGACCTCCCCCTTGGCACAAGACCCTGGCAAGAGGAGCTTGCCAGGAAGGCCAAAACATGGCATTTCAGGAGACTTGCCGTGGCGCGTCGAGCGCCCCGGCAAGGCCAGGAGAGCGACAAGCTCCCGGGCGCGACAAGTTAACAACCGCGGCAAGGTGCAAGCCGCAGCAAGCTCCCACTACGTGCCCGCGCTCCAGCTCATCCAGCCACGCGTCGCCCTGGGGCCCTTCCAGGTGCACGTGGCGGAAGGCTGTGCAGCCTGGGGAACACGGTGGCGAGCTGCGATGACGAGGCCACCATCGTGGCGGACGGAGACGCCCTGACGTTCGCTTTTTGCACTGTTTGGGGCGACGGCGACGGGCATTTAATGCCCTTGTCCCCTGTCGTCAGGGTTAGGTATAGAGCACTATGCTACACTATTCCAACTACCACCATTTTTACGTTTTTACCCTCGGCTGCGTTGCCACCTGTCGGTGACCCCTTTGACCTATAAAAGGGGGCCCATGCGCAACATAGAGGGGGTTTCGATCTTCGACCACTCTCACGCTCGGTGTTGCTAGCGATAGGCACTGTAGCCCTTCTCGCTCCTGAGCCAAGAATGTAATACAAACCAAGGCAGGAGTAGGGTTTTACGCATCCGTGCGGCCCGAACCTGGGTAAACTGCTCGCGTGCACGCTTCGATCCGCTCTTCGTGCATCCTCCGCCCCCTTACCGTACCGAAAAGGGGCTCCGGTCCCATAGGTGTTCGTGGGCGATCAGTTTCCCTGACACAGGTCCCAATTGTCAGGTTCTGATAAGTTGGTCCCAGCTACTAGGCCTAAATTCTTCATATTTCAATTTGACAGTAAGAAAATAACCAATAGTTAAATTGGCAAGCAGAAAACACACATGGTACTTCAAATAACAATAGCCAGATTCAATACAAGTTCTACAAATGCCACGTAGTACAAGCTGTAACATATACAATACTTTACAAGTTCTACAAGTGACACGTAATACAAGCTTAGTTGATACAAGTTGTACAAGTATGAAAATCACAGTTACAAGTTCTACAAGTGTTTTCTTCTTCTGCTGTAGCTCCTTCAATAGCAATCAAACGCCGGACTCACTGGAGGGCCATAGTCAGGACTGGGCTTTCCACAGACGCCCTGTTACATTTAATCAGCTAATAAGAATTAGAAAAATTGGAGCCAATATATTATGAACTTTACAAAGGAGCAGCACAAACCACAACTTTACTCGACACACACACACATACACACTTGAATATTAAGCTCAGTTCCAGCAACTATATCATGGTTTAACAGAGCATGTATAATGAATCATAAGAAACAAGGGTTGTTGCTGGCTTGCTACATACAAAATCATACAAGAAGATGAAAAGAAGGGCTAGGTTTGTTCTGCCTTGCAATTGAAGCATATGTTTTTATCATAGCATGGTGTTTGCACAGTCTTCTCTCTCTCTCTCTCTTCGACATCAGTGTCAGGACGTAAACATGGGAGGTTAATTTAACATGACCAGGACATATTGAGTACACATGTAATGTAAGTTGGACTTGGCAGCACTGCTACCTTGTTTTTGCTACTACATGATTTGTCACCCTAAAATTCCATGCACACAAGTGTGTTAAAGAGGCGGGTTGCGAAGCTTACAACATTGGTGAAGGCGACGAGGACCTTCAATCTCTTGTACCTGCAGGATAGGACAGCAAAGCAAAGTCAGGGGCACGAATGAATCCAATTGAACTGAATTGAAATTCAGTGTGTAAAGGAGCAAGCAGAGCAGGTACCTGACTTTGCGTCGATATGGTGGATGGGATGTAATTGAAGAAGATCCGATCTGCATAGTGTCATTGCAGGTACTCATCCATGTAGAAGTATCATGCAACCAAAAGGGTTAAGGCCATACACAAGGATCAATGATAGTTGAATTGAGATATATTTGTACAGGGCAATCACAAGTACCAATACAATGCAATATAATAGAGTAAATATGTCAAAGTTATTTTGATTTACTAATGTGTTTGTCACACTACCAAAATTCAATACAAACCATTACATGGAGACAAGTGAATTGCAGCAAAGGAGGCATCTAATTTGACTACCACAATCATTGAGTGAAAACAAACATCAGGGAATTCAGAAATTTTCTAAAATGAATGCAAGCAAGTTTGGACATGACATAGCAGGTCTGCAGTCCCTAATTACATTAGACAGATATTACGACTCATGAGCCACATGCAGAACTAGAAGAAATTACCATACACGAAGAGATTTAGGAAAACTTATATGTTTATATGGAACAGAACCCACACATATGGAGATAATAGAGAACTTGAGACACTGGTACACTAATTACTTATGTGCACATGCCCACCATCAGGATAATTCTTAAAGACAAAATGAACCAAAAAAGAGGTCATTCTGGCAGAAGCAAGAGCTACACATAGTTCATGATTAGTAAGCTGTGAGTAGGAAGACAGGTGCTGCTAGTGAAACATTTAGCAGCAAGACAACGACCAGAAGCTACATCATCTATAATAAAGAGGTCATTCTGGCAGAAGCAAGACACAAATACTGATAAACTACTATGGACCCAGACCTCATGTTTCAGTACAGTGCAACCAACAGAAATATCACAACCTGAAGTCATTCATCATGCTTTTATGGATAACGCGGAAGTTATTCACGATGAGCAGAAGCTGCATACAACGAACCGCTTCTCTAATATATGGTGTCAAGTCCCGCAGAATGCAGATAAACTACCTGAGACATTGACCCTCATGCTTCAGTGCACATGCAACAAACAGAAAAGATGCCAAGATGGCACAATCCACCACATCCTACACCAGCTTCATTCAGTTTGGTACTATTCTGCAGCATGTATATACTAGATAGATAGGTTGCACGAACGATTGTTCCGAGTTTCCAAGCAGATAATCAATCAATCGGCTTGTAGATTCGCACTGCTGATTCCACAACGCATGAATTACCATCACCCAGACACAACCAACTCATTGGAAACGCTGCTGGACTGGAGTAATCCGCTGAACCAACTTAGTGGCGCTGACGAACTGAACTGAACGAACAAAAAAAAGGATCCACGGACGAATTCAGTGGCAACAGCGGGGAGGAAGGGGGAGCGATGCGGCTGCGCATGAGACCTGGTGGCGCGCAGGCGAGAGGTGGTGGAGGGCCTGGTCGACGAAGGCCTCCGACTCCGGGAGCCGCGGCAGCTTCGGGCGCGGGAGTGAGAAGGCCTGCTGCTGCGACGGCGTCGCCTGGTGCGGATTCCCCGCCGCCGACGCCGCGGAGGAAGCAGTGGGCGCGCTGGCCCTCCCACCGCCGCTCCTGGTCCGAAATTGAACCACCGCATGTTTCAGGGGGCGGCGGACGGGGATTCGGGGAGGGGATGGAGGGCTGCTGGTCTTACCGGCGCGGGAGGAGAGAGGTGTCGCGGAGGTCGCACGCGCTGTTGATCCCGAGCTTCATCGGCTCCTCTTCCCTTCCCTTCCCCGGCGAGGAGCTCCTCGCCCGGTCCCTGGCGGGCGAGACGCGGTGGAGGGCCACGGCGGCCGGGGAGGCCGTGCGCGCCTGGCTGACCCAGGCAGACGGGCGGCGGCCTCGCTGCTGCAGCACGAAGGGGGCGGCGACGGGGGGCCGTCGTCGTCGATCTAGATCGGGAAGAGGGATTGGGGTGGGGTGGCGGATCTGAAGCAAAAGAATGGAGGCGGGGGAGGGAGGAATGAGAGAAAGAATGGAGGCGGGGGGTGGGTGGAAAATGTCATGAGGACAGACCTAGGGTTTCAACTCGGGTGGGTTTGGGCCGTTGGATCCGGAAGCATCCAACGGTGGTTGATGCGCGATCCGCGTGATATGCCCATGGTCCAATCAGAACGTAGCAAACCATTTGATGACCTTATGACCATATAAATTGGTCATGATCGATTCAAGATAAAAATTTCATTCCATTTTTCAGTGCTCAAAATGAGTTTTTTGTGAAAGTCCTATCAAATATTTGTTCAAATGATCTCATATTGTGCACAATGGTGCATCTTGGAATTTCAAACAATGTTGCCTAAGGGAGTTTTCATTTTCTTTGCACGGAAAATTCATTTTCCATTTTTTGAGTGCCCGGAAAGTGGATTTTTTTGTGAAGGACCTACCATATATTTGTTGCAAAATTCTACATAATCAATTTTCTAAAATACTAGGACATATTTAATACATGATTGACCAAATTGTTGGGTGTAAAAAAATTGATCCACCTCTCGTGAAAAAAACAAATTTCCGCCGATTCAGTTGGAAGCAGGTCAAATTTGAACTGTAGCTACCTCGTAGTTTAGTCTTAATTTTTTTCAAATATCATTTCTAGGTACATAAGTATCTATTTAATCAGAGAAACACCAAAAAAATTCTAAGATTCAACCACTAGCTAGGAACGGTCATTCCCGTCGTTTTGACCGCATTTTGAAACAGGCATAAAAATTCAAAAAAATTCAAAAAATTGGGAAACCTTCGCATTGTGTCATTATATGTGGCCAAGTTCCCGGGAAAAATAACAAACTTGTAACACAGCAATTATTTTAAAAAAGTGCTCTCAGAAACGAGCTATCACGTGTGGAGATCAATGGCTTTCAAGCCAAATGATCAAACTTATGGCCACATTCATGGCATAGTTTGTTCAAATGATCTCATATTGTGCACAATAGTGCATATTGGAATGGCAAACAATGTTGCCTAAGAAAGTTTTCATTTTCTTTGGATGAAAAAACCATTTTCCATTTTTCGAGTGCCCAAAAGGAGGCTTTTTTGTGAAGGACCTCCCAAATAATTGTTGTAAAATTGGACCAAATCAATTTTCCAAAATACTAGGACCTATTTAATGCACAATTGACAAAATGGTTGGGTGTAAAAAGTTTTGATCCACCTCTCGTGAAAAAGACAAATTTCTGCCGTTCAGCTGGAAGTGGGTCAAATTTGAACTGTAGCTACCTTGTAGTTTGCTCTTTATTTTTTACAAAAATCATTTCTAGGTACATAAGTATCTATTTAATCAGAGAAACACCAAAAAAATATCAAGATTCAACCACTAGCTAGGAACGGTCATTCCCGTCGTTTTGACCGGATTTTGAAACAGGCATAAAAAATTAAAAAAAAATTAAAAAATTGGAAAACCTTCGCATTATGTAATTATATATGACCAAGTTACCAGGAAAAATAATAAACTTGTAATACGGCAATTCTTTTAAAAAAGTGTTCTCAGAAATGAGCTATCATGCGTGAAGATTCATGGCTTTCAAGCCAAATGATCAATCCTATGGCCACATTCATGGCATAGTTTGTTCAAATGATCTCATATTGTGCACACTGGTGCATCTTGGAATGGCAAACAATATTGCCTAAGGAAGTTTTCATTTTCTTTGGACGAAAAAATCATTTTCCATTTTTCGAGTGCCTAAAAGGAGGTTTTTTTTGTGAATGTCCTCCCAAAAAATTGTTGTAAAATTGGACCAAATCAATTTTCTAAAATATTAGGACATACTTAATGCACAATTGACAACATGGTTGGGTGTAAAAAGTTTTGATCCACCTCTCGTGAAAAAGACAAATTTTCGTCGATTCAGCTGGAAGCGGGTCAAATTTGAACTGTAGATGCCTTGTAGTTTGCTCTTTATATTTTACAAAAATCATTTCTAGTTCATAAGTATCTATTTAATCATAGAAACACGAAAAAAATACCAAGATTCAACCACTAGCTAGGAACAGTCATTCCCGCCGTTTTGACCGCATTTTGAAACGGGCATAAAAAATTCAAAAAAAAATCAAAAAATTGGTAAACCTTCGCATTGTGTCATTATATATGACCAAGTTACCAGGAAAAATAATAAACTTGTAATACGCCAATTCTTTCAAAAAAGTGTTCTCAGAAATGAGTTATCATGCGTGAAGATTCATGGCTTTCAAGCCAAATGATCAATCCTAAGGCCACATTCATGGCATAGTTTGTTTAAATGATCTCATATTGTGCACAAGGGTGCATCTTGGAATGGCAAACAATATTGCCTAAGGAAGTTTTCATTTTCTCTGGACGGAAAAATCATTTTCCATTTTTCGAGTGCCCAAAAGGAGGTTTTTTTGTGAAGGACCTCCCAAATAATTGTTGTAAAACTGGACCAAATCAATTTTCTAAAATACTAGGACATATTTAATGCACAATTGACAACATGGTTGGGTGTAAAAAGTTTTGATCCACCTCTCGTGAAAAAGACAAATTTTCGCCGATTCAGTTGGAAGCGGGTCAAATTTGAACTGCAGCTGCCTCATAGTTTGCTATTTATTTTTTCCAAAAATCATTTCTAGTTACATAAGTACCTATTTAATCATAAATACATGGTTTGGTGGCGATACGTCGAGGTTTGGGCGGTGGTCGAGGGCCCCAACTCTAGAGCGCGTAAACTTGCATGCCCGCCGCGTGGTCACCGCGTGACTGTGGCGTTGCCATGTGTTTTGGGCGGCCTAGGCATGTCTAGTGGGTTGGGCACTCCCCAGGTAGGTGCTAGGAAGAAAATTACAACATAAGATTCTCACGAGGAGACCGATCGATGCTCAAGCATGAATTAGCAGCCAAGTGTTTGATTAGCGGTACGGGAAATTGATGTCTACACACGCTTCTACTCTTGTAGACTATGTTGGGCCTCCAAGCGTAGAGGTTTGTAGGACAGCAGCAATTTCCCTCAAGTGGATGACCTAAGGTTTATCGAACTCAGGGAAGTAGAGGTTAAAGATGGTCTCTCTCAAGCAACCCTGCAACTAAGATACAAGAAGTCTCTTGTGTCCCCAACACACCTAATTCACTTGTCAGATGTATAGGTGCACTAGTCCGGCGAAGAGATGTTAAATGGCAAGTGATATGGATGGCAAAACAAAGTAATATAAATCTGTAATAAAAAGTGCAGCAAGCAAACAAGTGGTAAACGTGAGCACAAATGGTATTGCAATGGTGGAAACAAGGCCTAGGGTTCATACTTTCACTAGTGGCAACTCCCAACAACATTAACATAATCGAATCACATGATATTTCCCATAAAACATGCAAAGGGGACACACTCGGAGGTCATTCCTTCGTGGTCAAGAGAGGACGAGAATTATGTAGGGCTACAAAAGCACACCTCAAAGTTCGTAGTTCTCAATCTAAGGATTTCCCAATGTCACTGCGGCCATCCAAAGGGAGTCCCACAATCACCACAACATATCTAAAGGATAGTCAAAGACAAGCACCAAGAGACTCTCAATCTTCAATCAACACACAAGAGAGGAAATCACTCATGAAAATATTGTTCTAATCCATGTCCAATAGACCACTGTCACCTTGGTCTCGGGGATTATACTAGATAAAGACAAGTGAGTACATCAATCCAATACATAGAGGAAGGGGAAATATCATGGGATCACCCTAGATTAACATAGCCTATGATCACAACGAAGATCACATCATGGGAGAGAGAATTGACCACATAGCTACTGGTAAGAACCTCAGCCCCGAGGAGGAACTACTCCCGCATCATGGAGGGAGGAAGCAACGTCGATGGAGATGAATCCGGGGGCACTTCCCCGTCCCGGCAGGGTGCCGGCACAGGAATTCTGGTCCCCCGAAGCTTGATGGCGATGGCGGTGGAGATCGGAATTGCGTCTGGAGAAAAGGGGTCCGAAATCAGGGTTTCCGCCACACGGTGTAAATATATGCCAAAGGGGGGCATCAGAGGGGGTCAGGGGTGCCCAGGCCCCCCCCCCGGCGCGGCCCAGGGGGGGCGTGCCGCCAGGGCGCCTGGAGCCCTGGTGCCCCCCCCCCCTCCCCGGCTGTACTTCGGGCGCACGGTAGCTTCTGGAACGCTGATTTTTTATATATTTTTTCTGGATTTTTCCTGGCAGTTCTCGTAATGTGAAAACCTGAAATACAAAAACAGCCAAAAACAAAAACTGGCACTGGGGTGCACTGAGTTAATAGGTTAGTCCAAATATGATCAAAAGTGTATGGAAGTGTATAAATAACATAGCAATATCACCCAAAATAGGCATGGAGCAAGCAGAAATTATAGATACGTTTTGGACGTATCAGAAATGCACATGGCTAATGGGCGTGAGTTTTGGTTGAGGATGATCAGTTACTAAGAAGACCGTCTTCACAAATTTTCAGCTCAAAAGGAGGAGTCTAGGTGGTACTTGCTTTGCAAAGTACCACACTGGACATAAATACGAATGTTGAAGCTGGGCTCAAAATAATGAATGGATTGGGCTGGCATTTGGTGGAGGATAGTTATTTGGGCATAGGAAAGCAATGTAGAAAATGGATACCATTTGGACTTGCCAAAGTGGTACTTCCTTCACAACGTGTTTTTTGAACAGAATAGGAAAATGAATATTTTTGAATTATTTTTGAACTAGGCAAGGAAGGTTTTTTACATATTTGACGAAGATATGACCCAAAGAGTTTATGAGATTTTTTGGGGAATTTTGGGAATGACATAAATATAGGTTGCTTCACAACCTAGGGCAAAAACTGCCACATGGACATGACACATAGGCAAAACTGATGAGGTGGCGCCTAGTCGTAGCAACCCACCACAATTTACAAGGTTATGACCATCTATATTGGTCATGATCAGCTAGAAATATGGGAGCGGACCAGTGCTATCTGATGGGGAACGTAGCATAATTCAAAAAATTTCCTACGCTTCACCAAGATCAATCTAAGGAGTCATCTAGCAATGATCATAAAGGAGTGCATCTACATACCCTTTGTAGATCGCGAGCGGAAGCGTTCGAAGGAACGTGGGTGATGGAGTCGTACTCGTCATGATCCCTGTCACCGATGATCCCAGCGCCGAACGGACGGCACCTCCGCATTCAACACACGTACGGTACAGCGACGTCTCCTCCTTCTTGATCCAGCAAGGGAGGAGTAGAGGTTGATGGAGATCCAGCAGCACAACGGCGTGGTGGTGGATGCAACGGGAAAAGCTGCAGGGCTTCGCCAAGACCCTGCGGGAGGAGGGAGAGGTGTAATGGGGGGAGAGGCGCCAGGGGCTGAGGTGCGGTTGCCCTCTCTCCCCCCACTATATATAGGGGGCCAGGGGGCGCCGGCCCTAGGAGATTGGATATCCTAGCGGGGTCAGCGGCCAAGGGGGTGGCTTGCCCCCCAAGCCTAGGGGACGCCCCCCACCCCTAGGGTTTCAACCCTAGGCATAGGGGGGAGGCCCAAAGGGGGTGCGCCAGCCCACTAGGGGCTGGTCCCCCTCCCCCTACGGCCCATGGGGCCCTCCGGGATGGGTGGCCCCACCCGTTGGACCCTTCCGGTGGTCCCGGTACACTATCGGTGACCCCCGAAACTCTCCCGATGGCCGAAACTGGACTTCCTATATATCATTCTTTACCTCCGGACCATTCCGGAACTCCTCGTGACGTCCGGGATCTCATCCGGGACTCTGAACAACATTCGGGTTACCGTGTGCATATATCTCTACAACCCTAGCGTCACCGAACCTTAAGTGTGTAGACCCTACGGGTTCGGGAGACACGTAGACATGACCGAGACGACTCTCCGGTCAATAACAAACAGCGGGATCTGGATACCCATGTTGGTTACCACGTGTTCCTCGATGATGTCATCGGATGAACCACGATGTCAAGGATTCACTCAATCCCGTATGCTATTCCCTTTGTCTATCGGCATAGTACTTGCCCGAGATTCGATCGTCGGTATACCGATACCTTGTTCAATCTCGTCATGGCAAGTCTCTTTACTCGTTCCGTAATCCATCATCCCGTGACCAACTCCTTAGTCACATTGAGCTCATAATGATGATGTCTTACCGAGTGGGCCCAGAGATACCTCTCCGTCACACGGAGTGACAAATCCCAGTCTCGGTTCGTGCCAACCCAACAGACACTTTCGGAGATACCCGTTGCGTACCTTTATAGTCACCCAGTTACGTTGTGACGTTTGGCACACCCAAAGTATTCCTACGATATCCGGGAGTTGCACAACCTCATGGTCTAAGGAATAGATACTTGACATTGGAAAAGCTTTAGCATTACGAACTACACGATCTAGTGCTAGGCTTAGGATTGGGTCTTGTCCATCACATCATTCTCCTAATGATGAGATCCCGTTATCAATGACATCCAATGTCCATGGTCAGGAAACCATGACCATCTGTTGATCAACGAGCTAGTAACTAGAGGCTTACCAGGGACACGTTGTGGCCTATGTATTCACACATGCATCGTTGTTTCTGCACAATACAATTCAAGCATGAATAACAGACAATTATCATGAACAAGGAAATATAATAATAACCCTTTTATTATTGCCTCTAGGGCATATTTCCAACACTATCTGCTTTATGACCATTTCGTGTAAGGAAATTACGACCTTTCTGACCAAAATGGTCGTTATAGTTTAGGGTTTGGAGCCCCCCGAACAGCCTTTGACCAATTGGTCTGAAATGGTCATAGATCTATGACCAATTCTTCCAGGGTCATTGACAGAAGGTCACTAGTTGACATATTTCTTGTAGTGCATGGAGGAAATTGGAATGGCATCAATTGGATTTTCAGTTGAGCTTGTCAAAGGCTTCATCTTCTTCGGGGCTGATGAATCTGATGAAGCTGATGCCTTCCTTTTCTTCACAACTGCATGCTCTGCAACCTTTGTTTTCTTCACATCTGATGCAGATGGAAGGCGTAGGAGGAGAAGAGGAATCTGGTTGTTTTTCTTCATGCACAACCGATGCAGTTGCCCTGACTTCTTCATGTTCTTCAGGCACAGCCTTTGGAGCTTCAGCTGGCCTGGCATTTTCTTCAGGCGCAACACTAGAGGTTGCCCTGGCAATTTCTTCAGCAGCTGGAATACAGTCATCAGCCCTGGTATTTTCTTCAGCAGCCTGATGTTCTTCAGTGGTGCTGGCATGTCCTTCAGCAGACTGAGCATATGCTTCAGCCTGAGGAATTTCAATGTGCGTTTGACGAGCAACACTTGAAGAAAAACCTTGAGTCAAATTCACAAATCTGACTTTGGCGCCCATCCAGTCTGCGTGATATGCATCAAATTCATCACTGAGGGTTTTGATTTCACCCTGTAGCCTGACAAGTTCTTCAATTGTCATGTTGACAACATTTTTCTTCAGGAAGCGCTCCTTCTTGTACTGCGCTTTCTTCGTCTGCCTAGCCTTTTCAAATTTCCATTTTTCTTCGCCTATGAAGGCGGTCAGCATATGACTTTGGCCAGGTGTCAAGTTGAAGTCAGGCATAGGAGTGTTGGGGTCCTGATGCCAGAGATCAATGAAATCAAGGATCACCTTTGGATCCAAAAGCAGTGGCACTTCGCTTCCTTTGGCTCTAGCGGCCCTTTCTTGCATGTCTCTGATGATTTGAACAAGTTCATCATCATCAGCTTCGTCTTCAGACGGCACTTGGAAAGCAACTTGTTTCTTGTGAAGACTTGGGCGAGAGCCGCGTCCAGCAGTGGTCTTTTTCTTCAGTAGTGAGGGAACAGCTGAGGAACTTGCTATCGCTGAGGAACTAGGAGCAGCTGAGGAACTTGCAGAGGCTCCTGAGGCAATGGATATGCCCGCAGTCCTTTGACATGTGGCAAGATGCACTGGAGCAGATGATTTTGCTGTAGCATCTGAAGACTTTGGCGGAGGAGCTGAGGACTTTGGAGGAGCAGGAGCAGTCTGAGGAATTTGCCGTGAGGGCTTTGAAGAATCTGGCCGTGAGGGCATTGAGGAAGAAGCACTTGGCTTGTGAGCAGGCTTCTTTGCCATGGCCTTCTTAGGCTTGGAGGCCGAGGCCTCAGTAGTGGCAGCAGCAACAGCAGAGTCTTAATTGAATTTCCTCACTGCTTCTTTAGCTTGTTTGGCCAACTTGGCCTGGCGCTTGGCCCATTCTTCAGGATAATCCTCACCACGCTTGAGGCTAGTGGGATCAGCAACTTGGCCATGTGCCAATGGAGGTCTTGGGCAGGGAGGATTGAGTGCGAATTTCTTCATGTATTTGGGAGTCACATATCTGTACTCCCTCCACTCTCTTGCCCATCTCCTCTCTATTCTTTGTATGCGCACTATGCACTGATTCTTGTCCTCTTTTCCGAACTTTGCCTCATCAGGAGTGCAATAGTCAGCATATATGTCTTCAGGTATCTCGAAAGCAGTATTGACCTCAGGCCTCTTTCCTCCTTTATGTGGCTTCTTTCCATCAGCCATTTTCTTCAGACGAGGAATTTGAACAATTGAATTCTCTGAAGAAGTATGCAACTTTTCTTCGAGGAACGCTGCAAATGAGTTAAGTTGATGAGAACCTAGTGATTCAGCAGCGGACATGAGTACCTGTGAACAGAGTATAGTTGTGAGGAATTTGGAGAGGTCATATGCGTTCTCAGAAGGTTTTGTAAAAAGAACAAGTTTGAGGAATTTGACCAGATGAGCCTTGAAGAATTTGACTAAGCGTTCTTTGTCTTAGGTTCCAGAGTTGTATAGGTTGAAAATCCACACAATTGAGGAATCTTGAAGATAAATGTAGCTTAGAGAAATTGAATCAAGAACAGATGACATGTGAGGTGTTTAGTGTGTGAAGATTTGAAGAAGAAAACACCTTTTGAGAATTTTGAAGAAAACAATCGAATCAAAGAGAGCAGTAAAAGTAACTTTTAATTACCCTGGACGAAGAACACGACGAACTGTGAGATGGAGAAGTGAAGTTCGTCTGTGGAGATCTTCCATGCTCTAACTTGGCTGAGGAAGACAGCTACGGCGGCGGCGGAGGGAACAAATTCGCGGCCGGCGCGAGTACGACGGCGACGAGGTCGAGGCAGTGAAGCTCTTCCTCACCGGCGAGATGAAGTAGCGGCGCCGCTAGGGTTGGAGAAGCTTGAGCGGGTGAGTGAGAACGAGCCAAGTAAAAAGTGAAAAGAGGGAAGGGGAGGGGTATTTATAGCTGCGATGAATAACCGTTCGCTCGAAGAATTTGGACGAACGTGCCCCTAACCCTTCTCATTCACACGACATGTGTCACCCACGTACAGTGTAGTGGAGATCATGGGTGAATAGATAAGTATTATCGTGGGATGCGGACCGATTCGAGCGGCAAAACCGAAATTTTTGGAAAGGATAAGTTTTAACGTTGCGTTCGCAATTTCTTCAGCTGACAAGGACACAGTGAAGATTTTGAACAAGTTTCAAATAGAACGCATATGAAGAATTTGTGAATGGAATGGGTTGAGTTTAGCATAGAGGGGGAAGGGTCCGGTCACATTCACTTAGCAGAGAAAGCAACTTGAAGAATTAGCAATAAGTGAATGTTGTAGAGGACATAAACTCATATATATATATATATATATATATATATATATATATATATATATATATATATATATATATATATATATATATATATATATATATATATATATATATATATATATAGCCAATGAAGAAAAAGAGACAGAAACAGTGAAGACAATGCAAAGTTGAAGAATATGAATAACTGAGGAATTTCAGAAAAACTCAAATTGAAAAATTTCAACTTTTGTGGTGGCGTGACCCACCGTATAAGAATGATGATTTCAGACACTGTGTACAATTGTCGTAGGGTTCTGAGAATCAAATTCTTCATTAAGTTCTTCACACTTAGAGCGTTATTCTTCATTGATTGAAGAAAAACAATTCTTCATGTGTTGCACATCTAAGTCCTCAATTGTGCATAAGTGTTAGGATGAGTGTCCAATACAAAGAACATTCGAAGATTCTAAGATATTTAGCTCACACCACAACTTACTAAATCTCTTCTCATCCAAGGGCTTTGTGAAGATATCGGCTAGCTGTTCTTCAGTCTTCACATGCTCAATAGAAATGTCGCCCTTCAACACATGATCACGAAGAAAATGATGACGAATCTGAATGTGCTTTGTCTTCGAGTGCTGAACTGGGTTGTGAGCAATCTTGATGGCACTCTCATTGTCACAGAAGAGAGGCACATTCTTCATGTTGACGCCATAGTCCTTGAGAGTTTGCTTCATCCATAACATTTGAGCACAGCAAGAGCAGCAGCAATATACTCAGCTTCAGCAGTAGACAGTGATACGCAGTTCTGTTTCTTCGAGGACCAACATACCAAAGATCTTCTGAGGAAATGATATTTACCAGATGTTGATTTGCGGTCCACACGATCACCAGCATAGTCAGAGTTTGAATATCCAATGAGATCAAAAGCCGAGCCCTTGGGGTACCATAATCCAAGTGTTGGTGTGTGAGCTAGATATCGAAGAATATGTTTCACAGCCTTATGGTGTGATTACTTCGGTGTAGCTTGAAATCGGGCACACATGCAAACACTAAGCATTATATCTGGCCTAGATGCACATAGGTACAATAAAGAATCAATCATGGAGCGGTATACCTTATGATCTAAGTCAATACCATTTTCATCAGTGCACATATGGCCATTTGTGGGCATAGGAATTTTGACGCCTTTGCAATCGTACATGCCGAATTTCTTCAGTACATCCTTGAGGTATTTCTCCTGAGATATGAATATGCCATTGCGTTGTTGACGAATTTGAAGACTTAAGAAGAATTTCAACTCTCACATCATAGACATTTGATATTCTTCACTCATCATATAGGCAAATTCATCACTATAACGTTGGTCAGTACAGCCAAAGATAATATCGTCAACATATAATTGGCACACAAATAATTCACCATCATAAGATTTAGTGAAAAGAGTAGGATCAAGTGAACCGGGTTTGAAGCCTTTCTTCATGAGGAATTCCTTCAAAGTATCATACCAAGCCCGAGGGGCCTGCTTGAGGCCATAGAGGGCCTTATTGAGTTTGAAGACTTTGTTAGGATTCTTTGGATCTTGAAAACCTGGGGGTTGAGCAACATATACTTCTTCCTCAAGCTTACCATTGAGGAATGCACTTTTCACATCCATTTGATATAGAATGATATCATGATGGTTAGCATAAGCAAGTAATATGCGAATAGCCTCAAGTCTAGCAACAGGTGCAAAAGTTTCATCGAAATCAATTCCTTCAACCTGTGTGTAGCCTTGAGTTACAAGTCGTGCCTTATTCCTTACCACAAGGCCATTTTCATCTTGCTTGTTGCGATAGATCCACTTTGTGCCAATGATATTATGCTTGCGAGGATCTGCACGTTTGACCAGTTCCCAGACGTTGTTGAGCTCGAACTGATGTAATTCTTCTTGCATAGCTTGAATCCACTCAGGCTCCATAAATGCTTCGTCTACCTTAGTGGGCTCTGTGATAGAGACAAAAGCAAAGTGCCCACAAAAGTTAGATAAATTTTAAGCTTTTGAGCGTGTGAGAGGACCTGGTATATTGATGTCGCTGATGATTTTCTCAATCTGCACTTCTTTTGCAACGCGAGGATGAGCTGGTTGTCGTTGAGGAATTTGATCAGCATTTTCTTCAGCGCCATTTTCTTCAGCATTTTCCTCAGGTGCATTAGGTCGACGTTCTTCAGGTTCTGGAATGAATTCTTCAGCAGATTCTTCGGTAGGAATGACATCCTCAGTAGCCTTGAATTTGATAGTTTCCTCAGGTGTTGGTTCATCTATCACAGTATGTAAGTGCTCTCTTTGCGAGCCGTTAGTTTCATCGAACCGCACATCTACAGTTTCAACAACCTTGTGACGAACGTTGTTGAAGACTCTGTAGGTGTGCGAGTCCTTTCCTTAACCAAGCATAAACCTTCATGTGCTTTCGGTGCAAATTTTGAGTTGTGATGAGGATCTCTAATCCAACATTTAGCACCGAAGACTTTGAAATAACTCACATTGGGTTTCTTGTCAGTGAGGAGTTCATAGGCAGTCTTCTTGAAGAATTTGTGAAGATATACTTTGTTAATGATGTGGCATGCAGTATCAATTGCATCAATCTAGAAACGACGAGGCGTTTTGTATTCATCAAGCATAGTGCGAGACATCTCAGCAAGAGTCCTGTTCTTGCGCTCCACGACGCCATTCTGCTGAGGAGTATAAGGAGGAGGAGCAGATAGCTCATGAGTAATACCAAGTTCATCAAGATAGTCATCGAGACCATTGTCACTTCTGATGTGCTTGATCTTCACACCAAAGTTGGTTGAAGCCCTTGAGGAAAATTGTTTGAAGACTTCCTGCACTTCATGTTTGTAAGTAACAATGTGTACCCATGTGTATCGAGAGTAATCATCAACAATAACAAAGCCATATTCAGAAGCATAATTTGAAACTGTAGAATAATGGTTAGGACCGAAGAGATCCATGTGAATCAATTCAAATGGTCGAGTAGTAGTCATGATAGTCTTCGCTGGATGCTTGGCCTTGGTCATCTTTCCAGCTTCATAGGCACCGTATAAGTGATCCTTGAGGAATTTGACATTCTCAATGCCAATGACATGCTTCTTCTTCGCAAGCGTGTGCAAATTCCTTATGCCTGCATGACCTAGTCGTCGATGCCATAGCCAGCCTTCTGAAGCTTTTGCAAGTAGACACACAGTTGGTTGAGGTTCTGTAGAGAAATCAACAATATACAAGTCTCCTCTCCTAAAGCCTTCGAAGACTTTGGAATTGTCAGATTCCATGACCACAACACAATAATATTTGCCGAAGACTACAACCATATCAAGATCGCAAAGCATTGAGACGGACATGAGGTTGTATCCTAAGGACTCGACAAGCATGACTTTGTCCATGTGTCGATCCTTTGAGATCGCAACCTTACCTAGACCCAATACCCGACTTTTGCCTTTGTCAGCGAAGATGATATGCTTCAGATGAGATGGTGATAAGGGAGCATCCATCAATAGATTCTTGTCACCAGTCATGTGATTTTTACATCCACTATCGAGGACCCACTCAGAGGCTTTGGGTTGAACATCCTGCAGATGAATTAGTGCATCTTACAAACTCATATACTTCATGAGTGAAGAATATGACATCAAATCATCAGATCAATTTCATCAAGCAATGCAACAGTTAAAGTAGTATGAGGACGTGAGAAATGAGAGTTCATTTCTTCATGATTAGCATGCGTCCTTTCAGGCAGTTTTCAGGTCTCCAGCAAATTCTTTAGACGTTTGAGCACGTCTGGAGACTTGACCCTGCAGAAGAGATTAGTTCTTTTTCTTCACCACCCACATCTGAAGGGGTGGCAAAGAGTTCATCACTCTGCGAGCTCCATATGAAAAAGGTGGCATAGACGCCAGCCCATTTCGTTTCACATAAGAGGAGTTAGGATAAGCATATGAATAAGCACAGTAATTCTTCGAGGACTTATGAACATAATGGTTAGAAGAATAATGCTCATATTCATAGCCCTTAGCTCTTCCCTGCGAAACAGAGTTGTTAGCATGATGATATTCATATGAGGACTTTGATCCTTTTGAGGAATTTGATCCATATGAGGAATTCTGTCCGTATGAGGATTTTACTCCATCTGAAGATTTTGATCCATATGAAGAATTGGATCTGGGGATCCTATTCCTCACACGAGGTGTCATGAGGACATTCACTTGAAGATTTTCAAGGTGCCTCTTAGGGACCCACATTTTCTTCATAGGGGGACCATTCCTGCAGTTAGTTCCAACATATCTAGCAAATACTTCACCATTCTGATTTTTGAATAGTTTATAGTTGGAGTCAAATGACTCATCAGAAGAATGAGGAGATTCACATGTAAAGCCAGATAAATTGGATGGATCAACTGGAGGTCCCTTTACAATAACCCATGAGGTTTTGGGGTACTGCTTAGGCTTCCAATATGAACCATCAGCATTAAGTTTCCTCTCAAAGGCAATACCCTCTTTCCTAGGGTTCCTGTTGAGGATCTGCTTTTTAAGCACATCACAAAGAGTCTGATGCCCTTTGAGGCTTTTGTACATGCCTGTCATGTACAATTCCTTCAGCCCTGCATTATCAGTGATACTAGCAATGTCCTCAGATGAGGAATTAGTGATAGCAGAGACAGTTGAAGAATTTGTAGCATTTGAAACATTTGAACATCCAGGTGAAGAATTTGTAGTTTCACGTTCAATGCATTTCAAGCATGGAGGAATGAATTCTTCCTGAGAAGCGCTTATTTGTTGAGCAAGTAATCAATCGCGCTCCTTCTGAAGATCTTCATAACTCACTCTTAGCTTTTCAAGATCTTTCTTTCTTTGAAGAAATTCATAAGAAAGCTTTTCATGACCGGACAAGAGAGTGTTATGATGACCTTGAAGGTTATCATACTTTGACTGAAGTCTCTGAAGATTTTCAGTCAAGATTTTAGATCGATCCATTTCTTCACCCAACATATCATCACTTTTATCTAGCATGTTTTGAACCTTGTCAAGGGCCTTTTATTGTTGCACAACAATCTTAGCAAGTTTAGAGTAGCTGGGCTTAAAGTTTTCATCAGATTCATTTTCACTAGATTCAGAGGAGGTATATTTCAGTACCTTGGCACCCTTTGCCATGAAGCAATAGGTGGGAGCATAGTCATCATTGTCTTCATCAGCCTTGTTGGTGAAACCATTTTCTTCAGTGTTGAAGATAGACTTGCCGACGAATGTAGTAGCGAGAGCTAGACTTGCCACACCAGACTCGGACTCCTCAGATTCCTCCTCTTCCTCATGATCCTCAGATTCAGCTTCAGAGTCCATTTCCTTGCCAATGAACGCCCGAGCTTTCTTGGAGCTGTTCTTCTTGTGAGATGAAGACTTTGAGGATTTTGATGATGAAGATTTTGACGATTTCTTCTTCTTCTTTGCATCATCAGAACTGTAAGCCTTGTATTTCTTCTTCTTAGATTCCTTTTCCCACTGAGGACACTGTTGAATGTAGTGACCAGGCTTCTTGCATTTGTGACATAGCCTCTTATTGTAGTCACTGGATGAGGAATCATTTCTCTTTGAGAACTTTCCAAAGCGACCACGTCTTGAGAACCTTTGGAATTTCTTCACGAGCTGTGCTAGCTCCTGGCTCAGTTCTTCAGGATCACCAAGGCTACTACCAGAATCTTCACTTTCAGATTCAGAGATGACTTTGCCCTTCAGGGCACGTGATCTGCCGTAGCTTGGTCCATAGAGATCTCTCTTTTCAGCAAGCTGGAACTCATGAGTGTTTAGCCTTCCGAGGATATCGGTGGGATCAAGTGACTTGTAATCACCACGCTCTTCAATCTTCAATGCCAGAGTATCAAACGAGGAATCAAGCGATCTCAGCAATTTCTTCACCACCTTATGGTCGGTAATGTCAGTGGCACCAAGTGCTTGAAGTTCATTTGAGATGTCAGTGAGGCGATCAAAGGTTTGCTGAACATTTTCATTGTCAAGTCTTTTGAAATGGTTGAAGAGATTGCGAAGAACATCAACTCGAGAGTCACGCTGTGTTGAGACTCCTTCGTTGACTTTGGACAGCCTATCCCAGATAAGCTTAGCAGTTTCCAAAGCACTCACTCTTCCATACTGTCATTTGCTCAGATGGCCACAAATGATATTCTTCGCTTGAGAATCGAGTTGCTTGAATCTCTTCACATCAGCAGTATTCAGAGAAGGTGATACCGAGGGAACACCATTTTCCACAACATACCAGAGATCGTTATCAATTGCCTCAAGATGCATTCACATCTTGTTCTTCCAGTAGGGGTAGTCCGTCCCATCGAAGGTAGGACACCCAGCTGAGACCTTGATCATACCTACAGTCGACATAACTAAAACTCCAGGCGGTTAAACAAAAATCACACAGAACAAAGGAGTACTTCGCTCTGATACCAATTGAAAGTGTGTTATATCGACTAGAGGGGGGTGAATAGGCGATTTTTATGAATTCTTCACTGAGGAATTTGTTGTTGAGGAAATTCATTAGCAAAGAACTACTTGCAGCGGAATAAGTACTTAGAAGTAAACATAACAGAATACAAGCATGGTCATCATGAAGAAATGAAGACAAATACAGAGTACAGAAAGCGTAATCACAAGATAACATAGGATGAAGACAAACAGACTGAAGAAATTGAACTGAGGAAATTGAGAAAGTCTTCAAACATATATGAACAAGCACACAACACAGATATGAGGAAATGGAAGAGTTGAGGAAATAGAACCAGTAAGCTTGGTGAAGACAATGATTTGTTAGACCAGTTCCAACTGCTGTCTCAGTTGTACATCTGGTTAGGGCGGCTAGGTATTTAAACCCGAGGACACACAGTCCCAGACACCCAGTCCTGGACACATAGTCCAAGACACCAAGTCCTCACCATATTCCCCTTGAGCTAAGGTCACACAAACGTCGCCCAATCACTCGTGGTAAGTCTTCAGGTGACTTCCGAACCTTCATAGACTCGGTCACTCGACGATCCACAATTCCTCTTGGATGCTCTAGACCATGACGCCTAACCGTCTGGAAGAAGCACAGTCTTCAAAGGTAACAAGCGTTGGATCCACTCAGGATCAATCTCTTCAGTGATGCTCAATCACTTTTGGGTTTGTAGGTGTTTGGGTATGGTTTTGGGTTTTTCCTCACTTGATGATTTTCGCTCAAAGTCCTCGGAGGATGGGTTGCTCTTATGACAAGTGTCAGTTTCTCTCGGAGCAGCCAACCATCTAGTGGCTGTAGGGAGGCAGCTATTTATAGCCTAGGGAGCAGCCCGACATGATAAGACATAAATGCCCTTTAATGATATGACCGTTAGGTAGGTAGATATTTTGGGACAGCTGGCGCGTAGCACAGCAACGGTCGGAAATTTGAGTATCAAATTCCTCAGGGCTATCATGTTCCTCACTGTGTAGGAAATTCGCACTGGCGAATTCCTAACTCCTCAGTCAGAACAAATTCCTCAAAGACCAGAAGATCTTCGTCTCTGTCACTGAAGAATATGACTGAACTGTATGAGATTTCCAATGTCTTCACTCGAAGGGATTGGTAGGTGTAGGATTTTGAGTTGAGCATCACATGGAAATTTTTCCTTAGTATTTCCTCGACCCCCTTTAACAGTACGGTGTTTCCTATGACTCAAGAAAGAGAAAATAAAACTACGAAAACAAAAGTCTTCACGCTTCATGTTCCTCAAATGAATACCAAGTCTTCAAGGTCACACCAATTTCTTCACTTTCAAAGTCTTCAGAAGTACAAAGTCTTCAGTCGAAGAACTTCATTTTTAGGGATCGACTTTCTCTGTAAATATCAAACTCCTCATAGACTTATAGACCTATGTACACTCATAAACACATTAGTCCCTTAACCTATAAGTCTTCAATACACCAAAATGACTAAGGATCACATCATTAGGATAATGATGTGATGGACAAGACCCAATCCTAAGCATAGCACAAGATCGTCTAGTTCATGTTCATATGCTAAAGCTTTTCCAATGTCAAGTATCATTTCCTTAGACCATGAGATCGTGCAACTCCCGGATACCGTAGGAGTGCTTTGGGTGTGCCAAACGTCACAACATAACTGGGTGACTATAAAGGTGCACTACGGGTATCCCCGAAAGTATCTGTTGGGTTGGATCGAATCGAGACTGGGATTTGTCACTCCGTATGATGGAGAGGTATCTCTGGGCCCACTCGGTAAGACATCATCGTAATAAGATCAGTGTGACTAAGTATACCGGGGTCTGAAGGTTTTGACCTCTGTATCACGCAAAAATTCTATGTTTTCGTTTCGAGCTATTTCTGTCGCAGATAAAAGCAATATGTCGTCCCATGATTCGGAGGGAGAAAGCTATGTGGCTGATTCCCTTGCTGACCCTAAGGTCTATGGGGACTGGGAGCATTATGGTTGGACCACGGAGGAAGAAGAAGACCATGATTCCAAGGGGAAAGATTGGACTAGCTCAGATGAAGACGAAGTCCCACTACCTCAACCTGGAGACATGCGTGTGGAGTTCAAAAAGTCAAGCCTCCCCGACAGAGCAAACAAATCTAAGTTCGAATTTATCCCTTTCCACCTCTTGCAGGAAAATAAGCAGGCACTATGCAAGAAAATATTAAACCTTGAGCAGGAGATCAATGACCTAAGGGAGCAAAATTCTGCCCTTAAGCGCAAGTTAAGGAAGAAGCAATCATCACCACCCCCGAAGAAGGAGACATAATCATATGGGTATGGGCACTCCCCTTGGCAACTGCCAAGCTTGTGGGAGTGACCCCGGTATCGTATCACCATCACTCCTATCTTTGCCGTTTTTCTTAGGTTGATCCTTTTGGTAGTATCTTGATCTAGTAGAATAAAGTTAGCATGATCTAGTTGTGAGCTTTTGCTTTATGATCTTTACCCTTTGTAATCAAGTCCGTGAGCTATATAATAAAGATTAGTGTTGAGTCAAGGGCTTGATTTCCTCACTTTGGTCTTGATAAAAAGAAGGAAAATATGAAAAGTATCAAAGAGATCACATCGATCTTATGGGAAGTAATGACTTCACATATAAAGAGTATGATGAATAAAAGTTGTTGGGAGTTGACAAACATAGTTTTGGTCATCGTTGCAATTAATAGGAAGTAATAAAAGAAGAGAGGCTTCACATACAAATACACTATCTTGGACATCTTTTATGATTGTGAGCACTCATTAAAATATGACATGCTAAAGAGTTGATGTTGGACAAGGAAGAAAACATAATGGGCTATGTCTTCTTATATCCGAAATAAAGTATATTGTCATGGATCATCCAACATGTTGAGCTTGCCTTTCCCCCTCATGCTAGACAAAACTCCTCGCACCAAGTAGAGATACTACTTGTGCTTCCATACATCCTTAAACCCAATTTTGCGATGAGAGTCCACCATACCTACCTATGTATTGAGTAAGATCCTTCCAAGTAAGTTGTCATGTTGCAAACTCGCTAAAATATGTATGATTTATTAGTGTGGAGGAAATAAGCTTTATACGATCTTGTGATATAGAAGTAATAAAAGTGACAGACTGCATAATAAAGGTCCTTATCACAAGTGGCAATATAAAGTGACGTTCTTCTGTGCTAAGACTTTGTGCATCCAACCATAAAAACAGATGACAACCTCTGCTTCCCTCTGTGAAGGGCCTATCTATTATTCTTGCCTTATAAAAGTCAAGGTGAAATTCACCTTTCCTTTTTACATTTTATCCTTCGGCAAGCACATTGTGTTGGAAAGATCCTGACATATATACCCACTTGGATGTAAGTTTTCATGATCTATTACTGTTGACATTACCCTTGAGGTAAAAGGTTGGGAGGCAGCACTATAAGCCCCTATCTTTCTCTGTGTCCGATTAAAACTCCATAACCATAAGTATTGCGTGAGTGTGAACAATTGTGAAAGACTATATGATAGTTGAGTATGTAGGCTTGCTGAAAAGCTCTTATATTGACTCTTTCCGATGTTACGATAAATTTCAATTGCTTCAGTGACCGAGATCAAAGTTTGTTAGTTTTCAATGAAGTTTCTGATTCATGCTTGATATTGTGAATGAATTATTACTTTAGCATAAGAATCATATGACAATATATATATATATGTTGCTGTTATAAGAATGATCATGATGCCCTCATGTCTGTATTTCATTTTTATCGACACCTCTATCTCTAAACATGTGGACATATTTTCCGATATCGAATATAACTTGAGGACAAGCAAGGTCTAAGCTTGGGGGAGTTGATACGTCCATTTTGCATCATGCTTATATGTTGATATTTATTGCATTATGGGTTGTTATTACATGTTTTGTCACAATACTTATGCCTTTTCTCTCTTATTTTACAAGGTTTACATGAGGAGGGAGAATGCCGGCAGCTAGAATTCTGGGCTGGAAAAGGAGCAAACTCTAGAAACCTATTCTGCACAACTCCAAAAGCCCCGAAACTTCACAGAACTCCGTTTCAGAAAATATAAAAAATATCTGGCGAAAGAAGATCACGAGGGGGGCCACATGCTGTCCACGAGGGTGGGGGCGCGCCCCTCCTTTCTGGGCGCGCCCCCTGTCTCGTGGGCCCCCGATGCCCATCTTCTCCTATATGAGGTGTTTTGACCTGGAAAAAATCATAAGGAGGCATTCGGGACCAGACGCCGCCGTCTCGAGGCGGAACCTTGGCGGAAACCAATCTAGGGCTCCGGCAGAGCTGTTCTGCCGGGGATACTTCCCTCCGGGAGGGTGAAATCGTCACTGCCGTCATCACCAACAACTCTCCCATCTTGGGGAGGGCTATCTTCATCAACATCTTCACCAGCACCATCTCCTCTCAAACCCTAGTTCATCTCTTGTATCTAATCTTTGTACCCAAACCTCAGATTGGTACCTGTGGGTTGCTAGTAGTGTTGATTACTCCTTGTAATTGATGCTAGTTGGTTTATTTGGTGGAAGATCATATGTTCAGATCCATTATGCATATTAATACCCCTCTGATCATGAACAATATTATGTCTTGTGAGTAGTTACTTTTGTTCCCGAGGACATGGGAGAAGTCTTACTATTAATAGTCATGTGAATTTGGTCTTCGTTCGATATTTTGATGAGATGTATGCTGTCTGTCCTCTAGTGGTGTCATGTGAACGTCGAAACATGACACTTCACCATTATTTGGGCCTAGAGGAAGGCATTGGGAAGTAATAAGTAGATGATGGGTTGCTAGAGTGACAGAAGCTTAAACCCTAGTTTATGCATTGCTTCATAAGGGGCTGATTTGGAACCATTTGTTTCATGCTATGGTTAGGTTTACCTTAATACTTCTTTTGTAGTTGCGGATGCTTGCATTAGAGGTTAATCATAAGTGGGAGGTTTGTCCAAGTAAGGACAACACCCAAGCACCGGTCCACCCACATACCAAATTATCAAAGTACCGAACGCGAATCAGATGATCGTGATGAAAACTAGCTTGACGATAATTCCCATGTGTCCTCGGGAGCGCTTTCGTTCATATAAGAGTTTGTCCAGGCTTGTCCTTTGCTACAAAAAGGATTGGGCCACCTTGCTGCACCTTATTTACTTTTACCTTTTGTCACTTGCTACCAATTACCTTATCACAAAACTATCTGTTACCTATAATTTCAGTGCTTGCAGAAAATACCTTACTGAAAACTGCCTATCATTTCCTTCTGCTCCTCGTTGGGTTCGACACTCTTACTTATCGAAAGGACTACGATAGATCCCCTACACTCGTGGGTCATCAGCGCTGTTTCCTGGAAGTCTTGCAAGCAGACCATCCTAACGAGGTCAACTATGGAAGCAAAACTCACAACATTAGACACTGCCACTATTGAAGCAGAGTGGCTTCGTGAACTCTTGATGGACTTACCCATGGTTGAAAAGCCAATACCCCCTATCCTAATGAACTATGATAATCAAACTGTGATCGTTAAGATAAACAGTTCTAAGGATAATATGAAGTCCTCAAGCCATGTGAAGAGGAGATTGAAATCTGCCAGAAAATTGAAGAACTCCGGAGTTATTACGTTGGATTATATCCAAATGTCGAAAAACTTGGCAGATCCCTTCACAAAGGGTTTATCACGTAATGTGATAGATAATGCATCGATGGAGATGGGTTTGAGACCCACCGCATGAGTTGTCCAAAGTGGTAACCCACTCTATGTAATCGGAGATCCCGTGAAGTAGAAGTGGGAGACAAGCTGTTGGTCAGCTGGGAGGAGAGTATCCTTGTATGAGTTATCCCACTCCGTGAAGATGCAATACTCTCCTGATCTGCATGGCAGGTTGATACTTATCTTAATGTGTTCCAAGTAGCTTATTCGGGTAAGCAGAGATGTTGCCCTGCAGAGCATCTCCTAAGGAACACACCTATATGAATTTGATTGTTAACGTCGCAGTCTGTGAGAATTGGGTGTTCTCTAATAAATTCATGAAAGGCCTTGGAGTATGACGTATACGCTCCACCCGTGGGGAAGCCTTGTGGCAGCCCAGTATCGGTCAAGAATTTGTGTGAAACTAGTCTCGCAGAAAACTTGTAGTTCAAGGCATAGTCCACTATTCAAGTTGTGATCTAGTGTAGCATCAACCGCTGAGTGGAAGTTCAACTTAACAGTCTCCACTGAGCACCGGTATATAAACAATATTTTGGAACTAAATGATGAGATGTGCCAATGAGACTTTATGGGGGATGGTTGGAATTTTGCTAGTAGGCCTTTGGCCCAAAGCCCAACTAAAATTCTCTTGGCCCATTCATGCACACATGTGAGTGGAGTGAGTGGCACTAAAGTTTATTCCCACCACGTAAGTTGAGAGAGAGTTGCACCTCTTTATAAGGTTAGCTCTTCTACCACTTGTATGAGCATGAGAAGATGAGACCTACACGCGTGCTCCTCCTCCTCGCTCGCCTCGCCACGCCTCGTCACAACGCGCCGCGGGTTGCGGGAATGAGCCGAGCCGAGGACAGAGCTATGCACGTTGTCTATATTTTTGCTGCTCGGGAATAATTAATAAATCGTAATTAACGGATGCGTTAATTGCTCAGCCGTTTCTGATCCGTTTAGGTCGTGGGGCTATTACTTGGACGTGGGGTTTTCTCCACGACCTACCCGGCCCGCATTATATAGTCAGGCAGACGTCTACCCTAGCCGCCGCCACAACATATGGTTTCGCACCACCGTTCCAGATCATTGCGCCGCCACGCAAGTCTTCTCCATCCCTCGTTCCGGCGTGCACCGCGAGAAGGGACAACAGGCCTCCGGAACCCCGCTTCTTGTGATCCTGTACGGGAGAGGGGCGATCAGGTTTTTGGGAAGCGCACTCGCGCGACTGCTGGCAGCGAGTAAATCTCGTAGTAATTTGCTCATATTTCCAACAATGGCAACTGGTCCAATTTAATTCCGTTTAAACCCACTAATGATCTAACAGTCTAAAAGTTTATTTTTACAGGGAAAATGAACTATGAAGCTAGCTAAAACTAACCAAACAGGTCTTATGGACGCCACTTATTTGCCATTTACATCCACAATAGTCCACCATAACACACAAGACATCGCGACTTTGTTGGTTGTTCCGAGGAAGGTGGTGAACTCTACCTTCCCGAGCATTCGGCCTCGAAGCTGGATTTAACTTGTAGTCACGCATCCTAGCCGCCGCCTCCTCCTCCTCCTCTAAAACAAAGCTAGGGTTCATGCCTCTCGCGGGCACCGCCACAGACCCGCCTCGTCTCTAGTGGCCCTAGGGTCATGGGGGCGCGGTGGATCCTGACAAGGGCCTTCGGGGGGCTTCGTTGTTAGTCGTGCCCTCGCGTTTTGTTAGGGTTTGTGTCCTACTCAGGAAGAGGAGACAGTGGCAACTCACTAAAGATGGAATAAAGGTCTCCCCGCCTAGCCCCGTTCCGGTGGTGCGTCTAGCATCGTTGGTGGGCGTGTGGAGGTGTGTCTCAGGCGGATCTATTCCCGGTGGATTTGCTTGGATCTGGTTGTTCTTCGTCTATGTTCATGTGTCTTCGGGTTGGATCCTTTCAATCTATACATTATTCTTCAACGGCGGCGGTTCATGTTCTGGTGCGCTGGTCCTATGTGACCTTAGCACGACGACTTCCTGACTGTATACTACAACAAGTTGTGTCCGACTCCGGCGAGGGAGGGGCGATGACGGCGCCGCGCTTCCGGCTCGATTCAGTGCTTGTAGTCGTCGCTATGGTGATCTACGAATCTGGATGTATTTTTTTATTATGTCTGGTGTTCGTTGTACTGCCATGATTGAAGATGAATAGATCGGAAGTTTTCTTGAAAAAAAAGAAGAAGCTGGATTTAACTTGAAAACACAAAGCAAAACCCAACATCGGCTTAGGAAAGAATTTTCTTTAGTCGAAACATAAATTTTTTTATGAGAAAAAAACATGGGCAAACTTTCAGTTCATTAAAATTTAATAAAGGAAAATGATTAAAATTTATTATAAAAGAAAAGAAAAGACATAACTAAACCGGCTGGTCCAAAAACAGAAGGGCCAGCGTGGCCTTGGCCGCGGGCAAAGTGTCTCTTTTTCCTCCCTCCGTCCGTCTAGGGCTTCCTCGCCGAGCGCCGCCGCCGCCGCCGCCGCCGCACCTCCTCTCCTCTCCTCTCCTTTCCCGCCGCGAGCTGCCCGAGCGTCAGGTGCTCACCTCCGACACCCGTCCGGCCGAACCGCCTGCCCGCTCCCAGCCAATCAAAGGTGAATTTCTTTTTCTCCTCTCCTGCGAGAAGGTGCGATTTTTGGACATTGCCATGGTTGCTGATTGTTGTTTCTGGGCGGTGTGTGGTGATTCAAGGGCCTGCGCGATGGAGGTTGGTAACGGGGCCGATTCGGCCGCCATGGAGGTGGAGGCGGCGGCGGCCTCCGGTTCCCCGGTCCCCGGCGGCGTGGCCTCCCCAGCGAGGCTGCTGGGCCTCAGGAACAGCATCCAGACCAACTTCGGCGACGACTACGTCTTCCAGATTGCTTCTTGGTAAGCAGCTTCCCCCTTTCCCCCACTACGCTCTGGCTGCAGATTCTCTCCCCCCAGTACTTCGGTTCAGATAACAACAGAGAATGGCTCATAACTGAATGAACCTGTTGATAAAAATACATGCTTGATCAAGCCAGGAGATCTCAACGCTCGCGGTTTCTCTGTCGACGAACGCACTCAAGTTCTATGCTCCAGCAACTGGACAGTATCTGGGGGAATGCACAGGCCATACAGGGTCCATCCATGAGATCGCCTTTTCAGCTCCGTCATCGCCGCAGGTGATATGCTCTTGCTCTGGTGATGGAACCATCAGAGCCTGGGACACAAGGAGCTTCAAGCAGGTTTTTGTTTCCCTACTACGTCCTGACTGCTGATAACTGATGCTGCTGAACATTAATGTATTACATGAATGTGTGTGATTGCAAAATTTTCAGTACCAGATTCACATCTACATAGTTCCTTCTTTAATATATACTATGTTCCAGTTCATCAGTATGTTTCTCAGTTTCTGCATTGTAGATATTTGTATTCTCATAAAGGCGTGTGGCATTAATTGAATTCTTGGGATGCTTTGTTTGGATTGAGGTTGGCTCATAATTCATTAAGTTTGAATACGAGTTATTATATATCACTGAGTTTTTCTCTGTTCTGCTCTCTTCACACTGGACAACTACTAATTTCTTTTCGCATAGAATGAGATGACATGATGCAAAGCGCAACCTGTACAACGACATATGGAGTAGTGATTTTGTTACTAATTTTGGAATAGATCCATTGCATTTATAATTTTATATATTAATCCTAGCCAAATACAAATTCCTTCCACTGACATAGAAATAACCCCAATTCTGATTGTTGTTTTGTTTTATCGTGTCCTAATGCCACTGGACATAATCTCTTCTACTCGATTCACTGCCATAGTTTTGATCTGGTATTTACATTCACTGTACTGTATAGGTAACTAGTGCTTCAGCTATTTGTAGATTACTACGGTTGATTAAAATGTACTTGCATTTTGGTATATTCAACCATTCACTCCTCTCTAAATGTCTGCCAGATATCTTTGCTAAATGCTGGCCCCTCGAACGAAATGTTTAGCTTCTCCTTTGGTGGAACAAGTGGTAACCTACTTGCTGCTGGTTCTAGTTCCAAGGTAAAGGAGTGCTGTTGTTTCATATATAGAGTCATATCTATAACAGCTTTAGTTTATCCATATTCACTCTGCACCTGCAGTGGTTGGTGTATGCTTATAATATTTCTGTCCACCATTGGTACCTGTGATGGTCAATGTATGCTTCTAATCTTTGTGGTGTATGGGCGGTCATGCTTGAATGTCAAACATTGTATACCTAAATTGTATGTCAAAGAATTCGTGTTTTGTTGACTTGTTTATGTTCGATTTCTCTTTCTTTCAGTTTCAAGAATCATAATAAACATGTTGTAAAATAATTGAAAATAATATTTCAATGCAAGGCCATACCCCTTCGGATAGCATTCAGAGACAGAACCCAGATATCCCACCGAATATTCGGATATGATTTAGACGCTAGCATGAGAGTTATCCAAAAATTGATTGTGTCTTGAAAACTATCACCCACACATTTGTTAGCTCAACATTGTATTGGCTGACATCAGTCAACACACAGCCAAATACATGTGATTTGGAAACTAGATGTGTGATGCTAACATAAGTCCTGCTGGTGTTAAGCGGGTCCTGCTAGTAATAGAAAAACAGTGGGACCGTTGTACCTTCTTCGTACAAACTCCAAATCAGGCAAAATACGGTTATTTCGCTTGGTTCAGCATGATGCCTGACAGGATATTTGCTACCATCTAATTCAATCATCATTAGTTGTATTTCTTAGGCCAGGTGTTGATTAACATGTGAGCTTTATTAGGACAAAGTATTGACATAGCGAGGGTGGATGGTTGAGCCTTACCTGCAAAACATACTTCAGATTGTGCACATTTATTAGGCCAGGTTATGAACTTCGTGCCAATTCATCTCTATACGTGGTATATGCTAGACTTTCGGGTGAAGCAAAGGATGTATGCTCAAGCGAGTTGCTACCCTCAGCTGTGGTAGAGCTGCAAGCTGCCTACGAATTATCCTACATACACATCTGATTTCCTTGTATGATAATTGCCACTGTAGTTCATGTTTTCCCATAGCAAAGTCTTTTCAATCAGAATTTGTGTTTTTAGTTCATAAATATGTACATCTGATAGAGCAAAAAGGACAAGGTTTCATGATGTTATTCAGGTTGAGTCTCACTCAAGTTGCTTGATTGTAGGTTCTGTTGTGGGACTGGAGAAGTTCAAAACAGGTAGCCTGCTTAGAGGAATCCCACATGGACGATGTAACCCAGGTATGCATTGTTCTACAGAGTTTTACATGTTTTACAATAAGATAAGCCTAACTTGCATACCCCATGTATGTGGATATCCTTTTACTGCAATTATAGTGGCAATTAGTGCTGTCACATACTATTATTTTTACTTGAGTGCTGTCACGTACCTTTGTCTTGTTAACTTGTTTTGGTGACATTGCTGTCTTCAGTGTTCATACTTCTGCATCTACTTCATATCAGCCACATGATATTTATCCACTATAGTTTCTCGATTGAGTGGTTATCGGTCATTGTTGTGCTGATTTACTGCTCTTTGTTGGACAGGTTCGATTTGCACCAAATCAACAGAGTAAACTCATTTCTGCGGCAATTGATGGTTTAATATGCGTCTTCGACACTGATGGTGATATCAATGAGGACGATCATTTGCTAACTGTACGTGGTTGTTGCCTATGTTGTGCTTTATAATAGTTGAATTGCACGATATGTTGTCACTTGAGTACTAGTATTTATCAGGTCTGCTTTCAAGATTATGCCGGTTCTCCCTAAATTTATTCCACTATATCTATCAACTTTTTGGTGATGGCCCTCAGATATTTTCTATTCTATAGGTTATGAATGCGGAGACTTCTGTTTCCAAGGTGGGTTTCTATGGGAACACGTATCAGAAGCTTTGGTGTTTGACTCATATTGAAACTCTAAGGTAATTTCTTTCCACATGAAGTTGGTAAAAGATTCTGTTAAATTATTCAATTGGCAAAGAAACTCCTACCCCTTTCGCCTCTGTTTTGAGAATATTTCCGACCGACTCTTCTCTGTTTTCACCCCCACTATTATGCACCCACCACTTGTTTTACAGTTAATTAGCAAAGCACACAAGTTTAACATTACGCTGTTTGCTATTTAATTATTGCAGCACTTGGGACTGGAATGATGGGACTAGAGAATTGAATATTGAGAATGCTCGTTCCCAGGCTAGTGATAAGTGGAACCTTGACCATGTGAGTACACAAGACTGCTTAACCTATCTTGTACATTCTATTTCCATTTTTACTCTACATCCTGACGAGTTGCCTTTTCGACTCCTTTTACATGCCTGCATTGTTGTTGAAATGAGATCATACAAAACTGAATATAATTCTCCCTCTCAAATTCTTACATTTGTTGTATTGACAGCTGGACTACTTTGTTGACTGCCACTACTCTCTGCCTGATGACCGGTTATGGGCGATCGGCGGCACAAGTGAAGGTACACTAGGTTACTTCCCTGTGAAAAACGACCCCGCGGGAGCGATTGGTCTGGCGGAGGCTGTCCTGGAAGGAGGCCACGCAGGAGTTATCAGGACCATATGCCCAGGTGGAAGCAGTCTTGAGAGCCTTGGCCAGAACAAGGGCATCTTTGGGTGGACAGGAGGTGAAGATGGCCGTCTATGTTGCTGGCGCTCCGACGACGTCGTAGCAACAAAGAAGTCTTGGATCTCCAGTACGCTCGTGTCACGCGTCGACAAGAAAACAAAAATCCGACATCAGCCCTACTGACCTTCCAAGATTGATGTATCGACTTGGTTTTTGTTTGTATCGAGGCGATAACGACGGGTCCCTGATTTTCTTGCCAATTAACCATACGATCCTGTTATTGCTGTTTCCTGGCTGTACTAATTTTTGCTGTTGGCAAATGAAGCAAGGAGTGCGTCGCTCATGATTCCTCCTCCCTACAATTTTCTCCTTTATATTGTGGTCTTAACTTTTTATATTTTTATATTTCGATCTCATGTATCGGATATCATTCCTTTTTTCTTTATTAATCTTCCACTTGTATAGTTGCATTATAACTGAACCTTATCACATGCCTAGATTATTTTGTTGTTCTCACATTTTGTTTTGAGATATCTGACATTATAACTTGCAAACATATACTAAAACTGTGTCTTTATGACGAACGAATACTTTTTAGGCCAAAGGCGTAGGTATGCAATTATTCCCCTTATCATGATATTTATAGATGTATAAAAGAAAATATGACAATGGTACGCAATTATTCACCTTACCAGTTATGTCTTCATGTTTAATACTTATATGCTTTCATATAAAAACTAGTACTACCTGCCAAGATCAATGTGCGGTCTCTAGGTTTACAATTGTTATGAGGTTATTTTTTCTTGTATCGAGAAATTAACTCAAATCGATGTGGCTCACTGTTTTTTTATAATAAGTTAATTGCTGAGAAATGAGAATTAAGAATTTAAACCCTAAGACTCGTAGGGCCGTAGATTGAGACCACCTTTTCGTAAACTACCCATATATTTTCTGACACAAAAAGCGACGAGTACATTTAAATTATCCAAATACACATCCATATTCGTGTGTGGATTTCAAAATCAAATTCAAGGGAGGAAACAGCAATCCATTTAATACAATATATGCCGTGAAATAAAACGCGTGAAGTCTCTAAAATTCTTGTTGAATCTCTTAAAATCTGTGGGAAGCCAAAACAAAAAAAAAAGATCTTCAAAAATCACAACGGTGCAAAATCCTGAAATAGATAGGTTTTTGAATAAGCCATAAAAGATACGTACTGTTCAACAAGATAATAGCCTCTGCAATCATGTGGCCGTCATACTACTAGTGTAGTATTCCCACATCGGGAGAGTTCATCACCGTCACCTGCCGGCGGCGACTGAGATGGCTTCCCTGCTCATACCTTTGCTGGGCCGCGTGGCCGCCAAGGCCGGTGACGCGCTGGTGGCCGAGTTGCTGCGGGCGTGGGGGCTAGACAAGGCCCGCAGGAAACTGGAGCGCCACCTCACCGCCGTCCAGTGCATCCTGCTGGACGCCGACGTCAAGAGACGCACCAACCCCGCCGTCAGCCGGTGGGTCAAGGACCTCAAGACTGCTGCCTACCAGGCCGACGACGTCCTCGACGGCTTCCGCTAGGCGCTGCGCCGCCGTGCCGCCGCCCAGTTCCACCGCTGCTCCACGGCGCGCAAGGTTTGTCCTTGTCCTACCTTCTACCTCGGCTGGCCATATTTTCAGTGCCACTTTAAGAGTTTAATTTGGAAATGCAAGCCTTTCAACTTCAGTTTATTTGTTTTCAATTGGAAATGCAAGTCTTTTTAGTTTCAGTTTTAAGGTTTTAATTGGAAATGTAAGCCTTTCAATTTCTGTATAGGGCTTTCATTTGGAAATAATGGATCGGAAGCCTTTAAATTTCAATTTGTTTGTTTGTTTTCATTTCAGGTGCTGAGCTATTTCACAGCCGATAGCCCGCTTCTTTTCCGTCTTTCTATGAGTAGGAAGATGAAGGATGCCCTTCAGCTGATAGATGAACTGGTTGCGGATATGAACAATTTCCACTTCCTACAACGTACCGAGGCACCAAACATTGTCCATCCGCAAACACATTCTTATGTCGATGAATCGGAGATCATCAGCAGACAAGATGACAAGGAACAAGTGGTGAAGATATTGCTCGACCACTCCAACAACAGTAAGTAATGATGGACCTAATGTCATGGTGCTCCCCATAGTTGGCATGGGGGGAATCGGTAAGACCACCCTTGCTCAACTTGTGCACAATGACCAGAGAGTGGTGCATCATTTTGAGTTGGTGATATGGATCTGTGTCTCTGACAAGTTTGCTATCCAAGGAATAATCCGATCTATAATAGAACTGGCCACGCTGAACAAGTGTGGTCTGACTCAGATTGAGGCACTGCACAAGGAGCTTAGTCGGGTGTTGGGAAAGAAAAGGTACCTCCTAGTGCTGGATGATGTTTGGAATGAAGATAGACAAAAGTGGGACGATATGAGATCACTCTTGTGCTCACGTGCCGGCTCAGGTATTGTTATAATTGTGACAAGCCGCAGCGAGCAAGTTGCTTCTATCGTGGGCACACTTCCTCCACATCAGATATCACTTCTAAACGAGGATCAATCATGGGAGCTTTTTCACAAAAACACATTTGGAAGGGAAGCAGAAAAGCAAGAGGAATTAATTTCAATGGCTAAAAGTATTCTCCACAAGTGTAAGGGATTGCCTCTCGCTATCAAGACCATAGCAGCTTTACTTCGTTCCAAGCATCACAGTCAGTGGTTTTCTGTTTTGGATAGTCATGTTTGGAAGAATAACATCCTCGCGGCTGGGATCACTTGTCATCAGAAGCAAAGATATGCTTTTCCTTTTGTGCTATTTTCCCCAAGGACAGCCCGATGGATAAAGACATGTTAATCCAGTTATGGATGGCAAATGACTTTATTGCATCAGAAACAAGAGGCCAACAGATTTTCGATGTGCTAGTTTGGAGATGTTTCCTCCAAGATGTGGAGATTCAAGAGAACCTAATCTCCAAATTTCAAGATGGGTTCATCCACCGACCAACTACTTGCAAGATGCATGATCTCATGCATGATCTTGCTGAGTTTGTAAGTGGAAATGATTGCTCCATTCTACAAGAATCTTCATCATGCCAAGAAATTCTGCAAGGATCAACAGATAGTTCATTACAGCACGAGGTTCGACATTTGTCACTTTATTATGTCTTTGGTAATACTATTGCAGCCATGGAGGAAATTCTAGCTCCCCGACTCCGCACATTATTAATCCAAAAGGAGTTGGTGCAGATTCAGGCTCCTTTTAGTATGGCCAAGTCAAAATTTGTGTCCTTACGAGCATGAAAGACATTCTCAATCAAGACACATATGACAAACTTAAAGCATCTCCACTATTTAGACTGTTCTTATTCTGATATATCTGCACTACCTGAAGCCACTACCATGTTGTATAGCTTGCAAACATTGAAGCTCATTGGTTGTGAAAAACTTAAGAAATTACCTGAAGGCATGAGATATATGAGTAGTCTTCGGCACATCTTCCTCATTGGGTGTGATAGTTTGGAGCGCATGCCACAGGGTATTGGTCAGATGAATTCTCTACAAACATTGACAAGTTATGTCATTGATAGTGATGCAGGGTGTGGAATTGATCAACTCAAATATTTGAATCTACGTGGCGCCCTTTCTTTGACTGAGCTGAGAAAAGTGCATAGTGCAGAAAATGCGAAACAAGGCAGTATCTCTACCAAGCATAATTTGAAACGATTGTCACTCGATTGGGAAAATGGACCTTCTTCTAGCACACATGTTGGATATGAAGTAGATAATAATGATGCAGAAGGAATATTAAAGGCCCTTCGTCCTCACAAAAGGCTTTAAGTTTTACTGTTATCTAATTATATTGGTGCCAAATTCCCATCATGGATGCACAACTCTACACTGTTAGAACATCTGACTGAACTTTCTCTGAGTGGATGCGTGAACTGCAAGGATCTTCCACCATTATGGCTACTGCCCTCTCTTGGGTACTTGGGTTTGGATGGGTTGGATAGCTTGACAAGTATATATGTTGGTAACGATGATACAAACAATGTGGAATCATGTATTTCTCCACCACCCTTCTTTAATTAATTGGAAACCATGATAGTTACCAACATGCCTAAGCTAGAGAGATGGCACCAGGAGGTGGCTGGACAAGTAGAGGTTGTATCATTCCCACAGCTCAAAAAGCTAACTATTTCTGAATGCCCAATGCTAGCAAGCATGCCCAAGATGCTCCCTTTGCTTGAAGATCTACTAGTGAAGGAGGCAAGTGACATCCCTCTTTATCATCTGATGAATCTGGCTGTGCAATCTAATCTTGAGTGTAAAGGCGACATTTCGGTGGAACCTACAGTTGGTTGGCTGCCTGTTGGTTGCCTTCATTTCTCGAGGCTTTGTGACTCTGACGTGAAACTGAGACTCCATGATTTGAGGGAAAATGTTGAGTGCTTTGAAGAGGAGCTGAAAATAATACCTAGCAGATTTATCAAGAACCTTATTATATCGGGTTCCGACTGTCTTTTCTCATCTGAACCATCCCAAATACAACGGAATATATGGAATCATTTTGGTTTTATGGATCTTGAAAGTATGTGGATATGCAACAATAATATACTAGTACAATGGCCGGCAGTAGAATTGAGAAACTTGAATCTTCTTCGACATCTACACTTGTCTTGTTGTTCCAACTTAACCGGTTCACTCCCGTCAACAATATCTGATGACGAAAATGTCATACCTCGCCGGCTCCAGTTTCTTGAAATTACCCTGTGTGAAAATTTGGTGGAGGTACCAAAGTTGCACGCGTGTCTTGAAACTTTGTTGGTCAGCTCTTGTCCCAAGCTGGTATCCATGCCAACCAATCTTGGGAACATAAAAAAATTGGGTGTGGATGAGTGTGAAGCCCTCACGACATTTCCAGACGGAATCTATGGAGTCACCGCACTGAAAATTGATCGGTGCCCAAGGTTAGAGACACTGCCAGAGGGACTGCTGCAGCAGCTCCCAACCCTCGAGGAGCTATGTATCACCGACTGTCCAAACTTGGAGGAGGCCTTCTCAAGAGGAGGCGCTCACTGGAATTTGGTTGAAGCAATTCCACGGAGAACAGTTGGCTCGCACTGAATACTTAGGTTGCCTTCAAGAGGGTTATGCGTTCCATTGTGGTACATACCCTCTTCTCTCATTCTTCCAAAATTATACCTTCAATTGTCCCTGAACATTTCACAGCATTTTATCTAAAGAGTGTCCGTAGATGTCAAAACTCGAAAGCACTTGTACCTATCTAATTAAACAGTGTCCGTAATTTTTTCAGATCGCTCCAAATGAATTGCCTTGGCTACGGGCTACTGCAGTTGTTGTACATGCATTGCAACAGTAAGGGGAAGCGCTTTCTTGTACGTACAAATCAAGGCAAGTCTGTCGTTCTTGTAAAACAGAAGATGATTCTTTTTTTTTGTAAGAGTAAATACAACATCTTGCTAATTAAATGTTCTCCTCGTCTGCTGCTTACTGAAATATATGAATGTTTGCGCCTACTTATGGCAGAGCAGAGATCGCGCACATGTCTTCCAGAATGATGGCCGTAATGCAAATGCAGCTAGCATAAGAACATTTTCTTAGCAGATTATGTTCATAGATTTTATTGTCAAACGAGATTTGTACTAGGAGATAGATAAGATAGATAGCCGCAGGATGTATTCGGTTGTAACTAAACTCCTTATCTCCTATTCTTCTTCTCCCTCAAGTCATGTATCTCCAACAACTTGTACGGGTATCAGGGACTCGCTATCCCCTATATAAACACGTACCACGTCTCCCTCGAAGGGTAAGACGTTTCTGCTCTCGCACATGGTATACAGAGCCTCCTCTTCCAATCTCATCTAGCCTAGCTCATCGCCATTAGTGCCCTAGCCATGTCTTCCTCCGGCTCCTCCCACCCAAACCTCAACCAACAGGTCAACCAACAGATCGTGCCGCAGCTGCGGGGCGCCAGTGTCTTCGGCTGTGCCGACGGCACCACACCGGAGCCGGCCCGACTCCTCGTCACCAAGGACAAAGACGGGAAGGAGTCCTCGACGCCCAACTCTCTCCACCCAATCTGGGTACAGGAGGACCAGCAGGTACTTGGTTATCTGCTTAACAATCTGTCCAAGGAGGTCCTCGTGCAGGTGACCGCGATCACCACGTCGTCCGCGCTCTGGGCTGCTCTGGCGGGCATGTTCTCGTCGCAGTCTCTCAGCCGAGTGAACAACATCCGCACGGCCCTCATCAACGCGCAGAAGGGGAACCAGTCCGTCGCCACCTACTTCGCCCACATGCGCGGCCTCGCGGACGAACTCGCCGCGGCCGGCAAGCCTCTGCAAGACGACGAGCTCGTCTCCTACATCCTCCATGGGTTGGATATGGACTACCAGCCCCTGGTGTCCGCCCTCGACGCCCGCACCACGCCAGTCTCCCTCGACGAGCTCTTCTCTATGATGAGCAACTTCGACCAGCGCATGGCGCTCTTCCAGTCTTCGGGTGGCTTCAAGTCGTCGGCTAACGCAGCCTTCCGTGGCCACGGCGGCGGCTCCTCTCATCAGCGCGGGTCACCTCGCAACAGGGGCAAGACCTCGGGCAGGGGACACGGCAACAACAACTCCAGCACTCGCGGCGGTGGACGGCCCTCTTCTGGCAACAACAGGGGCCGTCGCGGTGGCTCCACCAGGTCACGACCAGGATGCACCTCGCTGCCAAATCTGTGGTAAGCTAGGGCATACGGCCAAAGACTGCTGGTACCGTTACGACGATGATGGCGACTCCTCCCAAGATGAGGACAAAATTGCTGCTGCTGTGGATGGCTCCTATGGGATCGACACCAACTGGTACGTCGACAGTGGCGCCATCAATCACATCACCAACGAACTTGAAAAGGTGACCATGAAGGAAAAATATCGCGGTAAAGATCAAATCCACACAGCTAGTGGTGAAGGTATGAGGATAAACCACATTGGTCACTCAATTTTTCATACCCCCCTAAGGAAAATTCATCTTAACAAAATCTTGCATGTTCCTAGTGCCAATAAAAGTCTTCTTTCTGTTCATAGAATTGCTCTTGATAATGACGTTTTTCTCGAATTTCATCCATATTTCTTTTTGATCAAGGATCAGGCCACAAAGAGAATCCTCTATCACGGTAGATGTGTTCGAGGGCTTTACCCGTTGATTCCGGAGCGCACAAGATCCAATAAACAAGCTTTTGGTGTTGTCAAACTCTCGTCAACACGATGGCACGATCGTTTAGGGCATGCTTCTTTTGCTTTAGTTGAAAAACTTCTTAGGAAAAATAATCTCCCGTATGTTGGTGAGCGCAATGTTGAAACTATTTATGATTCTTCTCAGCGAGCTAAAAGTCATCAGCTCCCCTATCCAATTTCTACTAGTGTGTCTACTCAACCACTGGAATTATTTTTTTTTGATGTTTGGGGACCGGCCCCAAGCTCTGTTGGTCGGCATACTTACTACGTAAGCTTTATTGACGACTATAGAAAGTTTTCGTGGATCTATCTTCTTAAGAAAAGATTCGATGTTTTCCAAGTGTTTAAAAACTTTCAAGCACTTGTTGAGCGTAAATTTGATTCCAAAATCATCGCTGTCCAATCTGACTGGGGAGGGGAATACGAGAAGTTGAACTCCTTCTTCGAAACCCTTGGCATCTCACACCATGTGTCATGCCCCCACGCTCACCAACAAAACGGCTCAGCTGAACGCAAACACCGTCACATTGTTGAGGTTGGCCTTGCTCTCTTAGCTCATGCGTCCATGCCATTAAAGTTTTGGGATGAAGCATTCCTTACTGCTGTCCACATTATCAACTTGCTCCCTAGTCGTGTCATAAATAATGAAACTCCAGTAGAACGCCTTCTTCATGTCAAGCCTGATTATTCCACTCTTCGTGTGTTTGGGTGTGCGTGCTGGCCCAACCTACGCCCATTCAACAAGCGTAAGCTCATGTTTCGGTCAATCCAATGTGCTTTCCTTGGGTACAGTGCCCAACACAAAGGTGTAAAATGCCTTGATAGATCCACTGGTCGCGTCTACATATCACGTGACGTGGTTTTTGATGAGACCAAATTCCCTTTTTCTGATCTTCATCCAAACGCTGGTGCTCTACTTCAAAAAGAAATCCTCTTGCTTCCTCCAAATCTCTCCGGTTATGATCAAGGGGGCATTGATAATTGTTGTGATCATATGTTGGCTAACCCTCTTGCGCGTGAGTCATCTGATGATGTTACAGGAGCGCGTGAGTCATCTGATGATGTTATAGGAGCACCAAACTACGGAAACAGAGAAGAAAATGGCGCAGAAATCAATCCAAACGGTGAAGAAATCCACTCAGATGGGCCTCATCACATGTGTCGCGGCGAGGGGAGCATATCCCCCTCGGGATCGGAGCTGCAGATGCCCAGGCAATCGCCTCCGGGATCCGCGCCAACAGCCAGCCGCACGCTCGCGCCAGACGCATCAGGCGCGGTCGGTCACGAGGGCTCCAGCACACTAGTAGATAAAGGGACATCAGACCCGGTTCGTTAGGGCCTTTAGCCCCGGTTCTTGAACCGGGACAAAAGTGTCGGTACTAATGCCCTGGCCCTTTAGTCCCGGTTCAATCCAGAACCGGGGCAGATGGGTCTCCACGTGACCTGTGCGCGGAGCCCAGGCAGGAGGGGCTTTGGTACCGGTTGGTGGCACCAACCGGGACCAAAAGGCATCCACGCGTCAGCATTTCTGTGGCTGTAGTTTTTGTTTTTTTT
>LR738712.1:840896356-840910591 GCA_902687465.1 Secale cereale | reverse complement strand
ACATATATATATATATATATATATATATATATATATATATATATATATATATATACAGAGAGAAGTAATATTGACCACCTCTCCTTCTCCGAGAGATTGGTCGAACAACAAGTTCTCGTATATCTATCCGACACTACCGGGTACATATATACAATAATTATCTCTTACAAATATAATCTCCTATACGATGGACGCATGGTCCACATAGTATTCTCCGTCTGGTGTGATCACGTGTTCAAGGAAGAATGCCGCCAATTCCTCTTGAATTGCTCGCAGCCGATCTGGTGCTAGGAGTTCATCCCGCATCCGAAACATCTAATTTGAAGAAGGGGGTCAATACATGAAATGATGCTATAAAATTGTGAATATTATTAATTAATTGCTTGCGCACTTCAAATGATGGTAATGAAATAAAATTGTGAATATTATTAATTGCTTACGCACTTCAAATTGTGCTTCAGAGTAGCCCCGCTCACAGGTCGTGTGGCGGATGGACTCGCATATGTAGTATCCACAGAAATCATTCCCGGGTTCCTGCCACAACCACTTTACAAGAAATAGAGGTCAATCAAACTGATAACCAAGAATGCCAAATGGTATTGATGAAACTAGCGCTTGAATCAGGATATAGGAGATGCACGGAACATGCTACTATATAGTACTTACTTTCGGGTGTCTGGATTCTAGCTTCTTCGGCAGTCCCGGAGCTTTTTTGGTGAATTTTCTTCAAACCCTGCCAGACAAAGAAAACAATTACTTGTTATCAGAAATGAACAAAGTTGCTGATATGCATGGTGGATAATATTGATCGATTTAACTTACCTGTCGAGCATTTGAGTCATGTCCGCATACTCCTCGGGATCTTTACGTTTAGAGTCCAAGACAGTTACTACTCCCTTCTCAAGCTTAATCTCTAAGTGAATATAGTGGAAGCTGCGCACGCATGCATGAACTCATCAATTACATTACTATAACCTTGACTGATATATAAGGGAAATCAAATATGCACAAGACAGTAACACTCACTTGAACTTGTAAGGAAAGAGTATTATATCTTTGTTTTCATTTACCACCAACGATCGTAGCAAGTTGGTCTCGGTATCTGAGACACGCCATTTAACCTCGGTTGCATCTATGAGGTATGTGTTAATGAACCCAATATCAGCGACTTGTCTTTTCTTCAATTCGACGATCTTCAATCTGCATAATATAGTGAGGATAATTATAAATACATGCAATGAAAGAGCTGAGCTATATAGAGAGACTTAATGACAGAAGTAGTACTACTTACACACAGTAGCAGGTGACCGTTGCTTTATCGAGGGCCAATTGATTGAAAAACTGATAGAACTCCTCAAATGGAATAGGCAACAGTTCAATTCCAACGAGGTCATGCTCCGGTTTAACTCTCACATACAAACTATCCCTCCCCCCAGACTCTCTGCAGATTTTCAAGTACCAATCATGCAATCTTCTCATATTCGTTGATAGAGATCTTTCATTTTTGACGAGAGGCTTCTGATAACCCTCAACCGTAAGGGATCGAGATAGTCTTCGCGGGTAAGAATAACTCAATTTATTGATTCGACACACGGGGAGCCAAAGAGTATTTATAAGCTTTGACAGTTGAGTTGTCAATTCAACCGCACCTGAAATATACTTACTTGCAACAAAAGATAAGTGGTAACAGTGATATGATAGTGATAGTAAAAGTAAACAACAAAAGTAAATAGCAAGAGTAAATGGCAAAAGTAGTAACTAGTAACCAGGAGGATTTAAAACACTGTAGGCTAGGGAGATGGATGGTTGGGCGCTGCATGGATGAGATATATCATGATTCTAACTTGGGGCAAGGCACACGGAAAAGTAATGATCATCTAGGCAAATATCAAACATTAGGCATGTATCCCGTAGGTAGTTGTACGTGCTTGCAATAAGAACTTGCACAACATCTTTTGTCCTACCATCCCGCTACGAACGGGGCCAAAAGGAACTTATGGAGATTAAGGTGCTCCTTTCAAAGAACACCGGAACAAAGCAATGAACTCAATGGATACATGTAATCCTCAAACTACGGACCATCCCCTTTGGTGTCCCAAGCTGTCACTTTTGGGATCGCCGGTTCCGAACCGTAACAGGTGCTAACAACTCATAGAGAGGATCAAGAACACAAATATATTCATGCAAACACATATGGTTCAGATCTGAAATCATGGCACTCGGGCCCTAAGTGACAAGCATTAAGAATAACGAGTTGAAGCAAAGATGATAAACACCATAGTAGATGATAGGCAACATGCCCCCAACGATCTGACAAACTATTACATGATCTAACTCATCCAATCCCTACCACCCCCTTCGCCTACAGCAGGGGATTACTCACACATGGAAGGAGAAGTCATGGAGGGATGATGGAGTGGTGATGATGATGACGATGGCGACGATCTCTCCTCTCCGAAGGCCAAATCAGCCTCCAGATTAGCCCTCCCGAAGAAGAACAGAGGGTGGCGGCGGCTCCGCGACGAAAACTGGGAAAAGAACTTCTGATCTGGGATTTCTCCGTCACAAGCTAAAATACGAGTCAAAGTAGGGCACCAGGGGAGGTGGGGCCCACCCAGGCAACCCCCCGGCGCGGCCAGGGGGTGGGCCGCGCCACCAGGGCGCCTGGGGCCCCCCTGGCCCCCCTCTGGCCCCTCTTCAGGCTCCGGATTTCTTCGGGTGCGTGGATTTTCTGTGATTTTTCGTGGATTTTTCTGAGATACCTAAAAATCCGTTTTCCTGCACACAATAAAACCATACAGGCAGCTCTGCTGAAAACAGCGTCAGTCCGGGTTAGTTTAGTTCAAATCATGCAAGAATGAGGTCAAAACAATATCAAAAGTGTTTGGAAAAGTAGATACGTTTGAGACGTATCAACTCCCCCAAGCTTAGCATATTGCTTGTCCTCAAGCAATTCAGTTCAACGAACTGGACGCGACAAAGAAAACTTTGACAAACTCTTTTGTTTCATTAGATGTATATAAGCATGTATTACGAAAAGAGTCTAGCAAGTATTGAAAAAATACTATGAGGACAATGCACGGAGCAATCCTTCTTTCAAGTGACCAATCACAAATACCTAAAAGTAAATAATATACTACTGAAAATCAAGACAAGATTACATTGCACATAGCTTGAGCATATTTGGGTGGTATCTCGCTAGCCTCCATGAGTGAAGCAAAACATAAATGCAGAAACTCCTCCAGAGTTTTAAAGGAGACTAGAACTAAGAATTTCAGAATAAATCATATCACAAGCATGCAGAAGACAATGTAATACTTTGGGACAATGCACATTACACTCAGAATGAAAATTATGCTCTCCTAGTTGGTGCTTTGAAGAAAGAAGGTGGAGACTCTCGAACCGTGGCTTTTGTTGGCAAGGTTGAAAACCCGTGGTCGGAAACAAAAACTAAACATGTACCAGAGCTCTTGGTTTTAAAAACAGAGGTAAAAACGTTTTTGAGAGGTGCATATTTCGTCAACGAATGCTAGCAGATAACTCAATCACTTCTTGAGCTGGACAAGTCTCGAGGAACGGCTCCCGCATGAGGACGATCACATCCTCTTAATCTCCTTTGTTTATCACTGCCAAAGTTTTCTGATTTCTCATGAACAAAGCGTGAAGGAGGGTTTGTTTGTTGTATTATCTTTTATGAGCCAGGCGCACTCTATGCCAGTTCCTTCTCGTATTATGGGTTTGCACATTAGACATGCAATCCCGGAGTGAAACTTGTCCAACTTAAAAAGATCATGAATTAACTACTACTTCCTCATGAGCTAAAACATAGGCACAAAAAGAGAAATGCTTTTGATTAATTTCGAGATGGCACACGAAAGTCTTCGTTAGGAATGGCAGGTAAATACCATGTATAGGAAGGTATGGTGGACTCATATGGCATAACAGGTTTTAAGGATTTTGGATGCACAAGCAGTCAGTCCGCTTAGTACAGGTGGAGGTTAGCAAAAGACTGGGAAGCGACCAACTAGAGAGCAATAACGGCCATAATCATGCAGAGCGACAAAGCAACATTGAATCGGGCATGAAAGTGATATAACTATTCTGAAACTCAAAGATCATCAAGGCAGAGCAGACTTTTTAGTCTTAAACATGTGTAAACATGTGCCAAGTCAATCCAAAAATTCTCTAAAGGGAAATACCACCTTAGTATACCGAACTATGAACAATGCAATGCATGTAGATCATTTCAATAACACATTATATACTCTAGCTATTCGAGACTAGCCCCAAGGAAAGCATGAACCACTGGAAGAGCATTGTAAACATAGCACTATGTCGCTACAAGCTGGTCTCTAGATCATAAGTACAGGCATATGTACAAAAGTAGAAACAAAAAGAGTTCATACCGGTCTTCCTTGTTGCTTCCCTTCAGTCGATCTTCGTCATTACTGCCTCGTCACTTGCACGATCGAACGTAGGAAATATAATTAAATGCCATCACGGACTCGAGCTGAACTCTGAAAACAAAGCAAACTAAAGAGAGAAAGGAAATCTTTTTGGATTATTTCAAAGGTTGAACGAAAGCAAAAGAAAGAGAAAATCTTTTTGTTGTTTTTGCAAAGAGAGAAATAAAGAAGAACGGGCAAAAACTTCGAAAAGATCAATGCGAATAAAACGGATAATACAATGGAAAAGTGAGAGGGGCATGTACTCCCCCAAGCTTAGGATTTTGGCCTAAGCTGGTAGCAGCTACTGCCCCCAGGAGCCTCCTGCTCCGGGGGAACAATGGTGAGTCCAAGGGTCGTAGAAGGATGCTGGCGCGTATACCGAACTCCTCGGAGTCTCCCACGAGGAAGGGTCCGTACGCCAAGCAGAGGAAGACCCTTCACCAAACTCGGTGGCGGTTTCTTCCTGAAAAGGTGGTAACTCACCGTGCTCCTCCTCGTCGGGCACAACCCCCTCCATGGGGTTATGAAACTGATGCTGGACCATGAACTCATCGAACTGGACAACATCAAAGGACCATCCGTTCCTGCGAGAAAAATCTAACAAAAGAGGTGCAGGTAGACGGATCTCGCGTTCCGCGGTGGTTCCGAAACGCAAGATATAAACAAGATTATCAAGCTCAGAAGCCATGGTAACAAACTTATGCCTTTTCATAGCAGCAAGATCAAAGCTTAAATAAGTAAAAGGATTATCATCAGGGTGTGGGGTGCCTCCAAGATGTTCTAAGATAAGTGTGGCATAAACGCCACCATATAAGTCTCCCTTGTTACCGTTCATAGCAAGGCGTCGAGCAATTAAGGCACCCAGATTATAATCAGACCTCCCTGAGAGGGCTGCTGCCAGGATAGCAATATCCGGAGTAGAAATGTTGCTCGTGTTGTCACGAGCTAACACCCCTCTAGCAACATAATATGCAAAATACCTGAGGTGAGGAAATAAGATGTTGGAGATCTTCGACCGATGAATATCCCTCGTACCCATGCTGCAGAGAGAGTTGATGACGGTTTTCAGCTCGGAGGGCTGAGTGGCCATCCTAGCCGTCCTCCCAACGTTCGGCACACCTATTATTTCACAAAACTTTCCCAAAGTCATGGTGATAAGATCATTGTAAATTTTAAACTCAATAGCACCTGAATCAGGATTATATCTAAAACTGTTAATGAAACTGGAGGTGAGTTTTTGATACTGAGTAACACGGCACGTGACGAGCCGTGTCAGACCTGCATTAGCACAAAGATTATAAAACTCATCCTTGATTCCCGCAGCTTCAAGGAATTCATCACATGGAAACGTCATCGCACGTGCTGGACTTGTGTCTTCCAACAACTCTAGGGGCTCATGATCTTCGTTATAGCTCACCCTAGCAGTCGAGGGTGAAGCTGCGGCTCTAGTGACTCGATCGGAGTGCGTGGGCCTCCTCTTCTCAAGCCACCCTTTTGCCCTTCCTAACAAACTCATTTCTGAAATTTTTGGCAATTTACAAAAACGAGGATTAAAACAAGGTGAGTTAAGGCAAACTACTCAACTCACTTGCCCAAGGCATAAACTTGCATCAAAACTTGGAAAATAACTTTCTACACATGCATGCAAGCTCATCTATACAGCACCAAGAACTACTAAATACTCACAAATGAAGCCACCAATCAGAAATCTAATTGGAGGGGTGGAGGAGTCACATACCAGGGAGTATTTGTTCAAAATCTCAGCTCAAATGATGGGCTGTAGAGAGGGATCGAAGAATCGCCTCCAAGAATAGCAAGAACACAAGAACAAGTGCAGAACTCGCGTTTTTGGAGAAAAAGAGAGAGGGAGGAAGAAGACATACCTAGAGGGGGGCCTTGTGGGCCCCAGGCGCCCTGTGGGCGCGGCCAGGGGGTAGGCCGCGCCAGCTGGCCGCCTGGGCCACTGGTGGGTCCCCCTGGCTGGCCCCAGGTCCCTCTGGGTCACTCCCGACGTGGAAATTTTTATTTTTATTTTTCTGGAATTTTTCTGAAAACTTCACTGTTGAAATTTTTTCGAAGTTCAAAAAGCTGCGAAACTCTCTGAAAACTTGAAGCAGTGAGTAGTATTGTGAAGCTTCAAAACATAAATACTTGGTACATCAAGTAGGACAAAAACTAAAAACAAATGAAAACATAACAAGCTCAACTTTTTATCTATATAAAACATGTTTACTAGTAAGGTTGATCAAGTCTTACCAACAAACAGGCGATATATAGAGCAAAAAGTCTAACCTCTTACGAAGTAATCACTGAACCTTTACTTTGATGGACATTTCCCCACCATGATAGTTTTGTATTTGTGAGGCACATGTAGTGGACAGTCCCATTCTCCAATCTTCACGGTCTCGATATTTTCTATAGAGTTGAGGCCATGCCTCCTGTCGGTCTTCTTTGGAAAATATACCGTGTGTTCTTTATCATTCACATTCAAGGTAACCTTCCCTTTATTGCAATCAATAATAGCACCTGCGGTGTTAAGAAAAGGTCTACCAAGAATAATGGACATGCTCCCATCCTCGTGCATGTCAAGCACAACAAAATCAGTAAGAATCAAACAATTAGCAACTTCTACTGGAACATCCTCACAAATACCTATCAGAACGGCGGTTGACTTGTCAGCCATCTGAAGAGAGATATCTGTAGGAATTAGTTTCTCTAAACAAAGCCTCTCGTAAAGAGAGAGATGCATAACACTCACTCCTGCTCCAAGATCACATAAAGCAGTTTTGACATAATTATTCTTTATGGAGCAAGGAATGGTGGGTATACCTGGATCACCGAGCTTCTCAGGAATCTTGCCACTGAAAGAGTAGTTAGCAAGCATAGTAGATATTGCTTCATTAGGAACTTTTCTTTTATTAGTGACAATATCTTTCATATATTTTGAATAAGGAGGTAACTTAATAGCATCAGTCAAGGGGATTTGAAGAAAAAGAGGTTTAATCCACTCACAAAACTTATTGTAATGCTCTTCTTCTTTAGATTTGATGGACTTACCTGGAAAGGGCATGGGTTTCTGTACCCATGGTTCACTTTCCTTCCCATGTTTTCTTGCGATGAAGTCTTCTTTAGTGTACCTCTTACGTTTGTCAGGTGCTTCTTCTTCTCGAACTTCAGGCGGATCATTCTTCTCATTATCCTTACCTTCAGGTTCACCACCGTTTTCAGTCTCAGCATCGGAGATAGATACACTGTTGGGATCAACAGCTGGCTCTTCATCTGCAATAGGATCATTAGAATTGTCAGTCTCCTTATGTTTCTTCTTCTTCTTTGGAGAGCCAACAATTTCTTCTTCCTGCATTTGAGAATCTTGCTCGATTCTCCTCGGATGCCCCTCTGGATAGAGAGGATCTTGAGTGCTAGTTCCTCCTCGGGTCTTAATCCCGAAAGCCTGCAAATCATCTTGTTTGGCATTGTTAGCAAGCAAATATTTTTGCACATTAGAAATTTGGTCAAGCTGAGTTTGAACCATATGAAAATGTTTCACAAGACATTGAACATCATTAACCGTTCTACCTAGAACATCAAGCAGACTTTTGATAGCAAGGGAATTATCATGCAATTGACTTTGTATCCTCTCAGTAAAATGATTTTGTTTCATAATAAAATTATCAAACTCATCTAAACATTGATCAGGAGGCTTACCATGAGGGATGTCACTTGCGTTGAAATCTAAAAGAGAGTGTACCTCTACCATAGGAGGGTGAGTGGTAGGCTCACACAGCTTTTCAATAGGGGGTAGATTCTTCACGTCTTCAGCTTTAATACCTTTCTCTTTAATAGACTTCTTTGCTTCTCGCATATCTTCGGGGCTTAGAACAAACATGCCCCTCTTCTTTGGTGGTGGAGGTGGTTCAGGGACGGACCAATCTTCATGGTTTTTGGCAATCCTGCCCATCAAATCTTCTGCATCTTCCGGCGTCCTTTTCCTGAAAACATAACCAGCACAGCTGTCCAAATAGGACCTGGATTCATCAGTTAGACCAGCATAGAATATATCGATTAATTCGTTCTTAGGGACTTCATGTCCTGGTCTAGCCCGAATCAGACCGCAGTACCTCCCCCAAGCTTTAGGGAGGGACTCATCCTGCAACTGTTTAATGTTATAAATTCTTTGTAAAGCAGCATGTTGCATGTGAGCAGGAAAGTACTTATCAACAAAAGAGTGAGCTAAGTCTTGAGGACTCTTAATGGAACCACATGGGAGTGAATCATACCATGCTTTAGCACCTTCCTTCAAGGAGAAAGGAAGAAGCTTGGTCACATAAAAGTATCGTATCTTCTCATCTGTGGTAAACAGGCCACCCAACTCACCGAGTTTAGTCAGGTGTGCAATAGCATCATCATTTTCTCTGCCATAAAAGGGGTCAGCTTCAACCATAGGTATAAGTAAAAGATCAACAGAGAAATCATAATCAGGATCATCAATGCATATAGGAGATGTAGCAAATTCAGGATCAGGAACGGTTTTGTTCTTCAAAGAGTGTTTTTCAAACAGTTTCTTAATAACTTCAGGGTCAGAGCCAGAAAACTCTGTCAGTTCCCTGCATAAATCTTCATCAAGCATATAGTAATCATCATCAAGGAGTCTCTCCTTGAGTTTACTCAAATCAGGATAATCATAAGTTTCACCAATAGGGTAGCGAGTAACAGGAATTTCAATTCCAGACTTTTCAGTAGCAGCAGCGATCTGTTTCTCAAGAGCATAACCAAGGGAACTAATATCATCAACAGTAGTAGAAGCATCATCAAGAGTATCGGACATAGTAACAGATTCAGTAGGAGCATCATGTGGTGGCGGTGAGGCAAACTTACTCATAACAAAAGGTGAATCAAGTGTAGCACTAGTGCTCAGAACAATACCTCTTCTTGTAGTGGATAGTAAGATCGGAACCTTGGGGTCTCCTTTCTTACCCATAGCGGATGAAGTGCAGCAAGTAGGATACTTCAAGTAGACTTGTAAATATTTCTATGCTCCCCGACAACGGCGCCAGAAAACGGTACTTGATAACCCTCAACCGTAAGGGATCGAGATAGTCTTCGCGGGTAAGAATAACCCAATTTATTGATTCGACACACGGGGAGCCAAAGAGTATTTATAAGCTTTGACAGTTGAGTTGTCAATTCAACCGCACCTGAAATATACTTACTTGCAACAAAAGATAAGTGGTAACAGTGATATGATAGTGATGATAGTGATAGTAAAAGTAAACAACAAAAGTAAATAGCAAGAGTAAATGGCAAAAGTAGTAACTAGTAACCAGCAGGATTTAAAACACTGTAGGCTAGGGAGATGGATGGTTGGGCGCTGCATGGATGAGATATATCATGATTCTAACTTGGGGCAAGGCACACGGAAAAGTAATGATCATCTAGGCAAATATCAAACATTAGGCATGTATCCCGTAGGTAGTTGTACGTGCTTGCAATAAGAACTTGCACAACATCTTTTGTCCTACCATCCCGCTACGAACGGGGCCAAAAGGAACTTATGGAGATTAAGGTGCTCCTGTCAAAGAGCACCGGAACAAAGCAATGAACTCAATGGATACATGTAATCCTCAAACTACGGACCATCCCCTTTGGTGTCCCAAGCTGTCACTTTTGGGATCGCCGGTTCCGAACCATAACAGGTGCTAACAACTCATAGATAGGATCAAGAACACAAATATATTCATGCAAACACATATGGTTCAGATCTGAAATCATGGCACTCGGGCCCTAAGTGACAAGCATTAAGAATAACGAGTTGAAGCAACCATAGTAGATGATAGGCAACATGCCCCCAACAATCTAACAAACTATTACATGATCTAACTCATCCAATCCCTACCATCCCGTTCGCCTACAGCAGGGGATTACTCACACATGGAAGGAGAAGTCATGGAGGGATGATGGAGTGGTGATGATGATGACGATGGCGACGATCTCCCCTTTCCGGAGGCCAACTCAGCCTCCAGATTAGCCCTCCCGAAGAAGAACAGAGGGTGGCGGCGGCTCCGCGACGAAAACTAGGAAAAGAACTTCTGATCTGGGATTTCTCCGTCACGAGCTAAAATACGAGTCAAAGTAGGGCACCAGGGGAGGTGGGGCCCACCCAGGCGACCCCCCGGCGCAGCCAGGGGGTGGGCCGCGCCACCAGGGCGCCTGGCCCCCTGGCCCCCCTCTGGCCCCTCTTCTGGCTCCGGGTTCCTTCGGGTGCGTGGATTTTTTGTGATTTTTCGTGGATTTTTCTGAGATACCTAAAAATCCGTTTTCCTGCACACAATAAAACCATACAGGCAGCTCTGCTGAAAACAGCGCCAGTCCGGATTAGTTTAGTTCAAATCATGCAAGAATGAGGTCAAAACAATATCAAAAGTGTTTGGAAAAGTAGATACGTTTGAGACGTATCAGCTTCCCGTACTCGTATCTTTGTATCTGCACCTTCAAGAAATCATAATGTACATCGTCGGCCAGGTAATCTCCAAGATTGCTATAACCGGGCACCATCCTCGGATCATTAGCGACCATGTCGCTAGGCACCTTGAGCGGGGGGCACGATTGGTCTGCTTGTTCGCCGAGCTGGGCAATTTGTTTCCCAGCTCGTCCTTCTGCTAACCTTTCATCACTTTTAGTACTTCCCGACCGCTTCGCTTCGTGAAATGACTTTTCAATCATGCGGTCATAGTTGTCCTTCGGCTTACTTTTCGCTGGTTTCTTCAGGGCAGCAACAGTGCGCTTTGCTTTCACCGGATCTATCTTCTCCTCCGGAGGTGGATGTCTCTGTGCTTTCAACCCTTCAAGCCAGTCCTTCACTTCGCCTTGAGCGATCTTCGTGTTTTCCTCTTCGGACCTCTCGTATGGTAACTTCTCTAGAGGCGTGAGAGAAGGACCGAATCCGCATTGCCTCCCGCCTCTGGCTGTACTGCTAGACGTCGGCAGACCAGACGAAGCGGCTGTCTTCTTTCCTTGCTTACGTGCAGGAGTAGGAGCAGCCGGAGCGGCGGCAGGTCTCTTCCGCCCTTGCTGACTAGGCGGAGAAGGAGGAGCAGGCTGGCTGCTCGGGCGCGCCGGCGCAGGCGGAGAAGGAGGATGCTGGCTGCTCGGGCGCGCCGGCGCAGGCAGAGAAGGAGGATGCTGGCTGCTCGGGCGCGCCGATGCAGGCGGAGAAGGAGGCGGAGTGCCGTCACGCACCGGAGAAGGAGCCGGAGTGCCCTGATTGTCACTCGCCGGAGGAGGAGGCGGTGGAGGAGGCGGAGTGCCCTGACTCGCCGGAGGAGGAGGAGGAGGAGGCGGAGGCGTCCAGTTGAGAATGTTGATGAGGTCCTTCCGCCATAGGCATGGAGTCTTCAGCGAAGAACCCAGCCGAGTCTCCCCTTCACCGGTAGGGTGGTCAAGCTGGAGCTCCTCAAATCCCTCCGTAATTTCATCCACCATCACCCTAGCATATCCTTCTAGAATCGGCCGGCAGTGAAAAGTTGCGCCGGGTCCAGTAGGATAAACAGAGCCAGCAGCCGCCTTGACCTTCATATTTATCCACTGCATCATAAGGTGGCAATTTTGTACCTCCGTGATAGCATCCACGGGATAGCTGGCAGTAGCCGTCAAGACATGCTCCGGCTGAAGCAGCTCGGTGGAAGCCACGCTGCTTCTCCGCTGAGATGGCGGGGTAGCTTCGGGGGGAAGCTTCGGCAATTCTTTTGTCTCGATTTGCTTCTAGTTCCTCTATCGCTTGTATTCTTGCCCGCAGCACCTGCAGTTCAGTCTGCTGCATTTTCTTCCTCCTCTCGTGGCATTTGTAGCCGCCTGCGTCCGGAAACCCAGCACTCCACGGAAGGGAGCCTGGCGTGCCTCGTGTCCGTCCAGGGTGCTCAGGATTCCCGAGGGCCATTGTCAGCTCGTCGTTCTCTCTGTCAGGGAAGAACGTCCCTTCCTGCGCTGCTTTGATATAGTGCCGAAGCTTCCTGAGTGGTATTTCCAATTGCTTGTCCGTCCAAATGCACCTCCCTGATAGAGGGTCCAAGGTTCCGCCAGCCCGAAGAACCAAGTCCGGCAACGGTCTGGCCATTGCATTGTCTCTAGTTCAATCCCTTTCTGAAGCAGATCATTCTCAGCCTTGGCCCACTTAGGCCGGGCTCTGAGGTAGCCACCTGACCCCGTGCGATGGTGATGCTTCTTCTTCGCAGCATTTATCTGGTTTGTCGCCGACATCTTCTTACTCTTTTCGGATGTCTTATAGGCCACAAATGCGGGCCAGTCATCTTTGATCTTCTCATATATGCCCACGAATTCTGGAGTCTCTTTATCGCGGACAAACTTATTCAGTTTTTTCTTCCATGCCTTGAATTGGTCTGCCATCTTCGTAAGAGCAGCAGACTTGATTAATTCCTCTTTAACTGGATTCGCCGGATCATCCTCTGCCGGTAGGATGAAATTTGACTTCAGCTCAGTCCAAAGATATTCTTTCTGCATATCAGTGACATAAGACACCTGAGCATCTTTTGAAGCCGGCTTTAACCATTGATGGATGCTGATCGGGATCTTGTCCCTAACCAGAACCCCGCACTGATTAACAAATGTGTTCTTTGTCCGGATGGGTTCAATCGGTTCGCCGGAGCGCGAGATTTCTGAGATCTCAAACTTTTCATCTGGCCTCAACTTTTTCTTCGCCCCTCGTCTCTTTACCGAAGATTTGCTCGATCCGGAGGGCTAGAAAAAGGAACAAAGATGAGAGTTAATGAATGCATCAATTAACTAGTCAGCACATGCTTAAATAACATATATACCTCCTGGCCTGACTCGGTTCGGTCACTGGAGCCAGCATCACGGTCTCCTTCTTGCACCGGCATTGGGTCACCGGAGCCATCCTCACGGTCTACTTCTTCCATGTGCATTGGGTCACCGAAGCCATCAATATCATAGCCTAGATCTTCCAGCAGCTCTCTTTCCACCAGCTCATTGGTGTCGTTGAGAAACGACAAGTCGACATCTTGTCCGTCTGCGATTATGTCCATCAACATCGCTTCTTGTGCTAGGACTCGGGTGTTGTCGTCCATAGTTTCTACAAATATTTACAACATGCCAATTATTATTCAAACATGACATATGGATATATTAATGGCAAACGTAGAACTAGCTTCGACCCTCGACCCCTGGACGACCCTCGACTGCTCGGCGATCCACAACCCTAGACCCCCTCATGTCACATTTTGTCTAGTGTCAAAGGATTCAACAAAACCAATACTTCATCATTAGGCGAAAGTAACAGTCGCATGATGGTACGAAGCTCTCCAAAGTTATTTTGGAACGGAGTCCCAGATAGGATAATTCGTAACAAAGGACGGATTATCCTATCAGGAACTCCGTTCCAAAACAACTTTGCAGAACTTCGTACCAACATGCCCCGGTTACTTCTGGCAAATAATGAAGTCATGGATTTCTTCAATACATTGACACTAGCTAGGCAACCTCTGGACCCCTCGACCCTCGACTGCTCGGCGATCCACAACCCTAGACCCCCTCATGTCACATTTTGTCTAGTGTCAAAGGTTCAACAAAACCAATACTTCATCATTAGGCGAAAGTAACAGTCGCATGATGGTACGAAGCTCTCCAAAGTTATTTTGGAACGGAGTCCCAGATAGTATAATTCGTAACAAAAGACGGATTATCCTATCAGGAACTCCGTTCCAAAAAAACTTTGCAGAACTTCGTACCAACAAGCCCCGGTTACTTCTGGCAAATG
>LR738712.1:840794591-840895873 GCA_902687465.1 Secale cereale | reverse complement strand
AGACATCACATACAACAAATATACATCACAATTGTAACTTTCTATATATAAACAAAAAACATTCTATGAAAAAAAACATTTTTAACATATATATTTAGCAAATTCCTAAGAAAAATAAAAAAAATATAGCCACATACACATATACATCACATACACATCACATACAGCAACTATATACACATAAACATATATACATATATGCAACTATATATATACACACATATATATATATATTATATCACATATGAAAAAAAAAATCTCCTCACATCGCGGGGCAGGCAGAGGGCGCCGGCGACGAGGAGCGCGGGGGCAGAGGGCGCCGGCGACGGGCGGCGCGACGGGGGGACGGCGCGATGGCGCGGGGCGGGGCGACGGCGCGAGGGCGCGGGGCGACGGCGAGCTCGAGCAAGGCGGCGTCGAGGGCGGGGAACAAGAACTGAACGGAAATTTTCACAAGTGTTGTTTATATAGGAGGTGTATTAGTCCCGGTTCGTGGCGCCAACCGAGACCAATGCACCCCTTTAGTCCCGGTTGGTGCCACCAACCGGGACTAAAGGTCCCTTTTCAGCAGCCCAAAGGGCGGGAAGGAGGGACCTTTGGTCCCGGTTGGTGGCACCAACCGGGACTAAAGGGGTGCATTGGTCCCGGTTGGCGCCACGAACCGGGACTAATACGCCCCTTTAGCCCCGGCTGGTGCCACCAACCGGGACCAAAGCCCTTGTCCTGCCCCGCGGCCCAAATATTTAGTCCCACCTCGCTAGTTGACAGGGGCTCGGAGTGGTTTATAAACCCCACTGCGTTGGCTGTGTTGAGCTCCTCTCAATTGCAGGCTTCTGTGCCTAACTCTGCGCGCTGCCCTGTGAGCTTGCTGGGCCTTATAGTCTAGATGCATCCTGGGCTGTAGGCCTTGCAGGCTCACTGGGCAGCGCCCATATTTTTTCTTTCTTTTTTTGCTTTATTTATTTCTAAGTTGTTTTTTGCTGTATTTAGAGTTTCTTTGTGAATATTATTGCTTTAGGTAAAACAAATTACAAACTTTCTGTTAGTGCAAGTAGTATTCAAATTTGAATAGTTTAAATTTGAAATTATTTGTTTTCTTTGTTGCTTTATTTATTTTATTTTGTTTCTACTTACAACAAAATACTTATTGTTGCTATTTTTATTTTTTGGCAAGTTTTTTTGTTTTGTTTTCTGCATTATTTATTTTCTTTTGTTTTTTGCTTTATTTTTTAAATCTTTCTGATTAAACCAATTACAAACTTTCTGTTAGTGCAAGTAGTATTCAAATTTGAATAGTACAAACGGACAATGGTATCATACTCGTCTGTTACGAAGTTGGCATGGTATCATCATAATAGTTGCGGAAAAAAGTCTTCACTTTTTCTTCACTTGTGTCATTTGCTTATTGCGCCGTAACCATGGATAATCTTCATCGTTTATCAGGATGCTTGGGTCAGCCTTGACTTTGAAGGGAGGAATTTCATGAAACTTTTCATAATCTTCGGATATGTCTATCTTGCCCTCCACTCCCAGGATGTCCCTTTTTCCTGAAAGAACTATGTGGCGCTTTGGCTCATCGTATGATGTATTCGCTTCCTTATATTTTCTTTTTCTCGGTCTGGTAGACATGTCCTTCACATAGATAACCTGTGCCACATCATTGGCTAGGACGAACGGTTCGTCAGTGTATCTAAGATTTTTCAGATCCACTGTTGTCATTCCGTACTGTGGGTCTACCTGTACCCCGCCTCCTGACAGATTGACCCATTTGCACTTAAATAAAGGGACCTTAAAATCATGTCCGTAGTCAAATTCCCATATGTCCACTATGTAACCATAATATGTGTCTTTTCCCCTCTCGGTTGTTGCATCAAAGCGGACACCGCTATTTTGGTTGGTGCTCTTTTGATCTTGGACAATCGTGTAAAATGTATTCCCATTTATCTCGTATCCTTTGTAAATCAATACAGTCGAAGATGGTCCCCTGGACAACAAGTACAACTCATCACAAACAGTGTTGTCACCTCTGAGACGTGTTTTCAACCAACTGCTGAAAGTCCTGATGCGTTCACATGTAATCCAGTCATCGCACTGCTCCGGGTGTTTGGAGCGCAGACTGTTCTTGTGTTCATCGACATACGGGGTCACCAATGTAGATTTTTGTAGAACTGTGTAGTGTGCTTGAGATCAAGAATATCCGTCCCTGCATATTATTGAGTCCCTTCCAAGCGTGCCTTTTCCAGTCAGTCTCCCCTCGTACCGCGATTTAGGGAGACCTATCTTATTAAGGCCAGGAATGAAGTCAACACAAAACCCGATGACATCCTCTGTTTGATGGCCCATGGAGATGCTTCCTTCTGGCCTAGCGCGGTTACGGACATATTTCATTAGGACTCCCATGAACCTCTCAAAGGGGAACATATTGTGTAGAAATACGGGCCCCAGAATGACAATCTCGTCGACTAGATGAACTAGGACGTGTGTCATGATATTGAAGAAGGATGGTGGGAACACCAGCTCGAAACTGACAAGACATTGTGCCACATCACTCCTTAGCCTTGGTACGATTTTTGGATCGATCACCTTCTGAGAGATTGCATTGAGGAATGCACATAGCTTCACAATGGCTAATCGGACGTTTCCCGGTAGAAGCCCCCTCAATGCAACCGGAAGCAGTTGCGTCATAATCACGTGGCAGTCATGAGACTTTAGGTTCTGGAACTTTTTCTCTGGCATATTTATTATTCCCTTTATATTCGACGAGAAGCCAGTCGGGACCTTCATACTGAGCAGGCATTCAAAGAAGATTTCTTTCTCTTCTTTCGTAAGAGCATAGCTGGCAGGACCTTCATACTGCTTCGGAGGGATGCCGTCTTTTTCGTGCAAACGTTGTAGGTCCTCCCGTGCCTCAGCTGTATCTTTTGTCTTTCCATACACGCCCAAGAAGCCTAGCAGGTTCACGCAAAGGTTCTTCGGCACGTGCATCACGTCGATTGAAAAGCGGACCTCTAGGTCTTTCTAGTAGGGTAGGTCCCAAAATATAGATTTCTTCTTCCACATGGGTGCGTGTCCCTCGGCGTCATTCGGAACAGCTAGTGCGCCGGGGCCCTTTCCAAAGATTACGTGTAAATCATTGACCATAACAAGTACGTGATCACCGGTACGCATGGCGGGCTTCTTCCGGTGATCTGCCTCGCCTTTGAAATGCTTGCCTTTCTTTTGACATTGATGGTTGGTCGGAAGAAATCGACGATGGCCCAGGTACACATTCTTCCTGCATTTGTCCAGGTATATACTTTCAGTGTCATCTAAACAGTGTGTGCATGCGTGGTATCCTTTGTTTGTCTGTCCTGAAAGGTTACTGAGAGCGGGTCAATCGTTGATGGTCACGAACAGCAACGCCTTTAGGTCAAATTCCTCCTGTCTGTGCTCATCCCACGCACGTACACCGTTTCCATTCCATAGCTGTAAAAGTTCTTCAACTAATGGCCTTAGGTACACATCAATGTCGTTGCCGGGTTGCTTAGGGCCTTGGATGAGAACTGGCATTATAATGAACTTCCGCTTCATGCACATCCAAGGAGGAAGGTTATACATACATAGAGTCACGGGCCAAGTGCTGTGATTGCTGCTCTGCTCCCCGAAAGGATTAATGCCATCTGCGCTTAAAGCAAACCATACGTTCCTTGGGTCCTTTGCAAACTCCTTCCAGTACTTTCTCTCGATTTTTCTCCACTACGACCCGTCAGCGGGTGCTCTCAACTTCCCGTCTTTCTTACGGTCCTCACTGTGCCATCGCATCAACTTGGCATGCTCTCTGTTTCTAAACAAACGTTTCAACCGTGGTATTATAGGAGCATACCACATCACCTTCGCAGGAACCCTCTTTCTGGGGCGCTCGTCGTCAACATCACCAGGGTCATCTTGTCTGATCTTATACCGAAATGAACCGCGTACCGGCCATGCGTTCAAATCCTCGTACGCACCGCGGTAGAGGATGCAATCATTAGGGCATGCATGTATCTTCTGCACCTCCAATCCTAGAGGGCACACGACCTTCTTTGCTGCGTATGTACTGTCGGGCAATTCGTTATCCTTCGGAAGCTTCTTCTTCAATATTTTCAGTAGCTTCTCAAATCCTTTGTCAGCCACAGCATTCTCTGCCTTCCACTGCAGCAATTCCAGTACGGTACCGAGCTTTGTGTTGCCATCTTCGCAATTGGGGTACAACCTTTTTTTGTGATCCTCTAACATGCGATCGAACTTCAACTTCTCCTTTTGACTTTCGCATTGTGTCCTTGCATCGACAATGACCTGGCGGAGATCATCATTTGGTTCCTCTTGATCTTCAGCAGCTTCACTCGTTGCAGCATCATTGGGCACATCGCCTGGTTCCTCTTGATCTTCACCAGCTCCCCCATTGCAGCATCACCGTATTCAGGGGGCACATAGTTGTCATCGTACTCTTCTTCTTCGCCGTCTTCCATCATAACCCCTATTTCTCCGTGCCTCGTCCAAACATTATAGTGTGGCATGAAACCCTTGTAAAGCAGGTGGGAGTGAAGGATTTTCCGGTTAGAGTAAGGCCATGTTTGGTTCATAAGTCCTAGGACTTATTTTAGTCCCAACTTATAAGTCATAAGTCCCTAAAAAGTCCCTACCCGTTTGGTTCCTGGGACTTAACATGTACTAGTAGACCATATTACAATTATAAGTCCCTATAAGTCCCTCCTTGAGAGTCTTATTTGATAAGTCCCAAATGCCCACTTTAAGTCCCTATAAGTCCCTCCTGTTTGGTTTAGATGTGACTTATAGGGACTTATTTAAGTCCCTAGACCAATAAGTCCCTGGAAACAAACACCCTCTAAGACATCGTATTCCCACATTTAGTGCATGGACAACACATAAAACTATTCTGCTTGTTTGCCTCAGCCACATTTAGAAACTCATGCACGCCCTTAATGTACTTGGCGGTGTGTCTGTCACCGTACATCCATTGCCGGTTCATCTGCGTGCATTATATATAATTAAGTGTGTCAAAAACCATTACAGAACATCATAAATAGATAATTAAGTGATCAAATTAATAGAAGTTCATCATCACATTAAAACCAAAGTACATACATATATAATTCTCATCTAACAACATATAGCTCTCCATACACATCGAAACTATGTAAAACATTTCAATGCGAAAACAAATGCGATCATAATCGCAACCAAGGTAACAATTGATCCAACGGCATAATGATACCAAGCCTCGGTATGAATGACATATTTTCTAATCTTTCTAATCTTCAACCGCATTGCATCCATCTTGATCTTTTGATCATCGACGACATCCGCAACATGCAACTCCAATATCATCTTCTCGTCCTCAATTTTTTTAATTTTTTCCTTCAAGAATTTGTTTTCTTCTTCAACTAAATTTAACCTCTCGACAATAGGGTCCATCTTGATCTTGTGATCATCGACGACTTCCGCAACATGCAACTCCAATTCCATCTTCTCCTCCTTCATTTTTTCCAATTTTTGCTTTAAGGAAATGTTTTCCTCTTCAACTAAATTTAACCTCTCCACAAGAGGGTCGGTTGGAATTTCCGGTTCAACTACCTCCTAGACATAATAAAACATCTATGCATGTCAGGTTGGTCGGCATAACTATCATAAACACTAAAACAAATAGTTATAAATTAAAGATAATATACCACATCCGAATCGTAGACAGGACGAGGGCCCACGTGGACGGATATCAAAACCATCGCACTATATAATAACAAGCAATAATAAACGTAAGAAAATTAGACAAATATCTATCTTAAGCAATAATAACAAGCAATAATAAAAGTAAGAAAAATAGACATAACAAGAGGCTCACCACGGTGGTGCCGGTGACGAGATCGGCGGGGGCGATCGACGGCGGCGAAGACGGGGACGGGACGTGACGGACCGCTAAACCTAGACAAATCTCAGAGAAAATAGAGCTTCGAGAGGAGAAAAGCTTAACTAGTGTGGCTCGGGCATTCCATCGAACACGTTGTGTGCATAGGAGGTGAGCTAGAGCACCACTAACCCCTCTCCCCCTCGGACAGAAAAAAAAACAGAGCAGTGTGCTCTGCTCTTGCGCGAGGGGGTATATATAGGCACCTCATTGGTCCCGGTTGGTGCTACGAACCGGGGCTAAAGGGGTGCCTTTGGTCCCGGTTCATGCCACCAACCGGGACCAATGGTGGTGGGCCAGGAGCAAGACCCATTGGTCCCGGTTCGTCGCACCAACCGGGACCAAAAGGTCCAGACGAACCGGGACCAATGGCCCACGTGGCCCGGCCGGCCCCCTGGGCTCACGAACCGGGTCCAGTGCCCCCATTGGACCCGGTTCTAGATTGAACCGAGGCTAATGGGCTGGACAGGCCTGGACCAAAGCCTTGTTTTCTACTAGTGGCAGCCCGCTGCATGACGCGCGGCCCCCTTCGACAGGGCGAAACACGCCCTCTAGCCCGCACCGGTCTCCTGCTGCCACGCGGCAGCTTGACAGTTGCCCAGACCGCACGCGCTTCGCGGACCAGCCAGTTTGCTACAAGCGACGCGTCCTCACACGTCAGGCGGACGCGGGGCCAGCTCCTGACTCAGACGGGCCCGTGCATTCATGAGCTCATGATGAGCCGGTCGGCGGCTCCGGATCTTCTACGGCTCCTGCGGCGTCTCCTTCACCATCACCTCGGGCTGCTGCCGCAGACAATCCCGGGCACCTGGAACCGACAGTGGCGGGCAGATCTTCCTCAGGTCCTGCTGCTGATCTGGCTCTTGCGGGATCTTCTATGGCCGCAGACCCTGCTGATGCACCAAAACGCCGCACAAGACTACAACAAGGTGTGATTCAACCTAAAAATTACAAGAACATAATGAAATATGGTCTAGTTTGTTCCACAGGTGAACCAGGTGAGCCCAACAGGCCCTCGGTGATGAAAAGTGGAAAAAGGAAATGCTAGAAGAATATAAGGCACTTGAAAGAAATAAAACGTGGCACTTGGTTCCTCCAAAGCAAGGTAAAAACCTCATTGACTGCAAGTGGGTATTCAGAATTAAGAGAAAGTCTGATGGAACCATTGATCGTTATAAGGCTAGACTAGTTGCAAAAGGCTTCAAACAACGGTATGGCATAGACTACGAGGATACTTTCAGTCCAGTTGTAAAAGCTGCTACCATTCGTCTTGTATTGTTTATTGCTGTTTCCAGGGGATGGAACCTTCGACAACTAGATGTACAGAACACGTTTCTTCACGGTGTTCTGGAAGAAGAAGTGTACATGAAACAACCTCCTGGGTTTGAAAGAAAACATACACCTTCCTATGTGTGCAAGCTAGATAAAGCATTATATGGACTGAAACAAGCTCCAAGGGCATGGTATTCCCGTCTCAGTAAAAAGATGCAGACACTTGGCTTTGTTCCTTCCAAATCTGACACCTCCTTGTTTATTTACAACAAGTTCAACACCTCCATGTTTGTTCTTATATATGTTGATGATATTATTGTCACAAGCTCATCTGATGAGGCAATATCAGGACTCTTGAAGGATTTAGGTGCTGAATTTGCTCTCAAGGATCTAAGAGAATTGCATTACTTCCTAGGAATTGAGGTAAAGCAGCACAAGGATGGGCTACATCTCTCTCAAGAAAAATATGCAATAGATTTGGTAAGGAAGGCAGGCTTGCGAGGTTGTAAACCCACACCCACTTCTCTCTCTAGTACAGAAAAATTATCTCTTACAGAGGGAACACTTTTGAGTCGAGAGGATAGTACAAAATACAGAAGTCTTGTAGGTGCACTTCAATACTTAACATTGACCAGGCCAGACATTTCTTTTGCTGTCAACAAAGTATGTCAATTCCTACATGCACCCACTACAGTTCACTTGACTGCAGCCAAACGCATTGTCAGATATGTTAAGTATACTTTGAATGTTGGTCTAAATTTCAGCAAGTCACCCTCTACTCTTGTCAGTGCCTTTTCTGATTCAGATTGGGCAGGATGTTTGGATGACAGACGCTCAACTGGTGGCTTTGCAGTATTTTTTGGACCCAATCTTATATCATGGTGTGCCAGAAAACAAGCCACAGTATCCAGGTCTAGCACTGAAGCAGAATACTAGGCCTTGGCCAATGCAACAACATAAATTATATGGGTACATTCTATATTGAAGGAGTTAGGTGTGAAAAGCTCTCAAGCTCCATGCTTATGGTGTGATAACCTTGGTGCCACCTATTTGTCTGCAAACCCAGTATTTCATGCCAGAACAAAACACATTGAAATAGATTTTCATTTTTTCAGAGAAAGAGTTGCTGATAAACTCTTGGACATTCGTTTCATTCATTCACAGGATCAAGTGACAGATGGGTTTACAAAAGCGTTGCCTACAAGGAGTTTCGAAGACTTCAAGCATAATCTCAACTTGATGAAGTTGTGATTAAGGGAGGGTGTCAAACGATTTGTACTAGGAGATAGATAAGATAGATAGCCGCTGGATGTATTCGGTTGTAACTAAACTTCTTATCTCCTATTCTTCTTCTCCCTCAAGTCATGTATCTCCAACAACTTGTACGCGTATCAGGGACTCGCTACCCCCTATATAAACACGTACCACGTCCCCCTCGAAGGGTAAGACGTTTCTGCTCTCGCACATTTATCAGTATAAACAGAAATCTGTCAATGTACAGTATATGCAAGAATATTACGTACTGTACATGCATATATCATTATACTTTACTGTACATTTGCAGGGATGAACTCTTGACAGGTACTCTATTTTTCAGGCACAAAGCAGCTTCAGTTACGTGGATTCTCCTTGTTGTTGTTGCCCTTTAATTTTCAGCTGACAGTGTTAAGATTGTGGCCAAAAAGAACCACAAACTCAGAATACAATGCCTAAGATGGTCTTTAAGGACTAAAATTCTGTCACCGTATCATTACTCATTCTTCAAGTACTCACTGTCACTGTATGAAATAATTCAAATCCTTTTGCCAAGTACTTCCTCCGTCCCAAAATAAGAGTCTCAAATTTATACTAACATTGTACTAAAGTTAGTACAAACTTGAGTCACTTATTTTGGGACGAAGGGAGTATGTTTTACACATTGTCTCGGTAAATGCCTGTTTTTGCCGTGCCGAGTTAGTCTCTCGGCTTACATCGCTTTGCTGAGTGGCCGTGTTTTGGCTCTTAGCGAAGAGCCGCACTCCGCGTAGAGTGAAATTTCGGTAGTGGTCAATGAGTGCCAAGTTAGTAAAAGCCTTATTAATGATCTGCATCCTACCTAATGCTCCCTCCGTTCTAAAAATATGAAGTTTTTAATTTTGTATTAGCTTTAACACAAAGTTTTGATATGTTTGAGACACTTATTTTGAGATAGAGGGAGTATAAACTAGAGGAGTATTAACAAACTGCACTTGTCACTCAAATGTGATCACAAAGTAGATGGCATAGAGTAGGTAGCAAATGGGATATTTATTTTATTGGTCCATACATGCATATTAATTATGTACCACAAACAATCGACCCACTTTAAATAAAGCTTGAATGCATGACGAGCTTTATATTATCCTTGGAATTGTTTTTTCTTTTTTCCTTTTTTCCTTTTTGACATTGGCCTATGTCTGTGACCAAGGGTCACGAAACGTGGACATCGTCTCGATTTTTATTCTTTTTGGAAAAGGAGGATATATATGTTCAGTGTCTGGACGATGCATGCAACCATTTTATTAATTATTCATAAAAATAATATATTAGCGAGACTGAAATCACCATCTAGGCAACATATGTTGCAACTCCTATCCTTATCATAAAGGTGTGCCGAATATCCGGGCTGAATACCAAACTGATATCACACCAAATCCTAACATCTAAAGACGGATGCCGCAGCCCAGCCGCACACCGGGACTGGGTCACACACCGGTCTGCTCTCAGAGGCCACCGCATCCGTCTTTCGCCGATCCCTCTCCAGAGCAAGAACTGACGCATCACCATTGCCAGTCCTGTCGTCGATGCCGCGACGGCGCCAGACAACGCCACCATCCTACATGCATGTATCCATCCACAGGCGCCCGTCGCCAAAACTTCGTTGCGCCATGCTATCGAGATCCGCCACCGGCCTTACGGTGGATGTAACACCGCTCATCCTCTTGTCCCCTCCCGCCAGCACTTGCTCCAAAACGATGCCCCCGGGAGGGAGAACGACACTGAAGGCGTCGTCATCGTCCCATCCGGTAGACCCAGATCTATGGTTCCCCCCGGAACATCCCGATTTAGATTGCCGCTGAACACCACCCAACCAAGACGGGCCCACCACCTTGCCATGCTCACCGAAGGCGACACCTCCATGAGGATGACGACGACGCAAGCGTCGCTGCCGCCCATTCCGGAGGGATTTGGGTTTTACCCCGGTTCACGAGCAAAGGAGGGAGGCAAAGGCGGAATGGAGAACCTTGACGACGCCTACATGTAGGGGACCGCGCCCGCATGCGTCGCCGTTGTCATGGCCGGAAGATCCGGCCTTGGATTTCTCCGGCCTCCACACTTCACCATCCCTTTCCTCAGTCGCGGCATCGGCGACCAAGGGTGATCGGAGACCATATCGTGAAGTATGGATTGGGATGGGCGCCCCCGGGGCCAGGATGCCCCACAGGCACCACGCACCACCATCTTGCCGCCCGTGTGGCCAAGGGGGCGGCTAGCACCTGCGACAGCCACTAGCCAAGAGCCACCTCTTGGGGCCGCCGCTGGCCAAGAGCCACCTCTTGGGGCCGCCGTCTCGGTTCCAAAGTCCCCCGCACATAGCAAGGCGGGCAGATCCTCACCGCCATCTTCCTCGATGGTTGTGCTGCATTCCGACGACCCCCTCCAATGGCGGCGAGAGAGAGGAGAGAGAGAGGGCGGCCGACGGCGGACAAGGTTAGCACCGCCCTCGTCGTCCTTGCGGGAGTGGCGTGAGGGCTATTGGGCGCGCGGTCGAAATGAGTTATATTGTTGTCGGGACATCGTCTTGATACCATAAACAGTGGACTATAGCTGTTGAAATGCCTGAAAAATGCTAGAACAACAATATTTCCAAGCATTCCAAAATAGGAATGTAACCGTGACTCGCTGTCATGAAAGCTGAAACGTTTATGAGTCTAATTTGGAGCTTCAGAGCATTTGAAGCAGATGGTCCAAATTACAACCTCTATGGTATTTTCCAACAACTACGAATTATTTGGTTTGGTAGCTCACGAACAATATTCTTTTGCATGGATGGAATGGCCTAGAAAACTAAAAAATATATTTATTATGTGACTTACAAATATACTTTTAGTACGTGTTGGATTGGACCAGAAGGCCAAAGACAAACACAAGTTTATCTATTTATTTATTTTGTCTTGCTCCTCTATTTTAGGTATAGACCACCATGGATGTATGAGCTGCTGTCGTAGGAAGCGTGACACAGAGCAAAGAGGAAAAACATCTGCTTTTGATTTTCCTCTGCATACAAGCAAAGCTGAGCCTAAGCATGCATGTGCTTCTTCTTTTTCCGCGGCACACAAGCAAAGCAAAGCATACACACCCCGCCTCTGATGCACACAAGCAACACCAATGCACGCACACACGAAAAAACACTAGCAAATAGGAGTCATATACGACCAAGCTATGCGTAAACAAGAAAAAAAGAAACAAAATCACAAAACGATCAGATGATCCGCAGTAGACAGATTAGAACAATGACCATATCCGCATCGACCATCTCACGACAACACATAGAAAACGAGTTTGCTGAAAAATAAAATGGAGCGGGTACATTTTTTCTCGGAACCAGAGCATAAATAATGGACATGCTCCCATCCTCGGGCATGTCAAGCACAACAAAATCAGTAAGAATCAAACAATTAGCAACTTCTACTGGAACATCCTCACAAATACCTATCGGAACGGCGGTTGACTTGTCAGCCATCTGAAGAGAGATATCTGTAGGAATTAGTTTCTCTAAACAAAGCCTCTCGTAAAGAGAGAGATGCATAACACTCACTCCTGCTCCAAGATCACATAAAGCAGTTTTGACATAATTATTCTTTATGGAGCAAGGAATGGTGGGTATACCTGGATCACCGAGCTTCTCAGGAATCTTGCCACTGAAAGAGTAGTTAGCAAGCATAGTAGATATTGCTTCATTAGGAACTTTTCTTTTATTAGTGACAATATCTTTCATATATTTTGAATAAGGAGGTAACTTAATAGCATCAGTCAAGGGGATTTGAAGAAAAAGAGGTTTAATCCACTCACAAAACTTATTGTAATGCTCTTCTTCTTTAGATTTGATGGACTTACCTGGAAAGGGCATGGGTTTCTGTACCCATGGTTCACTTTCCTTCCCATGTTTTCTTGCGATGAAGTCTTCTTTAGTGTACCTCTTACGTTTGTCAGGTGCTTCTTCTTCTCGAACTTCAGGCGGATCATTCTTCTCATTATCCTTACCTTCAGGTTCACCACCGTCTTCAGTCTCAGCATCGGAGATAGATACACTGTTGGGATCAACAGCTGGCTCTTCTTCTGCAATAGGATCATTAGAATTGTCAGTCTCCTTATGTTTCTTCTTCTTCTTTGGAGAGCCAACAATTTCTTCTTCCTGCATTTGAGAATCTTGCTCGATTCTCCTCGGATGCCCCTCTGGATAGAGAGGATCTTGAGTGCTAGTTCCTCCTCGGGTCTTAATCCCAAAAGCCTGCAAATCATCTTGTTTGGCATTGTTAGCAAGCAAATCTTTTTGCATATTAGAAATTTGGTCAAGCTGAGTTTGAACCATATGAAAATGTTTCACAAGACATTGAACATCATTAACCGTTCTACCTAGAACATCAAGCAGACTTTTGATAGCAAGGGAATTATCATGCAATTGACTTTGTATCCTCTCAGTAAAATGATTTTGTTTCATAATAAAATTATCAAACTCATCTAAACATTGATCAGGAGGCTTACCATGAGGGATGTTACTTGCGTTGAAATCTAAAAGAGAGTGTACCTCTACCATAGGAGGGTGAGTGGTAGGCTCACACAGCTTTTCAATAGGGGGTAGATTCTTCACGTCTTCCGCTTTAATACCTTTCTCTTTAATAGACTTCTTTGCTTCTCGCATATCTTCGGGGCTTAGAACAAACATGCCCCTCTTCTTTGGTGGTGGAGGTGGTTCAGGAACGGACCAATCTTCATGGTTTTTGGCAATCCTGCCCATCAAATCTTCTGCATCTTCCGGCGTCCTTTTCCTGAAAACACAACCAGCACAGCTGTCCAAATAGGACCTGGATTCATCAGTTAGACCAGCATAGAATATATCGATTAATTCGTTCTTAGGGACTTCATGTCCTGGTCTAGCCCGAATCAGACCGCAGTACCTCCCCCAAGCTTTAGGGAGGGACTCATCCTGCAACTGTTTAAAGTTATAAATTCTTTGTAAAGCAGCATGTTGCATGTGAGCAGGAAAGTACTTATCAACAAAAGAGTGAGCTAAGTCTTGAGGACTCTTAATGGAACCACATGGGAGTGAATCATACCATGCTTTAGCACCTTCCTTCAAGGAGAAAGGAAGAAGCTTAAGCTTGGTCACAGAAAAGTATCGTATCTTCTCATCTGTGGTAAACAGGCCACCCAACTCACCGAGTTTAGTCAGGTGTGCAATAGCATCATCATTTTCTCTGCCATAAAAGGGGTCAGCTTCAACCATAGGTATAAGTAAAAGATCAACAGAGAAATCATAATCAGGATCATCAATGCATATAGGAGATGTAGCAAATTCAGGATCAGGAACGGTTTTGTTCTTCAAAGAGTGTTTTTCAAACAGTTTCTTAATAACTTCAGGGTCAGAGCTCTGTCAGTTCCCTGCATAAATCTTCATCAAGCATATAGTAATCATCATCAAGGAGTCTCTCCTGGAGTTTACTCAAATCAGGATAATCATAAGTTTCACCAATAGGGTAGCGAGTAACAGGAATTTCAATTCCAGACTTTTCAGTAGCAGCAGCGATCTGTTTCTCAAGAGCATAACCAAGGGAACTAATATCATCAACAGTAGTAGAAGCATCATCAAGAGTATCGGACATAGTAACAGATTCAGTAGGAGCATCATGTGGTGGCGGTGAGGCAAACTTACTCATAACAAAAGGTGAATCAAGTGTAGCACTAGTGCTCAGAACAGTACCTCTTCTTGTAGTGGATAGTAAGATCGGAACCTTGGGGTCTCCTTTCTTACCCATAGCGGATGAAGTGCAGCAGGTAGGATACTTCAAGTAGACTTGTAAATATTGCTATGCTCCCCGGCAACGGCGCCAGAAAACGGTACTTGATAACCCTCAACCGTAAGGGATCGAGATAGTCTTCGCGGGTAAGAATAACCCAATTTATTGATTCGACACACGGGGAGCCAAAGAGTATTTATAAGCTTTGATAGCTGAGTTGTCAATTAAACCGCACCTGAAATATACTTACTTGCAACAAAAGATAAGTGGTAACAGTGATATTATAGTGATGATAGTGATAGTAAAAGTAAACAACAAAAGTAAATAGCAAGAGTAAATGGCAAAAGTAGTAACTAGTAACCAGCAGGATTTAAAACACTGTAGGCTAGGGAGATGGATGGTTGGGCGCTGCATGGATGAGATATATCATGATTCTAACTTGGGGCAAGGCACACGGAAAAGTAATGATCATCTAGGCAAATATCAAACATTAGGCATGTATCCCGTAGGTAGTTGTACGTGCTTGCAATAAGAACTTGCACAACATCTTTTGTCCTACCATCCCGCTACGAACGGGGCCAAAAGGAACTTATGGAGATTAAGGTGCTCCTGTCAAAGAGCACCGGAACAAAGCAATGAACTCAATGGATACATGTAATCCTCAAACTACGGACCATCCCCTTTGGTGTCCCAAGCTGTCACTTTTGGGATCGCCGGTTCCAAACCGTAATAGTTGCTAACAAATCATAGATAGGATCAAGAACACAAATATATTCATGCAAACACATATGGTTCAGATCTGAAATCATGGCACTCGGGCCCTAAGTGACAAGCATTAAGAATAACGAGTTGAAGCAAAGATGATAAACACCATAGTAGATGATAGGCAACATGCCCCCAACGATCTAACAAACTATTACATGATCTAACTCATCCAATCCCTACCATCCCGTTCGCCTACAGCAGGGGATTACTCACACATGGAAGGAGAAGTCATGGAGGGATGATGGAGTGGTGATGATGATGACGATGGCGACGATCTCCCCTCTCCGGAGGCCAAATCAGCCTCCAGATTAGCCCTCCCGAAGAAGAACAGAGGGTGGCGGCGGCTCCGCGACGAAAACTGGGAAAAGAACTTCTGATCTGGGATTTCTCCGTCACGAGCTAAAATACGAGTCAAAGTAGGGCACCAGGGGAGGTGGGGCCCACCCAGGCGACCCCCCGGCGCGGCCAGGGGGTGGGCCGCGCCACCAGGGCGCCTGGGCCCCCCTGGCCCCCCTCTGGCCCCTCTTCTGGCTTCGGGTTCCTTCGGGTGCGTGGATTTTCTGTGATTTTTCGTGGATTTTTCTGAGATACCTAAAAATCCGTTTTCCTGCACACAATAAAACCATACAGGCAGCTCTGCTGAAAACAGCGTCAGTCCGGATTAGTTTAGTTCAAATCATGCAAGAATGAGATCAAAACAATATCAAAAGTGTTTGGAAAAGTAGATACGTTTGAGACGTATCAGCTTCCCGTACTCGTATCTTTGTATCTGCACCTCCAAGAAATCATAATGTACATCGTCGGCCAGGTAATCTCCAAGATTGCTATAACCGGGCACCATCCTCGGATCATTAGCGACCATGTCGCTAGACACCTTGAGCGGGGGGCACGATTGGTCCGCTTGTTCGCCGAGCTGGGCAATTTGTTTCCCAGCTCGTCCTTCTGCTAACCTTTCATCACTTTTAGTACTTCCCGACCGCTTCGCTTCGTGAAATGACTTTTCAATCATGCGGTCATAGTTATCCTTCGGCTTACTTTTCGCTGGTTTCTTCAGGGCAGCAAGAGTGCGCTTTGCTTTCACCGGATCTATCTTCTCCTCCGGAGGTGGATGTCTCTGTGCTTTCAACCCTTCAAGCCAGTCCTTCACTTCGCCTTGAGCGATCTTCATGTTTTCCTCGTCGGACCTCTCGTATGGTAACTTCTCTAGAGGCGTGAGAGAAGGACCGAATCCGCATTGCCTCCCGCCTCTGGCTGTACTGCTAGACGTCGGCAGACCAGACGAAGCGACTGTCTTCTTTCCTTGCTTACGTGCCGGAGCAGGAGCAGCCGGAGCGGCGGCAGGTCTCTTCCGCCCTTGCTGACTAGGCGGAGAAGGAGGAGCAGGCTGGCTGCTCGGGCGCGCCGGCGCAGGCGGAGAAGGAGGATGCTGGCTGCTCGGGCGCGCCGGCGCAGGCAGAGAAGGAGGATGCTGGCTGCTCGGGCGCGCCGGTGTAGGCGGAGAAGGAGGCGGAGTGCCGCCACGCACCGGAGAAGGAGCCGGAGTGCCCTGATCGTCACTCGCCGGTGGAGGAGGCGGTGGAGGAGGCGGAGTGCCCTGACTCGCCGGAGGAGGAGGAGGAGGAGGCGGAGGCGTCCAGTTGAGAATGTTGATGAGGTCCTTCCGCCATAGGCATGGAGTCTTCAGTGAAGAACCCAGCCGAGTCTCCCCTTCACCGGTAGGGTGGTCAAGCTGGAGCTCCTCAAATCCCTCCGTAATTTCATCCACCATCACCCTAGCATATCCTTCTGGAATCGGCCGGCAGTGAAAAGTTGCGCCGGGTCCAGTAGGATAAACAGAGCCAGCAGCCGCCTTGACCTTCATATTTATCCACTGCATCATAAGGTGGCAATTTTGTACCTCCGTGATAGCATCCACGGGATAGCTGGCAGTAGCCGTCAAGACATGCTCCGGCTGAAGCAGCTCGGTGGAAGCCACGCTGCTTCTCCGCTGAGATGGCGGGGTAGCTTCGGGGGGAAGCTTCGGCAATTCTTTTGTCCCGATTTGCTTCTCGTTCCTCTATCGCTTGTATTCTTGCCCGCAGCACCTGCAGTTCGGTCTGCTGCATTTTCTTCCTCCTCTCGTGGCATTTGTAGCCGCCTGCGTCCGGAAACCCAGCACTCCACGGAAGGGAGCCTGGCGTGCCTCGTGTCCGTCCAGGGTGCTCAGGATTCCCGAGGGCCATTGTCAGCTCGTCGTTCTCTCTGTCGGGGAAGAACGTCCCTTCCTGCGCTGCTTTGATATAGTGCCGAAGCTTCCTGAGTGGTATTTCCAATTGCTTGTCCGTCCAAATGCACCTCCGTGATACAGGGTCCAAGGTTCCGCCAGCCCCGAAGAACCAAGTCCGGCAACGGTCTGGCCATTGCATTGTCTCTGGTTCGATCCCTTTCTGAAGCAGATCATTCTCAGCCTTGGCCCACTTAGGCCGGGCTCTGAGGTAGCCACCTGACCCCGTGCGATGGTGATGCTTCTTCTTCACAGCATTTATCTGGTTTGTCGCCGACATCTTCTTACTCTATTCGGATGTCTTATAGGCCACAAATGCGGGCCAGTCATATTTGATCTTCTCATATATGCCCACGAATTCTGGAGTCTCTTTATCGCGGACAAACTTATTCAATTTTTTCTTCCATGCCTTGAATTGGTCTGCCATCTTCGTAAGAGCAGCAGACTAGATTAATTCCTCTTTAACTGGATTCGCCGGATCATCCTCTGCCGGTAGGATGAAATTTGACTTCAGCTCAGTCCAAAGATCTTCTTTCTGCATATCAGTGACATAAGACATCTGAGCGTCTTTTGCAGCCGGCTTTAACCATTGATGGATGCTGATCGGGATCTTGTCCCTAACCAGAACCCCGCACTGATTAACAAATGCGTTCTTTGTCCGGATGGGTTCAATCGGTTCGCCGGAGCGCGAGATTTCTGAGATCTCAAACTTTTCATCCGGCCTCAACTTTTTCTTCGCCCCTCGTCTCTTTACCGAAGATTTGCTCGATCCGGAGGGCTAGAAAAAGGAACAAAGACGAGAGTTAATGAATGCATCAATTAACTAGTCAGCACATGCTTAAATAACATATATACCTCCTGGCCGGACTCGGTTCGGTCACTGGAGCCAGCATCACGGTCTCCTTCTTGCACCGGCATTGGGTCACCGGAGCCATCCTCACGGTCTACTTCTTCCATGTGCATTGGGTCACCGGAGCCATCAATATCATAGCCTAGATCTTCCAGCAGCTCTCTTTCCACCAGCTCATTGGTGTCGTTGAGAAACGACAAGTCGATATCTTGTCCGTCTGCGATTATGTCCATCAACATCGCTTCTTGTGCTAGGACTCGGGTGTTGTCGTCCATAGTTTCTACAAATATTTACAACATGCCAATTATTATTCAAACATGACATATGGATATATTAATGGCAAACGTAGAACTAGCTTCGACCCTCGACCCCTGGACGACCCTCGACTGCTCGGCGATCCACAACCCTAGACCCCCTCATGTCACATTTTGTCTAGTGTCAAAGGATTCAACAAAACCAATACTTCATCATTAGGCGAAAGTAACAGTCGCATGATGGTACGAAGCTCTCCAAAGTTATTTTGGAACGGAGTCCCAGATAGGATAATTCGTAACAAAAGACGGATTATCCTATCAGGAACTCCGTTCCAAAACAACTTTCAGAACTTCGTACCAACATGCCCCGGTTACTTCTGGCAAATAATGAAGTCATGGACTTCTTCAATACTTTGACACTAGCTAGGCAACCTCTCGACCCCTCGACCCTCGACTGCTCGGCGATCCACAACCCTAGACCCCCTCATGTCACAGTTTGTCTAGTGTCAAAGGTTCAACAAAACCAATACTTCATCATTAGGCAAAAGTAACAGTCGCATGATGGTACGAAGCTCTCCAAAGTTATTTTGGAACGGAGTCCCAGATAGGATAATTCGTAACAAAAGACGGATTATCCTATCAGGAACTCCGTTCCAAAAAAACTTTGCAGAACTTCGTACCAACAAGCCCCGGTTACTTCTGGCAAATGATGAAGTCCTGGATTTCTTCAATACTTTGACACTAGCTAGGCAACCTCTCGACCCCTCGACCCTCGACTGCTCGGCGATCCACAACCCTAGACCCCCTCATGTCACATTTTGTCTAGTGTCAAAGGATTCAACAAAACCAATACTTCATCATTAGGCGAAAGTAACAGTCGCATGATGGTACGAAGCTCTCCAAAGTTATTTTGGAACGGAGTCCCAGATAGGATAATTCGTAACAAAAGACGGATTATCCTATCAGGAACTCCGTTCCTGAACAACTTTGCAGAACTCCGTACCAACATGCCTCGGTTACTTCTGGCAAATGATGAAGTCCTGGATTTCTTCAATACTTTGACACTAGCTAGGCAACCTCTCGACCCCTCGACCCTCGACTGCTCGGCGATCCACAACCCTAGACCCCCTCATGTCACATTTTGTCTAGTGTCAAAGGATTCAACAAAACCAATACTTCATCATTAGGCGAAAGTAACAGTCGCATGATGGTACGAAGCTCTCCAAAGTTATTTTGGAACGGAGTCCCAGATAGGATAATTCGTAACAAAAGACGGATTATCCTATCAGGAACTCCGTTCCAGAATAACTTTGCAGAACTATGTACCAACATGCCCCGGTTACTTCTGGCAAATGATGAAGGCATGGATTTCTTCAATACTTTGACACTAGCTAGGCAACCTCTCGACCCCTAGGCGATCCCTCGACCCTTGACGACCCTCGGTCCATCGACGACCCTCGACCCCCCCCCCCTAATGTCGAAGTTATCGGGGAGGGTGTATATCGACAACGACATATCCTATAAAAAAAGAGGAAGAAGAAGAAAAAAGAAACCGCTAGAGGAGAAGATCGAAGAAAAAAAAATAAAAAAAAGGAGAAGAAGAAAGGAATAGAGGAGAAGAAGAGAAATTTTCTCTTCTTCTCCTCTATTCCTTTCTTCTTCTCCTCTTTTTTTTTCTTCTTATTTATTTCTCCTCTTCTTCCTCTCCTCTTCTTCTTTCTTTCCTCTTCTTATTTTCTTCTTTCCTATCCTTCTTTTTCTAAATTTGTAACTTTTGCATATATAAAACTTTATATATATATTTAGCATATATAAACAAAAAACTATATAGCCACATACACATATACATCGCATAGACATCACATACAACAAATATACATCACAATTGTAACTTTCTATATATAAACAAAAAACATTCTATGAAAAAAAACATTTTTAACATATATATTTAGCAAATTCCTAAGAAAAATAAAAAAAATATAGCCACATACACATATACATCACATACACATCACATACAGCAACTATATACACATAAACATATACACATATATGCAACTATATATATACACATATATATATATATATATATTATCACATATGAAAAAAAAAATCTCCTCACATCGCGGGGCAGGCAGAGGGCGCCAGCGACGAGGAGCGCGGGGGCAGAGGGCGCCGGCGACGGGCGGCGCGACTGGGGGACGGCGCGATGGCGCTGTTGGGGAACGTAGCATAATTCAAAAAATTTCTACGTCTTCACCAAGATCCAAGTATGGAGACATCTAGCAACGAGCAACTAAGAGTGCATCTACATACCGTTATGAAGATTGCGTGCGGAAGCTTTCAACGAAGCAAGGATGAAGTAGTCGTACTCTTCACGTTCTTCGTCGCCGATGATCTAGCGCCGAACGGACGGCACCTCCGCGTTCAACACACGTACGGTGCAGCAACGTCACCTCCTTCTTGATCCAGCAAGGGGGGAGGAGAAGTCGTCAGAGATCCGGCAGCACGACGGCGTGATGACGGATGCAGTGGATGTCGCAATAGGGCTTCGCCGGGCGCCCTGCGTTGGGAGTATGGGGTGTGACGGGAGGGGGAGAGGCGCCAGGGATCAGGTGCGGCTGCCCTCTCCCCCTCCCACATATATATAGGGGCCAGGGGGGGCGCCTGGACCCCCTGCAGATCCAATCTGCAAGGGGGCGGCGGCCAAGGGGGGGTTCCTTGCCCCCCAAGGCAAGTGGAGCCCCCCCTCCCCTTTAGGGTTGGAACCCTAGGCGCAGGGGAGGTGGGCCCCCTTTGGTGGTGCTGTTGGGTAACGTAGTATTTTCAAAATTTTCCTACGACCACGCAAGATCTATCTACTAGATGCATAGCAACGAGAGGGGAGAGTGTGTCTACGTACCCTTGTAGACCGAAAGCGGAAGCGTTTATCAACACGGTTGATGTAGTCGTGCACCTTCACGATCCGTCCCGATCTAGTACCGAACGTACGGCACCTCCGCGTTCAGCACACGTTCAGCTCGATGATGTCCTCGCCTTCTTGATCCAGCAAGACGGGCGAAGTAGTAGATGAGTTCCGGCAGCACGACGGCGTGGTGACGGTTGTTGATGAAGAACAATCTCTGCAGGGCTTCGCCAAGCACTACAGAAACTAGACGGAGGATAAACTAGAGGGTCGGGGTAGCCGGCACACGGCTTGGTGTATCTTGATGTGTCTTGGGTGCTAGCCCTACCCCTCTATTTATATGTTGAGCCTAGGGGTCGAAACTTGGAGTAAAAGCCTTCACAAAGTCGGTTTCACCCGTAAGGCAAGAGTCCTTCTCGGACTCCAGGGCCAGACGCCAGGGTTCCCGGCGTCTGGACCCAGACGCCAGGGACCCTGGCGTCTGGCCCCTGGACTCCGCAAAACTTCCTTTTGCGCTTTCCAAAAACCTTGTGTCCTTTCCCTTTTGGCCCAAATAACGTGTTCTTGTACCCAAACACTTCGGGAAACATCCGGAACCTCTTCCGGTGAATTCCGGAACCCTTCCGGAGGTCAAACACTATTATCTCATATACTAATCTTTATCTCCGGACCATTCCGGAGTTCCTCGTCATGTCCGTGATCACATCCTGGACTCCGAATAACATTCGGTCACCAACATACATAACTCATTAAATACTATATCGTCAACGAACGTTTAAGCGTGCGGACCCTACGGGTTCGAGAACTATGTAGACATGACCGAGACATCTCTCCGGTCAATAATCAATAGCGGAACCTGGATGCCCATATTGGCTCCTACATATTCTACGAAGATCTTTATCGGTCGAACCGCATAACAACATACGTTGTACCTTTTGTCAAACGGTATGTTACTTGTCCGAGATTCGATCGTCGGTATCTTTATACCTAGTTCAATCTCGTTGCCGGCAAGTCTCTTTACTCGTTCCGTAACACATCATCTCGTGACTAACTCATTAGTCTTTTGCTTGCAAGGCTTATTGTGATGTGTGTTACCGAGAGGGCCCAGAGATACCTCTCCGACATTCGGAGTGACAAATCCCAATCTTGATCTATGCCAACACCACGAATACTTTCGGAGACACCTGTAGAGCATCTTTATGATCACCCAGTTACGTTGTGACGTTTGATAGCACACAAGGTGTTCCTACTGTATTCGGGAGTTGCATAATCTCATAGTCATAGGAACATGTATAAGTCATGAAGAAAGCAATAGCAGTTAAACTAAACGATCATAATGCTATGCTGACGGATGGGTCTTGTCCATCACATCATTCTCCTAATGATGTGATCCCGTTGATCAAATGACAACTCATGTCTATGGCTAGGAAACATAACCATCTTTGATCAATGAGCTAGTCTAGTAGAGGCATACTAGGGACATACTGTTTTGTCTATGTATCCACACATGTACTAAGTTTCCGGTTAATACAATTCTAGCATGAATAAAAGACTTTTATCATGATATAAGGAAATACAAATAACATCTTTATTATTGCCTCTAGGGCATATTTCCTTCAGTCTCCCACTTGAACTAGAGTCAATAATCTAGATTACAAAGTGATGATCCTCACACCCATGGAGTCTTGGTGCTGATCATGTTTTGCCCGTGGAAGAGGCTTAGTCAACGGGTCTGCAACATTTAGATCCGTATGTATTTTGCAAATCTCTATGTCTCCCTCCTTGACTAGATCGCGGATGGAATTGAAGCGTCTTTTGATGTGCTTGGTTCTCTTGTGAAACCTGGACTCCTTCGCCAAGGCTATGGCTCCAGTGTTGTCACAAAAGATTTTCATTGGACCCGATGCACTAGGTACTACACCTAGATCGGATATGAACTCCTTCATCCAGACTCCTTCATTTGCTGCTTCTGAAGCAGCTATGTATTCCGCTTCACACGTAGATCCCGACACGACGCTCTGCTTGGAACTGCACCAGCTGACAGCTCCACCGTTCAATAAAAATACATATCCGGTTTGTGACTTAGAGTCATCCGGATCAGTGTCAAAGCTAGAATCGACGTAACCGTTTACGACGAGCTCTTTGTCACCTCCATATACGAGAAACATATCCTTTGTTCTTTTCAGATACTTTAGGATGTTTTTGACCGCTGTCCAGTGATCCACTCCTGGATTACTTTGGTACCTCCCTGCTAGACTTATAGCAAGGCACACATCAGGTCTGGTACACAGCATTGCATACATGATAGATCCTATGGCTGAGGCATAGGGAATGACTTTCATTTTCTCTCTATCTTCTGCAGTGGTCGGGCATTGAGTCTTACTCAACTTTATACCTTGTAAAACAGGCAAGAATCCTTTCTTTGACTGATCCATTTTGAACCTTTTCAAAATCTTATCAAGGTATGTGCTTTGTGAAAGTCCAATCAAGCGTCTTGATCTATCTCTATAGATTTTGATGCCTAATATGTAAGCAGCTTCACCGAGGTCTTTCATCGAAAAACTTTTATTCAAGTATCCTTTTATGCTGTTCAGAAATTCTATATCATTTCCAATTAACAATATGTCATCTACATATAATATTAGAAATGCTACAGAGCTCCCACTCACTTTCTTGTAAATACAGGCTTCTCCAAAAGTCTGTATAAAACCATATGCTTTGATCACCTCATCAAAGCGTATATTCCAACTCCGAGATGCTTGCACCAGTCCATAGATGGATCGCTGGAGTTTGCAAACTTTGTTAGCACCTTTTGGATCGACAAAACCTTCTGGTTGCATCATATACAACTCTTCTTTGAGATATCCATTTAGGAATGCAGTTTTGACATCCATTTGCCTGATTTCATAATCATAAAATGCGGCAATTGCTAACATGATTCGGACAGACTTAAGCATCGCTACAGGTGAGAAAGTCTCATCGTAGTCAACTCCTTGAACTTGTCGAAAACCTTTCGCAACAAGTCGAGCTTTGTAAACAGTAACATTACCGTCTGCGTCGGTCTTCCTCTTGAAGATCCATTTATTTTCGATGGCCTGCCGATCATCGGGCAAGTCAACCAAAGTCCATACTTTGTTCTCATACATGGATCCCATCTCAGATTTCATGGCTTCAAGCCATTTTGCGGAATCTGGGCTCATCATCGCTTCCTCATAGTTCGTAGGTTCATCATGGTCTAGTAACATGATTTCCAGAACTGGGTTGCCGTACCACTCTGGTGCGGAACGTACTCTGGTTGATCTACGACGTTCAGTAGAAACTTGATCCGAAATTTCATGATCATTATCATCAACTTCCTCACTAATTGGTTTAGGAATCACTGGAACAATTTCCTGTGATTTACCACTTTCCAATATGGGAGAAGGTACAATTACCTCATCAAGTTCTACTTTCCTCCCACTCACTTCTTTCGAGAGAAACTCTTTTTCTAGAAAGGATCCGTTCTTAGCAACGAATATTTTGCCTTCGGATCTGTGATAGAAGGTGTACCCAACAGTTTCTTTTGGGTATCCTATGAAGACACATTTTTCCGACTTGGGATCGAGCTTATCAGGTTGAAGTGTTTTCACATAAGCATCGCAGCCCCAAATTTTAAGAAACGACAACTTTGGTTTCTTGCCAAACCACAGTTCATAAGGCGTCGTATCAACGGATTTAGATGGTGCCCTATTTAACGTGAATGCAGCTGTCTCTAAAGCATAACCCCAAAACGATAGTGGTAAATCGGTAAGAGACATCATAGATCGCACCATATCTAATAAAGTACGGTTACGACGTTCGGACACACCATTATGCTGTGGTGTTCCAGGTGGCGTGAGTTGTGAAACTATTCCACATTGTTTCAAATGAAGACCAAACTCGTAACTCAAATATTCTCCTCCACGATCAGATCGTAGGAACTTTATTTTCTTGTTACGATGATTCTCTACTTCACTCTGAAATTCTTTGAACTTTTCAAATGTTTCAGACTTGTGTTTCATTAAGTAGATATACCCATATCTGCTCAAATCATCAGTGAAGGTCAGAAAATAACGATACCCGCCGCGAGCATCAACGCTCATTGGTCCACATACATCAGTATGTATGATTTCCAACAAATCTGTTGCTCGCTCCATAGTTCCGGAGAACGGAGTTTTAGTCATCTTGCCCATGAGGCATGGTTCGCAAGCACCAAGTGATTCATAATCAAGTGATTCCAAAAGTCCATCTTTATGGAGTTTCTTCATGCGTTTTACACCAATATGACTCAAACGGCAGTGCCACAAATAAGTTGCACTATCATTATTAACCTTGCATCTTTTGGTTTCCATATTATGAATATGTGTATCACTACAATCAAGATCTAGTAAGAATAGACCACTCTTTAAGGGTGCATGACCATAAAAGATATTATTCATAAAAATGGAACAACCATTATTCTCTGATTTAAATGAATAACCGTCTCGCAATAAACAAGATCCAGATATAATGTTCATGCTCAACGCTGGCACCAAATAACAATTATTTAGGTCTAAAACTAATCCCGAAGGTAGATGTAGAGGTAGCGTGCCGACGGCGATCACATCGACTTTGGAACCGTTTCCCACGCACATCGTCACCTCGTCCTTAGCTAATCTTCGTTTAATCCGTAGTCCCTGTTTCGAGTTACAAATATTAGCAACCGAACCGGTATCAAATACCCAGGTACTACTACGAGCATTAGTAAGGTACACATCAATAACATGTATATCATATATACCTTTGTTCATCTTGCCATCCTTCTTATCCGCCAAATACTTGGGGCAGTTCCGCTTCCAGTGTCCAGTTCCCTTGCAGTAGAAGCACTCAGTTTCAGGCTTGGCTCCAGATTTGGGTTTCTTCGTTGAAGTAGCAACTGATTTGCTATTCCTTTTGAAGTTCCCTTTCTTTCCCTTGCCCTTTTTCTTGAAACCAGTGGTCTTATTAACCATCAACACTTGATGCTCCTTTTTGATTTCTACCTCCGCAGCTTTGAGCATAGCGAAGAGCTCGGGAATTGTCTTTTGCATCCCTTGCATGTTATAGTTCATCACGAAGCCTTTATAGCTTGGTGGCAGTGATTGAAGAACTCTATCAATGACACTGTCTTCATCAACATTGCAACCAAGTTGAGTCATATGATTGTAGTACCCAGACATTCTGAGCAAGTGTTCACTGATAGAACTGTTCTCCTCCATTTTGCAGCTATAGAACTTATTGGAAATCTCATATTTCTCAATTCGGGCATTTGCTTGAAATATTAACTTCAACTCCTGGAACATCTCATATGCTCCATGACGTTCAAAACGTCGTTGAAGTCCCGGTTCTAAGCCGTAAAGCATGGCACACTGAACTATCGTGTAGTCATCAGACCGCGACTGCCAGACGTTCACAGCGTCTGCATCAGCGGAAGGGGGTTTGTCACCTAGCAGTGCTTCAAGGACATAATTCTTCTGTGCAGCAATGAGGATAATCCTCAGGTTACGGACCCAGTCCGTGTAATTGCTACCATCATCTTTCAACTTAGCTTTCTCTAGGAATGCATTAAAATTCAAAGGAACGGTAGCACGGGCCATTGATCTACAACGACATAGATATGCAAAACTATCAGGACTAAGTTCATGATAAATTAAAGTTCATTTTAATCATATTAATTTAAAGAACTCCCACTTAGATAGACATCCCTCTGGTCATCTAAATGATCACGTGATCCAAATCAACTAAACCATGTCCGATCATCACGTGAGATGGAGTAGTTTTCAATGGTGAACATCTTATGTTGATCATATCTACTATATGATTCATGCTCGACCTTTCGGTCTCCAGTGTTCCGAGGCCATATCTGTATATGCTAGGCTCGTCAAGTTTAACCCGAGTATTCTGCGTGTGCAAAACTGGCTTACACCCGTTGTATTTGAACGTAGAGCTTATCACACCCGATCATCACGTGGTGTCTCGGCACGACGAACTTTCGCAACGGTGCATACTCAGGGAGAACACTTATACCTTGAAATTTAGTAAGGGATCATCTTATAATGCTACCGTCGTTCTAAGCAAAATAAGAAGCATAATAAGATAAACATCACATGCAATCAAAATATGTGACATGATATGGCCATCATCATCTTGTGCTTTTGATCTCCATCTCCAAAGCACCGTCATGATCACCTTCGTCACCGGCTTGACACCTTGATCTCCATCGTAGCATCGTTGTCGTCTCGCCAACTATTGCTTCTACGACTATTGCTACCGCTTAGTGATAAACTAAAGCAATTACATGGCGATTGCATTTCATACAATAAAGCGACAACCATATGGCTGCTGCCAGTTGCCGATAACTTTACAAAACATGATCATCTCATACAAAACCGTATAACTCATCATGTCTTGACCATATCACATCACAACATGCCCTGCAAAAACAAGTTAGACGTCCTCTACTTTGTTTGTTGCAAGTTTTACGTGGCTGCTACGGGCTTAGCAAGAACCGTTCTTACCTACGCATACAAAACCACAACGATGTTTCGTCAAGTATGTGCTGTTTTAACCTTCACAAGGACCGGGCGTAGCCACACTTGATTCAGCTAAAGTGAGAGAGACAGACACCCGCCAGTCACCTTTAAGCAACGAGTGCTCGTAACGGTGAAACCAGTCTCGCGTAAGCGTACGCGTAATGTCGGTCCGGGCCGCTTCATCTCACAATACCGCCGAAGCAAAGTATGACATGCTGGTAAGCAGTATGACTAGTATCGTCCACAATCTTATTGTGTTCTACTCGTGCATATCATCTACGCATAGACCTGTCTCATGATGCCACTATTGGGTAACGTAGTATTTTCAAAATTTTCCTACGACCACGCAAGATCTATCTACTAGATGCATAGCAACGAGAGGGGAGAGTGTGTCTACGTACCCTTGTAGACCGAAAGCGGAAGCGTTTATCAACGCGGTTGATGTAGTCGTGCACCTTCACGATCCGTCCCGATCTAGTACCGAACGTACGGCACCTCCGCGTTCAGCACACGTTCAGCTCGATGACGTCCTCGCCTTCTTGATCCAGCAAGACGGGCGAAGTAGTAGATGAGTTCCGGCAGCACGACGGCGTGGTGACGGTTGTTGATGAAGAACAATCTCTGCAGGGCTTCGCCAAGCACTACAGAAACTAGACGGAGGATAAACTAGAGGGTCGGGGTAGCCGGCACACGGCTTGGTGTATCTTGATGTGTCTTGGGTGCTAGCCCTACCCCTCTATTTATATGTTGAGCCTAGGGGTCGAAACTTGGAGTAAAAGCCTTCACAAAGTCGGTTTCACCCGTAAGGCAAGAGTCCTTCTCGGACTCCAGGGCCAGACGCCAGGGTTCCCGGCGTCTGGACCCAGACGCCAGGGACCCTAGCGTCTGGCCCCTGGACTCCGCAAAACTTCCTTTTGCGCTTTCCAAAAACCTTGTGTGCTTTCCCTTTTGGCCCAAATAACGTGTTCTTGTACCCAAACACTCCGGGAAACATCCGGAACCTCTTCCGGTGAATTCCGGAACCCTTCCGGAGGTCAAACACTATTATCTCATATATTAATCTTTATCTCCGGACCATTTCGGAGTTCCTCGTCATGTCCGTGATCACATCCTGGACTCTGAATAACATTCGGTCACCAACATACATAACTCATTAAATACTATATCGTCAACGAACGTTTAAGCGTGCGGACCCTACGGGTTCGAGAACTATGTAGACATGACCAAGACATCTCTCCGGTCAATAACCAATAGCGGAACCTGGATGCCCATATTGGCTCCTACATATTCTACGAAGATCTTTATCGGTCGAACCGCATAACAACATACGTTGTTCCTTTTGTCAAACGGTATGTTACTTGTCCGAGATTCGAGCGTCGGTATCTTTATACCTAGTTCAATCTCGTTGCCGGCAAGTCTCTTTACTCGTTCCGTAACACATCATCTCGTGACTAACTCATTAGTCTTTTGCTTGCAAGGCTTATTGTGATGTGTGTTACCGAGAGGGCCCAGAGATACCTCTCCGACATTCGGAGTGACAAATCCCAATCTTGATCTATGCCAACACCACGAATACTTTCGGAGACACCTGTAGAGCATCTTTATGATCACCCAGTTACGTTGTGACGTTTGATAGCACACAAGGTGTTCCTACGGTATTCGGGAGTTGCATAATCTCATAGTCATAGGAACATGTATAAGTCATGAAGAAAGCAATAGCAGTTAAACTAAACGATCATAATGCTATGCTAACGGATGGGTCTTGTCCATCACATCATTCTCCTAATGATGTGACCCCGTTGATCAAATGACAACTCTTGTCTATGGCTAGGAAACATAACCATCTTTGATCAATGAGCTAGTCTAGTAGAGGCATACTAGGGACATACTGTTTTGTCTATGTATCCACACATGTACTAAGTTTCCGGTTAATACAATTCTAGCATGAATAAAAGACTTTTATCATGATATAAGGAAATACAAATAACATCTTTATTATTGCCTCTAGGGCATATTTCCTTCAGGTGCACCAGCCCAGAGGGCTGGTCACATCCCCTCGCGGCTTAGGGGCCCCACCGGGATGGGTGGCCCCACCCGGTGGACCCCCGGGGCCCCTCCGGTGGTCCCGGGACGCTCCCGGTGACCCCCGGAGATCACCCGTTGGCCGAAACTGGACTTCCCATATATCAATCTTTACCTCCGGACCATTCCGGAACTCCTCGTGACGTCCAGGATCTCATCCAGGACTCCGAACAACTTTCGGGTTTCCACGTGCATTTATCTCTACGACCCTAGCGTTACCGAACCTTAAGTGTGTAGACCCTACGGGTTCGGGAGACACGTAGACATGACCGAGACCACTCTCCGGTCAATAACCAACAGCGGGATCTGGATACCCATGTTGGTTCCCACGTGTTCCTCGATGATCTTCATCGGATGAACCACCGTGTCAAGGATTCACTCAATCCCGTATGTTATTCCCTTTGTCCATCGGTACGGTACTTGCCCGAGATTCGATCGTCGGTATTCCCAATACCTTGTTCAATCTCGTTATGGCAAGTCTCTTTACTCGATCCGTAATTCATCATCCCGTGACTAACTACTTAGTCACATTGAGCTCATTATGATGATGACTTACCGAGTGGGCCCAGAGGTACCTCTCCGTCATACGGAGTGACAACATCCCAGTCTCGGTTCGTACCAACTCAACAGACACTTTCGGAGATACCCGATGTGTACCTTTATAGCCACCCAGTTACGTTGTGACGGTTGGCACACCCAAAGCACTCCTACGGTATCCGGGAGTTGTACAACCTCATGGTCTAAGGAATAAATACTTGACACTGAAAAGCTTATGCATTACGAACTATACGATCTCGTGTTATGCTCAAGTTTGGGTCTTGTCCATCACATCATTCTCCTAATGATGTGATCCCGTTACCACTGACATCTCATGTCCATGGTCAGGAAACCATGACCATGTGTTGATCAACGAGCTGGCTACTAGAGGCCTACCAGGGACTCATTGTGATCTGTGTATTCACACATGTATCGTTGTTTCCGTACAATACAATTCAAGCATGAATAACAGACAATTATCATGAACAAGGAGATATAACAATAATGCTTTTATTATTGCCTCTAGGGCATATCTCCAACAGTCTCCCACTTGCACTAGAGTCAATAATCTAGTTACATTGTGATGAATCGAACACCCATAGAGTTCTGGTGTTGATCATGTTTTGCTCGTGAAAGAGGTTTAGTCAACGGGTCTGCTACATTCAGATCCATATGCACTTTACAAATATCTATATCTCCATCCTGAACATAATTCCGGATGGAGTTGAAACGGCGCTTGATGTGCTTGGTCTTCTTGTGAAACCTGGGCTCCTTGGTAATAGCAATAGCACCAGTGTTGTCACAGAAGAGAGTCATCGGGCTTGACGCGCTTGGAATGACTCCTAAGTCGGTGATGAACTCCTTCATCCAGACTCCTTCCTGCGCTGCTTCAGAAGCAGCTATGTACTCCGCTTCACATGTAGATGCTGCCACCACGCTTTGCTTGCAACTGCACCAGCTGACTGCCCCTCCATTCAAAATATACACGTATCCGGTTTGTGACTTAGAGTCATCCAGATCTGTGTCGAAGCTAGCATCGACGTAACCCTTTACGACGAGCTCTTCGTCACCTCCATAAACGAGAAACATATCCTTAGTCCTTTTCAGGTACTTCAGGATGTTCTTGACCGCTGTCCAGTGTTCCGTACCGGGATCACTTTGGTACCTCCCTACCAAACTTATGGCAAGGTTCACATCAGGTCTGGTACACAGCATGGCATACATGATAGAACCTATTGCCGAGGCATAGGGAATGACACTCATCTTTTCTCTATCTTCTGCCGTGGTCGGCGACTGAGTCTTACTCAATCTCATACCTTGCAAAACAGGCAAGAATCCTTTCTTAGACTGGTCCATATTGAACTTCTTCAATATTTTGTCAAGGTATGTACTTTGTGAAAGACCAATGAGGCGTCTTGATCTATCTCTATAGATTTTGATGCCTAATATGTAAGCAGCTTCTCCAAGGTCCTTCATTGAAAAACTTTTATTCAAATAGGCTTTTACATTTTCCAAGAATTCTATATCATTTCCCATCAGCAATATGTCATCCACATATAATATGAGAAATGCTACAGAGCTCCCACTCACTTTCTTGTAAATACAGGCTTCTCCATAAGTCTGTATAAAGCCAAACGCTTTGATCACCTCATCAAAGCGAATATTCCAACTCCGAGATGCTTGCACCAGCCCGTAAATCGAGCGTTGGAGCTTGCATACCTTGTCAGCGTTCTCTGGATCGACAAAACCTTCCGGTTGCATCATATACAACTCTTCCTTGAGGAAGCCATTAAGGAATGCTGTTTTGACGTCCATTTGCCATATCTCATAATCATAGAATGCGGCAATAGCTAACATGATTCTGACTGACTTCAGCATCGCTACGGGAGAGAAAGTCTCGTCGTAGTCAATCCCTTGAACTTGTCGATAACCCTTAGCGACAAGCCGAGCCTTATAGATGGTCACATTACCATCTGCGTCTGTCTTCTTCTTAAATATCCATTTATTTTCTATGGCGTGCCTTTCATCAGGCAAGTCCACCAAAGTCCATACTTTGTTTTCATACATGGATTCTATCTCGGATTTCATGGCTCCAAGCCATTTATTGGAATCTGGGCCCGCCATCGCTTCTTCATAGTTCGAAGGTTCACCGTTGTCTAACAACATGATTTCCAGTACAGGGTTGCCGTACCACTCTGGTGCGGAACGTACCCTTGTGGACCTTCGAAGTTCAGTAGTAACTTGATCTGTATCTTCATGATCATTATCATTATCTTCCTCCCTTGTCGGTGCAGGCACCTCAGGAACAGTTTCCTGCGCTGCGCTACTTTCCGGTACAGGAGTGGTGACTATCACCTCATCAAGTTCTACTTTCCTCCCACTCACTTCTTTCGAGAGAAACTCTTTCTCCAGAAAGTATCCATTTTTGGCAACAAAGACTTTGCCTTCGGATCTGTGGTAGAAGGTGTACCCAATAGTTTCCTTTGGGTATCCTATGAAGACGCATTTCTCCGATTTGGGTTCGAGCTTTTCAGGTTGAAGTTTCTTGACATAAGCATCGCAACCCCAAACTTTCAGAAATGACAGCTTCGGTTTCTTGCCAAACCAAAGTTCATATGGAGTTGTCTCAACGGATTTTGACGGAGCCCTATTTAAAGTGAATGCGGCAGTCTCTAAAGCATAACCCCAAAAAGATAGCGGTAAATCGGTGAGGGACATCATAGATCGCACCATGTCCAACAGAGTACGATTTCGACGTTCGGACACACCGTTACGTTGAGGTGTTCCGGGCGGTGTCAATTGTGAAACAATTCCACAGCTTCTAAGGTGTGTGCCAAATTCATGACTTAAATATTCACCCCCACGATCTGATCGCAAGAACTTTATTTTTCTGTCACGTTGATTCTCAACCTCATTCTGAAATTCCTTGAACTTTTCAAAGGTCTCAGACTTGTGTTTCATCAAATAGATATACCCGTATCTACTCAAGTCATCCGTGAGGGTGAGAACATAACGGTAGCCTCCGCGAGCCTCAACACTCATTGGACCGCACACATCAGTATGTATGATTTCCAACAAGTTGGTTGCTCGCTCCATTGTTCCGGAGAACGGAGTCTTGGTCATCTTGCCCAAGAGGCATGGTTCGCACGTGTCAAATGATTCATAATCAAGAGACTCTAGAAGTCCATCCGAATGGAGCTTCTTCCTACGTTTGACACCAATATGACCAAGGCGGCAATGCCACAAGTATGTGGGACTATCATTATCAACTTTACATCTTTTGGCATCTGCACTATGAATATGTGTATTACTACGTTCGAGATTCATCAAAAATAAACCATTGACCAGCGGGGCATGCCCATAAAACATATCTCTCAAATAAATAGAACAACCATTATTCTCCGATTTGAAAGAATATCCATCTCGCATAAGACGAGATCCAGAAACAATGTTCATGCTCAAAGGTGGTACTAAATAACAATTATTCAGGTTCAAAACTAATCCCGAGGGTACATGTAGAGGCAGCGTGCCAACGGCGATCACATCGACCTTGGAACCATTCCCGACGCGCATCGTCACCTCATCCTTCGCCAGTCTCCGTTTATTCCGCAGCTCCTGTTTTGAGTTACAAATGTGAGCAACTGCACCGGTATCAAATACCCAGGAGCTACTACGAGTGCTGGTAAGGTATACATCAATAACATGTATATCATATATACCTTTGACGTTGCCGGCCTTCTTGTCTGCTAAATATTTGGGGCAGTTCCGCTTCCAGTGACCCGTTCCCTTGCAATAAAAGCACTCAGTCTCTGCCTTGGGTCCATACTTTGGCTTCTTCCCGGCAACAGGCTTGCCAGGCGCGGCAACTTGCTTGCCATCCTTCTTGAAGTTCTTTTTACCCTTGCCTTTCTTGAACTTAGTGGTTTTATTGACCATCAACACTTGATGTTCTTTCTTGATGTCAACCTCCGCTGATTTCAGCATCGAATACACCTCGGGAATGGACTTCTCCATCCCCTGCATATTGAAGTTCAGCACGAAGCTCTTGAAGCTTGGTGGGAGCGACTGGAGGATTCTGTCAACGACCGCTTCATCTGGGAGATTCATTCCCAGCTGAGACAAGCGGTTGTGCAATCCTGAAATCTTGAGGATGTGCTCACTGACAGAACTGTTCTCCTCCATCTTACAGCTGTAGAATGCGTCGGAGACATCATATCTCTCGACTCGGGCATGAGCTTGGAAAACCATTTTCAGCTCTTCGAACATCTCGTATGCTCCATGGTGCTCAAAACGCTTTTGAAGCCCCGATTCTAAACTGTAAAGCATGCCGCACTGAACCAGGGAGTAATCATCACTACGCGACTGCCAGGCGTTCAAAACGTCTTGGGTCGCCGGGAGAGCGGGTGCATCACCTAGCGGTGCTTCTAGGACATAAGTTCTCTTGGCAGCTATGAGGATAATCCTCAGGTTACGGACCCAATCCGTATAGTTGCTACCATCGTCTTTCAGCTTGGTTTTCTCTAGGAACGCGTTGAAGTTGAGGGAAACCTGAGAGTGGGCCATTTGATCTACAAGAGATATTGTAAAGAATTTAGACTAAGTTCATGATAATTAAGTTCATCTTAATCAAATTTTAATGAACTCCCACTCAGAATGACATCTCTCTAGTCATCTAAGTGATACACGATCCGAATCGAGTAGTCCGTGTCCGATCATCACGTGAGACGGACTAGTCAAAAACGGTGAACATCTTCATGTTGATCGTATCTTCTATACGACTCGTGTTCGACCTTTCGGTCTTCCGTGTTCCGAGGCCATGTCTGTACATGCTAGGCTCGTCAAGTGAACCCTAAGTGTATCGCGTGTGTAAATCTGTCTTACACCCGTTGTATGTGAACGTTAGAACCTATCACACCCGATCATCACGTGGTGCTTCGGAACAACGAGCTTTAGCAACGGTGCACAGTTAGGGGAAACACATTACTTGAAATTTTAGTGAGAGATCATCTTATTTACTACCGTCGTTCTAAGTAAACAAGATGCAAAAACATGATAAACATCACATGCAATCAATTATAGTGACATGATATGGCCAATATCATCTTGCTCCTTGGATCTCCATCTTCGGGGCACCATGATCATCTTGTCACCGGCTCGACACCATGATCTTCATCATCATGATCTCCATCATCGTGTCTTGAGGAAGTTGTCACGCCAACTATTACTTCTACTACTATAGCTAACGTTTAGCAACGAAGTAAAGTAATTACATGGCATTATTCAGTGACACGCAGGTCATACAATAATAAAGACAACTCCTATGGCTCCTGCCGGTTGTCAAGTTCATCGACATGCAAGTCGTGATTCCCTATTACAAAAACATGATCAATCTCATACATCACATATATCATTCATCGCATCTTCGTTCTTGGCCATGCCACGTCACAAAACACATGCTGCAAAAACAAGTTAGACGTCCTCTAATTGTTGTTGCAAGTTTTTACGTGGCTTCTATAGGATTTCTAGCAAGAACGTTTCTTACCTACGCCAAAACCACAACGTGATTTGTCAACTTCTATTTACCCTTCATAAGGACCCTTTTCATCGAATCCGATCCGACTAAAGTAGGAGAGACAGACACCCGCCAGCCACCTTATGCATCTAGTGCATGTCTGTCGGTGGAACCAGTCTCATGTAAGCGTACGTGTAAGGTCGGTCCGGGCCGCTTCATCCCACAATACCGCCGAATCAAGATTGACTAGTAACGGTAAGAAAGTTGAACAAGATCATACGCCCACAACTGCTTTGTGTTCTACTCGTGCCAAGATGCTACGCATAAAACCTAGGCTCAGATGCCACTGTTGGGGAACGTAGCATAATTCAAAAAATTTCTACGTCTTCACCAAGATCCAAGTATGGAGACATCTAACAACGAGCAACTAAGAGTGCATCTACATACCGTTATGAAGATTGCGTGCGGAAGCTTTCAACGAAGCAAGGATGAAGTAGTCGTACTCTTCACGTTCTTCGTCGCCGATGATCTAGCGCCGAACGGACGACACCTCCGCGTTCAACACACGTACGGTGCAGCAACGTCACCTCCTTCTTGATCCAGCAAGGGGGGAGGAGAAGTCGTCAGAGATCCGGCAACACGATGGCGTGATGACGGATGCAGTGGATGTCGCAGCAGGGCTTCGCCGGGCGCCCTGCGTTGGGAGTATGGGGTGTGACGGGAGGGGGAGAGGCGCCAGGGATCAGGTGCGGCTGCCCTCTCCCCCTCCCACATATATATAGGGGCCAGGGGGGGCGCCTGGACCCCCTGCAGATCCAATCTGCAAGGGGGCGGCGGCCAAGGGGGGGTTCCTTGCCCCCCAAGGCAAGTGGAGCCCCCCCTCCCCTTTAGGGTTGGAACCCTAGGCGCAGGGGAGGTGGGCCCCCTTTGGTGGTGCGCCAGCCCAGAGGGCTGGTCACATCCCCTCGCGGCTTAGGGGCCCCACCGGGATGGGTGGCCCCACCCGGTGGACCCCCGGGGCCCCTCCGGTGGTCCCGGGACGCTCCCGGTGACCCCCGGAGATCACCCGTTGGCCGAAACTGGACTTCCCATATATCAATCTTTACCTCCGGACCATTCCGGAACTCCTCGTGACGTCCGGGATCTCATCCGGGACTCCGAACAACTTTCGGGTTTCCACGTGCATTTATCTCTACGACCCTAGCGTTACCGAACCTTAAGTGTGTAGACCCTACGGGTTCGGGAGACACGTAGACATGACCGAGACCACTCTCCGGTCAATAACCAACAGCGGGATCTGGATACCCATGTTGGTTCCCACGTGTTCCTCGATGATCTTCATCGGATGAACCACCGTGTCAAGGATTCACTCAATCCCGTATGTTATTCCCTTTGTCCATCGGTACGGTACTTGCCCGAGATTCGATCGTCGGTATTCCCAATACCTTGTTCAATCTCGTTATGGCAAGTCTCTTTACTCGATCCGTAATTCATCATCCCGTGACTAACTACTTAGTCACATTGAGCTCATTATGATGATGACTTACCGAGTGGGCCCAGAGGTACCTCTCCGTCATACGGAGTGACAACATCCCAGTCTCGGTTCGTACCAACTCAACAGACACTTTCGGAGATACCCGATGTGTACCTTTATAGCCACCCAGTTACGTTGTGACGGTTGGCACACCCAAAGCACTCCTACGGTATCCGGGAGTTGTACAACTTCATGGTCTAAGGAATAAATACTTGACACTGAAAAGCTTATGCATTACGAACTATACGATCTCGTGTTATGCTCAAGTTTGGGTCTTGTCCATCACATCATTCTCCTAATGATGTGATCCCGTTATCACTGACATCTCATGTCCATGGTCAGGAAACCATGACCATCTGTTGATCAACGAGCTGGCTACTAGAGGCGTACCAGGGACTCATTGTGATCTGTGTATTCACACATGTATCGTTGTTTCCGTACAATACAATTCAAGCATGAATAACAGACAATTATCATGAACAAGGAGATATAACAATAATGCTTTTATTATTGCCTCTAGGGCATATCTCCAACAGGCGCGGGGCGGGGCGACGGCGCGACGGCGCGGGGCGACGGCGAGCTCGAGCAAGGCGGCGTCGAGGGCGGGGAACAAGAACTGAACGGAAATTTTCACAAGTGTTGTTTATATAGGAGGTGTATTAGTCCCAGTTCGTGGCGCCAACCGAGACCAATGCACCCCTTTAGTCCCGGTTGGTGCCACCAACCGGGACTAAAGGTCCCTTTTCAGCAGCCCAAAGGGCGGGAAGGAGGGACCTTTGGTCCCGGTTGGTGGCACCAACCGGGACTAAAGGGGTGCATTGGTCCCGGTTGGCGCCACGAACCGGGACTAATACCCCCCTTTAGCCCCGGCTGGTGCCACCAACCGGGACCAAAGCCCTTGTCCTGTCCAGCGGCGCAAATATTTAGTCCCACCTCGCTAGTTGACAGGGGCTCAGAGTGGTTTATAAACCCCACTGCATTGGCTGTGTTGAGCTCCTCTCAATTGCAGGCTTCTGGGCCTAACTCTGCGCACTGCCCTGTGAGCGTGCTGGGCCTTATAGTCGAGATGCATCCTGGGCTGTAGGCCTTGCAGGCTCACTGGGCAGCGCCCATATTTTTTTCCTTCTTTTTTTGCTTTATTTATTTCTAAGTTGTTTTTTGCTGTATTTAGAGTTTCTTTGTGAATATTATTGCTTTAGGTAAAACAAATTACAAACTTTCTGTTAGTGCAAGTAGTATTCAAATTTGAATAGTTTAAATTTGAAATTATTTGTTTTCTTTGTTGCTTTATTTATTTTATTTTGTTTCTACTTACAACAAAATACTTATTGTTGCTATTTTTATTTTTTGGCAAGTTTTTTTGTTTTGTTTTCTGCATTATTTATTTTCTTTTGTTTTTTGCTTTATTTTTTAAATCTTTCTGGTTAAACCAATTACAAACTTTCTGTTAGTGCAAGTAGTATTCAAATTTGAATAGTACAAACGGACAATGGTATCATACTCGTCTGTTACAAAGTTGGCATGGTATCATCATAATAGTTGCGGAAAAAAGTCTTCACTTTTTCTTCACTTGTGTCATTTGCTTATTGCGCCGTAACCATGGATAATCTTCATCGTTTATCAGGATGCTTGGGTCAGCCTTGACTTTGAAGGGAGGAATTTCATGAAACTTTTCATAATCTTCGGATATGTCTATCTTGCCCTCCACTCCCAGGATGTCCCTTTTTCCTGAAAGAACTATGTGGCGCTTTGGCTCATCGTATGATGTATTCGCTTCCTTATCTTTTCTTTTTCTCGGTCTGGTAGACATGTCCTTCACATAGATAACCTGTGCCACATCATTGGCTAGGACGAACGGTTCGTCAGTGTATCCAAGATTTTTCAGATCCACTGTTGTCATTCCGTACTGTGGGTCTACCTGTACCCCGCCTCCTGACAGATTGACCCATTTGCACTTAAACAAAGGGACCTTAAAATCATGTCCGTAGTCAAATTCCCATATGTCCACTATGTAACCATAATATGTGTCCTTTCCCCTCTCGGTTGTTGCATCAAAGCGGACACCGCTGTTTTGGTTGGTGCTCTTTTGATCTTGGACAATCGTGTAAAATGTATTCCCATTTATCTTGTATCCTTTGTAAATCAATACAGTCGAAGATGGTCCCCTGGACAACAAGTACAACTCATCACAAACAGTGTTGTCACCTCTGAGACGTGTTTCCAACCAACTGCTGAAAGTCCTGATGCGTTCACATGTAATCCAGTCATCGCACTGCTCCGGGTGTTTGGAGCGCAGACTGTTCTTGTGTTCATCGACATACGGGGTCACCAATGTAGATTTTTGTAGAACTGTGTAGTGTGCTTGAGATCAAGAATATCCGTCCCTGCATATTATTGAGTCCCTTCCAAGCGTGCCTTTTCCAGTCAGTCTCCCCTCGTACCGCGATTTAGGGAGACCTATCTTATTAAGGCCAGGAATGAAGTCAACACAAAACCCGATGACATCCTCTGTTTGATGGCCCATGGAGATGCTTCCTTCTGGCCTAGCGCGGTTACGGACATATTTCTTTAGGACTCCCATGAACCTCTCAAAGGGGAACATATTGTGTAGAAATACGGGCCCCAGAATGACAATCTCGTCGACTAGATGAACTAGGACGTGTGTCATGATATTGAAGAAGGATGGTGGGAACACCAGCTCGAAACTGACAAGACATTGCGCCACATCACTCCTTAGCCTTGGTACGATTTCTGGATCGATCACCTTCTGAGAGATTGCATTGAGGAATGCACATAGCTTCACAATGGCTAATCGGACGTTTCCTGGTAGAAGCCCCCTCAATGCAACCGGAAGCAGTTGCGTCATAATCACGTGGCAGTCATGAGACTTTAGGTTCTGGAACTTTTTCTCTGGCATATTTATTATTCCCTTTATATTTGACGAGAAGCCAGTCGGGACCTTCATACTGAGCAGGCATTCAAAGAAGATTTCTTTCTCTTCTTTCGTAAGAGCATAGCTGGCAGGACCTTCATACTGCTTCGGAGGGATGCCGTCTTTTTCATGCAAACGTTGCAGGTCCTCCCGTGCCTCAGCTGTATCTCTTGTCTTTCCATACACGCCCAAGAAGCCTAGCAGGTTCACGCAAAGGTTCTTCGGCACGTGCATCACGTCTATTGAAAAGCGGACCTCTAGGTCTTTCTAGTAGGGTAGGTCCCAAAATATAGATTTCTTCTTCCACATGGGTGCGTGTCCCTCGGCGTCATTCGGAACAGCTAGTGCGCCGGGGCCCTTTCCAAAGATTACGTGTAAATCATTGACCATAACAAGTACGTGATCACCGGTACGCATGGCGGGCTTCTTCCGGTGATCTGCCTCGCCTTTGAAATGCTTGCCTTTCTTTTGACATTGATGGTTGGTCGGAAGAAATCGACGATGGCCCAGGTACACATTCTTCCTGCATTTGTCCACGTATATACTTTCAGTGTCATCTAAACAGTGTGTGCATGCGTGGTATCCTTTGTTTGTCTGTCCTGAAAGGTTACTGAGAGCGGGCCAATCGTTGATGGTCATGAACAGCAACGCCTTTAGGTCAAATTCCTCCTGTCTGTGCTCATCCCACGCACGTACACCATTTCCATTCCATGGCTGTAAAAGTTCTTCAACTAATGGCCTTAGGTACACATCAATGTCGTTGCCGGGTTGCTTAGGGCCTTGGATGAGAACTGGCATCATAATGAACTTCCGCTTCATGCACATCCAAGGAGGAAGGTTATACATACATAGAGTCACGGGCCAGGTGCTGTGATTGCTGCTCTGCTCCCCGAAAGGATTAATGCCATCCGCGCTTAAAGCAAACCATACGTTCCTTGGGTCCTTCGCAAACTCCTTCCAGTACTTTCTCTCGATTTTTCTCCACTGCGACCCGTCAGCGGGTGCTCTCAACTTCCCGTCTTTCTTACGGTTCTCACTGTGCCATCGCATCAACTTGGCATGCTCTCTATTTCTAAACAAACGTTTCAACCGTGGTATTATAGGAGCATACCACATCACCTTCGCAGGAACCCTCTTTCTGGGGCGCTCATCGTCAACATCACCAGGGTCATCTTGTCTGATCTTATACCGAAATGAACCGCGTACTGGCCATGCGTTCAAATCCTCGTACGCACCGCGGTAGAGGATGCAATCATTAGGGCATGCATGTATCTTCTGCACCTCCAATCCTAGAGGGCACACGACCTTCTTTGCTGCGTATGTACTGTCGCGCAATTCGTTATCCTTCGGAAGCTTCTTCAATATTTTCAGTAGCTTCTCAAATCCTTTGTCAGCCACAGCATTCTCTGCCTTCCACTGCAGCAATTCTAGTACGGTACCGAGCTTTGTGTTGCCATCTTCGCAATTGGGGTACAACCCTTTTTTGTGATCCTCTAACATGCGATCGAACTTCAGCTTCTCCTTTTGACTTTCGCATTGTGTCCTTGCATCGACAATGACCCGGCGGAGATCATCATTTGGTTCCTCTTGATCTTCAGCAGCTTCACTCGTTGCAGCATCATTGGGCACATCGTCTGGTTCCTCTTGATCTTCACCAGCTCCCCCCATTGCAGCATCACCGTATTCAGGGGGCACATAGTTGTCATCGTACTCTTCTTCTTCGCCGTCTTCCATCATAACCCCTATTTCTCCGTGCCTCGTCCAAACATTATAGTGTGGCATGAAACCCTTGTAAAGCAGGTGGGAGTGAAGGATTTTCCGGTTAGAGTAAGGCCATGTTTGGTTCATAAGTCCTAGGACTGATTTTAGTCCCAACTTATAAGTCATAAGTCCCTAAAAAGTCCCTACCCGTTTGGTTCCTGGGACTTAACATGTACTAGTAGACCATATTACAATTATAAGTCCCTATAAGTCCCTCCTTGAGAGTCTTATTTGATAAGTCCCAAATGCCCACTTTAAGTCCCTATAAGTCCCTCATGTTTAGTTTAGATGTGACTTATAGGGACTTATTTAAGTCCCTAGACCAATAAGTCCCTGGAAACAAACACCCTCTAAGACATCGTATTCCCACATTTAGTGCATGGACAACACATAAAACCATTCTGCTTGTTTGCCTCAGCCACATTTAGAAACTCATGCACGCCCTTAATGTACTTGGAGGTGTGTCTGTCACCGTACATCCATTGCCGGTTAATCTACGTGCATTATATATAATTAAGTGTGTCAAAAACCATTACAGAACATCATAAATAGATAATTAAGTGACCAAATTAATAGAAGTTCATCATCACATTAAAACCAAAGTACATACATATATAATTCTCATCTAACAACATATAGCTCTCCATACACATCGAAACTATGTAAAACATTTCAATGCGAAAACAAATGCGATCATAATCGCAACCAAGGTAACAATTGATCCAACGGCATAATGATACCAAGCCTCGGTATGAATGACATATTTTCTAATCTTTCTAATCTTCAACCGCATTGCATCCATCTTGATCTTGTGATCATCGATGACATCCGCAACATGCAACTCCAATATCATCTTCTCGTCCTCAATTTTTTTTATTTTTTCCTTCAAGAATTTGTTTTCTTCTTCAACGAAATTTATCCTCTCGACAATAGGGTCCATCTTGATCTTGTGATCATCGACGACTTCCGCAACATGCAACTCCAATTCCATCTTCTCCTCCTTCATTTTTTCCAATTTTTGCTTTAATGAAATGTTTTCCTCTTCAACTAAATTTAACCTCTCCACAAGAGGGTCGGTTGGAATTTCCGGTTCAACTACCTCCTAGACATAATAAAACATCTATGCATGTCAGGTTGGTCGGCATAACTATCATAAACACTAAAACAAATAGTTATAAATTAAAGATAATATACCACATCCGAATCGTAGACAGGACGAGGGCCCACGTGGACGGATATCAAAACCATCGCACTATATAATAACAAGCAATAATAAACGTAAGAAAATTAGACAAATATCTATCTTAAGCAATAATAACAAGCAATAATAAAAGTAAGAAAAATATGGACATAACAAGAGGCTCACCACGGTGGTGCCGGTGACGAGATCGGCGGGGGCGATCGACGGCGGCGAAGACGGGGACGGGGCGTGACGGACCGCTAAACCTAGACAAATCTCAGAGAAAATAGAGCTTCGAGAGGAGAAAAACTTAACTAGTGTGGCTCGGGCATTCCATCGAACACGTTGTGTGCATAGGAGGTGAGCTAGAGCACCACTAACCCCTCTCCCCCTCGGACAGAAAAAAAAACAGAGCAGTGTGCTCTGCTCTTGCGCGAGGGGGTATATATAGGCACCTCATTGGTCCCGGTTGGTGCTACGAACCGGGGCTAAAGGGGTGCCTTTGGTCCCGGTTCATGCCACCAACCGGGACCAATGGTGGTGGGCCAGGAGCAAGACCCATTGGTCCCGGTTCGTCGCACCAACCGGGACCAAAAGGTCCAGACGAACCGGGACCAATGGCCCACGTGGCCCGGCCGGCCCCCTGGGCTCACGAACCGGGTCCAGTGCCCCCATTGGACCCGGTTCTAGATTGAACCGAGCCTAATGGGCTGGACAGGCCTGGACCAAAGCCCTGTTTTCTACTAGTGGCAGCCCGCTGCATGACGCGCGGCCCCCTTCGACAGGGCGAAACACGCCCTCTAGCCCGCACCGGTCTCCTGCTGCCACGCGGCAGCTTGACAGTTGCCCAGACCGCACGCGCTTCGCGGACCAGCCAGTTTGCTACAAGCGACGCGTCCTCACACGTCAGGCGGACGCGGGGCCAGCTCCTGACTCAGACGGGCCCGTGCATTCATGAGCTCATGATGAGCCGGTCGGCGGCTCCGGATCTTCTACGGCTCCTGCGGCGTCTCCTTCACCATCACCTCGGGCTGCTGCCGCAGACAATCCCGGGCACCTGGAACCGACAGTGGCGGGCAGATCTTCCTCGGGTCCTGCTGCTGATCTGGCTCTTGCGGGATCTTCTATGGCCGCAGACCCTGCTGATGCACCAAAACGCCGCACAAGACTACAACAAGGTGTGATTCAACCTAAAAATTACAAGAACATAATGAAATATGGTCTAGTTTGTTCCACAGGTGAACCAGGTGAGCCCAACAGGCCCTCGGTGATGAAAAGTGGAAAAAGGAAATGCTAGAAGAATATAAGGCACTTGAAAGAAATAAAACGTGGCACTTGGTTCCTCCAAAGCAAGGTAAAAACCTCATTGACTGCAAGTGGGTATTCAGAATTAAGAGAAAGTCTGATGGAACCATTGATCGTTATAAGGCTAGACTAGTTGCAAAAGGCTTCAAACAACGGTATGGCATAGACTACGAGGATACTTTCAGTCCAGTTGTAAAAGCTGCTACCATTCGTCTTGTATTGTTTATTGCTGTTTCCAGGGGATGGAACCTTCGACAACTAGATGTACAGAACACGTTTCTTCACGGTGTTCTGGAAGAAGAAGTGTACATGAAACAACCTCCTGGGTTTGAAAGAAAACATACACCTTCCTATGTGTGCAAGCTAGATAAAGCATTATATGGACTGAAACAAGCTCCAAGGGCATGGTATTCCCGTCTCAGTAAAAAGATGCAGACACTTGGCTTTGTTCCTTCCAAATCTGACACCTCCTTGTTTATTTACAACAAGTTCAACACCTCCATGTTTGTTCTTATATATGTTGATGATATTATTGTCACAAGCTCATCTGATGAGGCAATATCAGGACTCTTGAAGGATTTAGGTGCTGAATTTGCTCTCAAGGATCTAAGAGAATTGCATTACTTCCTAGGAATTGAGGTAAAGCAGCACAAGGATGGGCTACATCTCTCTCAAGAAAAATATGCAATAGATTTGGTAAGGAAGGCAGGCTTGCGAGGTTGTAAACCCACACCCACTCCTCTCTCTAGTACAGAAAAATTATCTCTTACAGAGGGAACACTTTTGAGTCGAGAGGATAGTACAAAATACAGAAGTCTTGTAGGTGCACTTCAATACTTAACATTGACCAGGCCAGACATTTCTTTTGCTGTCAACAAAGTATGTCAATTCCTACATGCACCCACTACAGTTCACTTGACTGCAGCCAAGCGCATTGTCAGATATGTTAAGTATACTTTGAATGTTGGTCTAAATTTCAGCAAGTCACCCTCTACTCTTGTCAGTGCCTTTTCTGATTCAGATTGGGCAGGATGTTTGGATGACAGACGCTCAACTGGTGGCTTTGCAGTATTTTTTGGACCCAATCTTATATCATGGTGTGCCAGAAAACAAGCCACAGTATCCAGGTCTAGCACTGAAGCAGAATACTAGGCCTTGGCCAATGCAACAACATAAATTATATGGGTACATTCTATATTGAAGGAGTTAGGTGTGAAAAGCTCTCAAGCTCCATGCTTATGGTGTGATAACCTTGGTGCCACCTATTTGTCTGCAAACCCAGTATTTCATGCCAGAACAAAACACATTGAAATAGATTTTCATTTTTTCAGAGAAAGAGTTGCTGATAAACTCTTGGACATTCGTTTCATTCATTCACAGGATCAAGTGACAGATGGGTTTACAAAAGCGTTGCCTACAAGGAGTTTCGAAGACTTCAAGCATAATCTCAACTTGATGAAGTTGTGATTAAGGGAGGGTGTCAAACGATTTGTACTAGGAGATAGATAAGATAGATAGTCGCTGGATGTATTCGGTTGTAACTAAACTTCTTATCTCCTATTCTTCTTCTCCCTCAAGTCATGTATCTCCAACAACTTGTACGCGTATCAGGGACTCGCTACCCCCTATATAAACACGTACCACGTCCCCCTCGAAGGGTAAGACGTTTCTGCTCTCGCACATTTATCAGTATAAACAGAAATCTGTCAATGTACAGTATATGCAAGAATATTACGTACTGTACATGCATATATCATTATACTTTACTGTACATTTGCAGGGATGAACTCTTGACAGGTACTCTATTTTTCAGGCACAAAGCAGCTTCAGTTACGTGGATTCTCCTTGTTGTTGTTGCCCTTTAATTTTCAGCTGACAGTGTTAAGATTGTGGCCAAAAAGAGCCACAAACTCAGAATACAATGCCTAAGATGGTCTTTAAGGACTAAAATTCTGTCACCGTATCATTACTCATTCTTCAAGTACTCACTGTCACTGTATGAAATAATTCAAATCCTTTTGCCAAGTACTTCCTCCGTCCCAAAATAAGAGTCTCAAATTTATACTAACATTGTACTAAAGTTAGTACAAACTTGAGTCACTTATTTTGGGACGAAGGGAGTATGTTTTACACATTGTCTCGGTAAATGCCTGTTTTTGCCGTGCCGAGTTAGTCTCTCGGCTTACATCGCTTTGCTGAGTGGCCGTGTTTTGGCTCTTAGCGAAGAGCCGCACTCCGCGTAGAGTGAAATTTCGGTAGTGGTCAATGAGTGCCAAGTTAGTAAAAGCCTTATTAATGATCTGCATCCTACCTAATGCTCCCTCCGTTCTAAAAATATGAAGTTTTTAATTTTGTATTAGCTTTAACACAAAGTTTTGATATGTTTGAGACACTTATTTTGAGATAGAGGGAGTATAAACTAGAGGAGTATTAACAAACTGCACTTGTCACTCAAATGTGATCACAAAGTAGATGGCATAGAGTAGGTAGCAAATGGGATATTTATTTTATTGGTCCATACATGCATATTAATTATGTACCACAAACAATCGACCCACTTTAAATAAAGCTTGAATGCATGACGAGCTTTATATTATCCTTGGAATTGTTTTTTCTTTTTTCCTTTTTTCCTTTTTGACATTGGCCTATGTCTGTGACCAAGGGTCATGAAACGTGGACATCGTCTCGATTTTTATTCTTTTTGGAAAAGGAGGATATATATGTTCAGTGTCTGGACGATGCATGCAACCATTTTATTAATTATTCATAAAAATAATATATTAGCGAGACTGAAATCACCATCTAGGCAACATATGTTGCAACTCCTATCCTTATCATAAAGGTGTGCCGAATATCCGGGCTGAATACCAAACTGATATCACACCAAATCCTAACATCTAAAGACGGATGCCGCAGCCCAGCCGCACACCGGGACTGGGTCACACACCGGTCTGCTCTCAGAGGCCACCGCATCCGTCTTTCGCCGATCCCTCTCCAGAGCAAGAACTGACGCATCACCATTGCCAGTCCTGCCGTCGATGCCGCGACGGCGCCAGACAACGCCACCATCCTACATGCATGTATCCATCCACAGGCGCCCGTCGCCAAAACTTCGTTGCGCCATGCTATCGAGATCCGCCACCGGCCTTACGGTGGATGTAACACCGCTCATCCTCTTGTCCCCTCCCGCCAGCACTTGCTCCAAAACGATGCCCCCGGGAGGGAGAACGACACTGAAGGCGTCGTCATCGTCCCATCCGGTAGACCCAGATCTATGGTTCCCCCCGGAACATCCCGATTTAGATTGCCGCTGAACACCACCCAACCAAGACGGGCCCACCACCTTGCCATGCTCACCGAAGGCGACACCTCCATGAGGATGACGACGACGCAAGCGTCGCTGCCGCCCATTCCGGAGGGATTTGGGTTTTACCCCGGTTCACGAGCAAAGGAGGGAGGCAAAGGCGGAATGGAGAACCTTGACGACGCCTACATGTAGGGGACCGCGCCCGCATGCGTCGCCGTTGTCATGGCCGGAAGATCCGGCCTTGGATTTCTCCGGCCTCCACACTTCACCATCCCTTTCCTCAGTCGCGGCATCGGCGACCAAGGGTGATCGGAGACCATATCGTGAAGTATGGATTGGGATGGGCGCCCCCTGGGCCAGGATGCCCCACAGGCACCACGCACCACCATCTTGCCGCCCGTGTGGCCAAGGGGGCGGCTAGCACCTGCGACAGCCACTAGCCAAGAGCCACCTCTTGGGGCCGCCGCTGGCCAAGAGCCACCTCTTGGGGCCGCCGTCTCGGTTCCAAAGTCCCCCGCACATAGCAAGGCGGGCAGATCCTCACCGCCATCTTCCTCGATGGTTGTGCTGCATTCCGACGACCCCCTCCAATGGCGGCGAGAGAGAGGAGAGAGAGAGGGCGGCCGACGGCGGACAAGGTTAGCACCGCCCTCGTCGTCCTTGCGGGAGTGGCGTGAGGGCTATTGGGCGCGCGGTCGAAATGAGTTATATTGTTGTCGGGACATCGTCTTGATACCATAAACAGTGGACTATAGCTGTTGAAATGCCTGAAAAATGCTAGAACAACAATATTTCCAAGCATTCCAAAATAGGAATGTAACCGTGACTCGCTGTCATGAAAGCTGAAACGTTTATGAGTCTAATTTGGAGCTTCAGAGCATTTGAAGCAGATGGTCCAAATTACAACCTCTATGGTATTTTCCAACAACTACGAATTATTTGGTTTGGTAGCTCACGAACAATATTCTTTTGCATGGATGGAATGGCCTAGAAAACTAAAAAATATATTTATTATGTGACTTACAAATATACTTTTAGTACGTGTTGGATTGGACCAGAAGGCCAAAGACAAACACAAGTTTATCTATTTATTTATTTTGTCTTGCTCCTCTATTTTAGGTATAGACCACCATGGATGTATGAGCTGCTGTCGTAGGAAGCGTGACACAGAGCAAAGAGGAAAAACATCTGCTTTTGATTTTCCTCTGCATACAAGCAAAGCTGAGCCTAAGCATGCATGTGCTTCTTCTTTTTCCGCGGCACACAAGCAAAGCAAAGCATACACACCCCGCCTCTGATGCACACAGGCAACACCAATGCACGCACACACGAAAAAACACTAGCAAATAGGAGTCATATACGACCAAGCTATGCGTAGACAAGAAAAAAAGAAACAAAATCACAAAACGATCAGATGATCCGCAGTAGACAGATTAGAACAATGACCATATCCGCATCGACCATCTCACGACAACACATAGAAAACAAGTTTGCTGAAAAATAAAATGGAGCGGGTACATTTTTTCTCGGAACCAGAGCATAAATAAGCTTACCACAAAATTTACTGACACACTCCTCTGGATGGAGCAGCTTCTCAGTCCCTCGTAATAAAGAGACAGATCAAGGAAAACAACCACATTGAAGTAATTCACGTGATACAGTTTGAACAGTACTGCACCATACAATGATCATACAGGAAATATATTGCAGCAGCACATACATTGCACTTGTTCTCTATGCTCAACGCAAGAAACCAAAGCGTTTATACTACATAACTAGATGATACCCCGCGCGTTGCTGCGGGAATTGGTTGCAAAATATTTAAGTGAGATTTATTTTTTCCTTTTGTAGGAATATGAACATTGGTAATGAAATGACAAACTGGAATTGAAAATAATATAATTTACTGTACTTGAGTATATTGTATAGTTTCAAAATACCCATTCCATATAAGCAGAATAATAGAATGAATGGTGGGTCTATACCCATGCATGAATATGCCAGACTCATTTCAGAAAAACCAAAGTGTATAGCTGAATTATCATAGTAAACAGTAAGGATGAATTGAGGGAGCATCTCCCATCTGTACAATTTTGTATTGTATGGTTGCACTTAGTTTTTTACACGTTGTTATTCCCTGAACCGTGTCGGCGGAATTAAAGGCTGGTAATGGACTCTCAATAGAAATATATAAACCATGGAATTACTCCGGTGGATAAGTTAAGTGTCATCCTGGAAGTGACTGAAATTTTGCAATGATAAAAATTAGGTCGATTCAGGAGTCGAGAAAATAAACCTTAACCTGTCAGTCATATGTGCGATCCTAATTAAAGGGGTGTTGCCACGGGCAATAATACATGTTCAAATCATAGACTTGTCCATTTAATTGGATTACAAAATTTAAGTAGTGTGCATCTGTATCGAATTGAACTTAGGAAGAGCACACATTTCTTTTCATTTAACATACAACTATCCACTTCACATGAAATATTTGAAGTAAGCTTGGAAAAAATAGCATTCATCATGTTCAAATTAAAAGAATAAAAACTGTAATAACGTATTGATATAGAGTAAACAAAGATGTTTTACAATGTTGTAGTAAAACTAATACATATGATTCTTCGACTAAAAAATTATCCCAATTCTCTTCACCAAATCACGCACGACTTGTGGAATGTTTTCTACGCATTCATTGTCCTTGTACGACAGCAAGTGTACCAACACCTGATTCCGTAGGTCATAATCATCCTGCACGTGCATTACGCTGTCAAGCAAGGGCTCACATCTAAAAGGACACATGAGTGGTGAATGTAGAGAACTCACTGGGAGAATTGGATCTTGAATATACTCCTTTCTTGTCCATCTAGTTACGCGTAAATATCTGGCCAAGAACCTAGATTAAACTCATTCATCTTAGAAGCAATCTTTAAATGCACCTCAAGCCCCTGAAGATGTTAAATAGAAAAAAGAGTATGATAATACATGTGAAACTAAATGCAGGAATTCCAAGTACAGATATAGTAAAATCTTACCGTAAATTGTAGGTCAGCTCGGCCCATTCGAGAACCAAAAGAATCGAGTATCTATATCTCGCATTGTTTGATATTGACCACAGATAGATACCAATGCTTTTGGTCCATATTGACTGGAATGTAGAACTGACACAAACTATGTAAGTCGTTGCCCCGGCTAGGTAAACAAATTCATAATAAATGATAGACCCATAGGTAGAAAATTAGTCTAACCATGTCATGTTGTAGATACTCCAGCACCTTTTCAACGATGCGTGTATGACTCTCAAGGCTTATGGGAATTTCACCATCTCGCTTAAGTATTCCATAATCATATGTATTTTCTAAGAATACACGTGCACCTGCTTTACAATTTTTTTCCTGGAGTCTTAGACAGTAAATATATGCATTTATGACCTATAGTAGAAAAAACAATAAATAAATTAGACATTCTTGATGTGTGTAAGTATGACCATCGGTTTATATATCTTAGCTGACCTCACTCTTCACCCATATCTCATCTTCTAAAAGACATTCCAAATCTCGACGTGTCAAGGTTGTGTCATGGATATTCACCAACTTGGTTTTGCTAGGGAAGGACATGATGTATTCCTTCATTTCAGCAAAATTAATAGCACATGCATTTTCACTTATCTCATTCAGATCCATCTGAAACAACATAGACATTAGTCGACAACGAAACACATGCAACGATTATCACACATAAGCGTATGTAGAAGCTGATCCGTCGGTTGCTAATACGTGAATGCAAGGAGCTCACCTCGGTGGGTGCGACCGACGTGACGAGCGGAGCGCAGAGGCAACGACGGTCGTGGCGCAGCGTCACCGGGAGGACGGTCTTGAGGTGCTTTACACCAGTGAGCCCGTCCCGGCTACCGTCTGGTCACCGCCGTCCACAGCTTCTCTTCCACACCTGATGAACGTGCCCACAAAGGATTGGCCAGAGAGAGAGAGAGGGAGAAGAAAGAGATATATGCAGGGCCGTCAATGGGGTCGGGAGAGAAGCCTAGAGATTTATTTCCTTATCTTCCGCTGAATTCGGAAAATCCTTCCTGCATGTGACGCACGGCCTTAACTGCCCTGCAATCTCCATGATTATCTTTCCTACATACACCTGATTGTTTCCTTTTGATTTGTTAACAGATTGGCTAGCACCATTATATATCGGGAGCAAGAAAATCGCCCGAGATATCACTCCGTTTTATTGAATTGATTGTGTCTGGTTACCTTAAGTTAATTGATTCGTTTGGAAAGAATTGATTGTCATGCATTATTGCGTTTGGAAAGAATTGATTGTCATGCATGAATCGGGGACGTAAGGGGGGAAACGGATGATACGTCCAAAACGTATCTACAATTTCTGCTTGCTCCATGCCACTTTTGGGTGATATTGCTATGATATTCATACACTTCCATACACTTTTGATCATATTTGGACTAACTTAGGGCCTGTTTGGGACTACTCCGCTTCTCAAAATTCAGCTCCGCTCTAGAAAACATAATCCAAACGGGGTAGCTCCACAATATGCTGCTCCACAAAAAAACTAGAATTTTGGGTCCAACTCCTTGTTTTTTGTGAAGCTCTCTAGGGGGTGCTTCAAAAAAATCTAGAAGCTGGAGTTGGAGGAAAATTACCCACCACTGCCACCAGTAAGTGGATACCCCTTCGTCAGCCAATCAAATAGATCCTTTCCACCAAATTCTCATTCTTGAAGCTGGAGTTAACTGAAAGCCAAACATTCTCTTTGGTGGAGCTGCAACTCCGATGAGAAACTGCTCCAAAATGAATTTGATGGAGTAAAACTGAATTTCGTGGAGCGGAGCTGTCCCAAACAGGCCCTTACTAATCCAGTGCACCCCAGTGCCAGTTTCTATTTTCGGTTGTTTTTGTATTTCAGGTTTTCACGTTTCGAGAACTGCCCAGAAAAATCCAGAAAAATTATAGAAAAAATCAGCGTTCCGGAAACAACACTGCGTCCGAAGGCCAGCCTGGGGGGGGGGACCAGGGCTCCAGGCGCCCTGGCGGCGCGCCCCCCTGGGCCGCGCCGGGGGGGCGCCTGGGCCCCCCGAAGCTCCCCCGATGCCCTACTTTGGCACATATTTAAAGGGTCCTCCGTAACCCTCAGAACAGGAACTCTTTTCGCGATCCCATCTCTGTTCCGCCGCCGCCGCCGCTTCCAAGATTGGGAGCACCAGGAGAACTCTTCCCGGCACCCTGCCGGAGGGGAGGATCACCACCGGGAGCTTCTCCACCACCATGGACGCCTCCCGGATGACTCGTGAGTAGTCTCCCTTGGACCATGAGTTCATGACCAGTAGCTATGTGATGTTCTCCTCCCGTTCTTGTGCTTCACTAATTAGTCCTCGTGAGCTGCCCTACATGATCGAGGCACCTATGTAATCCTTATGCTGTTGCTATGTTGAGTTTGCTGGGATCCGATGGATTATGAGATTATGTTCAGATTGATCTTGAGTAATATATTTGTTTCACCTCTTTTATATTTTTTTTCATAAGTAATTCTTGCATGTTCTCCGTTGTTATTTATTGCTTTGGCCGAGTAATAGGTAGTGACTCCAAGAGCGAACGTTATGCTCGATTGTGGGTTCATGCCCCTCGATGACTAGCTTGAGTGACAGAAACATGAGTCTAGGGGATGTGCTGTTGCCACAAGGGGGAAAACAACGGTGCTTGTGCCCGCGGGTGCAAGGATTGTTTACTTTACGCGAAGTTCTTTTAATGTAGTTGTCTGTTGCATTGAGTTTACACTATGGGTGGGACTCGCAACTTAATACCAGCGAGATGTTCTGGATAGATATCTCAAGGTGGATGATTAGTAGTAGATATTGATGGATTTCGGTCTACTTACTTTGGCGTACCGCCCATGCTTTGAACCTCAACCTTTCTTGCAATGTAGTCAGCATTGGTTTGCGTTCGTGGTCCTGTCAATTGCCCAGCTGTAATTTGTTTACCTCACATAGCTGTTTTATCGTCTTTTGGGAGAGAGACATCACTAGTGAACATCATGAGACTCCGGTCCATATTACCATCATTGATCACACCCGCTATTTACTTTTCGCTATTTACTTACTATTGCAAAAACTATCTATCACTACTATCATTGCTTTTAATCCTTCGTGAACTACAAGGCCGGAGGGATTGACAACCTCTCTGTACTCGTTGGGAGCAAAGTTATTTGTATCTGTGTGCAGGTCCACGTTGATTGCTACTAATCTGGCGCCGTAGCAATTGACACCTACTTGTTGAACCTAGGAGTCTCTGGGGATTCGATCCTTGGTATCTTTGTTAAGGGAAAACACTTCTACTTACTGCATCTTACACCTTCCACTTGGGGTAACCAACGAGGGGTTCGAGGCCCATCAAGGAGTATTTTCTGGCGCCGTTGCCGGGGACTCCACTCTTCAGGATAGGGGAGTTGCATGCTATCTTTTACCTTTGCTTTTTAGTCTTGTTAGTTTACCTTTCAGTTTTTGCTTTAGTACCTTTTTATCAAAAATCACAAAAATAGTTATCTTGTTCTTTAGTTATCATTATGTCGGGTCCTTTTGTCTTTGACGAGGCAGAAGTTCTCACCTTTAAACAAAGAGGTGGGGAAAGTTTGAAAGATGCTTGGTATAGAATTAATGATTCACAAGAAAGAGCCACCAAGAAGCAACCTACTACTATCTTACTTAGAAATTTTTATGTTGGAATTACTTCTTGGAATAGGTTTATTCTAGATACTGCTATCAATGGGAATTTCCTAGAGGCCCCAGTTTGGGAGTCTCTTAGTATTATTGAAAATCTTGTTGGGAATCTCCCTGTTGTTAGCATTCGAGAGGACATCACCCTAGCTCACATTATGAAAAAACTTGAAAAGATAGAGCTAGAGATGCCAAGCATTAATAAGATGAATGAGTTGGATCGTAAGATCCAAGGGAATTTGAATAGACTTGATAGCTCCATGCGTAAAATTTTCAAAATTTTGGAGACTGTCAAATTCCATGATTCTGACTCTTCTAGGATGGACAAGATTGAGGAAATATTTGATACCTTAGGAACTACTTTCTCCTCGATCAAAACCAAAAAGGTAGAAACTCCGGCAAAGAGGGAGCCTAAGTTCGTTCACGTTCCAAAGGCTCCCCGTTCTAAAAGTAATCCACCTACTGCCAAAGGGGTTGAAACTGTAAAGACTTTGGAAGAAACACCTATCGTTGATGAATTTATAAATGAATCTTCCCTTGACTTTTATCCTTTTGGTCTTCTACCTAGAAGTATCTCTATGAGGCCTTTATTTGAGAGTCCTCTTAAGACTAGTTGTATTATTGAAGAGCTTTTTGATGATCTTGATGATGGTTCAATTGATACAACTTGATATATGCATTATGCCTAGCTTAAAGGCATAAAAGAAAGCGCTTTTGGGAGGCAGCCCACATGAATAAAATTTTTGCTTTTGTTGTGTCTTGATGTTGTTTACTGCTGTAGCATCATCATTGTATCTTTGCTTTTCATAATTGTGCCAAGTATAGCCTCTGATTGCTAGAAAGTTCAAAAGTTGTGAGGTGCTGTCCAGGAAACAGATTCTGTCCTTGGATAGAAAAATTCGTATAAAATCACCAGATCATCTTTTTGGTCTGAATTTTTCGACAGCGTTCTCTATATAATTGTCTTTTGTGCGTCTGTTCTGAGTTTTTTGATTTGAGTTGCAGAAGTATCCCGAACAGATCAATTACTACCTGCTGTTCTGTTTTTCACAGATTCTGTCCTGTTTTGCCTTACCTTCACTTTGCAAATCAAGAGCTTGCTTTTTCCTTGCAAAAACCTTTTGGCAATCTTGAGAAACAGTAGAAATTCAAGAATATCCTTATTTCCAGCAAGGTATAATTATTTTATTAAGGGTACTAACCTCGCTAATCAGATTATGATGAGTTATGTATGAAGGGAGTTTTCAAGTGTGCGAGGGAAGATGATAAAAAGATTCAGGAGTGTCAAGCGCTCAAGCTTGGGGATGCCCCCGTGCACCCCCAAGAAATATTCAAGGAGACTCAAGCGTCTAAGCTTGGGGATGCCCCGTGCATCCCCTTCTCCATCAACATTATCAGTTCGTCTTTCGTTCCGCTATATTTTTATCACTTCATGTGTTATGTGCTATGCTTGGAGCGTCTTGCTTTTAGTTTTCTTTTTAGTTTTTCATAACGAGTCGGAACCCAGCATTCCTTTATGTGGGAGAGAAACACGCTCCACTTCTACCTAGAACATAACATAGAATTTTCATGTCTATCCATGCTGTGTGTGTTCTTTGTCTTTTAATAGCTACTATTGTGCTCTGCTCTTAGTATTCATGCTTATCTTTTCAAGAGCTTTTGTTTAGTTGGTTGCTTGAACTCTCTTTAATTATCATGCTCACCTTATTAAGAGAGTTTGATTCCGTTGCATTGATTAATGTGTCTATGATAAAGATGCTACTTGCATGATGGTGCTTAGTAGTTCAGGTTTTCTTATGGTTAATCTCAAATAGCTGGGGGGTTCCCAATGTGTTATTGGAGTACCAACATGGTTTTTTTGCCTATGATGTGGTATGGTTTAGTAATATCTTCCTTCGAGAATTTATTTTGATTGACTTGGCGTATGCTCACGCATATTCAAGACTGTAAAGAAAGTCTGTCAAGCCTTGATGATCTTTTATTTCTGAGTAGCGATATAACTTCCATGCCTGATTCAATATTGATTTGTCGCTCTGCATGATTATGACCGTCATTGCTCTCTTAGTTGGTCGCTCCCAGTCTTTTGCTAACCTCCACCTGTACTAAGCAAACTAACCATGCAATACATAGCTCATGGGTAAGTAGCCTAAAAACTATTGTGGTAAAGAATATGTTGCTTATGTATCTTATTTCTTATAAGTTGCTTGCTGAGCGGTAACCATGTTTCTGGGGACGCCATCAACTGTCACACTTTCGTTGAATATCATGCGAGTTGCTATGCATGTTCGTCTTGTCTGAAGTAAGGGTGATTTGCCGTGGGTTGAATTAATATGCATATTGTTAGAGAAGAACATTGGGCCACCAACCAAAGCCATGCATCATGGTGGAAGTTTTAGCTTGGACCTTAATCCTCAATCTCTCATGAGAATATGCTTATGCATTAAAGAGGAGTCCATCATCTATTTTCTATGTTGTCCCGGTATGGATGTCCTCAAGTTGAGATCTATCAAAAACGAGAAATCAAATGCGATTTATCTCCTTGGACCTTTGTACAGGTGGCATAGAGGTACCCCTTTGTGACACTTGGTTGAAACATATGCAATGCAATGATAACCTATGGGAATCCGAGCTAATTAGGACAAGGAGCGAGCACTATTGGTATTCGATGCATGAGGCTTGCAACTTATAGGATGTTTTATGCATGACACATATGAAGTACTACTACCGTTGACACAATTGCTTCCATGTTTTCAAAATAAAAGCTCTAGCACTTAACCATTCTTTTACCTTTATGTTAAAGCACCAACTACTGAGAGCATGATTGTCATTCTGAGTGTAATGTGCATTGTCCCAAAGTAGCATTGTCTTTTGCATGATTGTGATATCGTTTATTCTGAAATAATTGTATCTAGTCATCACTTAAACCTTGAAGGTGCCCCTGCATTTATGTTTTGCATCACTAAAGGGGGCAAGCTAGATATCACCTTATCATATTTGCACATCATGTTCATTGCAAATCTTTTTGATGTTTCAGTTTCATATTGTAAAACTTTCAGTCATTTGTGATTTTCTCATGAGGCAACTTAATTACTTTAGAATCATTGTCTCGGTAAGCTTTTGTCATATGACTATGAAAAAGTCCTATATGGTTAATAGCATGTCACCACAGAAATTATTCTTGTTATCATTTACCTACTCGAGGACGAGCAGGAATTAAGCTTGGGGATGTTGATACGTCCAAAACATATCTATAATTTCTGCTTGCTCCATGCCACTTTTGGGTGATATTGCTATGATATTCATACACTTCCATACACTTTTGATCATATTTGGACTAACTTACTAATCCAGTGCACCCCAGTGCCAGTTTCTGTTTTCGGCTGTTTTTGTATTTCAGGTTTTCACGTTTCGAGAACTGCCCAGAAAAATCCAGAAAAATTATAGAAAAAATCAGCGTTCCGGAAACAACACTGCGTCCGAAGGGCAGCCTGGGGGGGCCACCAGGGCTCCAGGCGCCCTGGCGGCGCCCCCCCCTGGGCCGCGCCGGGGGGGGGGGGGGGGCGCCTGGGCCCCCCGAAGCTCCCCCGATGCCCTACTTTGGCACATATTTAAAGGGTCCTCCGTAACCCTCAGAACAGGAACTCTTTTCGCGATCCCATCTCTGTTCCGCCGCCGCCGTCGCTTCCAAGATCGGGAGCACCAGGAGAACTCTTCCCGGCACCCTGCCGTTCTTGTGCTTCACTAATTAGTCCTCGTGAGCTGCCCTACATGATCGAGGCACCTATGTAATCCTTATGCTGTTGCTATGTTGAGTTTGCTGGGATCCGATGGATTATGAGATTATGTTCAGATTGATCTTGAGTAATATATTTGATTCACCTCTTTTATATTTTTGTTCATAAGTAATTCTTGCATGTTCTCCGTTGTTATTTATTGCTTTGGCCGAGTAATAGGTAGTGACTCCAAGAGGGAACGTTATGCTCGATTGTGGGTTCATGCCCCTCGATGATTAGTTTGAGTGACAGAAACATGAGTCTAGGGGATGTGCTGTTGCCACAAAGGGGAAAACAACGGTGCTTGTGCCCGCGGGTGCAAGGATTGTTTACTTTACGCAAAGTTCTTTTAATGCAGTTGTCTGTTGCATTGAGTTTACACTATGGGTGGGACTCGCGACTTAATACCAGCGAGATGTTCTGGATAGATATCTCAAGGTGGATGATTAGTAGTAGATATTGATGGATTTCGGTCTACTTACTTTGGCGTACCGCCCATGCTTTGAACCTCAACCTTTCTTGCAATGTAGTCAGCATTGGTTTGCATTCGTGGTCCTGTCAATTGCCCAGCTGTAATTTGTTTACCTCACATAGCTGTTTTATCTTCTTTTGGGAGAGAGACATCACTAGTGAACATCATGAGACTCCGGTCCATATTACCATCATTGATCACACCCGCTATTTACTTTTTGCTATTTACTTACTATTGCAAAAACTATCTATCACTACTATCATTGCTTTTAATCCTTTGTGAACTAAAAGGCCGGAGGGATTGACAACCTCTCTGTACTCGTTGGGAGCAAAGTTATTTGTATCTGTGTGCAGGTCCATGTTGATTGCTACTAATCTGGCGCCGTAGCAATTGACACCTACTTGTTGAACCTAGGAGTCTCTGGGGATTCGATCATTGGTATCTTTGCTTGGGGTAACCAACGAGGGGTTCGAGGCCCATCAACGGAGCAAGATTTGATTGTGTCTGGTTACCTTAAGTTAATTGATTGCGTTTGGAAAAAATTGATTGTCATGCATTATTGCGTCTGGAAAGAATTGATTGTCATGCATGAATCGGGGACGTAAGGGGGGAAACGGAGCAAGAATTGATTGTGTCTGGTTACCTTAAGTTAATTGATTGCGTTTGGAAAGAATTGATTGTCATGCATTATTGCGTTTGGAAAGAATTGATTGTCATGTATGAACCGGGGACGTAAGGAGGAAAACGGAACCTGACTGCGTGCGGTGAGTGGGGTGGGGTGGGGTTGGGGATGGTGTGACGAAAAAAACCGGTTGAAAAAAAACCAGACGAGGTTGAACGAAAAAAAACCTGGAATAAAGACTACCAACTGCTTTATTAGGAGTAGAGATAGGGTCACGAAACACAATCGTCTGAAAATCCTATAGGCTATATTTTTTAGAATCCCACTGAAACACAAAAAAGGCCACAATAGTGATAGTTCACGGTGTTCCAAACGGAACGCGAAAAGTGTTGGAAATATGAGCAAATTACTACGAGATTTAATCCGAATAAACAGAAGATAAGTCATGACCGCAGCAACAGAGATTAAACTAATCATGTGAACTAGCATAGCAGATGAACAGATCACATCTAGGGCACATACTAGAAACATGAATTATACCACGATCTCGAACAGAAAGGAGGGATGGAGAAGACTTGCTTGGCGGCGCAATGATCTGGAACGGTGGTGAGAAACCATACGAAGCGGCGGCGGCTAGGGTAGATGTCTGCCGAACTATATAGTGCGGGCCGGGCCGGGTAGGTCGTGGGAATAAACCCCACGACCGAGTCGTCACGATCCAAAAGAATCGGAAATGGTTCAGTAATTAACGCGTCCGTTAATTATTAATTAATGACTCATTAATTTTCCCGAGCAGCAAAAATATAGACAACGTGCATAGCTCTGTCCTCGGCTCGGCTCAATCCCGCAACCCGCGTCGCGTCGCGTCGTGACGAGGGTGCATAGCTCTGTCCTCGGCTCGGCTCAATCCCGCAACCCGCGTCGCGTCGCGTCGCGACGAGGCGTGGCGAGCGAGGAGGAGGAGCGCGCGTGTAGGTCTCCTCTTCTCATGCTCATACAAGTGGTAGAAGAGCTCACCTTATAAAGAGGTGCAACTCTCCCTCAACTTATGAGGTGGGACTAAACTTTAGCCTCACTCACTCCACTCACATGTGTGCATGAATGGGCCAAGAGAATTTCAGAATTTTAGTTGGGCTTGGGCCAAAGGCCTACTAGCAAAAATTCCAACAAAAAGCATCAAAATACCTATAACCTCTGCCTATTCGATTTTTTTTTGCTAAAACAATGATATGTTGTGGCTTCCCTCTCCAAAATAGGCATGTAACCGAGACAAACGTGAAAATCATTTGGATATCCAAAAAAAGTGGGGTCATAGCCCATGAACACACATAAAAAGTCCAGAACAACCATATTTTCTGGTGTTTCAAATTAGGCACGTAACCGTGACCCGGGGGGTCATAGAATGAAAAAATCATCAAGATATCTAGAAAGTGGTCTATAGCCTTTGTGAACACTGTAAAAAAAATGCTAGTACAACAATATATCGTGGCGTTCCAATAAAGAACGCACTTAACCGTGACCTAGGGGCAGGGCCGGCCCTGAGGGGGGGCAGAGGGGGCGGCCGCCCCGGGCCCCCAAGGTCCAGGGGGCCCGTCAGATCGCAATTAGTCTATGGGCCTGGGAGGCAGGTACGCTATTCACTAGTAGTTTCAGGCCTGATTGATTAGGATCGCATGCATAGTATTGACGCAGCCGCAAGGGCCTAGCAGCCACGCGTGGCTTAGCCCGTGTAGGGATGCACACGCTAGGGTGCGAGAGTCCACGACGATCGCGAGGGCGAGCCTATGGGCCTGGGAGACAGGAGTCCACGCTGCAATCGTCAGTTCCTTCCGAGGGCAAGTCCTGACGATCCCTATCCCATGCCCCAGGTCGCGAGGCCGAGTTGCTGGCGGCGCTAGACGATCCTTCGCCGGAGTGCAGCACGCCGACGAACTCGGCTACACTCTGGTCTCCAGACGCTGGACGCACACGCACACCGTCAAGCGCCCCTGACGTAAATTCACATCGCATTATCTTCGAGATCGTCTGACCAGTCAAGGTAATATCATATCTTCAACTTATCACTCCCCATGTCATATCGGCATATCTATCTATCTAGATTTATAATGGATTTACGTTCGCCCATTCGTTGCATTGTGTGACGCGATTTGCTCCACCACCCTCCGTGATGCATCCAGGAAGATTCACAGACATAGGTCTAGAAGAGCCCCTTGATTCCTACAACTGGCCGGTGTTTGCCCTATCACACGCAACATGTAGCACGGTCCGTTGTGCTATATTAGTGTTCTACGTGTATGGTGTGGATTTTTGGAATCTGGATCTACGCTAATTATGTAATTTATCTTCATATGCATCCAGGGGGGATTCTACTCAACAGGCTTTAATGGGCTCTAGCGTACCCTTGTAGCTGTGCCTGCCTAGCATTTACGTCCTAGATTCGCCACTGTATGCATCATTCATATATAGCTTGCAGTTTTCAAGCTTTGAAGCAATTTTTTAGCACTTTGTGTTATCATGACGTTTAAAGAGCATATGTGTTTGGCTGCAAACAAAATATTATGACCTGAATTTTTTTTAGATGCACTTACGTGCTTATTGGCAATATTTCGTACATATATTAGTTACTACTGCTATGCTGTTTATACGGAAGGGCCCCGAGTTTTAGGTTCGCCCCGGGCCCCCAAAATCTCAGAACCGGCCCTGCCTAGGGGTCACAAAACGCAAAAAATCATTCGGATGGCCAATAAAGGTGGGATATAGCCCATGTGAACGCCCAAAAATGCCAGCACAACGATATATCACGGTGTTCCAATATAAGGCCTACATGACCGACTGCAATGTCACCAAAATCACTAATTGAGGTGTACTTCTTCCTAAGATCACTCACACCTCTCTAGGTTGTGACAAGTGACGTGCTGCATGTGCGTGACTTGTCGCAACCTAGGAGTTTTTCCTTTTTCGTAGATCTATTTTTTAAAAACATTTTAATAACCGTTTTCATCATTGGATTTCTCGCGTCGAGATCTTCAAAACTAGATCTTATGTTGATAGGTTTTGATGAACTATTTTTCACGGAAAAATCGAACCGCGGGAGTACTTTTTTTTCCTTTCCGGAAGTCGTTTCCGAAAGGCTCGGCCATGCCTCTCGCTGAAGCAAAATCGTGGCTCTAGCGAAAGAAAAACATGCCTCTCTGGAAAGAAAAAAAAAAAAGAAACGCGTTTTTTTTTCATTTCCGAGGAAAAAAAAGAGAAAACGTGTTTTTTTTTCGTTTCTGAGAGGCACGGCCGTGCCTTTCGCGGAAGCAAAACTGTGCCTCTCGCGGAAGCAAAAACGTGCCTCTTGCGGAAAAAAAAGAGGAAACACATATTTTTTTCCATTTCCGAGAGGCACGGCAAATCCGTGCCACTCGCGGAAGCTGAACCGCGCCTCTCACAAAAAAAGAGGAAATGCATTTTTTTCGTGAATTGTTTTTTGAAATTGTTTTTTTGTCGAAAAGGTAAAAAGGACACGTAGAAAACCGGAAAGCCAAAAAACCAACAAATTATCTAAAAAGCCGAAAACGCGTGCTGAAAAAATAAAATAAACAAAATACGAAGGGAGCTCTCTGCGCGACACGTGGCGGTGGCAAAGAGCGCGCCAAGTGATGCGCGCACAGCCCACTCCGAACTGATCGTTGGGAGGCTCCCGAAAGAGTGCTCCTTAATTAGTTGCTCTCCAAGGTCATGGTCTCACAGAATACCTAAGTTGTCGAGAGATTTGGAAACAGAGGACCAAGGACCATGAAAACACATGCAAAATGTTAGAACAGAGATATTTTAGGGCATTTCGGAATAGACATATAACCCTGGCCCATGGGTCACATAATGCGAAAATCATCCAGGTACCCGAAAAGGCATGTGAATTCCTAAAATCGGTAGAACAATGGTAATATATGTGACCATAGGGCAACGGAAGGCGGATATCGTGGACTATATTTAGCTCATAAAATGGGCCTGAAAAACAATAGAAAAACATAATCTCGAAGCATTTCAAAATAGGAATGTTACCGTGACTCGTTGTCATGAAATCTGAAAATATTACTACCTCCGTCCCAAAATAAGTGTCTCAACTTTATACTAACTCTAGTACAAAGTTGTACTAAGGTCAAGACACTTATTTTGGGACGGGGGAGTATGAGTCTAATTTGGCGCTTAGGAGCATTTGAAGCAGATGGTCTGAATTACAATCTCTATGGTATTTTCCAACAGCTATGAATTATTTGGCTTGGTAGCTCACTAACAAAATTGTTTTACATGGATGGAATGGCTAAGAAAATAAAAAAACATTTATTATGTATTTTCATCATCTATTTTTGGTATAGACCACCATGTATGTATGAGCCCATTTATATATAAAAAAAGTATGTATGAGCTGTAGGAGATGATGGTCGTAGGAAGCGTGAGATAGAGCAAAGAGGACAAACATCTGCTTTTGATTTTCCTCTGCACACAAGCAAAGCTGAGCCAAAGCATGCATGTGCTTCTTTCTTCTTTTTCTGCGGCACATAAGCAAAGCAAAGCAAAGCATCCTCTGACACTCCCGCCGGGGATCTATGTTCATTCTCATGAGGGGCTGAGAAGGCTGCCATCCTTAGTTGAGCCCATACTGCCTAAGACTTGATTTTGATCAGCTCTGCACCCCCGGCCGGAAGCTATCACATCCTACCTACCTAACAGCGGAGGATGGCCGGAGCTGCTGGGAGTCCGAGGAAGAGCGGCGGCGGCGGTCCAAAGAAGAAGAAGCAGCAGCATGAGCCATGGCCGGAAGAGATATCGCTCAACCAATATGTTCTCGCGCGGACATACCTTCTCAAGGGCGTAACCAGCATTGGCTACCTGGCGCTTACGTGGTCGACGGTAGTCCTCCTGGGTGGCTTCGTCACCGCGCTGGGGAACAAGGATTTTTGGTCCCTCACATTTATTAGCATGATACAGGCAGCCGGGTCAGTAATGTCTTCCTGCCTCCATATCCATCTATAGGCAGACCACCCCCTCTCTGTGTTGTCTGCCACGTTTATTTTTTATTATTTCCCGCTCTCTCTCTATATATTTGGAAAAATACATCCTATCATTCAGGGTAGTTACCCCACATGTCTCATATATACTATCACGTAGTAGTATATATACTACTTTATCATTCAGTAGTGGAAAAATGGTCATTTGTCCCGGTTGGGGAACCGGGACTAAACGGTCGATACAAATGTCCTAGACCTTTAGTCCCGCCAATTGGGACAGATGGGCCTCCACGTGGCCACTGCGGCTTGCCCAGGCAGGGGGGCCTTTTGTCCCGGTTGGTAGCACCAACTGGGACAAATAAGATTCCACGCGTCAGCAGTTTAGGGGCTAGGCTTCTTGTTTTTTTTTTCTTCTGAAAGAGGGGGTGGAAGGGGGTTTGGGGTGTTTTGTAGGGTTAATTTAGGGGTTTCATATATTGTGTTAGCTAGCTAACAGAGAGAAGTGTCCTCTCTTATCTCCGTGCTTGTTCGATGCTACGTACTATACATATAGATCGAAGGACTCGACACGCTAGCTAGTAAGCAAATGAAGGAAACAATTAAGTACAGAAGATCGTCACATATACAGAGAGAAGTGATGATCGATCTCTCTCCTTCTCCGAGAGATTGGTCGAACAACAAGTCTTCGTATATCTATCCGACGGTACTGGCTACATATATACAATATAAGATCTCTTACAATTCCCTAACATCTAATGTCAAATTCCACATGATATTCTCCGGCTTTATTTATGACGTGGTCAAGAAAGAATCCCGCCAATTCCTCTTGAATTGCCCGTATGCGATCTTGTGGTAGGAGTTCATCCTGCATCTTCCATGTCTAATTTGAAGAAGGGGGTCAATACATATATATGAATGAAACTGAACAGAAATGATGGTAATAAGATAAAATTGTGAATATTTTTGCTTACGCACATCAAATTGTCTTTTAGAGTAGCCCCTCCTATTCTTAGCAGTCGCGTTGTAGATGAACTCGCAGATGTAGTATCCACAGTAATCATTTCCGGCTTCCTGCTACAAGCACTTTACGAGAAATAGAGGTCAATCAAACTGATAATGAATCATTATAAATGGCATTGATGAAAGTATAGCTAGAGTCAACGGGAGATGCGCGGAACTAGCTAGCTAATAGTACTTACTTTCGGGTAAATCCATCGCAGATCCCGCGGCAGTGCCAGAACTTTTTGGGTGAATTCTTTCCGAACCCTACGAGACAAAGAAAATAATTACTTTATATCAGGAAATGAACAAAGTTGCCGATATGGTGCGATAATGATCGATTGAACTTGTTGAGCATTTTAGACATGTCCGCATAGTCCTCGGGATCTTTTTGTCTCGAGTCTAATACAGTTACTAGTCCCTGCTCAAGCTTAATCTCTATGAGAATATAGTGGAACCTGCGCACGCATGCATATAACTCATCAATTACATTAATTACTATAACCTCGAGTAATAATTAAGGGAAACCGAATATGCACAAAACAGTAACGCTCACTTGAAGTTGTAAGGAAAGAATATTTTATCTTTGTTTTGATTTATTATCAACGATCGTAGCAAGTTGGCCTCGGCTTCTTTGGCATGAAATTGAACCTGATAATCATCTACGAGATTTGTGTTAATAAACCCAATATCATAGATATCAGCTTTTCCGCATTCGACGATCTTCAATCTGAATAATATAGTGAGGATAATTATATAATTTCCCAACATTTGAGAACTTATAGAAGCGAAATTAGGTCAGACGGAGCCATGAGGGGCCCACAAGGTAACATGGCGCGCCCTGTTGCCTTGCCATCTCCTCGCCTGTCGTCCGGTCTATGCCCGAAGCTTCTAGGGTATGTTTTGTCTAGAAAAAATCGTCAAAAAGTTTCTTAGTGTTTCGCCTTCGCTTAGTACAGATTTCCTGGAAAACCAAAAACAATCAGAAAGCAATAACCGGCACTAGGCACTGGGTTAATAGATTAGCTCCCAAAAATGATGTAAAACAGCGTAATAATGCATATAAAGTATACAAAATTAATAATAAAATAGCATGAAACAATCAAAAAATTATAAATACGTTCGAGACGTATCAGTCCCCGATTTATATAGCATACCGGGGACCGTAGTGTACAAGGATCCTAATGGGCTACGTACGGGGAGATGGAATACTCCACGAATCCAACGTCTTGTCTTGTTCGTCTAGTTGTCTAGAACCTTCCTATTCTCTCCATGGGCCTCCTGACGTGGCCCAAGACAGAACCGACTATGGGTTCCTCAGCTCGGCCCACAAGGCCGGGAACCATCATGATGAGGGGCCCCTTCTCCTAAAAAAAGTGAGAGGCCCTTAGCCGGGACACCATTACATATGAAAAGCATAGTTTTGCAAGCTACATAGTTGAGAAAATGTAATCCAATTGCGCTTGTAGCCCGATGACCAACAACGAAGAGTTATGATTCTCTTTGCCAAACGTTGGAGCTCGAAAACAAGTCCACCATATGTACCCCATCAAAGAACTACTCCCTCTGTACCTAAATATATGTCGTTGGGGGAGTGTAAACTACACTGCCCCAACGACATATATTTAGGTACAGAGGGAGTACAAAAGAATAATGTATGATATCAAAGTTTATACATTGCTCAAAGCCTCAAAGAAATAAAGAGAAATCAGTTGTGCTTATACTTAGTTACTTACAGTGATTTTTTTTATCTCGTTCTATGATCGCCACTGGTTTGAGAATCAGCCTTCATCCCTCTCGTAGTTATCAGCCTTCATGCTTATCATGCTTTACTGATCATTGGTATCATCTTGAACCATCTTGCATACCACATCACTGAACATCGACCGCAGACTTGTAGCAAGTCTTTTGTTGGTCTCCTTGTTGCAGAAAATTTTGCTAGGATTCAAGAAATATAACTTCTGCTCCATCTGATTGGTCCATCTCTTTTCAACAATATCTAGATCCTCTTTTTGTAAAGCAGGTTTTCCAATTGAAATCTTGTTCGATAGTTGCCTTTGTAACATCAATGGTTGCCCAAATCACAGGCATTGTTGGCTGCTCATCACCATCAGTAATCCTTAGAGCAATTAGAAGTGGTTGTGAAGCTAATATGCAATTCTCCACTGAAGTCCAGACGGACATGGAAAGCACAGTTTTTTTCATTTCTCTTCCCCATTGGAGTTGTCTTCAATCTGTTATCATCCCATCATTGCTAACGAAGAAAACTTTCAATGCAATCAGGCCAGCTCTCGATCTTATGTGCTTGCAGCCCAGTAGTGTATATTTTAGGTAATACGAGAGATAAATAGGGGTTCAATGGTTCATGGGGACTTGGGGAAAGCCCATAGGGAGAAGCCTTGACCTCACGCCTCCTCGCCGTACACTTGGCTGCTCGCCACCCGTGGAGAAGATGCTAGGCACGTCGCCGCCGGCACAGACGCTCGCACACTCTGTCGGCACGCTGCTTTATCACCATGGCCCACATGGCACTGACTGATGCCACTGAGCTCGTCGAGCCTGCCAAACTGCACCGAGCTGGAGGAAGCTCGGGCCAGGCCAAGTGTCTTTCTCTCGCTTGCCTGAGCACCCATCTCTGCTCAGCCCGACCAGAGGTGAGCTCGACGAAGGCTCGGCTCGTGTCCAGAGAGGTCTTGGGCTAATGGACATTGGTCCTAAAAAATGAACAAAAGTTTTAAGTAGCGCACTATAGTGCCGTTATAGCGTTTAGAGAGGTCTGCCGCTAAGAGGCATATCCCACTATTTATAATTCTGGTTTAGGCTTGACTACAAAAATGATGCATTATTTGCTATGCCATGTTTTCACAGGATCTTCAGCGACAGGGGAGATGGCGTGATGATCTATAGCTTTTCTTTCTGGCCTCTTGTTATCACTGACTTTCTCAATTATCTGGCAAAGACTATTGTCACTTTTCTACTTAAAAGAGAACACAAATGGATATACCTGTTGCTTGTTGGTGTTGCTTGTTGCTTGTTCTTCCCAATTGTATATTCGATGTACCTTGTTGTGGGCGTAGTTGCGTGGGTGATCTACACTTTTGGGGCTGTCATCTGTGCCGGGATCTCCATGTGGCGCGTAATACAACATGATTATGGCAACATGGACGGGGACAACAGTAAAGCAAACCTGATTCCAGCATTGGACTTTTTCTATTCTCTAATTCTCTGCCAAGGTGCACTCTACTTTTTATGGGCCACATCTGACAAGGTGTTCCCAAAGATGTGGGGTGAACCATCAGTTGAAGAGTACCTGGTTGATCTCCAGTCAAAATGCTGGCAGGACCCTAAATCCATCAAGGGTAGGAGATTGGTCAATTATGCGGTCGATTTGTTGGACTCTAAATCATCACAAGACTACCTCTCCGGAGCAGAGATGCTGGATATGCTCATCAAGCGCGGAGTGGATGTAAGGCCACTTATACTCCCCTCCAGCCAAATGGTTCAGAAGCTGATCGATACACTGAGGATGAGTAGCAGCGACAGGGAGATTAAGGAACTCGTTGCCAGGATATTGGCGCATCTTGCCTGTGACAGGGATTTAACCCAGTTCCCTGGGGTAATACCGTGCATATCCTTCCTACTTGGTACCACTACCCAACTGCCATATTGGAAGAACCAACAAAGATCCAGTAATCAATCACGTGAAACTATATGTGATCAGCTATGGCCAGAAATAGAAAAAAGTAAATTGGGTCTGCTATTTATAAAAATAACGAAAAGAGGAAAACTGGATCAGCAAAGGAGACAACATCAGTCACCTCAAAGTAGATTGGATCAGCATGGTGCAGGGGACAACCAAGGGGAAGGAGATGGCTGGAATGAGTTGATTCTGCAAGGCCTGACAATTCTGGAGAGGCTTGCGTCTGACCAAGACAACTGCAGGGAGATATGCAGCACCCCCCATCTAATGGCCAAGATCATGTCACCTATCTACTCTCACACACTAATCCAAGATATCAACATAATGCCGGCATGGCAAGATGTAGTAAATGGAGCCATCATAGTGGTGCACCAGCTCATCCGTGCTCCCGAGTGGACTGGCGGCCGAAGGCTAGCCCATGAAATCTCCTGTAGCAAGCAGGCTGTGAGCAACCTGGAGAGGATTCTTGATCAGGACAACAAGGCTAGCAAACAACTGCAGATGCGAGCTATGGACATACTCACAGAATTGGCTTTGGGCCCGTCTGCTAACCTCGCCATGGGAACAAAAGAAAATGTCATCAACAAGCAGCTGCAGATCTTCCTTGATGAAGGGAAAGAAGAAGACCTTAAGATTACGGCTGGGAAAAATTCCTCTAATAACCTCGCCATGGAGACAAAAGAAAAGCTGATCAACAAGCAGCTGCAGGAAGACCTTAGGGTTACGGCAGGGAAAACACTGGCATTACTATCCAAGACCAAGACAAGTACTCTCTCTTTGTGTATATTTAGACATTACAATCACATTGTTGATCAAGTCACTGAGACAAATAAAAAGGCCACATACAGATCAATAGCAGCTGAGATCTTGGAGAATTTGTGTACTCTGTCTTTATGTACAATGGACAAGAATCAAGTGAAGAACACCTTGCTGCCAAAGGTAACCGTGGACATCTGTTTATGTAACTCCAACATAAGATAGATATTTCTGCTCTGTTCTAATGTTTCCTGATTTTTCTTACATCTGAATCACCTTCTAAGCCTTTGGAGTTTGGATAGACATCCAACCATCCTCACCCCATGCCACTCCATGCATAACAACCATCCTCATCTCAACATTTAATTTTTGGAGTTTGATTTTTTCTGGTTTTGTGCACTTTCAAGGCTTCAATTTTAGGCTCACTAATGACTAATGTGCAATTTTAAGTGTCCACAGAAGTTCTCACAGAAGTATATTAATCCGATAATTCTAAATTTCAAACCTTTGCTAGTATATCATCTATGAAGTGATTTGAATTTTAAGTTGCATTATGTTTGCAGGTTCTCACAGAAGTTCTAATAACCAGTAAAAAGAAACCCCCATCAGGAGAGATTTCTTGGTTCGCTAGCTTTCTAACTAAAGAATCTCAAAGCCAGATTCCTAGGTTGTTCAGGTTACAACACATGCTCCGTAAAACAATGTCCAAAGCATCAGGAGATGTTGAAGAAAATCGGCAGCAAGGCGATGAAGAAAATCAACGCCTGGATGGCCAAATCAGTTCATCCGAGCAAAATGAGACACGGACAGCTATGATGGAATTGAAGGAAGCATTGTTATCCCTTACTACGGTGATATTTGACAGGCTGATAATCAGTGCAGAGGATCTTGATGATGTTGTTCGTGAGGTTGCCCCAGGAGAAGGTGAATTTGTGGCGAAGCTCAAGACTATAGTAGAAGAGAACTCCGAGGCCACGGCTAATAGCCTACGACTCGTCAAGCTTTGTGGTCAGATTGCCGTCACAATGATGCGCCGCAGCCAGTACAGCGCGCACTTCAAGGAATTCGTGGAGACACTGTCTAAAGCTTCGGGAATCATGCGTAACCTTGAAAGCTGCATGCTCTTCTCTGGGACTGATTGTGGCTCAAAGAAGACTGCCAGGCCCCTCCTGTCAGATCTTGTGAAAGAGGCAGAAGCATTGGTTGCTTAAGAATGTAAATAGTGATTTCTACCATTGTGCTGTCCTATTTCTCTGGATCAAATAATCATGTCTATAGCTCTTGGAAACATGGCGCTTGGCTTGTTTCATATATAAAACAAGATTGTGTTGCTTGAATTTGTACCTATTTATTTTTGACAGAGAGAATTGTACCCGTTTTATGAACATGTAATGCTACCATTTTTACTACGTGGGACCCTATGACGCATGTATGGTTGTTTCATTTCAGCTAGTGAATTGCCTGTGCGGTGCAGCAGGGAAACAGAGATGGATTTGTTAACATGTTTAATTTTACTTTAACTACTTATGTGTATCAATTGGACAGAAATCTGCAGATTATGGCCGCAACTTTATCTTAATAGACTGAAAGAATTGATGACCTGAGATTTTCTTCAAGTAGGTACGGAGCTCTTTGACTGAATCTGCTGCTTACCGAAATACTTACGGCAGGGATGCATACTACCCATGTATGTGACAGAGTAAGCCAAATAGTAGATCTGCAAGCATGGACAGATCAGTTTCACCATGTATCAATTAGCAGTCGTTATGGCAGGGATTCATACATGTCTTCTAGAGGGTGGTGTTGGAATTCCAGAGAACCATTTCCAGAAAAGCACAGCGCAGCGGAGAGTGAAAGACGTCTGGACGCATGAAGTTCCACGGCAGTTTGACACACGCACACCAGCTGCTCGACGGAGGGGAAAACAGAGGGCCACACGAACTCGGGTTTCAGTCGTCCAATGGCCTTTTTTACACACCTGCACAATCATCTATGTGCATTTACACCAGGCCAGGTAATGTTACCGCTCCGCTGTAGAATCAGCAGGATCTTGATACGCCCTTCCTCGCTTTCTGTGTCCAGCAGAGTTTGTAACCAATCATTTAGTTCTGGGCCACACAAACTCCGACTTGATGCGCTCTTAGTACGTGTCGGCACTCTGGTTTGTGCCGATGATCGCATCTAGGCAGACGATCTTCCACGCTTCGGCGAGGCATACGTCCTCTTTGGCCGTCCACTTGACACGTGGCTCGCCGGTCCTGGGTCCGCACTTCCTCTTTGTCCCCTTCCTCGCCGCCGCAGGCACCTGCTCCCCCTCCTCTCCCTCGTCGGCATCCTCCTCCTCCTCCTCGGCGTAGTCATGCTCGGCGCCCGCATCGGCGGCTTCATAGAACTCCTCGGCGAATCCAGGGGAAGCGGCGGCCGCAGCCGAGCCGCTCGTGATGATGTCGTCCATGTCTGCCGCCATGGACTCCTCGTCGCCGTGTTGCGATGACGAGGCCTGCGAGTAGAGCAGGGCACCACGACGCAAATTCGGCGTCGTCGGCGTAGGGGAGGCGGCGTAGTCTGGTGGAGAGTAGTTGTACAGGGGGTACTGGACGCCGACGAACGCAGGAGACGGGGTGCGCTGCCCGTGCGAGAAGGCGGTGTTGGGGTTGAACCCACCATGCACGTCACCGTCGCCATAGCCAGGGGACGGCGCGCATCCCCACGGCTGGGGCGGAGGCGTAAAGCTGGCTGGCGACCCGACGCTCGGCTGGCTCCAGGCGACCTGATGATGGCCGGGAGGAGGCATCATCCGGGCGCTAGCCTCCGCCGCCGCGGCACGCTCTTGCTGCTTCTTGGACATGTTCCTCCGGTCGGTGGTGGCGGCTGCCCGCCGTACGATGTCCGCCTTCCACTCGGCGTTCGACATCCCAGGCGGCTTTGACGGCGGCGCCCTCGGCTTCCTCTGCTTCGGCGGCGGGGCATCAGCATCCGCGGCAACGGCGGGCCTGGTGGTAGTGTATTTCTTCGGCGGCATGATGGCGAGCAGCGAGAGGAATGGCGGGAGAACGGGGGGAATGGAGGGAAGTGGAGGAGGAAACGGCGGGAAAAGGAAGACACTCACCGACAAGCAGGAGCCACGCGCCTTTTCGCTTCATCCGGCGTCCCCAGGCGCCCCCCAACGCGCCGGGTTCGCCATGGGTCTGCTGGCGCCAGTTTCGGCCCAATCCGGCGGAAAAATGAGTCCTGGGGGTGCGGCTGGGCTGATTTTTTTGGCGCCGGTGCCAAAAAAGTGGCCTGGGGGGCTGTTGGGGGCGCGGCTGGAGATGCTCTAAGTCCCAAGTCCCTAAAAAGTCCCTACATGTTTGGTTCTTGGGACATAACATGGACTAAAAGACCATATTACAACTATAAGTCCCTATGAGTCCCTCCTTGAGAGTCTTATTTCATAAGTCTCAAATGTCCGCTTTAAGTCCTTATAAGTCCCTCCTGTTTTGTTTAGATGGGATATATAGAGACTTTTTTAAATCCCTAAACCAATAAGTCCCTGGAAACAAACACCCTCTTACTAGGAGCTCAGGAGAGCAGGAGGTGACAACAAATATTCCTACTAGTCTCCAAGCTTTGATGCTCGCCGAATATACTGTCCTATCTGTTTGACACGAGAAAAACATCTAAAACTCCGTGGAGAAAGGAAGAAGGGAGTGTGTTTCTCTCATGCGCCGGGGAATGGAAAAGGAAACATGCGGGCGTGCCAGTGTACCGTAGTACACAAAAAGAAAGGGGTACGGAAACGAGTATTTCATTAATCTCATTGGAGAAACAAAATTACAAGTTTCATAATAAAAGGGTGCACTCCATGGCCTACTAGCGCGGCCAGGCTGACTGTAGCGATTGTGTGATCTACTGGTTCCCGGGGCCTCGGAAGGCTCCCGGTTAATTACTCCCGCGGGTTGCTCCGCGGGATACCTCCGATTGAGCTGTGTGGTCATCTTCGTCGTCTTCGCTTCGCGTTCTCCATGCATGATGATGATGATGTGTGTGGGCGGCGGCAGAGCCCGTGTCCTCGTCGGTACACGTGCCGCAAGTAGCGTGGCCTTTGCGGTGGCCACGCTTGCCCTCGCCGTCGTGCCTCGTCGGTCTTGGCGGCATTGGAGGGGTTGTTGTTGGGGTAGCATGGATCACACTCGGCTTGGACTTCTCGACGACCGGTAGCTTCTCGGGGTGTGCCACGGGCTACGCCTTTCGGGAGTAATTGTTGGTGGAGACCGGCATCAGTGTATGTCCGTCGCGTTGCAGACGCCAGCATGGCCTGTGTGGTCGCACCTCGTCCCGGCCAGACGCCGAGTCCACGGCAGTCGGCGTAGTCAAGGCGTCGTCTCACGAGTTGGGCATAGGAGCGATATCGTTGTTGTTGAAGTCGCGTTGCGTCCCTCGTCATCGCAGCTTGTCTTCCGGTGTTGTCACCTTGCCCGACTCCGAACTCCGATGACGAAGTAGATGCATGGTGTGCCGAACAACTTCGTCGGCGTCGCCTTCGGGTGCTAGTTCATGTGTAGCTTCTTTCATGTATTTCTCTTTGAGAATCATGTGAATGCGTTGCCATTCAGCCAACATGCATGGCCCATGCACGTGCACATGCGTGCATACTAATTCAGTTTAGGGGCACTTTGTGACACAAGGTGGTCTCTCGGTGATGGCAAGCCGGCCGTCGAACCGGACGCCCCTGCTTCGACAAGGAAAAGGGGGAGCCCGCGTAGCGTCGGCTCAGAGGCAGGGCATCGTTTGCTCCCCGTAACACTGGCAGCGCCGTTGCACGATGTTACTGGATAGGGGCGGCGAGGAGCTGCAGGCGAGTGCTTTGGCGATGTCGTGGGTTGCACGATGTCTTCAACGCGTCCTCCTCAAGGAGCCGCCGGCGAGTGCTCGCGGAAGAACGCACGGCGTGATGGGCGTGCTTCAGGTTTCCTTCTTGGATGATCTCTCTCTTGTGCGATGAAGTAGACAACGAGCTCCATAGAACAGTGATGGCCACTTCGATGCCATCGACCTCCACTCCATGGCGGCGGCTTGATAGCATCGACAACGGGCGGCGTCGTGGCATGCTCCGTGACGTCGTCTTCCACGGCACCATCATGACGAAGTGGGCGCGAGGAGCGGGAGTGGCCTCCGTGGCATCGACCTTCAAGGGACCAGCTTGACGATATTGACGGTGGGCGGCGTCGTGGTGTGCTCCATGTCATCGTCTTCTGCAGCGCTGTCGTGACAAGGTGGACGTGAGTGGTGATGGTGACTTGCGTGCCGTTGGCCTCCATATAGCTGGCTCGGTGAAGAATCTGGCGGGGAGCACCACGGTTGGCTACCAGCGTCTTCGACTAGCGGTTACGAGTGGAGGGCCGCCACCATGGCATCGACCTCCGAGGCATCGACCTCGGTGGCGTCAGCGTCCATAGCACGGGCTTGGTGAAGACGAGCTCCGGCAACGCGTCGTCCTCGTCGAGCGGTGATAAGTGGGGGCGGCCACCGTGGCGTCGACCTCCAGGACACCGACCTCGGTGGCGTCAGCGTTCCTAGCGCGGGCTTGGTGAAGACGAGCTCCGGCGTCGCGTCATCTTCGTCGAGTGGTGATGAGTGGGGGGGCGGCCACCGTGGCATTGACCACCGGGGCATCGACCTGGCGACCTCAACGGTGGGCGGCGTCGTGGCGTGCTCCCTGTCGTCGTCTTGGCAGAACCGTCGTGACGAGGTGGACAACAAGTGGTGGTGGCGACCTCCGTGGCATCGACCTCCATAGCGCCGTCTTGGCGACATCGACGGTGGGCGGCGGCGTAGCGTGCTCCGTCTCGATGTCTTCGCCGAACCGTCGTGACGAGGCGGACATCGGGTGGCGATGGTGACCTCCTCGTCGTTCTTCGTGGCGCTGTCTTGGTGAAAACGATCCTCGGCAACGCATTCCGGTCCGGCGTCTCCAACTCCGGCAGCGGTCCCATCATGCGAACTTTGTCTTCGGCAACACTCCCGGCTTGTGTGCGTGCATGCTATGTGCAAAGAAGGAACAAGGAAAGGGATGGGTTAGATCAAAGTTTTACCCTCCGGTAAGGTGAGCTTCGCGTCCATGTCGCCGCCGCCGAGCTCCCTGTACGCCGGCCTCCTCTCTCCGTGTACGCCGGCTCGGGTGCCTGCGTCCTTCCTCCTGCCGGCTAGATGCGAGCCGGTACGTGAGGGAGTCCCTCTACAGGCTTGCGTGATGAATGAATGGAGTGCTGCGTGGTGGATGGATGGGTGCTGGAGGTGTTGCGCGATGGATGTGAGCGTGCGTGAGTTGCCTCTCCTCTCCCCCCTGACGTGCGTCGCCAGCGAATGTATTTATAGGCAGAGCTGAAGCCCTCCGCGTCCGCGTGACGGGCGTAACCTCCCGATTTTCTTGGAAGAGATATGGACGGCAACGTGTTGATCTTCTTGGTATGTTTATCCCTTCAGCTGACCTTCTTGACGCACACACCTGCAAAAGAAACAACTTGTATACATCTAGTTAGCTTTCAAGTGACTGCAGGTGGGGTCAGTGCATTCGGGCTGTCTTGGATGATCTTATTTTTGGCTGGCTATACGGGTATTCAGGTATGTACGCGTGCTTGCCGGCCGGGTATGTACTCGTAGAGATACGTATTACTGCCGGGTATCTTGTGCGCACGTCATAGACGTAGACTCAGCCTTTCAATTTGTAACCTGCATGTGCAAATAAGACTACACCACATAGTAGCTAGTGCTGGTATACATTAGATAGTACGTGCACGAACTCAAATGCATGCATGCACGTAAAGCTAATCCAAGGTCGGGCTAGTGGATGCATATGCATGTACGTATACATATATTCCCATCCTCAGGTTATTCTGCACTTTAAAGAAAATAACCTGCGTAGTCTAAAGTCAATTACGAAGGTTAGTCACATAAAAAAAAGGTATTTCACTTCTCTTGGTTGGTGCAAAATCACGTCGAACAAATGCCCCCTCGCCAAGTTGAGTTCGAGCGCGGAGCGAATCAAACTCGACTTGGTGATAATATATGACCATTTAGCGCAATTTCTTGCGGCCTTTGTTCTTTCTTTTAAAATAATGCGGGTAGGTCCTTCCGCATTTCGATCTATCGAGGAAAATTGTTGGGCCATCTAACAGCTATGGCGCCAATCAACAAAGTGACCTCAAGTTGTCTCCGTTCGCAGCGGAATACCGTGCCACGATCGTGAGATTTTTTATCAACCTAGTCGTGACCATTTAATTGTTGCGGCGCCAGCCGACTAAATCGAAGGGTTTCACAGATTCATGCTAGCCGCACTGGCGCATTGCACTGCTCCCGTTTACTTGATATGATGATGTAAGTGAGGCATCGGTAGACCGTCGATGGCTCCCTTCATCGTGAATGATGCAACACCGAAATGGTCATAGTGATGCAGTTTGGTGGTATGACGGACACCATCGGCGTTAGGGATGATCGAGGGGATGATATTGCCCCCAAGCTTCATTGTTGTTGGAGACGGGGGTACCGGAGTGACATCGGCACCACCCTTAGGAGCATGCAAGTGTCGCCTTCCGACGCCCACCATTCATGTTGGTGTAGATGATTAGTCGCTGGGATGCTGTCGGCGCCGCTATGCACGCACGGGTATTTCTACCACCAAGCGAACATGGTGTAGGTTGGTGTAGGGGTTTGACGTCGGGATATCGTCGACGTTCATGGCGTATGGGTTGGTTGCCCCTGACGCCTGCGATGTTGGTTGGTGTAGAGTACTCGACGTTAGGATGCTGTCAGCAACGCCGAGAAGTGCTTCTTCATTGGCTGCAAAGACATTGGAGAAAAATAACGACTAGAAAGACCCAACAAAGCAAAGCGAACCAAGAGAAAAAAAAGGTTTGGTTGGGTTTTAAAATGTTGGCTTTCTCGTTATACACCAGCTATATGTGTGACATCAGAGAAGGCTACCAAAGGACTTGTCATCGGGAATCGTCGAAGAACCATGACGATTACAACTCAACAACTGCATAAGCCTCAGTGTACGTGTATGAAGACGCCGTGTTTCGGGATGCTTCCGAGAGGCAACAGAAAATTCATATTCTAGCCCATCATCGTGCGGAGGGGCCCCACAGCTCGCCATGCCCCATGTACATGCCTCATGAACCCCGAGACTTGGGTATGGTAGGTTCAGGGTGGATGGTTTTGGGAGAACAGCTTGGCGATTTTTTCTTCATGCCTTATTGAGGGGTGGTGAACATCTACCTTCCGCCTTCTTTCCAGTGTGTCTCTTACTGCTTGGGACAACTTGACTGCTTCTTGGACTCTTGTGATTTTTTTTATTGCTTCTTGGAGATTCTGGATTGTTTTTTTTTTGTGCGGATTGATTGATTGGCCGCAGACTTCACGAACTTGCTTCAACTTTTGTGGATTCTGCTTGCACTTCTTGAGGATTCTTCTTCCATGACTTCTCGAAGACCCACCCTGAGAACTTGGAAGGCACATGTTCACCTCTGTGGACTAAGAAAACCCTCTGGCATTTTATCTGGAGCTTTTTGGTGGCGTATCCCAGGGTTGTCATGTGGCTACTTACCGAACCAACTTGCATTGGGCCAGGTAGCCACCATGAATCTTTTCCTATAGTCTCCCCTAGGATGCGAGCCTCTGCGACCATGAAGCATGACAGGAAACATGAAGGGCGTGGGGTCTCGGCGCTCAGAAGTGCCCAAGTAATCGTCTCCGCTGCCTCCGAAAGCATACGCCTGATACGTGTCGTGCATTGTGGGTGTAGGAGCCGCTCTGCCTGCAACTCGACACAATGTGCCACCCTCCGACAAGTCCTAGGGTAGCCAAAACTTCAATCAACAGCATGATGTGATAGGGGAAATCCAGTTTTTTTTTGTTGGACTGAGTCCGTTAAAATTGGGGAGACCAAGAAAATGTCCACAACATGCAACGAGGAGTGCATCATGGATTCTATAGCCCACTGAAAAGGGTCTCCCCAAGGAGAGAAAAAAAAGGCAACAAAAGAGGCAAGATTTTAAGAAAAATATTTTTTTAGGAACCTTCCGTTGATTGGGGGCATAGGCCGGGCTCCCTGGGAATCAACCAGCTGGTATGCACCCCCGTCGTAGACTTGCTCGACGACATATGGTCCTTCCCACTTTGGCTCGAACTTTCCCTTCGTCTTGTGAGTGATGACGATGGGACGACGGAGCACGAGGACCAACTCGCCCTTCCGGAATACGCGCTGCTTGACGAGCTTGTCGTAGGCTCTCACCATGTTCTGGCGGTAGAGCTCCAGGTTTTGCAGAGCATGAAGTCGCTCCTCTTCAAGGGCGTCAAGCTCCTGGAAACGAAGTTGTACCTGTTCATCTCGGGTGAGTCCTTCCTGGAGAGCCACCCGTAAAGAGGGTAGCTGGACTTCCAATGGCAGTACGGCTTCACTCCCGTAAACAAGAGAGAATGGAGTAGCCTGTGTCGGGGTACGGACTGTAACGCGGTACGCCCATAAGGACTCGAAGAGACGATCGTGCCAGTCTCTCTTGTGCCTTGTCACCGTCTTCTTGAGTATCTTGCCGAGCGTCTTGTTGAAGGCTTCGATCGCTCCGTTGGCTTGAGGGTAGTAGCCGGTGGAGAAGTTCCACTTGATCTTGTACTTCTCCATGAACCTGTACATCTTGCTGGATTTGAAGGCCTTGGCATTGTCGGAGGTGATGCGGTGTGGAATCCCAAAGCGATATATGATATTTCGCTCTAGGAAATTGATGACGTTGTCGCTCTTCACCTCCCTTAGTGGAACGGCTTCCACCCATTTGGAGAAGTAGTCTGTCGCAGCGAGGATGAAACGATGCCCCCTGGATGACGGAGGGTCGATGAGGCCGATGACGTCGATTCCCCAGGCGTCAAATGGCCAAGAGGGAACGGTAGGGTGGAGCGGGACCGGCGGCTGATGTTTGAAGTCGCCATGTACTTGACAGTTGTGGCATGACCTGGCCACCCGAAGGCAGTCCGCCATGACGCTGGGCCAATAGTATCCCGCAAGACGTATGCTATGATACATTTTAGCTCCTCCTTGGTGCCCGCCGCAGACTCCATGGTGCATCTCTTGGAGGATCTTCTCGGCTTCACCTCGATTGACGCACCGAAGTAGGACCTCCTGTCCATGAGACCGCCTGTATAGGACACCTGCTTCATAAAGATAAAAGGGGAGTCGTTGTTGTAGTTGACGTCTCGCGACGGGGTCATCGGGGAGACTGCCATGCTTGAAGTAGTCGAGGAAGGGTTGCAGCCACTCGTCTTCCCCCACGGTGTTCGTCATGATGGAGTTGACTTCGTACTCCGCCGGGATAAGCACCAGAACAGCTGGGAGGAGCCACCTTTCTTCAACATTTACCTGCATGGTTTTATTATCCGGAAGCACCAATGCTGCCGCTAGTTTTGCCAAGGCATCAGCAGGCGCATTTCTGCTTCGCGGGACATGGAGCACTTCAACATGTTGAAATTTTTCCATGAGGTTCCGGGCCGCAGTGTAGTACGGCACCAGTTCAGGCTTGCGAACTTCGTAGATGTCGTTGACTTGACGAACAATGAGCTGGGAGTCACCGAAGGCCCGTAAGGAACGGACTTCCATGGAAAGCGCCAGGAGAAGGCCGAAGATGAGCGCCTCATACTCTGCTTCATTATTTGAGCATTCGTCTTTGAGGAGGGAAAATTAGTGATACATCACCCCTCCTTGCGGTGTCTTGAACACCAAACCTGCGCCTGCCCTTCGTCTTGGGGCTCCGTCAACATCGGCATCCGTGCGGGAGGCGCCGTCGAAGTAGAGCTCCCACGGTGTGTTGAGGTCGACGGTGAAGACCTCCTCATCAGGAAGGTCGGTGATGAGAGGAGAATCATCGGTCACTGGGTGTGCTGCGAGGAACTCCGCCAAGGCTTGCCCCTTGATCGCCTTCTGAGGGACAAAGGTGATATCGAACTCCATCATGAGAAGCGCCCATTTTCCTAGTCGCCCCATGAGCACAGGCTGACTTAGCACGTACCTCACAGGGTCCGCTCTTGCGACGAGGTGGATTTGGTGCTTCAACGTGTAGTGCCTCAGTTTCTTCAAAGCGAAGATTAGGGCCAAGCACAACTTCTCTATTGCAGAGTAGTTTCGCTCGGCCCCCGCCATGGTGCGACTCAAGTAGTAGCAGGCCACCTCCTTTCCTTCGTAATTGTTCTGGGCGAGCAAAGCACCTACCGAAGTGTGCTGCGCTGCAATGTATAGAATAAGTGGGCGCCCCTTGACAGGAGCTGCCAAGACAGGTGGATTAAGGAGGTACCTTTTGATATCATCAAAGCCGCGTTGGCATCCCTCATCCCACATGAACGGAGCTCCTTTCTTCATGAGGCTCGAGAAGGGTTGGATGCGTCCGGAGAGGTTGGAGATGAAGCGTCGGATGTACGCTAGCTTCCCCTGCAATGACCTCAACTCCTTGAGGTCTTGGGGTGGTGGCATGTCGATGATGGCCTTGATCTTCTTAGGCTCGATCTCTATGCCTCGATGACGAACAACAAAGCCGAGGAAGAGGCCCGACTGAACACCGAAGGCACACTTCAATGGGTTCATCTTGAGTTGATGTTGTCGTAGCTGCTCAAAGACCACTCGAAGATCTTCTAGATGATGCTCGCGTTCTTTGGTCTTGACCACCATGTCGTCTACGTAGCACTCCACCGAATGGTGGATTAGATCACCAAGAATGCACGTCATGGCACGCTGGTACGTTGCACCGGCGTTCTTCAATCTGAACGGCATGACGATGTAGTAGAAGTTGCCCTTCGGGGTCCTGAAAGCGGTGTCGATGGCGTCATCTGGATCCATCTTGATCTGGTTGTAGCCTGATGAACCATCCATGAAGGATAGTGCGCCATGCCCTGTGGTGGAGTCGACGACTATCTCCGGGATCGGCAAGGGGAAATCATCTTTGGGGCAGGCTCGATTCAGGTCGCGGAAGTCCTGGCAGATTCATATCTGCCCATTCTTCTTCTCTACCGGGACGATATTGGCGAGCCACCGTGGATACTTGATCTCCTTGATGAAACCTGCAGCGATTAGTTTGTCTACTTCGTTGATGACATCATCTTCAAGTTCCGGACGCAAGCGTCGCGGTTGCTGCTTGATGGGGCGGAATCGTGGGTCAATCGCCAGCTTGTGAGTGGCGACACGAGGGTCCAACCCTGGCATTTCCTTGTAGTTCCAGGCGAAGCAGTCTTGATACTCCATCAAGAAGCTTCGGTATTCTTCTCGCTCCTCCTCTGTCAGTGTGGCGCTGACGAAAGTGGGGCGTGGGTTGTCTTCCGTCCCAAGGTTGATTTGGACAAGCTCATCGATGGTCGGCTGCCCCCCATCTTCTAGTTCTTGGGGTGCTGACATGGAGTTGAGCTCCTCGTCATCACTCGGCTCGCCGTTGATGGAGTGTTGTTGATGAGGGATGATGTGTGATGTGCCGGAGTCATCGCTCGACGAGACCGATGTGGCGTGGCAGCTGACTCGTGTTCCGCCATCGAGATCCTCCTCTTCATCGCCAGGGACATCATAGGTGTGGCATTCCTTCATCTGGTGGGTCGGATCGCCAAGGACGCATGTCATGGCATGCTGGTATGTTGCACCAGCATTCTTCAACCCAAAAGGCATGCTGGAGTTGTAGAAGTGTCCATCTGGCATCGGTTGCCTTCCGTCCTCTGGTTCTCGTGGTGCTAGAACGGAGCCGGGCCTCCCATCATCGCTAGGGGCATCGAGGTCGATGTAGCCGAGCCCAAACTTTGGTTGGGTCATGCATTTTTGCTTGATGAGAGACTCCGCTTGTCTCCACCATTCCTCGCATATAGCCGGCGGTGGAGGCATCCTATTGTTTCGCCGAAGAGTGATCCCGGCCTTCTCCAGCAAGCGAACCATCTTGGGTTCAGCCTTCATCGTGGTTAGCGCCTCCTCTGGATTACTGCATGGTTTTGGAAACTCACATATAGAATCACATTGTTTTACCTGGGGAACCTTGTAGAAAATGGTATGGACTCCACATCCAGATAAGTTGGGAATCGCCCAAACCTCCAATGGAGAAGCCACTGAGATATAGAGTGACGGGGGCTGCACGCCTTGAGCTCCCCTTGTTACTTCCTCCATCTCTTTTATTCTTGTTCTAACCACTCCTTGCGTGGGCGCGGGTTCCTCCTTCGGAGTCCTGCGTGCCCGCAGCGTGATGGTTGGTGGCGCATCATTGCTGCCCATTGACATCTTGGGTCCTTCCCGGGCACCCGACCTCAGCGGGACCGATGTCGGCGTCGGGAATCTCGCCTTCAATAGCAATGGGGCCATTGGGGAAGATGTAGAAGATCCTATCTGACGCGAAGCCGAAGTTGAGCTCCCGGTCTCTGCAGGGGAAGGGCGATCATAGTCATGACGCACTGTAGAGGATGATCGCCTACGCCCTTGGCTCTTGTGGCTCCACGAAGAGGGATCCCTTGTGTCAGCAGGCGAGCATGGCATGAGGAGGCGCTTCATCTCGGCTACCGGTGCCACACCTGGTTTGATCAAGACATCAACCGAAGGTGTCATCCGCCCCAACTGTTGGTCGCTGCCTTCTACGGGGAAGTAATACTTTGCATCTGCATGGTGAGACTCCTGCACAGTGTAAGGAGAGATGTTGCCGATGATGCGCTGCTGCGTGCCTTGGGTATCGAGGAACTTCAGGCACTGGTGAAGAGTGGACGGCACGACGCGGTACTTGTGAATCCATGGCCTCCCTAGGAGGGCCGAGTAGGAGGTGTTTGCTTCGATGACGAAGAACCGCACCTTGAGGCTGAACGTGGACATCTGGATCTTTAGCGTGATGGCGCCTAGCGTTGGCTTTCCTTGGTTGTCGAAGCCACAGATCATTACGTCTGTGGACTCCAAGTCGTCCACCGTGAAACCAGCCCGCGTCAAGCTCCGAAGGGGTAGGATGTTCACGGCGGACCCTGGGTCGATGAGGATCCTGCGAAGATATGCAGCGCCAATGTTACCTTCCACGTAGAGTGGCCGGTTATGGTCACCATCTTCTATGAGCTTGTCCTCCTCATCGAATGTGATTTCATTCACGAATAGGGGGTTGGAGAAGAGACGGTGCTTCGCCATGGACACCTCGTAGAGCTCCGGAGCTTGCAGCGAAGTTCGGGCACCATCATGAGGGCATCGTGCACACTCAACAGTGCGGGGATTCGCTTGAGGTGGGCGATGATGTTGTAGTCGATGTCGCGCAGCTTTGTCTTCTCTTGGCCTTGTTCTTCACGCACTTCTTCCTGCAAGGAAACCTCTTTCGGGGCAACCGGCTTGGGCGCCCTTGCTGGCTTAATCTTAAGTGGTTCAGGTAGAACCTTGCCTCCACGCAAGTTCATGTTCACCTCTTCCGCTTGCACGTCCTTCTTCGTATCTTCAGCATGGAACACCTCTTGCTCTTCGGGTGTGAACACATCTTCTGAATCGGAGCTTGGCGTGTCGCTATAGCTGAGGACGACGCTGCAGCTTTCGTTGTTCGATGATTGGGGTGAGCTTGCTCCTTCTGGGTCTCCCTCTCTTCCCTTCGCCAGTACCTGGACCCGAGCGTGTGGCATGAACTGCTCCAAAGTGGGCAAAACACGCCCTGGCCGTGGGAATGACTCATCTCCCTCTGACATAGGGATAAATCTTGGTGGAGGGCGGCGTTGACTTGGATCGACTCGCCTTAGGATCCTTGAGGTGGCTTGCACTAGCGGAGCTGGGCAAAGAGGCCGTGGTGGAAGGTTCCTCGGGTAAGGCTTTCGGCGAACCATTCTCCAAGGCTCCTCCTTGTGGATGGCTAGGGTTGCCTCCTGATGCAGAGGAAGTGCCTGCGTCGTGGAGAGGACAAGGCTGGATAACTGATCTTCAACCTGTGCGAGTGGCACCCACCTTTCTTCGCGCTCCGTTTCTTGACCCGCTGAAGAGGAAGAGGCCACGCTCACCATGTTCACCGTGTGGTAGTCCGGATTGATGGCTTCTGGGTCCAAGTTGATCCTCTTCTCATTGACGGCCCTTTGGAGCCATTCTTTGAAGGCGACACAGTCTTCGATAACATGCCCCACATACCTATGGTACGGGCAAAACAAAGGATTATCAGTCATCCTCACCTGATCGGGCCTCCGAGGTTCCGGCAGGTTTAGTGCTTGATGCTCCATCAGCTGATTGAACATGTCCTTGACAAGTTCGCGACGGAAAATGTACTGCTTCTTGAGGAGCTCCTGAATTGATGGGCGTTGCCTTCCTGCTGCCTGTTCACCTCTTGCGCCCAAGACGGGCACATGACCTTGTGGCGCAGATGCGAAGATCTTGGTGGTGTTTGCTTCCGCCGGTGCCTTTGGCTTGCCACCGTTGTTAGCCTGCTTGGATGTCGCGGCGAAGCGCTTGGCAGGGTCGAATGCGCTGGCATTCTTGTAGAGCTCCATTATCTGCGGCGATTTCTCGAATTCGAGCTTTGTGGCTGCTACCGCCGTGCTCAGGGCACTAAAGGTTCTAGGCTCGCGCTGAGAGACCTCCAATGACCAATGTTGTTGCATCCCATGGACGCACATCTCGATGGCGTCCTCAAGGTGCATCTCTCTGGCGAGACGCACATAGCTGTTGCGAAAGCGGATGATGTAGTCGTCAATGGACTCATCTCGTCGTTGTCGAACTTGCGCCAGCTCGATGATGGAGAAGTCCTTTTTCATGGCGACGAAGTGCTTCTTGAAGACCTCCTTCATGCCTGCCCAACTTCCAATGGATCCAACCGGTAAACGGCTGTACCAATGGAATGCAGGTCCGGTTAATGATCCTGAAAATTGACGCAAGAGAAGTGACGAGCTGTTTGCCGTATCGCTGCATGCCGCCTCAAAGTACGCCAAGTGCTCCCTTGCGTCACTGGTTCCATCGAATTGGCGGAACTTCGGTGGGTGCCACCCTGAGGGGTATGCCACCATGTCGTGCCATGCCTCGTAGGGCTTCTCTAGCTCGCTCTTTGAGGTGCGAGGGGCTTGATTTATCGTCATTTGCTTGAACTTTTTGGCCACCATATCTTCAACGATATCGTGGCAGTCCTTCAGCATGCTCGCATTTGGCGCTGCATTGGCAGAACCAACAGGGCTAACCGATGGCCGGGCATGAATGCTGGTGTCTTGGCGTTGACGCGCATCATTAAGTGGCACCCCTGCATGAGTGTCACCTAGTATCTCTTCTTCTTGTGGATCCGCCACCCGTTGCGGCACGCCTCGTGGTGGAGCGCCTTGGTTGTTCATCATGAGCTCGATGAATTGGTCAAGCTTCGAGGCCAACTGGTTGATGGTCTGACGCTGGTCCCTGACCTGTTCCTCTAAGGAAGCATGTCGTGCTGCTACTTCATTTGCGGCACCTGGCTCCTGGATGACGGCGTCTGGATTTTCGGGGGCACCGCCACTGTTCACCATGCGAACTGGTGCAGTGTGGAGATCTCCAACACCATCTTCAGAATCTGATAAGTCAGATGGAACAAGCTCTTGGTAAGGAGGGGAGTTTGGGTGCCTCTCCAACGAAGGTGAGGATGATGAGTCGGAGAAGCGCTCTTCGTCGTCGAGGTCGTTTTGGTGCTCCCCATCTCCAGCAGGCCCATCCGTTACGCTTTGACGTGCTATGGACCTCAGTCGCGTGTTAGCTCCAGGCCGACTGGCAACCTGGTGAAGCTCATTAGGGTCTTCAGGAAGATGAGTCGTGATGTCGGTGTATCGGCGTGGTGATATGTCTCGATGTCGTGAAGTGCTTCCATCCGCCAGCGATCCTTTGCCTGCAGTTAAAGGAAGACATGGAGCCTTGGATCTTGCTCCTTCTTGTGATGACGAAGAGCTTGTCTTGGGGCCCCTCTCTGAACCTTTGAACCATGCACGAACATGGCCAAGGCGGGGTAAGAAAGTCTTCCGGAAGTCCGCCTTAGGGTTCGGCACAATCTCTTCATCTGAAGGATAGCCAAACTCCTGGGTGATGTGAGGAGGTCGCCATCCATTGCTTGACTCTTGGCTGGGTTGCACCCCTAGAGTGCCACACAAAGCAAGGTTCTTCTCACTTGGTTCCTCCAGTTTCTCAGCCTCCTCTTGGAGCTTAGTTTCCCCATCTTGCTGCATTTTATCAGAGGTAAAAAGAGGAGGATTCATGGGAAGTGTTGCATCCGGTTGGGGAGTGATGTTGGTTGTAGCCTCGGGAGCCGCTTCGTCGTTGATGGAGGTCGTAGGCTTGGTTACTTCAATGCCGTCCATCGGTGTAGCCGTTGGTGCAGGCGTTTTTTGGTCCTCCAATGGGGGTGGTGTTGTGGCTGCCTTCACCTGTTCACCATTTTTTTGGGGAAGTGATGAAGGAGGCATCGCCTTGCTCCTTTGCTCCGCGCTGCTTGTGGACGGCTTGCGTGGTTTCGGCGCCAAACGACTGAGCAGGTAGCTATACCGCTCATGTCGCTCCAAGTCGGGGGAGATGCGGAACCTGATTCTGTCATTTTCTTGAATGATTGCACCATCGGGTCGTAGACGTACCTGGGTGTGTCGTAGGACTAAATCCTCGAGTTCCTTGTATAGAACTTGGCGGTTTCTCCGGCGCCTCTCGCGCTTGCGTTGGTTATCAGTCGGAACACCGCCGGCCCTTAGTGGCACTGACGGCGTGGGGAGAAGTGGTGGTGCAGGGCGTCGCGTGGATGATGAAGTCCTGTCCATTATCGCCTGTAGTTGTGGTCGATCTCCCCGCCTGGGAGGGGACGATGGTCGTGGTGGAAGCGTCGGTCGCAGAGGCTCCCGTAGTCGCCACTGCTGAGTGGGCTGGGGGTCCCTCTCTTCTTCTTGGTGTCTTGACCAACGGTTCCAACGTGGGGGCATGTTAGTATGCCCCCGTTGCTGGAAGTGTCGGGTTGGTGATGGTGGTCGTCGAGGTGCCAACGTGTGGCGCTCATGTTGAGGACGATGATTTGGGGCCTCACGCCTCATTCTTCCTCCAGCTTGTGTCGATGATGTACTTGGCGCCGTTGAAACATGCAGGCGCCTCTGGATGCTGTTCATCTGCTCTTGGAGATGGCGAAATTCTCGCCGCAGGTCTTCGTCACGTGGAGCAGGTGCCTCATGGCGAAGGACGGAAAACTTGTTGTCGTTGGGGAGAGACCGTCCGTTGACCGCTGAAGTATGGAGGCATGGAGCCCATGCACCCCGCTGATTATCTTCAAGGTTGATGGAGACTGTAGAGCCCGGTAGAACAGGCTCCTTGCGCGAACGCCGCTTCCGGAACTCCTTCATAATAGCCCACCTCACCAGCTGCTTGACCTTGGTTGGCTCGTACGCCCAATCGTCGGGAAACAAGTCGTATGGAGGGGTCAAGGTGCTCCGATAAGTGAACACCTTGTCCGCTAGGTCCCTTGCTCCGAGGGACCAATCCTCCTCCGGCACCGTGCTCTGAGCAATGCGAGAGGTGATCTGTTGGTGGAGTAGTTGTACCTTGCGATACTTCCTCCTGTAGTTCCGAAGAGGGTGCGGGCTTTCCGACAAACGCGAGTTTGCCATGAGCTTGCGCAGGTTCTGGGAGATGGCCTCCAAACCTTCAAGCAGCTCGATCTCGGTGCGTCGTGGAGTTGGTCGTGAAGGCTCTGAGTGCGGAATAGGGGTAGGGGCGTGATGGGACGCCGCTCTTGCCCGCCTGTTGGTGGCCTTAGCACGAAGGCGTTGAGCAGCCTCCACGTCTCCCATCATATCCGCCCTTGTTGACTCCTTCAACAGGGCACGTGCCTCGAGCATTAGCTCGCGATGCTCCTTCTTCACCTTGGCGGCTTCCCGCCTTTGCGCCTTCTTCGATTGCACAATTTGGAACTGCGCAGGATCTTGAGCTTCGTGCATGTAGACTTTGTCACCGATCTCGATGACGATCATGGCCGGCATTGATCCAAACTGAAGCACCGATGGCTCCGAGTTGCTTCCATGTGAGAGTCCACCTGCAGAAAAAGGGATCTCGATCAACGGAAATCCTCGCCGATGACTTGTCATGCAGCATGCTGTGTGGATTGGGAGACGGGCGAAGACGATTCTGACGACCACAGCGAAGCAGAGATGGGAGAAGAACCGTGTCCCACCGGGCGTGCCAATTTGTTTGACACGAGAAAAACATCTAAAACTCCGTGGAGAAAGGAAGAAGGGAGTGTGTTTCTCTCATGCGCCGGGGAATGGAAAAGGAAACATGCGGGCGTGCCAGTGTACCGTAGTACACAAAAAGAAAGGGATACGGAAACGAGTATTTCATTAATCTCATTGGAGAAACAAAATTACAAGTTTCATAATAAAAGGGTGCACTCCATGGCCTACTAGCGCGGCCAGGCTGACTGTAGCGATTGTGTGATCTACTGGTTCCCGGGGCCTCGGAAGGCTCCCGGTTAATTACTCCCGCGGGTTGCTCCGCGGGATACCTCCGATTGAGCTGTGTGGTCATCTTCGTCGTCTTCGCTTCGCGTTCTCCATGCATGATGATGATGATGTGTGTAGGCGGCGGCAGAGCCCGTGTCCTCGTTGGTACACGTGCCGCAAGTAGCGTGGCCTTTGCGGTGGCCACGCTTGCCCTCGCCGTCGTGCCTCGTCGGTCTTGGCGGCATTGGAGGGGTTGTTGTTGGGGTAGCATGGATCACGCTCGGCTTGGACTTCTCGACGACCGGTAGCTTCTCGGGGTGTGCCACGGGCTACGCCTTTCGGGAGTAATTGTTGGTGGAGACCGGCATCAGTGTATGTCCGTCGCGTTGCAGACGCCAGCATGGCCTGTGTGGTCGCACCTCGTCCTGGCCAGACGCCGAGTCCACGGCAGTCGGCGTAGTCAAGGCGTCGTCTCACGAGTTGGGCATAGGAGCGATATCGTTGTTGTTGAAGTCGCGTTGCGTCCCTCGTCATCGCAGCTTGTCTTCCGGTGTTGTCACCTTGCCCGACTCCGAACTCCGATGACGAAGTAGATGCATGGTGTGCCGAACAACTTCGTCGGCGTCGCCTTCGGGTGCTAGTTCATGTGTAGCTTCTTTCATGTATTTCTCTTCGAGAATCATGAGAATGCGTTGCCATTCAGCCAACATGCATGGCCCATGCACGTGCACATGCGTGCATACTAATTCAGTTTAGGGGCACTTTGTGACACAAGGTGGTCTGTCGGTGATGGCAAGCCGGCCGTCGAACCGGACGCCCCTGCTTCGACAAGGAAAAGGGGGAGCCCGCGTAGCGTCGGCTCAGAGGCAGGGCATCGTTTGCTCCCCGTAACACTGGCAGCGCCGTTGCACGATGTTACTGGATAGGGGCGGCGAGGAGCTGCAGGCGAGTGCTTTGGCGATGTCGTGGGTTGCACGATGTCTTCAACGCGTCCTCCTCAAGGAGCCGCCGGCGAGTGCTCGCGGAAGAACGCATGGCGTGATGGGCGTGCTTCAGGTTTCCTTCTTGGATGATCTCTCTCTTGTGCGATGAAGTAGACAACGGGCTCCATAGAACAGTGATGGCCACTTCGGTGCCATCGACCTCCACTCCATGGCGGCGGCTTGATAGCATCGACAACGGGCGGCGTCGTGGCATGCTCCGTGACGTCGTCTTCCGCGGCACCATCGTGACGAAGTGGGCGCGAGGAGCGGGAGTGGCCTCCGTGGCATCGACCTTCAAGGGACCAGCTTGACGATATTGACAGTGGGCGGCGTCGTGGTGTGCTCCATGTCATCGTCTTCTGCAGCGCTGTCGTGACAAGGTGGACGTGAGTGGTGATGGTGACTTGCGTGCCGTTGGCCTCCATATAGCTGGCTCAGTGAAGAATCTGGCGGGGAGCACCACGGTTGGCTACCAGCGTCTTCGACTAGCGGTTACGAGTGGAGGGCCGCCACCGTGGCATCGACCTCCGAGGCATCGACCTCGGTGGCGTCAGCGTCCATAGCACGGGCTTGGTGAAGACGAGCTCCGGCAACGCGTCGTCCTCGTCGAGCGGTGATAAGTGGGGGCGGCCACCGTGGCGTCGACCTCCAGGACACCGACCTCGGTGGCGTCAGCGTTCCTAGCGCGGGCTTGGTGAAGACGAGCTCCGGCGTCGCGTCATCTTCGTCGAGTGGTGATGAGTGGGGGGGCGGCCACCGTGGCATTGACCACCGGGGCATCGACCTGGCGACCTCAACGGTGGGCGGCGTCGTGGCGTGCTCCCTGTCGTCGTCTTGGCAGAACCGTCGTGACGAGGTGGACAACAGGTGGTGGTGGCGACCTCCGTGGCATCGACCTCCATAGTGCCGTCTTGGCGACATCGACGGTGGGCGGCGGCGTAGCGTGCTCCGTCTCGATGTCTTCGCCGAACCGTCGTGACGAGGCGGACATCGGGTGGCGATGGTGACCTCCTCGTCGTTCTTCGTGGCGCTGGCTTGGTGAAAACGATCCCCGGCAACGCATTCCGGTCCGGCGTCTCCAACTCCGGCAGCGGTCCCATCATGCGAACTTTGTCTTCGGCAACACTCCCGGCTTGTGTGCGTGCATGCTATGTGCAAAGAAGGAACAAGGAAAGGGATGGGTTAGATCAAAGTTTTACCCTCCGGGAAGGTGAGCTTCGCGTCCATGTCGCCGCCGCCGAGCTCCCTGTACGCCGGCCTCCTCTCTCCGTGTACGTCGGCTCGGGTGCCTGCGTCCTTCCTCCTGCCGGCTAGATGCGAGCCGGTACGTGAGGGAGTCCCTCTACAGGCTTGCGTGATGAATGAATGGAGTGCTGCGTGGTGGATGGATGGGTGCTGGAGGTGTTGCGCGATGGATGTGAGCGTGCGTGAGTTGCCTCTCCTCTCCCCCCTGACGTGCGTCGCCAGCGAATGTATTTATAGGCAGAGCTGAAGCCCTCCGCGTCCGCGTGACGGGCGTAACCTCCCGATTTTCTTGGAAGAGATATGGACGGCAACGTGTTGATCTTCTTGGTATGTTTATCCCTTCAGCTGACCTTCTTGACGCACACACCTGCAAAAGAAACAACTTGTATACATCTAGTTAGCTTTCAAGTGACTGCAGGTGGGGTCAGTGCATTCGGGCTGTCTTGGATGATCTTATTTTTGGCTGGCTATACGGGTATTCAGGTATGTACGCGTGCTTGCCGGCCGGGTACGTACTCGTAGAGATACGTATTACTGCCGGGTATCTTGTGCGCACGTCATAGACGTAGAATCGGCCTTTCAATTTGTAACCTGCATGTGCAAATAAGACTACACCACATAGTAGCTAGTGCTGGTATACATTAGATAGTACGTGCACGAACTCAAATGCATGCATGCACGTAAAGCTAATCCAAGGTCGGGCTAGTGGATGCATATGCATGTACGTATACATATATTCCCATCCTCAGGTTATTCTGCACTTTAAAGAAAATAACCTACGTAGTCCAAAGTCAATTACGAAGGTTAGTCACATAAAAAAAAAGGTATTTCACTTCTCTTGGTTGGTGCAAAATCACGTCGAACACTATCTGAGTAGATCCCACCTGCTCTAGATCTTTAAAAATGATTTTTTAATTAAAAAATGGTGTAAATGAAGTCTGAAAAAGATGAAACTTGGCATGATTTCCTGATATGACCTTAGAGGGTGTGATAAAAATTGAGAGAGTACGAAATAAAAACTTCATGCACTTTACGTAGAAACTAAAAGTCTCCGGGGAGGAATCAGGGTTTTGAAAGGAAACTATCGGGTTTGAAGCGAAACTCAATTTTTTCCATCATTTCCCCTTGAAACTTTTCGTAGCCTTGGCGCACCGATAAAACTGTTGCCTTGTGACCATGAGTCCTGGAAACAATCTCTTGTAGAAATGTAGGAAAAGACTGCGTACTATATACGCAAAGTGGTCGGACCCTTTCTCGGACCTTGTGCAAGCGGGAGCTACGTTCACCGGGCTGCCCCTTTTTGCCCTTGAATTTTTTTCTGTGTTGAATATATACCATTGCAAGTTCCATCGTCAATTTTTGTACTATTCTAGGTTAATATGATATATTTGGGGTGTTTAATGCATTTCCTTTTGTTAATGGACATAAATCATATATGAACTACATGTGCATTAAAAAATCCCCAAAAATTGGTGAAAATTACCCTTTAAGTCCTGGTATGTATTTAGGTCGCATATGAAAGTAACAACTGCAAGTTCATTAATTTGATTCATGCAAAAAAAAGTTCATTAATTTGATATGCAACACGCATGCCTCGAGGCCGTCTTGAATTTCTAATCTGCCTATACCATAGCCTTTCCAAATATTTTTCAAATTTGAACCACGTACACTACATGTCATGTAATGACAACATGCGAAGTTTCATAGGTTTCTGACAAACATTTTTTTTTAAATTCAAAAGACAATATTACATAATTGTAATTAAGTTCTTGCGCTTGAATTTTCACATATACATATTTCGAAGTACCAAACTTTTGTTTCTTAAGACCGAAATAAATGCTAACTACCTTATTTAGGATCTTTCTTCCAACCATTGAAAAAAAATGTACATGCAGCTCAACTTCGAATCATATCTAATAAAATACAAATTTATTAGTAAAATGCTGAAAACATAGCAAATAATAAAAACTACAAAGTTCAAACCATTTTTCATACAATACCATGGTTTAAAAAATGATTCACTACTTTTAAAAAAAATACTCAAAACCAATGTATCTATATACTACTTCCTCTGTCCCAAAATATAAGAACGTTTTTGATACTATACTAGTGTCAAAAACATTCTTATATTTTGAGACGGAGGGAGTAGTTTACTAGTGGCGGACCTCACTATGTGCCCTACGCGACTATGATGGGCCAATTCGGTAGCCATATTACCAACGACATGCTGATAGAAGGGTCTGCCTCTACCAGTGGCACGCGGACCCAAGGGCGGAGCCAGGCTAGCACCAAGCCCCGAGCCTGCTTCATTAGTACAGTGATTAACAATGATAAACAGTGTAAAAACACTAGACTAAACAAAGAAATAAATCCTCACGCCCCAGGCCCAGGCCCCCGGCCTGGGTCCTGTATCCGCCACTGGGGCGGACCCGCAAAAGACGCCAACGTGGCCGCGTCGAGAAGCAGCTCCCACCGAGGAAACATATATGCACGACGAATCATCTATTTTTCTGTTCTTGTTGGTTTTTTCTTTTCCTTTTGATGAATGGATTGTTGTTGGTCTGAATAAAGGAGACGGGTCTAGAAGTACCCAGAACAACTTCTACTATACGGCAGCAGCAGTGATATACTACAATCTTCACAGAACGGAAAGGTACTAGCGGTCCAGAAGGACCCCGAAGCTGCATTGACTAGAAAGACGTAGTTGTACACAGCGATTTTACGACGAGAACTTTTTTCGACAAATGTTGATTTTTTTTTTTGAGGTAGACAAAGGGTGAATTTTATTTTCTTAAAATGGAGCATCAAAAAGATACATAAGACGATGAGGACACACCCGGCCGGGGAGGATGATGAAGCGGATGCCAAATATGATGGTCTGCTGATCTCCCACTTGGTTGGTGAGGTTACCGAGGTTGGTTTGTATGACGCAAGACCTGTGTTCATGTTTTATGACTTCACATCGTCTTCGCGAAAATAAAAAATAAAAAGCGCCCAAGAAGGCGAAGAGCTCCACACCAATCCGAATTTCCACATGGGAGGCATGTTTTGGAATAGCAGAGATCTATCAGAGTTGGCTAAACATAAACACGTCGGTGATTGTGTGCGAGAACACGAGTTGGATTTTGTGGCAATTTCCGAGGCTGGTAAATGTGACTTCCGCCCACACGTCCTCGATCACCTATCAGGTGGTTTCAACTACACATGGCATAGTCTACCAGCTCATGGAAGGTCTGCAGGAATCCTTCTTGGGAAAACACTAACGACATCTTCAACGGTGACTCTCAAATTGCCTGTATATGTCCGCATCGTGGAAGCCATCCAACGCGGTCCTTTATTGGTCCATATGGCGATACTGATGACTTATCTCCCACAAATTGGAGAGAGGGGGGTTGCGGGAATCCGGACAGCAGACACGTAGGAATACGACACCCGGCCCACCTAATCCCCCCTCTCGGTCCCATTTCCTTCTACTACGCCCCTTAGTTCCCTTGCTTTGCATCCACACGCTCCAGCTCTGCTGCTACCGATGTACGTCTTCGCCGCCACGGAGCCATTGTCGGACGTTCGCAAGCCAGACTGACGCGGCTGCTCCCCTTTCGACGCGGCTGTCCACCATGGAGCCATTTGTACCCGGTAAACTCTGCCTCCCTGTCGACGACCTCCATTGCCAACACCACATCCAACAGGTGTTCCGTCAAATGCCATTGAGCTTATTTTCAAACGCTATGTCGTTTTTTAGAGTACGAAGGATGGCGAGCTACTCGACCATGGAGGATGAGTTGTTGTGCGATGCGTAGTTGGTTGTATCCGTGGATTTTATAGGCAGGAGCAGAGGGGGTCCTTCTGGCAGCAAGTGCACGAATAGTTTTACGCAAGAAAGAACATTGTGCCATACAACATGTTCATCATTTAAGAACGCAATGTGAGGTCGTTACCGTATCGCTGGTACGCTAACCAGACTAGCGTCACCAAGCATTGTAACGTGATTGGTCACCTAGAGGCAAAGTGGCCATTGCACGCGACACATGACGAGATCATAAGTTTCGCTTTCCTCTTGCTCATCTTGTTGATTGATTCGTTCACGCAATGTTGGTCTATATATTATGTAGCCCGCACGCGTTGTCGTGATGTACCATAGGACAGAGGACAATCATTTACTTACACACTGTTGGATGACGCTGAGGGAGGGGGGTATGTGTGGGACAACATGATCCATTGATGAAAAACTTGTTGGACATCTAGTTAATCTAGTCGAATTAGAGATATTGTTGTACACATGTACTAGTCTTAAGTTGTATGCTATGTATGGATGGTTTGTACTATTTTCTATCTGAACTTTGATGAATATCAGCTAGTTTTCATAAATTTCGTGCCATTTGTTCAAATGCAGGCTGAAATGTATGCGGGCAGACTTGGATGGCCAGCTCCCGCATCCGTGTTCATGGACTATCCCCCTGTCCATGGATGAATTTGAGAGGAAATTTGCAAGTTGCCGTTGAAGATGCCCTAAAAAGTCCTGACTATTACAAAGAGGACCCGAGTAAATTGATGAAAAATGCAATCGGCTTGGTCGTCCTAGTTTTCTGGTACATGAATTGTCTTGCCATGAGCTGTGTTGTGGACAGCAACTAGTTGACGCGTGTTCCATTGGAAGCCTCGCAACGATCACACGCGAGTGGGCGCTCTTAGCCACCGTCACGTGTCACGCTCTAGGCGGTTCCTCCGGATTTTTTTTCACACGCGTTTTCGGCTTAAAAACGGTTTTTTTTCAACTTTTTGATTTTTGACCGGTATTTCTTAACTTTCGGACCAGATTTTTTTAAAAAACATTACTGTGAAAAAACTCATTTTTTTTTGCTTCCGCGAGAGACACGTTTTTTGCTTTTGCGAGAGATCCACGCCTCTTGGAAACAGACAAAAAAACATGTCTTTTTTGCTTTCGCGAGAGGGAAGGACGTGCTTCTGGAAAATGGGAAAGAACGCGTTTTTTTCCTTCCGGGAGAGGCACGGTTTTGCTTCCGCGAGAGGCGTGACCATGCCTCTCGGAAACGAAAAAACAAACATGTTCTCTAAATTTTTTTTGCCTCCGCGAGAGGTATGGTTTTGCTTCCGCGAGAGGCACGGTTGTGCTTCCTCGAAAAAACATGTTTTTTGTTTTCTTTCTTCTACGAGAGGCACGCTTGTGTCTTCGCGAGAAGCACGGTCGTGTCTTTTTCTGAAAGGGAAAACAACCATGCTCCCGGTACGGTTTTTTCGTCTGTTTTTTGTGGAATATTTTTTCGTCAAAACCTATCAACATGAGATCTAGTTCTGAAGATCTCGACGTGAAAAATCCAACGATGAAAATGGTTCGAGATTTTTGCAACCGGGCTCGTAGTTGCCCTAGTTGCGAGCCTACCGTTCTCAACTCGGAGAAGCGGAAGTGATCTTTGCAAGGAGTACTTCTCGATGCGTGATTTCGTGTGTTGTGTTTCTATTCTTATTCGTCTGGGTCCGTGGAGTGTGGCCTCATTTTTCATACAGGTTGCACGTTGGATTGCAAGAGTCAGGCTAACTCTTTGTTTAATTGTTTTTTATTATCCGTTTTGTCTTTGTCTCTTCTCACTCTCACTCTCTATTTGTTTGTTTGTCAGTTTTTATTCGGTTTTCTATTTGTTTTATTTTATTATTTATTTTAATTCTAGTATTTTCAATTTTTTCATTCTCAATTTATGAATTTCTTTTTAGAATCATGGTTTTATTTTGCTGACGTTAGTTGTTTGTCCATCATCAAACACGGAGATGTAAATACCACTCGTGTCATGCAACTACATGTCATGAGTACGATCGAAGGTGCTCATTTTGCCTTGCACTAGGGGTTGGGGCCCCACCTGTGGCGCCTCTTGAGAGGAAGCTGGGCGGTGCCAGATTGGCAAACACCCATTTCACTTGCTTTGTTGCTATCTTGTAACACATGGACATGGGATGTTATAAGTTTCACTACAAATTTTGAAAGAGATAGATTAGGGCATCTGAATCACAAAACACCGAAGGCATGAGATAGAACCAAACAGAGGGAGACAACTCACACATAACTCATAAAGTGATGAATGAGTATATGCTACAAATTTCTGCACTTGTAAGAATTCAACATTCAATTGTGACATGAAGTGCTACACAAAAACAATAAGAACACAACGACAGAAAGTTTAAAGGGTATTCAAGCTGAATGCTCAAATTATAAAATCGCCTTGAAATATGTGATGAAAATGCCACTCAATTCCATGGAGATCTTTGGCTCCTAGTTCTTGACATGGTGGATTCTGAGACATGCCCTGCAAAGCAACCATAACATTTAGTAAGCCAGAAATTGTGTAGACATCAACCAGAGTAAAAAATGCTTTGAATGCTACCCGACAGAGGAAGACACTCTTCAGCATGTTTCCTAAGAACAAAGAAACCACCATGGGTACTTGTATCAGAAGTTATCAATGTCTTGCAAAAGGAATGCATGATGCCTTTCTTGAGTTCTTTCGCTCAGGACCCAATCCTAAGAACAAAGAAACCACCATGAGTACTTGTATCAGAAGTTATCAATGTCTTGCAAAAGGAATGTATGATGCCTTTTTTGAGTTCTTTCGCTCAGGACCCAAGCTTGTGATCACGCCTTACTAATTAAGGGGATTCAAACCGGGAAATTAACAAATGTACATGTAAACAGGAACGTGGAACTGAACTAACAAACTACACCGCTACATGTAAACAGGAAAATGATACATCTGACATGGCTTGGGAATAATCAGGTTAACTCAAATGAATGTAATGAAAGATTAAACCTTTAACCAAATCAGTAGATAACCAAATGAAGTGGCATATGGAACATGCTTGAATGTTTGAAAAATCAAAAGATGTTATTGAACCATCAAAAGACTAACCTCTTCCAGGTGAGATAATAGATGAATAATTTCATGGCCTGGATTAGGGAGCAACAATGCATCAACAACAAATCTGAGTCATTTTCCTAGAATAGATTGCTAAAAACACTAGCTCAAAGAGTTTGGAAACTCCAATTTTTTAGGGAATATAGGCTCGCCAAGGAGGAGTTCTGCAAAAACACAAACCACACTTCAGAGATCAATACCGACGCTGTAGTGAGTAGCACCTAATAATAGTTCAGCTGGATGATACCAAAGTGTGATCACTTGGCTAGTCATGGGCCGTGTGTTATCAGGATCAAAATGAGTGGTCAGTCTGAAGTCAATGGCAATATCAGGCTATCTTAGGAATCTCATCTTCGCTGACAACATTGCATTTCTTTTTTGGTTTACTTTTTCATACTCACTCTAACCAAGGATATACACTCTAACAGTTAAAAATAAATGACATTTCATATGAGTATAGTCTGCAAATGCAACTTTTAGCATTACATTTCATATGAAAATGTCAACAAAAATGATGAAATATGAAATAATCAACACCATGTGGGGAAAACAAATCAATGGAAATATCAGTTTCTTATCTTCTGCAAACCGAAGAAATGACATCATTGTAAAGCACTGCATCAGACCTTACTGCAGCATCTCGGTTACTGTCAAACATCTGAAGAACCTTATAGTTCTACCTTCTCTAGACAGAGCAGATACATTTTAGAACTAAACATACGCACAACTGACAGTTTCAACCCAATGAACTCAATGTAAAAGAGCATAACAGATTCTAGATTAACCCGTTGTGGTCTGAAACTGAGATTAAACCTTCAGCCGGAGCAGCAGTACAGCAGAGAAGCATCGTTCAGTGGCAGAGCTCGCTGGTCAGGAGAGGATTACGTTGTTGCCATACAGTAACTTCAATAACAGATTAAAAGCTAACCCGGAACAATTTGTAGCAGTATAGACCATGTGTTGATGTGCATAGTACTTGTGCGAATAGACACGTTTACAGAAATAAAAGAGAACTTATACATTGCAGAATGGAACATGACGTGAACGCCCTTGCATGAATGCCACTGTCTAAAATAGAACACACATACTACATCTTCTCCCAGCAAGGCGGAAAATGGCAAGAGGATCAAAGGGGGTAAGGTCGCATACCTTGTAGCTGGCGACGGCGTGGTCCAAGGCATCCAACAGCGCCGAGTCGACCCACACAACTCGCCGCCCTTCCCATCTCCTCTCTCGCCAAGTTCTCATGCCTTCCTCCTCTGACCTGATGCGCCTTCCCCCCAACAAAGAGGACGAAAAACAAAAGGTGCCTCCGCTCCTGTAATACCCGCCCCGCCACAAGTTGAGCTAGGTGCACACATGAAAGAAGAAGAAATCAGGTGGTTGAGGAGCTCACCAAAATCCGGGCAAAATCCATGAGAGAGATGGCGAAAAGGAAAGACCAGAGGGATTCGATCTCGCCTTATCTTCTCGCTTGGCATCGGCGGTGACCAGGGAATACCGAAATAGGCGAGATGTTGCTTGCTACCAGTATCCTCATTCATCTATGTGTATCGCACGGCGACGGGGCTTGGCGATGGCGACGGCAGAATGGACGGCTCAAAGGCGAGGATGACAGTGAAGGCACTGTGGACTGCTCCGCAGTGAGAGGGGAGTCTACCTTGCCGCGCCGCTCCTCTAGCCACCTCGTACAGCGCTACACAGCGCCGCCCAGTTGACCCCCCTCTCTCCCTCACCTCCACCCCCAGCCCCGTCCCAGCAACGACGGCGGCCATGTGGATTTGGTGGAGAATGAGGCGGCGGCGGAGAAGCAGGGGATGGGGCGAGGAGAGGGAACGAGAGAGAGAGGGGTCGCGTGGGTTTCAAGACTTCGTGGGAAGGGACAGGAAAAAAAGTAAAGTATTTTTCTCTCCATCGCTAAAACTGGGGGAGGTGTTATCCGAGGGAGAAGGAAGGTGGGACGTGGGGCTCGATGTGATTTTTCTGCTCCCCTTCGCTTCGTTTTTAATCTCGGCACAGTAAAATCGATCGACGTGGAGACCTCCAGGGATCGGCCCTTCCGCGTAGCTTAATGTGTTCAATGTGGCAGTTTATTTTGGTTATTTTCATTTGTACAATTCCATTTTGTTTTTCTGTCCTTTGTGTGGCTTGCAACTCGACGTAATGGAACCCAACCATAATTCGGCATACCATGCATATTACCACGAATGTATTAAATTAATATATAGCTAGAGTTGAATTTTTTCCAATCGAAAGCCCTCCTTCACATGTCATAGACTGCGTCTCTTTATTGTTCTAGTTGCGACTCCTACCTCAACATGTAACCGGCTCTCGGTATATTTTTTTTTGTTCTAGTTGCAGTTTGACTCTTGACATGCAGCTGGGTCAAATTTTTTTCTAGTTGCAAGAGCACCCTTCACTAGTAGATAAAGGGTCATCAGACCCGGTTCATTTGGGCCTTTTAGCCCCGGTTCCAGAACCGGGACAAGAGGGTCGGTACTAATGCTCTGACCCTTTAGTCCCAGTTCAATCCAGAACCGGGGCAGAAGGGTGTCCACATGGCCTGTGCACCGAGCCCAGGCAGGAGGGGCTTTAGTCCCGGTTGGTGGTACCAACCGGGACCAAAAGGCATCCACGCGTCAGCATTTCTGTGGCTGTGGTTTTTGTTTTTTTTTTTTTT
>LR738712.1:840774304-840794300 GCA_902687465.1 Secale cereale | reverse complement strand
TGAAGGAAATATGCCCTAGAGGCAATAATAAAGATGTTATTAGTATTTCCTTATATCATGATAAATGTCTTTTATTCATGCTAGAATTGTATTAACCGGAAACTTAGTACATGTGTGGATACATAGACAAAACAGTATGTCCCTAGTATGCCTCTACTAGACTAGCTCATTGATCAAAGATGGTTATGTTTCCTAGCCATAGACATGAGTTGTCATTTGATCAACGGGATCACATCATTAGGAGAATGATGTGATGGACAAGACCCATCCGTTAGCATAGCACTATGATCATTTAGTTTAACTGCTATTGCTTTCTTCATGACTTATACATGTTCCTATGACTATGAGATTATGCAACTCCCGAATACCGTAGGAACACCTTGTGTGCTATCAAACGTCACAACGTAACTGGGTGATCATAAAGATGCTCTACAGGTGTCTCTGAAAGTATTCGTGGTGTTGGCATAGATCAAGATTAGGATTTGTCACTCCGAGTGTCGGAGAGGTATCTCTGGGCCCTCTCGGTAACACACATCACAATAAGCCTTGCAAGCAAAAGACTAATGAGTTAGTCACGAGATGATGTGTTACGGAACGAGTAAAGAGACTTGCCGGTAACGAGATTGAACTAGGTATAAAGATACCGACGATCGAATCTCGGGCAAGTAACATACCGTTTGACAAAAGGAACAACGTATGTTGTTATGCGGTTCTGACCGATAAAAGATCTTCGAAGAATATGTAGGAGCCAATATGAACATCCAGGTTCCGCTATTGGTTATTGACCGGAGATGAGTCTCGGTCATGTCTACATAGTTCTCGAACCCGTAGGGTCCGCACGCTTAACGTTTGATGACGATCGGTATTATGAGTTTATGAGTATTGATGTACCGAAGGTAGTTCGGAGTCCCGGATGAGATCACGGACATGACGAGGAGTCTCGGAATGTCCGAGACATAAAGATTGATATATTGGACGGCTATATTCTGACACCGGAAGTATACCGGAAAAGTTTCGGATTTATCGGGAATGCCGGAAGGGGTTACCGGAACCCCCTACGAGAGGGGATGGTCCATAGTGGGCCTAAAGGGAATGAGAGAGGCAGCCCATAGGGCTGGCCGGCGCCCCCACCTAGGGTTCCTAGTTGGACTAGGATTGGGGGGGGCGCCACCTCTCCTATTCCTTTCCCCCTTCTTCCTTTCGGTGAATCCTACTAGGAATAGGATTGCAATCCTATTCCTAGTAGGACTCCTTCCCTAGCCGCACCAGGAAGGGCCGGCCGGCCTCCCTCCCCTGCTCCTTTATATACGGGGGCAGGGGGGCACCCAAAGACACACAAGTTGAATTGTTTTAGCCGTGTGCGGTGCCCCCCTCCACAGAATCACACCTCGGTCATACCGTCGCGGAGCTTAGGCGAAACCCTGCGCCGGTGAACACATCATATCCGTTACCACGCCGTCGTGCTGACGAAACTCTCCCGTGAAGCTCAACTGGATCAAGAGCTCGTGGGACGTCATCAAGCTGAACGTGTGCTGAACGCGGAGGTGCCGTACGTTCGGTGCTTGATCGGTTGGATCGCGAAGAAGTTCGACAACATCAACCGCGTCACTTGACGCTTCCGCTCCCGGTCTACGAGGGTACGTAGACACACTCTTCCCTCTCGTTGCTATGCATCTGGTAGATAGATCTTGCGTGATCGTAGGAAAATTTTAAAATACTACGTTCCCCAACAGTGGCATCATGAGCCAGGTCTATGCGTAGATGATATGCACGAGTAGAACACAATGAGATTGTGGACGATACTAGTCATACTGCTTACCAGCATGTCATACTTTGCTTCGGCGGTATTGTGAGATGAAGCGGCCCGGACCGACATTACGCGTACGCTTACGCGAGATTGGTTTCACCGTTACGAGCACTCTTTGCTTAAAGGTGACTGGCGGGTGTCTGTCTCTCTCACTTTAGCTGAATCAAGTGTGGCTACGCCCGGTCCTTGTGAAGGTTAAAACAGCACATACTTGACGAAACATCGTTGTGGTTTTGTATGCGTAGGTAAGAATGGTTCTTGCTAAAGCCCGTAGCAGCCACGTAAAACTTGCAACAAACAAAGTAGAGGACGTCTAACTTGTTTTTGCAGGGCATGTTGTGATGTGATATGGTCAAGACATGATGAGTTATACGGTTTTGTATGAGATGATCATGTTTTGTAAAGTTATCGGCAACTGGCAGGAGCCATATGGTTGTCGCTTTATTGTATGAAATGCAATCGCCATGTAATTGCTTTACTTTATCACTAAGCGGTAGCGATAGTCGTAGAAGCAATAGTTGGCGAGACGACAACGATGCTACGATGAAGATCAAGGTGTCAAGCTGGTGACGAAGGTGATCATGACGGTGCTTTGGAGATAGAGATCAAAAGCACAAGATGATGATGGCCATATCATGTCACATATTTTGATTGCATGTGATGTTTATCTTATTATGCTTCTTATTTTGCTTAGGACGACGGTAGCATTATAAGATGATCCCTTACTAAATTTCAAGGTATAAGTGTTCTCCCTGAGTATGCACCGTTGCGAAAGTTCGTCGTGCCAAGACACCACGTGATGATCGGGTGTGATAAGCTCTACGTTCAAATACAACGGGTGTAAGCCAGTTTTGCACACGCAGAATACTCGGGTTAAACTTGACGAGCCTAGCATATACAGATATGGCCTCGGAACACTGGAGACCGAAAGGTCGAGCGTGAATCATATAGTAGATATGATCAACATAAGATGTTCACCATTGAAAACTACTCCATCTCACGTGATGATCGGACATGGTTTAGTTGATTTGGATCACGTGATCATTTAGATGACCAGAGGGATGTCTATCTAAGTGGGAGTTCTTTAAATTAATATGATTAAATTGAACTTTAATTTATCATGAACTTAGTCCTGATAGTTTTGCATATCTATGTCGTTGTAGATCAATGGCCCGTGCTACCGTTCCTTTGAATTTTAATGCATTCCTAGAGAAAGCTAAGTTGAAAGATGATGGTAGCAATTACACGGACTGGGTCCGTAACCTGAGGATTATCCTCATTGCTGCACAGAAGAATCATGTCCTTGAAGCACCGCTAGGTGACAAGCCCCCTTCCGCTGATGCAGACGCTTTGAACGTCTGGCAGTCGCGGTCTGATGACTACACGATAGTTCAGTGTGCCATGCTTTACGGCTTAGAACCGGGACTTCAACGACGTTTTGAACGTCATGGAGCATATGAAATGTTCCAGGAGTTGAAGTTAATATTTCAAGCAAATGCCCGAATTGAGAAATATGAGATTTCCAATAAGTTCTACAGCTGCAAAATGGAGGAGAATAGTTTTATCAGTGAACACTTGCTCAGAATGTCTGGGTACTACAATCATATGACTCAACTTGGTTGCAAAGTTGACGAGGATAGTGTTATTGATAGAGTTCTTCAATCACTGCCACCAAGCTATAAAGGCTTCGTGATGAACTATAACATGCAAGGGATGCAAAAGACAATTCCCGAGCTCTTCGCTATGCTCAAAGCTGCGGAGGTAGAAATCAAAAAGGAGCATCAAGTGTTGATGGTTAACAAGACCACTAGTTTCAAGAAAAAGGGCAAGGGAAAGAAAGGGAACTTCAAAAAGAATAGCAAGTCAGTTGCTACTTCAACGAAGAAACCCAAATCTGGAGCCAAGCCTGAAACTGAGTGCTTCTACTGCAAGGGGACTGGACACTGGAAGCGGAACTGCCCCAAGTATTTGGCGGATAAGAAGGATGGCAAGATGAACAAAGGTATATGTGATATACATGTTATTGATGTGTACCTTACTAATGCTTGTAGTAGTACCTGGGTATTTGATACCGGTTCGGTTGCTAATATTTGTAACTCGAAACAGGGACTACGGATTAAACGAAAATTAGCTAAGGACGAGGTGACGATGCGCGTGGGAAACGGTTCCAAAGTCGATGTGATCGCCGTCGGCACGCTACCTCTACATCTACCTTCGGGATTAGTTTTAGACCTAAATAATTGTTATTTGGTGCCAGCGTTAAGCATGAACATTATATCTGGATCTTGTTTATTGTGAGACGGTTATTCATTTAAATCAGAGAATAATGGTTGTTCCATTTTTATGAATAATATCTTTTATGGTCATGCACCCTTGAAGAGTGGTCTATTCTTATTGGATCTCGATTGTAGTGATACACATATTCATAATATTGAAACCAAAAGATGCAAGGTTAATAATGATAGTGCAACTTATTTGTGGCACTGCCGTTTAGGTCATATTGGTGTAAAACGCATGAAGAAACTCCATAAAGATGGACTTTTGGAATCACTTGATTATGAATCACTTGGTGCTTGCGAACCATGCCTCATGGGCAAGATGACTAAAACTCCGTTCTCTGGAACCATGGAGCGAGCAACAGATTCGTTGGAAATCATACATACTGATGTATGTGGACCAATGAGTGTTGATGCTCGCGGCGGGTATCGTTATTTTCTGACCTTCACTGATGATTTGAGCAGATATGGGTATATCTACTTAATGAAACACAAGTCTGAAACATTTGAAAAGTTCAAAGAATTTCAGAGTGAAGTAGAGAATCATCGTGACAAGAAAATAAAGTTCCTACGATCTGATCGTGGAGGAGAATATTTGAGTTACGAGTTTGGTCTTCATTTGAAACAATGTGGAATAGTTTCACAACTCACGCCACCTGGAACACCACAGCGTAATGGTGTGTCCGAACGTCGTAACCGTACTTTATTGGATATAGTGCGATCTATGATGTCTCTTACCGATTTACCACTATCGTTTTGGGGTTATGCTTTAGAGACAGCTGCATTCACGTTAAATAGGGCACCATCTAAATCCGTTGATACGACACCTTATGAACTATGGTTTGGCAAGAAACCAAAGTTGTCGTTTATTAAAATTTGGGGCTGCGATGCTTATGTGAAAACACTTCAACCTGATAAGCTCGATCCCAAGTCGGAAAAATGTGTCCTCATAGGATACCCAAAAGAGACTGTTGGGTACACCTTCTATCACAGATCCGAAGGCAAAATATTCGTTGCTAAGAACGGATCCTTTCTAGAAAAAGAGTTTCTCTCGAAAGAAGTGAGTGGGAGGAAAGTAGAACTTGATGAGGTAATTGTACCTTCTCCCATATTGGAAAGTAGTACATCACAGGAAATTGTTCCAGTGATTCCTACACCAATTAGTGAGGAAGTTGATGATAATGATCATGAAACTTCGGATCAAGTTTCTGCTGAACGTCGTAGATCAACCAGAGTACGTTCCGCACCAGAGTGGTACGGCAACCCAGTTCTGGAAATCATGTTACTAGACCATGATGAACCTACGAACTATGAGGAAGCGATGATGAGCCCAGATTCCGCAAAATGGCTTGAAGCCATGAAATCTGAGATGGGATCCATGTATGAGAACAAAGTGTGGACTTTGGTTGACTTGCCCGATGATCGGCAAGCCATCGAAAATAAATGGATCTTCAAGAGGAAGACCGACGCAGACGGTAATATTACTGTTTACAAAGCTCGACTTGTTGCGAAAGGTTTTCGACAAGTTCAAGGAGTTGACTACGATGAGACTTTCTCACCTGTAGCGATGCTTAAGTCTGTCCGAAACATGTTAGCAATTGCCGCATTTTATGATTATGAAATCTGGCAAATGGATGTCAAAACTGCATTCCTAAATGGATATCTCAAAGAAGAGTTGTATATGATGCAACCAGAAGGTTTTGTTGATCCAAAAGGTGCTAACAAAGTATGCAAGCTCCAGCGATCCATCTATGGACTGGTGCAAGCATCTCGGAGTTGGAATATACGCTTTGATGAGGTGATCAAAGCATATGGTTTTATACAGACTTTTGGAGAAGCCTGTATTTACAAGAAAGTGAGTGGGAGCTCTGTAGCATTTCTAATATTATATGTAGATGACATATTGTTGATTGGAAATGATATAGAATTTCTGGATAGCATAAAAGGATACTTGAATAAAAGTTTTTCAATGAAAGACCTCGGTGAAGCTGCTTACATATTGAGCATCAAGAATCTATATAGATAGATCAAGACGCTTGATAAGACTTTCGATGAGTACATACCTTGATAAGATTTTGAAGTAGTTCAAAATGGATCAGTCAAAGAAGAAGTTCTTGCCTGATTTGTAAAGTGTGAAGTTGAGTAAGACTCAAAGCCAGACCACGGCAGAAAAATATAGAGAGAATGAAAGTCATTCCCTATGCCTCAGCCATAGGTTCTATAAAGTATGCCATGCTGTGTACAAAACACGTTGTGTACCTTGCCAAGAGTTTGACAGGGAGGTACAATAGTGATCCAGGAGTAGATCACTGTACAGCGGTCAAAATTATCCTTAGTAATTGGATGACTAAGGAAATATTTCTCGATTATGGAGGTGATAAAGAGTTCGTCGTAAAGGGTTACGCCGATGCAAACTTTGACACAAAAATCCAGATGACTCTAAGTATCAATCTGGATGCGTATTGAAAGTGGGAGCAATTAGCTAGAGTAGCTCTATGCAGAGCATTGTAGACATAGAAATTTGCAAAATACATACGGATCTGAATGTGACAGACCCGTTGACTAAACTACTCTCACAAGCAAAACATGATCACACCTTATTACTCTTGGGTATTAATCACATAGCAATGTGAACTAGATTATTGACTCTAGTAAACCCTTTGGGTGTTGGTCACATGGCGATGTGAACTATGGGTGTTATTCACATAACGATGTGAACTATCGGTATTAAATCACATGGCGATGTGAGCTAGATTATTGACTCTAGTGCAAGTGGGAGACTGAAGGAAATATGCCCTAGAGGCAATAATAAATATGTTATTTGTATTTCCTTATATCATGATAAATGTCTTTTATTCATGCTAGAATTGTATTAACCGGAAACTTAGTACATGTGTGAATACATAGACAAAACAGTATGTCCCTAGTATGCCTCTACTAGACTAGCTCATTGATCAAAGATGGTTATGTTTCCTAGCCATAGACATGAGTTGTCATTTGATCAACGGGATCACATCATTAGGAGAATGATGTGATGGACAAGACCCATCCGTTAGCATAGCACGATGATCGTTTAGTTTTACTGCTATTGCTTTCTTCATGACTTATACATGTTCCTATGACTATGAGATTATGCAACTCCCGAATACCGTAGGAACACCTTGTGTGCTATCAAACGTCACAACGTAACTGGGTGATCATAAAGATGCTCTACAGGTGTCTCCGAAAGTATTCGTGGTGTTGGCATAGATCAAGATTAGGATTTGTCACTCCGAGTGTCGGAGAGGTATCTCTGGGCCCTCTCGGTAACACACATCATAATAAGCCTTGCAAGCAAAAGACTAATGAGTTAGTCACGAGATAATGTGTTACGGAACGAGTAAAGAGACTTGCCGGTAACGAGATTGAACTAGGTATGGAGATACCGACGATCGAATCTCGGGCAAGTAACATACCGATGACAAAAGGAACAACGTATGTTGTTATGCGGTTTTGACCGATAAAAGATGTTCGTAGAATATGTAGGAGCCAATATGAACATCCAGGTTCCGCTATTGGTTATTGACCGGAGATGAGTCTCGGTCATGTCTACATAGTTCTCGAACCCGTAGGGTCCGCACGCTTAACGTTTGATGACGATCGGTATTATGAGTTTATGAGTTTTGATGTACCGAAGGTAGTTCAGAGTCCCGGATGAGATCACGGACATGACGAGGAGTCTCGGAATGTCCGAGACATAAAGATTGATATATTGGACGACTATATTCGTGAAGGAAATATGCCCTAGAGGCAATAATAAATTTATTATTTATTTCCTTATATCATGATAAATGTTTATTATTCATGCTAGAATTGTATTAACCGGAAACTTAGTACATGTGTGAATACATAGACAAAACAGAGTGTCCCTAGTATGCCTCTACTAGACTAGCTCATTGATCAAAGATGGTTATGTTTCCTAGCCATAGACATGAGTTGTCATTTGATCAACGGGATCACATCATTAGGAGAATGATGTGATGGACAAGACCCATCCGTTAGCTTAGCACTATGATCGTTTAAGTTTTACTGTTATTGCTTTCTTCATGACTTATACATGTTCCTATGACTATGAGATTATGCAACTCCCGAATACCGGAGGAACACTTTGTGTGCTACCAAACGTCACAACGTAACTGGGTGATTATAAAGGTACTCTACAGGTGTCTCCGAAGGTACTTGTTGGGTTGGCGTATTTCGAGATTAGGATTTGTCACTCCGATTGTCGGAGAGGTATCTCTGGGCCCACTCGGTAATGCACATCACTATAAGCCTTGCAAGCATTGCAGCTAATGAGTTAGTTGCGGGATGATGTATTACGGAACGAGTAAAGAGAATTGTTGGTAACGAGATTGAACTAGGTATTGAGATACCGACGATCGAATCTCGGGCATGTAACATACCGATGACAAAGGGAACAATGTATGTTGTTATGCGGTTTGACCAATAAAGATCTTCGTAGAATATGTGGGAGCCAATATGAGCATCCAGGTTCCGCTATTGGTTATTGACCGGAGACGTGTCTCGGTCATGTCTACATAGTTCTCGAACCCGTAGGGTCCGCACGCTTAAGGTTTCGATGATAGTTTTATTATGAGTTTATGAGTTTTGATGTACCGAAGGAGTTCGGAGTCCCGGATGAGATTGGGGACATGACGAGGAGTCTCGAAATGGTCGAGACGTAAAAATCGATATATTGGACGACTATATTCGGACATCGGAAAGGTTCCGAGTGATTCGGGTATTTTCGGAGTACCGGGGAGTTACGGGAATAGAGGAGAGAGGCCAAAAGGAAGGAGGCGTGCACCCCCCTTCTGGTCCGAATTGGACAAGGGGTGCAGCCCCCTTTTCCTTCTCCCTCTCCCCCTCTTTCCTTCTCTCCTACTCCAGAAAGGAAAGGGGAATCCTACTAGGACTTGGGAGTCCTAGCAGGACTCCCCACACTTGGTGCGCCCCCTCTAGGGCCGGCCTCTCCCTCCCTCCTTTATATACGGGGGAAGGGGGGCACCTCTAGACACAACAATTGATCTCTTGATCTCTTAGCCGTGTGCGGTGCCCCCCTCCACCATAGTTCTCCTCGATAAATATTGTAGCGGTGCTTAGGCGAAGCCCTGCGACGGTAGAACATCAAGATCGTCACCACGCCGTCGTGCTGACGGAACTCTCCCTCGACACTCGGCTGGATCGGAGTTCGAGGGACGTCATCGAGCTGAACGTGTGCTAGAACTCGGAGGTGCCGTAGTTTCGGTGCTTGATCGATCGGGCCGTGAAGACGTACGACTACATCAACCGCGTTGTTCTAACGCTTCCGCTTTCGGTCTACGAGGGTACGTAGACTCACTCTCCCTTCTCGTTGCTATGCATCTGGTAGATAGATCTTGCGTGATCGTAGGAAAATTTTAAAATACTACGTTCCCCAACAGTGGCATCATGAGCCAGGTCTATGCGTAGATGATATGCACGAGTAGAACACAATGAGTTGTGGGCGATACTAGTCATACTGCTTACCAGCATGTCATACTTTGCTTCGGCGGTATTGTGAGATGAAGCGGCCCGGACCGACATTACGCGTACGCTTACGCAAGAATGGTTTCACCGTTACGAGCACTCGTTGCTTAAAGGTGACTGGCGGGTGTCTGTCTCTCTCACTTTAGCTGAATAAAGTGTGGCTACGCCCGGTCCTTGTGAAGGTTAAAACAGCACATACTTGACGAAACATCGTTGTGGTTTTGTATGCGTAGGTAAGAACGGTTCTTGCTAAGCCCGTAGCAGCCACGTAAAACTTGCAACAACAAAGTAGAGGACGTCTAACTTGTTTTTGCAGGGCATGTTGTGATGTGATATGGTCAAGACATGATGAGTTATACGGTTTTGTATGAGATGATCATGTTTTGTAATGTTATCGGCAACTGGCAGGAGCCATATGGTTGTCGCTTTATTGTATGAAATGCAATCGCCATGTAATTGCTTTACTTTATCACTAAGCGGTAGCGATAGTCGTAGAAGCAATAGTTGGCGAGACGACAACGATGCTACGATGGAGATCAAGGTGTCGCGCCGGTGACGAAGGTGATCATGAAGGTGCTTTGGAGATGGAGATCAAAAGCACAAGATGATGATGGCCATATCATGTCACATATTTTTGATTGCATGTGATGTTTATCTTATTATGCTTCTTATTCTGCTTAGAACGACGGTAGCATTATAAGATGATCCCTTACTAAATTTCAAAGTATAAGTGTTCTCCCTGAGTATGCACCGTTGCGAAAGTTCGTCGTGCCGAGACACCACGTGATGATCGGGTGTGATAAGCTCTACGTTCAAATACAACGGGTGTAAGCCAGTTTTGCACACGCAGAATACTCGGGTTAAACTTGACGAGCCTAGCATATGCAGATATGGCCTCGGAACACTGGAGACCGAAAGGTCGAGCGTGAATCATATAGTAGATATGATCAACATAAGATGTTTACCATTGAAACTACTCCATCTCACGTGATGATCGGACATGGTTTAGTTGATTTGGATCACGTGATCATTTAGATGACCGGAGGGATGTCTATCTAAGTGGGAGTTCTTTAAATTAATATGATTAAATTGAACTTTAATTTATCATGAACTTAGTCCTGATAGTTTTTGCATATCTATGTTGTTGTAGATCAATGGCCCGTGCTACCGTTCCTTTGAATTTTAATGCATTCCTAGAGAAAGCTAAGTTGAAAGATGATGGTAGCAATTACACGGACTGGGTCCGTAACTTGAGGATTATACTCATTGCTGCACAGAAGAATTATGTCCTTGAAGCACCGCTAGGTGACAAGCCCCCTCCCGCTAATGTAGACGCTTTGAACGTCTGGCAATCGCGGTCTGATGACTACACGATAGTTCAGTGTGCCATGCTTTATGGCTTAGAACCGGGACTTCAACGACGTTTTGAACGTCATGGACCATATGAGATGTTCCAGGAGTTGAAGTTAATATTTCAAGCAAATGCCCAAATTGAGAAATATGAGATTTCCAATAAGTTCTACAGCTGCAAGATGGAGGAGAATAGTTCTATCAGTGAACACTTGCTCAGAATGTCTGGGTACTACAATCATATGACTCAACTTGGTTGCAAAGTTGACGAGGATAGTGTTATTGATAGAGTTCTTCAATCACTGCCACCAAGCTATAAAGGCTTTGTGATGAACTATAATATGCAAGGGATGCAAAAGACAAATTCCCGAGCTCTTCGCTATGCTCAAGGCTGCGGAGGTAGAAATCAAGAAGGAGCATCAAGTGTTGATGATTAACAAGACCACTAGTTTCAAGAAAAAGGGCAAGGGAAAGAAGGGGAACTTCAAGAAGAATAGCAAGACAGTTGCTACTCCCACGAAGAAACCCAAGTCTGGAGCCAAGCCTGAAACTGAGTGCTTCTACTGCAAGGGGACTGGACACTGGAAGCGGAACTGCCCCAAGTATTTGGCGGATAAGAAGGATGGCAAGGTGAACAAAGGTATATGTGATATACATGTTATTGATGTGTACCTTACTAATGCTCGTAGTAGTACCTGGGTATTTGATACCGGTTCGGTTGCTAATATTTGTAACTCGAAACAGGGACTACGGATTAAACGAAGATTGGCTAAGGACGAGGTGACGATGCGCGTGGGAAATGGTTCCAAAGTCGATGTGATCGCCGTCGGCACGCTACCTCTACATCTACCTTCGGGATTAGTATTAGACCTAAATAATTGTTATTTGGTGCCAGCGTTGAGCATGAACATTATATCTGGATCTTGTTTGTTGCGAGACGGTTATTCATTTAAATCAGAGAATAATGGTTGTTCTATTTTTATGAATAATATCTTTTATGGTCATGCACCCTCAAAGAGTGGTCTATTCTTATTGGATCTTGATTGTAGTGATACACACATTCATAATATTGAAACCAAAAGATACAAGGTTAATAATGATAGTGCAACTTATTTGTGGCACTGCCGGTTAGGTCATATTGGTGTAAAACGCATGAAGAAACTCCATAGTGATGGACTTTTGGAATCACTTGATTATGAATCACTTGGTGCTTGCGAACCATGCCTCATGGGCAAGATGACTAAAACTCCGTTCTCCGGAACTATGGAGCGAGCAACAGATTTGTTGGAAATCATACATACTGATGTATGTGGGCCAATGAGTGTTGAAGCTCGCGGCGGGTATCGTTATTTTCTGACCTTCACTGATGATTTGAGCAGATATGGGTATATCTACTTAATGAAGCACAAGTCTGAAACATTTGAAAATTTCAAAGAATTTCAGAGTGAAGTAGAGAATCATCGTAACAAGAAAATAAAGTTTCTACGATCTGATCGTGGTGGAGAATATTTGAGTTACGAGTTTGGTCTTCATTTGAAACAATGTGGAATAGTTTCACAACTCACGCCACCCGGAACACCACAGCGTAATGGTGTGTCTGAACATCGTAACCGTACTTTATTGGATATGGTACGATCTATGATGTCTCTTACCGATTTACCACTATCGTTTTGGGGTTATGCTTTAGAGACAGCTGCATTCACGTTAAATAGGGCACCATCTAAATCCGTTGATACGACACCTTATGAACTATGGTTTAGCAAGAAACCAAAGTTGTCGTTTCTTAAAGTTTGGGGCTGCGATGGTTATGTGAAAAAGCTTCAACCTGATAAGCTCGAACCCAAGTCGGAGAAATGTGTCTTCATAGGATACCCAAAAGAGACTGTTGGGTACACCTTCTATCACAGATCCGAAGGCAAGATATTCGTTGTTAAGAATGGATCCTTTCTAGAGAAGGAGTTTCTCTCGAAAGAAATGAGTGGGAGGAAAGTAGAACTTGACGAGGTAATTGTACCTTCTCCCGGATTGGAAAGTAGTACATCACAGAAAATTGTTCCAGTGATTCCTACACCAATCAGTGAGGAAGCTAATGATGATGATCATGAAACTTCAGATCAAGTTTCTGCTGAACGTCGTAGATCAACCAGAGTACGTTCCGCACCAGAGTGGTACGGCAACCCAGTTCTGGAAATCATGTTACTAGACCATGATGAACCTACGAACTATGAGGAAGCGATGATGAGCCCAGATTCCGCAAAATGGCTTGAGGCCATGAAATCTGAGATGGGATCCATGTATGAGAACAAAGTGTGGACTTTGGTTGACTTGCCCGATGATCGGCAGGCCATCGAAAATAAATGGATCTTCAAGAGGAAGACCGACGCAGACGGTAATGTTACTGTTTACAAAGCTCGACTTGTTGCGAAAGGGTTTCGACAAGTTCGAGGAGTTGACTACGATGAGACTTTCTCACCTGTAGCGATGCTTAAGTCTGTCCGAATCATGTTAGCAATTGCCGCATTTTATGATTATGAAATCTGGCAAATGGATGTCAAAACTGCATTCCTGAATGGATATCTCAAAGAAGAGTTGTATATGATGCAACCAGAAGGTTTTGTCGATCCAAAAGGTGCTAACAAAGTATGCAAACTCCAGCGATCCATCTATGGACTGGTGCAAGCATCTCGGAGTTGGAATATACGCTTTGATGAGGTGATCAAAGCATATGGTTTTATACAGACTTTTGGAGAAGCCTATATTTACAAGAAAGTGAGTGGGAGCTCTGTAGCATTTCTAATATTATATGTGGATGACATATTGTTGATTGGAAATGATATAGAATTTCTGGATAGCATAAAAGGATACTTGAATAAGAGTTTTTCAATGAAAGACCTCGGTGAAGCTGCTTATATATTAGGCATCAAGATCTATAGAGATAGATCAAGACGCTTAATTGGACTTTCACAAAGCACATACCTTGATAAGATTTTGAAGAAGTTCAAAATGGATCAGTCAAAGAAAGGGTTCTTGCCTGTATTACAAGGTATGAAGTTGAGTAAGACTCAATGCCCGACCACTGCAGAAGATAGAGAGAAAATGAAAGTCATTCCCTATGCCTCAGCCATAGGATCTATCATGTATGCAATGCTGTGTACCAGACCTGATGTGTGCCTTGCTATAAGTCTAGCAGGGAGGTAACAAAGTAATCCAGGAGTGGATCACTGGACAGCGGTCAAGAACATCCTGAAGTATCTGAAAAGGACAAAGGATATGTTTCTCGTGTATGGAGGTGACAAAGAGCTCGTCGTAAACGGTTACGTCGATTCTAGCTTTGACACTGATCCGGATGACTCTAAGTCACAAACCGGATATGTATTTTTATTGAACGGTGGAGCTGTCAGTTGGTGCAGTTCCAAGCAGAGCGTCGTGGCGGGATCTACGTGTGAAGCGGAATACATAGCTGCTTCAGAAGCAGCAAATGAAGGAGTCTGGATGAAGGAGTTCATATCCGATCTAGGTGTAATACCTAGTGCATCGGGTCCAATGAAAATCTTTTGTGACAACACTGGAGCAATAGCCTTGGCGAAGGAATCCAGGTTTCACAAGAGAACAAAGCACATCAAAAGACGCTTCAATTCCATCCGCGATCTAGTCAAGGAGGGAGACATAGAGATTTGAAAAATACATACGGATCTGAATGTTGCAGACCCGTTGACTAAGCCTCTTCCACGGGCAAAACATGATCAGCACCAGGACTCCATGGGTGTGAGGATCATCACTTTGTAATCTAGATTATTGACTCTAGTTCAAGTGGGAGACTGAAGGAAATATGCCCTAGAGGCAATAATAAAGATGTTATTTGTATTTCCTTATATCATGATAAATGTCTTTTATTCATGCTAGAATTGTATTAACCGGAAACTTAGTACATGTGTGGATACATAGACAAAACAGTATGTCCCTAGTATGCCTCTACTAGACTAGCTCATTGATCAAAGATGGTTATGTTTCCTAGCCATAGACATGAGTTGTCATTTGATCAACGGGATCACATCATTAGGAGAATGATGTGATGGACAAGACACATCCGTTAGCATAGCACTATGATCGTTTAGTTTAACTGCTATTGCTTTCTTCATGACTTATACATGTTCCTATGACTATGAGATTATGCAACTCCCGAATACCGTAGGAACACCTTGTGTGCTATCAAACGTCACAACGTAACTGGGTGATCATAAAGATGCTCTACAGGTGTCTCTGAAAGTATTCGTGGTGTTGGCATAGATCAAGATTAGGATTTGTCACTCCGAGTGTCGGAGAGGTATCTCTGGGCCCTCTCGGTAACACACATCACAATAAGCCTCTCTGCAGATTTTCAAGTACCAATCATGCAATCTTCGCATATTCGTTGATAGAGATCTTTCATTTTTGACAAGAGGCTTTTTGTACTCGTATCTTTCTATCTGCACTTTCAAGAAATCATAGTGTACATCGTCGGACGCGTAATCTGCAAGATTGGTATAACCGGGCACCATCCTCGGATCATTAGCGACCATGTCGCTAGACACCTTGAGCGGGGGGCACGATTGGTCCGCTTGTTCGCCGAGCTGGGCAATTTGTTTCCCAGCTCGCCCTTCTGCTAACCTTTGATCACTTTTAGTACTTCCCGACCGCTTCGCTGCTTGATATGTCTTTTGGATCATGCGGTCATAGTTGTCCTGCGGCTTACTTTGCGCTGGTTGCTTCAGGGCAGCAAGAGTGCGCTTTGCTTTCACCGCATCTATCTTCTCCTCCGGAGGTGGATGTCTCTGTGCTTTCAACCCTTCAAAAAAGTCCTTCACTTGGCCTTGAGCGATCTTCGTGTTTTCCTCGTCGGACCTCTCGTACGGTAACTTCTCTAGAGGCATGAGAGAAGGACCGAATCTGCATCGCCTCCCGCCTCTGGCTGTACTGGTAGACGTCGCCGGACCAGACGAAGCGGCTGTCTTTTTTACTTGCTTACGCGCCGGAGCAGGAGCAGCCGGAGCGGCGGCAGGTCTCTTCCGCCCTTGCTGATTAGGCGGAGAAGGAGGAGCAGGCTGGCTGCTCGGGCGCGCCGGCGGCGAAGGAGGCGGACTGCCGCCACGCGCCGGCGGCGAAGGAGGCGGAGTGCCGCCACGCGCCGGAGAAGGAGCCGGAGTGCCCTGATGGTCACTCGCCAGAGGAGGAGGCGGTGGAGGAGGCGGAGTGCCCTGACTCGCCGGAGGAGGAGGAGGAGGCGGAGGCGTCCAGTTGAGAATGTTGATTAGGTCCTTCCGCCATAGGCATGGAGTCTTCAGTGAAGAACCCAGCCGAGTCTCCCTTTCACCGGTAGGGTGGTCAAGCTGGAGCTCCTCAAATCCCTCCGTTATTTCATCGACCATCACCCTAGCATATCCTTCTGGAATCGACCGGCAGTGAAAAGTGTCGTCGGGTCCAGAAGGATAAACAGAGCCAGCAGCCGCCTTGACCTTCAGATTCATCCACTGCGCCATAAGGTGGCAATTTTGTGCCTGCGTGATAGCATCCACAGGATTCCTGGCAGTAGCCGTCAAGGCAGGCTCTGGCTGAAGCAGCTCGGTGGAAGCCACGCTGCTTCTCCGCTGAGATGGCGGGGTAGCTTCGGGGGAAGCTTCGGCAATTCTTTTCTCCCGATTTGCTTCCCATTCCTCTATCGCTTGTATTCTGGCCCGCAGCGCCTGGATTTCGGTCTGCTCCATTTTCTTCCTCCTGTCGTGGCATTTGTAGCCTCCTGCGTCCGGAAACCCAGCACGCCACGGAAGGGAGCCTGGCGTGCCTCGTGTCCGTCCAGGGTGCTCAGGATTCCCGAGGGCCATTGTCAGCTCGTCGTTCTCTCTGTCGGGGATGAACGTCCCTTCATGCGCTGCTTTGATATACTGTCGCATCTTCCTGAGTGGTGTTTCCAATTGCTTGTCCGTCCAAATGCACCACCCTGTTACAGGGTCCAAGGTTCCGCCAGCCCCGAAGAACCAAGTCCGGCAACGTTCTGGCCAGTGCATTGTCTCTGGTTCGATCCCTTTCTGAAGCAGATCATTCTCAGCCTTGGCCCACTTAGGCCGGGCTACGAGGTAGCCGCCCGACCCCGTGCGATGGTGATGCTTCTTCTTCGCAGCATTTATCCGGTTTGTCTCCGACATCTTCTGACTCTTTTCCGACTTCTTATGGGCCACAAATGCAGGCCAGTCATCTTTGATCTTCTCATATATGCCCACGAATTCTGGAGTCTTTTTTTCTTTGACAAACGTATTCAGTTTTTTCTTCCATGCCCTGAATTGGTCTGCCATCTTCGAAAGTGCAGCAGACTTGATTAACTCCTCTTTAACTGGGTTCGTCGGATCAACCTCTCGCGGTAGGACGAAATTTGACTTCAGCTCAGTCCAAAGATCTTCTTTCTGCATATCAGTGACATAAGTCACCTGAGCGTCGTTTGCAGCCGGCTTTAACCATTGATGGATGCTGATCGGGATCTTGTCCCTAACCAGAACCCCGCACTGATTAACAAATGCGTTCTTTGTCCGGATGGGTGCAATCGGCTCGCCGGAGCGCGAGATTTCTGAGATCTCAAACTTTTCATCCGGCCTCAACTTTTTCTTCGCTCCTCGTCTCTTTACCGAAGATTTGCTCGATCCGGAGGGCTAGAAAAAGGAACAAAGACGAGAGTTAATGAATGAATCAATTAACTAGTCAGCACATGCTTAACTAACATATATACCTCCTGGCCGGACTCGGTTCGGTCACCGGAGCCAGCATCACGGTCTCCTTCTTGCACCGACATTGGGTCACCGGAGCCGTCCTCACGGTCTACTTCTTCCATGTGCATTGGGTCACCGAATTCATCAATATCATAGCCTAGATCTTCCAGCCGCAGCTCTTGTTCGACCTGCTCATCGGTGTCGTTGAGATACGACCTGACGGCATTTTGTCCGTGTGCGATTATGTCCATCAACATCGCTTCTTGTGCTAGGTCTCGGGTGTTGTCGTCCATTGTTTCTACAAATATTTACAACATGCCAATTATTATTCAAACATGACAGATGGATATATTAATGGCAAACGTAGAACTAGCTTCAACCCTCGACTGCTCGGCGATCCACAAACCCTAGACCCCCTCATGTCACATTTTGTCTAGCTAGTGTCAAAGGATTCAACAAAACCAATACTTCATCATTAGGCGAAAGTAACAGTAGCATGATGGTACGAAGCTCTCCAAAGTTGTTTTGGAACGGAGTCCCCGGATAAGATAATTCGTAACAAAAGACGGATTATCCTATCAGGGACTTCGTTCCAGAACAACTTTGCATAACTTTGTACCAAAATGCCCCGGTTACTTTTGGCAAATGATGAAGTCATGGAATTCTTCAATACTTTGACACTAGCTAGGCAACCTCTCTCGACCCCTCGACCCCCGACTTCTCGGCGATCCACAACCCTAGACCCCCTCATGTCACATTTTGTCGAGTGTCAAAGGATTCAACAAAACCAATACTTCATCATTAGGCGAAAGTAACAGTAGCATGATGGTACGAAGCTCTCCAAAGTTATTTTGGAACGGAGTCCCCGATAGGATAATTCGTAACAAAAGACGGATTATTCTATCAGGAACTCCGTTCCAGAATATCTTTGCATAACTTTGTACCAAAATGCCCCGGTTACTTCTGGCAAATGATGAAGTCATGGAATTCTTCAATACTTTGACCCCCGACTGCTCGGCGATCCACAACCCTAGACCCCCGACTGCTAGGCAACCTCTCGACCCCTCGACCTTCGGCCTCTCGGTCCCTCGACGACCCTCGACCCCGGCCCCCCCTAATGTCGAAGTTATCGGGGAGGGTGTATATCGACATAGACATATCCGATAAAAAAAAGAGGAAGAAGAAGAAAAAAGGAACCGCTAGAGGAGAAGATCGAAGAAAAAAAAAGAAAAAAAAGGAGAAGAAGAAAGGAATAGAGGAGAAAATTTCTCTTCTTCTCCTCTATTCCTTTCTTCTTCTCCTCTTTTTTTCTTTTTTTTCTTCTTCTTATTTATTTCTCCTCTTCTTCCTCTCCTCTTCTTCTTTCTTTCCTCTTTCTTATTTTCTTCTTTCCTATCCTTCTTTTTCTAAATTTGTAACTTTTGCATATATAAAACTTTCTATATATATTTAGCATATATAAACAAAAAACTATATAGCCACATACACATATATATATACATCACATACACACATCACATATATACAGCAACTTCCTAAGAAAAAAAATATTTATATACACATACATATATATTTAACATATATATTTAGCAAATTCCTAAGAAAAAAAAAATATATACACATACATATAAATACAGCAACTATATATACAGCAACTATATATACTGCAATTTATATAAACATAAAAAAAATATACACATATATACATATATACACAGCAACTATATATATATACAGCAATATTAAACATAAAAAAAAGGCAGCCCCTCACATCGCGCGGCGGGGCTGGGCGGCGCGACGGCGGCGGGGCGGGGCGGCGACGAGGCGGCGTCGGGGCGCGGCGGCGCGACGGCGGCGGGGCGGGGCGCGCGGCGCGACGGCGGCCGGGGCGCGCGGCGCGACGGCGGCCGGGGCGCGGCGACGGCGCGGGGCGGGGCGGAACGGGGTCGCGGGGCGGGGCGACGGCGACGAGGCGGCGTCGGGGCGGCGTCGGGGGCGACGGCGACGGCGACGGGGCGACGGGGGCGGGGAAGGAGAGGGAGGCGTCGGGGGCGGGGAAAGAGAGGAAGAAGGAAACTGCCCAAAATTTCGCAAGTCCTGGTTATATAGGAGCTGTATTAGTCCCGGTTGGTGGCTGAAACCAGGACTAATACCCCCCTTTAGTCCCGGTTGCTGCCACCAACCGGGACTAAAGGTCCCTTTTCAGCAGCCCAAAGGGCGGGAAGGAGGGGCCTTTAGTCCCGGTTGGTGGCAGCAACCGGGACTAAAGGGGGGTATTAGTC